>JARWLC010000011.1:24326423-24926423 GCA_033318265.1 Phyllotis vaccarum
CCCCTGGTGCTTGAATTCCTCTTTACTGCAGTTTACTTCAGAGTTCTGAGCATTCTAGGACAGAAGGGGGCCGTTCTGTTCTTTCAGTCTTTCCATGCTAATGTACCTGGAATGTCATAACACTCAATAAATATGTAGGAAGGTGTAGGAACGGTTCATGTGAATGAATGCAGGAAGTCACTGTCTACATAGTACCCCATAATCCTTCCTTGTGACTCCTGTTTATTATGAGTGGATTTGTTGTTGTTGTCTTTAGACGGAGTCTTGTTTTATAATTATGGTAGCCCTGTCCAAACTGACCTTGAACCTATAGTAATCCTCCAGCTTCAGTCTCCCAGATAATAGAATCAGATTTTTGCTACTCTCTATGCCTGTGAATGTCTTAATATTAGTGCTTATAACCCTAACAATAAAAAGTTTCTGGCTTATACTCAATTTCTAAAATACTAAAAAATTAGTCTGCTATTTATGCAATACCTATTATTTTTTTCCTAAGCCTTATGTTAGTTTTTTTTTTGGAGGGTCTAGCTTATTTTGTTAGACTCCCAAACCAATGAGAAGTCTATTTTACATATTGGAGAATTAATTCTCAGAGTTATTAAAGCTTTGTGAAATTTATTCAGCTAGAAAATGATCTGGCATGGGTCTGGAGAACTCCAAGGTTGATGTTATTTTCATTTTATTGCAACATAGAAATGAAATCTTGGGCATACTAAATGGTTTGGGTAAAAGAAAATTCAAGAAAGAGATTATCATCTTGAGAGTGAATAAAGAAGATGGTGGTGATTCTTTTAGCTGGGACATTTTTTATTACACGAATTCTCTAGTCCCACCACCAATAAAGCATGTACTTTTCAATACATTGTTTGCTGCTGTATATAGCGAATCTTCCTAGGCTAAATTTCCCCTTAGACAAGTTCTAGTGAAAAAATAAGAATTTGAATCTGTAGATCTAATCATGTTTGAGCATTGGGTAGTCAGGTGAATCGAAAAGCCCAGTCCTGTGTAAATAGGATTGTTTTAGAACACAGACTTTCAAAATTACAAAGTCACTAAAGGGAGTCTACTTTTTGTAAGTATTAAGTTTCTAGCCTGTAGTCCAGAGCTGCAGACTTGCAGACTGGCAGACCCATAGACCTGCAGTTCTACAGAAATACACAGATGCTCGGATTAATTTTATGCTTATCAGCCTATGGCTCTGGCATATTGATAGCTAGCTCTTGCTCTTAAATTAACCCATGATTCTTATCCTGTTCAGCCATGCGGCTCGGAACCTTTTCTCAGAGCAGCATAGTTGTCCTCTGCATCTGCAGGCTTCTCTGGCAACTCTGTGGCATCTCGGTTCTGTTCTTTCTGTTCCCAGAGTTTTCTTAGTCTTGTAGCCCTGCCCACACTTCCTGTTGGCCTTCAGCCAATCAGCATTTTTATTAAACCAGTAAGTGTGACAGTTATTTACAATGTAACAGAACACAATCCCACTACAACTTTTGACTCAGGCTTTGCATATTATCTATTTATCCCTGGGAGAACAACTCTTGGATCTACTGCTCCTAGTTTGGGCTCAGGAGTTGGGGTTGCCTCTGTCTAAGCTCAGGGTCTTGCTTTTCCCTTTGAGAGAGGGGGAAAAGACTGCACAGAAGCAATGACTCAGCCCCGGGGAACAAGTTGAAACAAGCAAGTTCAATTTTATTATGGAGGAGAAGACCTTAAATACTTTTTTTTCCAGAGCGCCTCCCCCCACCAGGCCAGGAGAAAGGGCTTTGATTTGCTGGTATTTGCAGCTGAATTGGAAATGCTAATGGACACCCATGGGAAGAAGTCAGGATGGTAGTTGATTATAGAGATCCAGAGATCAGAAGAAAGGTGAAGGTTGGAAATATAGTTTGTAGAGTATCTTAATGTAAATAGTACTTTTATTTATTTAGGTATATGTGTGTTTGTGTCTGGCTATGTGAATACAAGTGCCCACAGAGGCCAAAGGTGTCGGATAGATTCCCTAGAGCTGGAATTACAGGTAGTTGTGAACTATGTGACATGGGTAGTGTAACCAAACAGTCCTCTGTAAATGCAGTTTGTGCTCTTAACCACTGAGTCTTTTCTCCAACCCCTTTTTATAACTTCTCTTCAGACAAGCTTCACACTGCTGCCCTGTAGCTCCTCTGGGCATTTGTACTCACAGGATCATTTCCCTCCAGTGATCAGTTCCATTTATGTGGTATTCGATGATACAAGCCTTAAATCATTATCAGTGGTCATCTTGGCAAATAAAACCATCTCTCAATCTCTTCTTTAAGATCATACCTTGCTCAACACCACTCTATACCTTTCTTCTCTCTCTCTCTCTCTCTCTCTCTCTCTCTCTCTCTCTCTCTCTCTCTCTCTCTCTCTCTCCATGGCACTCTTTAAACCATCTAAAAGAACATTTTCCTTATTATAAAAATGTTTTCTGCCTGTTGTCTAGCCATAGATGGACAACTCTTTAAGGTAACCATGCTTTTCCTTCTTTACTCATCTCCTTAGCCTATTGTTCTGTGGTGATATATTTCACATTTAATGAAAACAGCCTGGAATATTGGGGAACAGAGCCGTGTCTTCCAGCCTTTTTTGTTTGTTTTTCTTTCGAGACAGGATTTTCTGTGCAATAATCCTGGCTGCCCTAGAACTTGCTTTGTAGACCAAGCTGGCCTAGAAATTACAAAGATCCTCCTGTCTCAGCCTTCCAAGTGCTGGTACTAATGGCATGGGCTACCTCTGCCTGGCATGACTATGCATGAATTTGTTCTCTCACATTCCAGGCTGATTTTTATTAAATATAAAATACATCACCACATTGTTCTTCAGATTTTTGGGTGTGCCTGGAACAGCCCAAACCCTTAGTAAATAATCATAAAATGACTAATTGAATACGTGACAAGCAGACAAACAAAAAAGGCTGGAGAGATGGCTCTGTCCTCTGATATTCCAGACTTTGTGTTTGTGTTTTGTTTTACTTTTTCAGGACAGGATTTTCTGTGTAACAGTCCTGGCTGTCCTGAAACTCACTCTGTAGACCATGCTGGCCTCAAAATCACAGAGATCTGCCTGCCTCTGTCTCCCAAGTGCTGGGACCAATGGCGTGCAGAACTACTACCTGGCTTTCATGTCTTGACTATCAGTGACTCTGATTTCTGTTTCCAGGCTGATTTTTTATTAAATATCCAGTATATCACCACACAAATGGATTATTTGTCTTTAGGTTGAGAATACATTGGGCATATCAAAGAAATGTAACTATGAGGCCTGTCCTTGATTCTTTAGGCCACTGGTAAAGGGGAAAGAGCACCAGTTACAGATTTGACCCCTGATCCCACCGTTTGGTGACCTCAGAACTGATATTAGTGGACATACAGTGTGAATGGTAGAGTCTCACAGTATTATTGCCTCAGAACTGATATTAGTGGACATACAGTGTGAATGGTAGAGTCTCACAGTATTATTACCTCAGAGCTGATATTAGTGGACATACAGTGTGAATGGTGGAGTCTCACAGTATTATTACCTCAGAGCTGATATTAGTGGACATACAGTGTGAATGGTGGAGTCTCACAGTATTATTACCTCAGAACTGATATTAGTGGACATACAGTGTGAATGGTAGAGTCTCACAGTATTACCTCAGAACTGATATTAGTGGACATACAGTGTGAATGGTAGAGTCTCACAATATTACTAGATGTTAGGGAAACATGAATGGAGTTGGAGAGAAAACTACCCAGGAAATAATCAAGTGTCTTCTTTCCTGTGGCCTTTTGTTGTTGTAGGTCGGAATCTGAAGGAGGAGATCCAGAATATAGAATTTCACACACTTAGAGAAGTACAGAGCACTTTAGCCTTGTAGCATCTCACCATGGAAATTTGAGAATACATGCCTTTACTATTCATATGTGCCAAATATTTTAATTTTTTCCCCTGGCCTTCTACTATAGAGAAAAGAGAGAGAGGTAAAGGAGGGTGGTAAAGTCTTGTAATATCAATCACGTGTTTCGGTCTTGGAGTTGGGGCATGCTGCCTTCAGTCTGTAAAGGAACCAGAGCACAGGGAGGAGTCAGCTTGGCATTGTGGAGACACACAAGACTGGAGATTTTTACATAATTGTTTCTTTGTAAGTGAGGGACTGATCTCACATTACATCTGTTCTCTCCAAGAAAGATTTGGTGAGAGCGGAGCTCAGCTAGCAGGTCTGGGGCTCCAGTCATTGCCTTGTTGGCCTCGGGTGAAAGGACTTCTTACCTGTTTTGATGATCCGGTCCACACCTGGAGAACTATCTTGACTTATAATTAGCATTCCTTTTGTAAGCAGAGAGTCTAAGCAGGCACTTCTATTTTAAGGCATTTTTTCTTTAGTTTCTTATATCTCAAGACAATTATCCTTTTAAAATTAACAGTACCACAAATTATTACCTGGAAGCCAACACAGTTCAGCCCAGTAATTGCAGCCATCATTTAGAAGGAGGTAAACCGTACTACAGAGGCCTGATATTAGCATGCGACATAGGATTGGGGGAGTAATTGTAATCTTTCTTTGGTTTGTTTCCCATACTCAGTTTGAGTTGAAGAATATCATTCTCTAGGAATGGGAAGTTGCTCAGAGGAAACAAGCATAGAGTTGGGTCAGTTTCCGTCTCCTCTTTTTCTTTCTTCTTTTTTTTTTTTTGGTTTTTCAAGACAAGGTTACTGGCTGTGCTGAAACTCTCTCTGTCAACCAGGCTGGCCTTGAACTCAGAGATCTGCCTGCCTCTTCCTCTCGAGTGCTGGGATTACAGCTGTGTGTCACCACCATCGAGCCAAGAAGAGTTCATCTTCTAATAGAAAAATATCTCGATGCAGCCCTAAGCTGTATCTGAGTGTGGGTGCTTCTGTATTCCCACTGCTGTGTGTGCTCCGTCCTGTGAAATGTCGCCATAGTGAGTGATGCTGAATTGATGATGGAAACTGATGATAAGAATGTATCCTTCACATTGGCTAGGTTTCCTCTGGCCATTTCACTTGCTCCCTAGTTACTGTAGAGTTACTGCTCTCAGATATGCCTCAGGAACTCACAGACCCTTTCAGGATCTTTGAGAGGCCATTATGATGACTGTAGGATGTTAGTGCGCCTAAGACCCTTTCACGGGCTTTGAGAGGGCAGCATAATGTCAGTAGGATGTTATTCACTTTGCCACACTCATCCTCCTCCTACAAGTGTACAGTGTGGTTCTCCAGGGTCTGCACACAGATGTCTCAACAGATTGAACGCATAAAGTGGACTTCCCATCTGTCTTTTAAGAATTCAGGCAGCAAGAAAAAATTTAAATGTAAAAGCTCAAAGCCACAAACTGTCATAAAGTATTATTCATGTTGACATGTTAAAATTATGTTTTAATTTTAAAATTATTTAATAAATATTTAAATGATTTTTTTACTTAGAATCTAATAATGAAAATATTAAACTTATATAGACTAAAATTCTTGAGGAATTTGTTTTTACATAAATGTGTCATATAGTGCATGAATTATTACTTGGTAAACCTGGCATTCCTACCTGCTCATCCTCACATATCCTGAGGGCTTGCCTTTTAAGAAGCAGTTGGAGAAACAGGTCCCTCTTGCACTCTTTACTGGCCAGCTCAGCATGCCTTACTGACTGAGGGCAGCTTGGGTTCCACTTCCTCTTCTCCTGTCCTGTGGCTGGTAGGTATGTTTCTCCCCTTGCAGGAGCTGAGGACTACTTGAAAGGTATCGCCCGAGAGGGTTCAGGGCCTCTAGAGTTCCGTGCAGTCATGTCAGCAGCTGAGCTTCACCCATCTATGCATAATTACCAAGCGCAGTGTAGTTGTGTCTGTTGTCACATAGCATAGTCGTGCTCCTCTTTAGTGGTAAGAACTTGGCATTTGCCAAGCATGGCTAAAGGGTTGGTTCTCAAAAGGTTGCACTGGTATTATCTTTTATCCATCCATCCATCTGCCCATCCAACTGTCCATCTGTCCGTCCATCCATCCATCCTTCCATCCATCCTTCCATCCATCCACCCATCCATCCATCCATCCATCCATCCATCCATCCATCCATCCATCCATCCATCCATCAAACATTTTCCTTCCCTTAGTTACCTTTCCTTTCTCTTCTTGCTTCCCTCTCACCCCCTTTTCCTCACTTCTCCCACAACTACTCACTGTGCTGCACAGTATGAGAGCCGTTGTATACTGGCTCTCAAGTTTAAAGGGGATGTTCTTGCCACAAGGGAACTTAATATCCCAGAATTCTTTGTGGTTGAGTTATTCTAAGTATACACTATAATGAAGAACGTAATTAGAACGTAAATGTGTTACTTTGCACATAAGGGATTATTATTTCCAGCGTATTCAGTTTCTCAGCATCTGCGTGTGGAGAAGAGTAGAGTGTTATAAAATCCTGGACCTGACAAAGCCAGACCTGGGCAGGAGAGGGAAGCTCTAGAGAGGGATGATTTATTTACTATGTGTTCAGTTTGGAAATCTGTAGTCCAAAGATTATGAGATGCATGTATGGCTTATTCTCCTTATTCCTTTTAGTTTATAAAGTTAGTTTTGGTTGTGAATTCATTATCAACATTTTAGGACTCTAACGTCTTTTTTTTTTTTTTTTTCTGAAAGCAGAAGCCCCCACCTGTTTATGCTACTACATATGTATTCACAAGTTCTCTCTAGTTCTGTAGAGTTGATCTGTAGTATATGGAATAAGAGCTGTTCTGTATAATATGAAATAAAAATGAGGTGTATAGCTGGATTCCATGTATGTGTTCTTTAAGGGATAAGAATAACCACCGATCTTTACTAGACTATACCAAGGCCTTAGATGTGTTGATACATCACATTTCTTAAAGCAAACCTACTACAATTATATCTATTATAATTATATCCTTTAGATATAAGAAAATGTTAAGAAATGTCAAGCCCAAAGGCACACAACAGTTTCAGAGCAGAATCTAAATCTGTAGCCACGTGTTTGGCACATATTCCTTGTGTTAGATAAGATAAACAGTATTGAGCCTGAGGGATGTGTCCTATTTTGGGGGGCTTTGTTTTAAAAAACTAAAAATGGAAAAGAACCATTGACAACCCTCTTCACTCTCTTCTTTGTCTTTAGTACCCTGACTTTATCAGTTTGATAAATTAGATGGATACAATGGCTCTCTGGGCATGTGATTAGCCTGAACGATTTCCTGGAAGGTATCAGATGGTTTGTTCTTGCTATTCTCAGGTGGATAAGTATGAAAACAGGAGAAAGTTACAAAAGCAGAACAACAGAACATTTTAAAGAAAATTGCCATAATTCAATATCTGAGGATATTAAATTGAACATTTGAAGGGCTGTCATGTGAAGAGTTTGTTCTTCTCTCGGGAGATGAATTAAAGAATCCAATAAAGAGAAATTACAGATGTGAGTTACAGAGCTCAGTATTAGGGAGTTTTATTGTTTGATGGTTCTTTGTTAATGATTTTAGTTAGATTTTTTCCTTCAGAATATTGGAGTTCTCTGGTACTGGATGGCCAACTTAAAGGCTCATTGTGAAGGTAGGTTTTAGCTTTTAATGTTGTCTTTTAAAGTTTCTGACCTTACAAAGCACCACCATTCTACAGGTCCCCAAACCTGTGGCAGTTTGGCCTAGATGCTTACAGTATGTATTAATAAAGTGGCTATTGAGAGGGTTTCCTAGGGATGATAACAAAAGCCACAGTTTTGGGTGGGAAGGGACCAAGGGATGCTGCTGATATGATATTCTCATGTAAGTTGTGGGAACTGTCATACCAACCACCTCCTTTGGTTAGCTTTTATGTGATGTGAGTTCCTCATAAGAACAGAAAAGTGGACCAGATTTAGGATAGGCAAGATGAGCAGCATCTGGTTGGCCCCTGAAGACTGCTCTTCAAATCACTTTGGTGTTACATGTCCGTTCCCCATTTTGAATAGTCATAATCATATTAAAACTTAATATTTGGCTATTGATAGCCATGGTTATGTATTTTCTCTTTAGCTAAAAGGTCAGGCTTCACAGCTAAGACTTAACATCTCTCACTCCTTCAGCTTCAATGGCCCGTAGAGATACTACATCAAAGAGTACTGAATATATTTCCATAGATAAAGGATGCAAACATGAAACTGGAATTTAAGATCCTTTATGCATTCTGTTCTGCTAACTATTTTAATCATGATTCTTGTGTAATAAGAAATGACACATTTGGAAAGGATAGAAAAAAAGAGAATACTTTTACCCAGAGTCCTATAGCATGAAAGTAACCTCGGCACCTGCTTTCACTATTCATTTTCTCCAGGAAGCGCTTCAGAGTGGGGCTATGTCACTGCTCTCAATCTGCCTGCTTTTAAAATCCTAAGTGGCAAAGATTATGTGAGCTTCATCTGCAATTGTGAATCACAGCCCAGCTTCCTTAATATTGCCCTTTGAGAATCTTAAGGGGAGGAATAATGTAGCTGATTTTGTTCTTGTGAGGGTTTGTTTGTGTTTGAGGATCTTTGCTTCGGTGGGGCACAGGACAGGCTAAGGGTTTCAGGTTTCCATCCAGATGGCACAGGCCCAAAGCCTCCTGTTTGGGATTTTGATCCACCATCTTTGTTATCTTGCACCTATAAGATGCCAGGAAAAATAAGATGTGTAAGTAATAAAGGTCAAATCATTGACTTTGAGAAGTAAAGGTCATTCAGTAAGGTTGCTAAGTAGTTTGTTCATGACTCATGAGAGAACACTTTGGCCTTTTGCTTTAATTTACTATCAAAATCCAATCAAGGTAAGGGTTGGGGTTGTCTGTGCATGAAGAATCTGAACACCAGATTCAAGTGTCTGTTCTGGCACTTGCTGGCTCTGTGATTTTGATTGAGCTTATTAATCTTTGCAGGGCTTTATTTTCCTCTGTATAAAATGAAGATGGTATTAGTGGCTGCTACCTTAAGGTACTTGTTTGAATGAACTATATTTTAAGAGAGTAACTGATACAAAGCAAGTTCCTTGTGGCTACGTATTACTAGTATTGTTGTACCCCGAGTCTTTTTTTATTTAATGGAACTATGAAATATCGCAAAGAGATATACATTAATATTTATTGTATAGTCATATTTGTTTGCTCTTTCCATAACCTAGGACTATCTGACCTGAAAGATATGGTGCTTCTTGCATCTTTATCTCTGACTTGTGCATGGGACTCCTGGCCTGAGTATGTGATCTTAGTATGCTCTCTTTTGGTGTGGTCAGACACCAGACTGCCAGGTGCTGTGCTCCCGGACAGAACGGAGGGTGACTTCAACTATTCATTTGGTTCTGTTTCTCCTGAGTGTATCTGTCTAATTCATATCCTAATAAATTCCTATTACCCACTGAACAGACTCAAGTGATATATATTTGATCTTCAGAGTGGTAAACTCACCCTGTATATGTTATCAGAACAGGAAATCATAAAGGACTTACCAGTTTGATTACATAAACATTAAAGTCTCTTTTGCATAAGTCAAGAAAGCAAAGTATAAATATTTATAATATTGCAAAATAGATTAAAAACAATGAGTACCTGCAACCTATTCTGATGCATGGAGTTATTAGACAATGAACTATCTTTATATGATAGTAAAGCTCATGCATTGGATTTTTATGTTATTTTATGGTTATTAGTCTTTCTCAAAATGATATACACTACTTGTGGTAGTGTATGGGTGTGTGTATATGTATGTTTATTTTTTCTCTGCATATTCCATAAGCTAGTTAAGTCAGGTTGCAGTGATGCAAAGTACATACCAACAAATACAAAAAGCAAAATAAATGGAGGGCCATGGATGAGGTATAGTCTAGCTGTGCTTAAGCATGGGATGTGGCATGCCAAAGTGATCGAACAATCCACTGACCAAAACTGTAGTAAGATAAGAAGTTTCTGACATGTCTGGCCCATGGTACAGTCCTACAGACCTGCAGTCCCATAGAAACACACAGAGGCTTGTATTAATTACAAACTGTTTGGCCTATGGCTCAGGCTTATTGTTAGCTACCTCTCACATCTTAACCCATTTCTATTAATCTACATCTTGCTACATGGCCTGTGGTTTACCTGAGTTCCTTTACATATTGCTTCTTGGGCAGCTGGTTTGCATCTCCCCTGGCTCCAATCTCCTTCCCCTTTATCTATGCTTGGATTTCCCACCTGCTTCTAAATTGGGTTGCCATAGGCCAAACTAGTCCTTTTATTAACCAATGATATTGATAGCATACAGAAAGGCATCCCACATCATAAAGCATCAATATTCCTCCTATGCAAGGGATGACAAATAGTTTCAGTACTTGGAACAGAAGAAAAAATTATCTTTGAAGTCTCCAGAGAAAGATATAATTTGGTAAACCTAGTAGTATATTCTGTAACTCCAGCCTATCAGGAGAGCTAAACAGGAGGATTGTAAAATTAAGACCAACCTGAGCTACAGAGCAGGTTCAAGGCCAGCTTGGGCAATGCAGTAAGACTTTGTGTGAAAATAAAAAGTAAAAAGAAAAAGATCTGGAAATATGCAGCTTCATGGTAAAGCAGTTTCTCAGTTCATGCAAAGCCCTGGGTTCAGTCCCCAGCACCATCTCCCACCAAGTGAGGGATGAGTCTGTCTAAAGAGGAATATTCTGATGCCACTTTGTTTATAAAGCTAAGCATGATGCATTTCATTCTCTTGGTCTGAGTTGTTAGCATCACCCGACAGCAGGCTGCCTGTTAGTGAGCCCTTGTAATGAGGACAGGTGCTGTGCTGTTCACCCTGTGTCTTCATACCCTCAGCCTGCCTTTTTCCTTCTCTGTCTATATGCTATATGGAGATCTAGGCTTTGCAGCTTCATATCCCAGATTGTGTAAGTTCTCTTCATCTTGGATGGGCAAACCAGTATGGATCCTTGGGAGCCTGAAGGACGGATAGAAGGGTAAAAACAGGATGCTTCTCCTTGGGTTTGCAGAGCAGTTTCCACAAATATCTTTTTTTGGGTACCAACTTCTGCCAACGGGCCAGAGATCCTGATTTTTATTCAATCTGGTCATAGAGCAGCCTTGTTTTCCACGTTTGTGAATCTTTGGGATACCTCACTATTTTCTGTAACTTCTAGATCTCTCCCAAACCTGTGTGGTGAACATTCAAAGCGGTTCCTTTTCTCTCCCCTGAACCATCTGGTTTCTGGATGGCAATGTATCATTTTATAACTTAACAAGATGAAGTCAAGGGGCCCCTTGAAGGTTGACAGGTGATCTTGTAAGTGCAGGATCCAGTCCTTCAAAGTTGCAGTTTCTGCTGTATTTGGGCACATTCTTTCTTCCCAGAAGAGTGCTTTGGAATTGAAACAGCTTGGCTGTGGGCTGGTAGGCTCAGGCCTCCAATTTCCAGCACTCATGAGCATAATTTCCAGGCTGATTGCTTGAATGTCCTCTCGCATGAGTGCATGAGCTGCAGATGTAAATCTTTGCTGTCATGGAGAATTATCATTTAGATTGAAAAAACCTAATTCATTTGTTTCAGTAATTTATTTCCAAGAAACTTGTGACCTGACAAATTTGACATAATTGGAACATTTTGGTTTTCTTGTTCATGAAAATTGCTTACATTTTTGAATTAATAAACACAGAACATATAAATAATACTTGAAAAGATCTGGCCATGATGCTTTCCTGTTCCTTTTGGGCCTAATCAGCCTCCGTCAGAGTGCTGCTCAGAATCTCTCACCGTTCTCTGACAAAGTCTTGAACTCATTTTCTTTTTTCTTTTGCTTTAAAATTTTTTTTTCTGATTCTAAATTCTTCACAAATATAGTTTCTCAAGTTTTTCATATTTTTATAAGCTGCACTGATTTATTAACAAATGAAGGCCATTCTACTCTAGCCACATTTGCCTGTATATTACTGATTATTATATTTTTTTTCTGAACTGATGGGAAGATCTTTTATTGAGTGTTTTCATGCTTTATATAATGTGAGGTGGTATTTATTTTTCCTTGGTTAGAAATGGATAATCTCATAGATACAGTGTGCATGGCACAGATAGATACAAGTACATTTAAAACACTTACATGGGACTAATAGCTAACACTGCTAATTGCTGAAGACCATGCAGCTTTAAATAACTACATTATCCATGTATTGAGGATGTGATATTATACATGTGTTAATGACCAGTTCACAGGTTTTAGGAGACCACCTCTGACAGTATGGTGGTGAGAACACTCATCCACAGTCACTTTGTTTTTTAGATTATTATCTTAAGTAGTATAAATTATTTTCTGATGTTAATGCTGTGCAGATTATAGTTGAAGGCAAAATAAACATTGGGATTTTAAATGATGTTAAATGTTAAAAGATGTATCTCTAAGTATCTAAAACTTGAGAGATGGTGTAGTGTTTAAGAGCATTTACCACTTTTACAGAGTGTAGGTTCAGTTCACAGTGCCCACATGACATTTCACAAACGTCTATTACAGGGGATCTTATGCCGTCTTCTAGCCTCTTTTGCATAAATGGTTCACATAAATTTATACAAGCATGCATACATACATAAAAATTAATTTATCATAAAAATGACAATATAAGTTTTTGCTTAAACTTTGTATATCTGGATTTGAGGCTCATTATGTCTCTGCTGTATAACCTTGGGACCACCTAAGTAAAAGTTATGCATAACTCCAAGACAACATCTTTAGCTCCTACTGTCTAGAGCTGTGTTTTCAGGATGGCAACCCCTAGCTCTGTGTGTCTATTGAGCACATGGATTATGGTTAGGTTAGTTGATCCAAGATGTGCAATAAATATAAATATACACCAGGCTTGGAAAACTGAGTATCTAAAAATATGTAATTGTTTTGCCAATTATTCTTATATCGATTGCACATTAAATGATAGTATTTTAAAAATACAGTTACCCAACCCAATTTAATATGGCTACCAGAAAATTTAAAGTTACATATTTTAATTCTATTTTTGTTTAATAGTTATAGTTTAGGTAGCATGATGAGATAATACTGAAGAGCACGGAGTGCATTAGTAGGCAAACACAGCTTCACTTCTCCTATTGTTTATAACGTTTATATTGATGAGATGCTGATGTGGGAATGTCTTCCTATATGGCGTGAATAAAGGAACTGTTTTTGGCCTATATTTGTTAAGGCACCTTAGCAGTAGGTGGGAAATCGGAGCATAGGTAGGAGGAGGGCAGAGTCAAGGGAGATGCCAGCCAACTGCACAGGAAGAAATACGTAAGGAAATAATAGGTAAGCCATGAGTCACTGGCAGGACAGATGTATGGAAATGGGTTGAATTAAGATGAAGGATCTTGCTAACAATATGCCTGAGCCATAGGCCAAACAGTATGAAATTAATATAAGCATCTGAGTCGTGTTTGGGGACCTAGACAGTCGCGGGCAGCTAGGTGGTCTGGGATGGCAGGTCTGTGGGTCTGGACTCCCAGCCGGATGGGCCAGAAACCTCATGTTACAGGAGGTAAGAATAATTGCTAGGACAGTCGGCTTAGAGTCTGATGAAGACTCCAAGCACCTGAGAGAAGTAGGATCCAGAACATGGACTCTAGGATCTACAGAAGGGCACACAGTGGAATGGGAAGGCAAGAGGGTGAATTTAAAGACTTGCTTACAGAAGAAAGGGTAAGCAACTTCCAGCCTTGGTCCACTGAAATCTTTAATTATTGCCAATTTGAGATATCAGTATAGCACAACGCACACAGTATGTACCCATTTCTGTCAGGCCTGTTACTGTCACTGATCTGAGAGCCACTGTTTCTGTGTGGGAAAGTATGAAGGGGTATGACAAATAATTCTTTGCTACAATAATTCCATTTCTTAATATATTTTAAAAAGCTAATAAGCTCCAAGAGTGTTTAAGCCTTTCGTAGCTGGGCAGCATTTAATTTGAGTCATTGTGCTTTTTGCAACAGCATCAGAGATTTGTTTTGTTTTAATTTTTAAATGTAGTAAATGGAAAGTTTTCTTTTGTAACAAGGACATGCTACAAAAGCCAACAAGATCTGGAATCAAATAAACAAGCAAACTAGCCAGCAACCAAGCAGGCTTCGAGCTTAGGCAAGCAGGTCAACAGCAACACACAAAACAGACAAGCAGAGAGAAGTGGAGGAACGTAGGAAGAGAGCTTAGATAAAATTGTTTTCTGTGAAATGAGATGAGTCTCTGTTCGGACTAATGTGTTTATGTGAAGCCTGTGATTCAAATACCTCCATAGAAGACTTTAAAATAGAAAGTGGTTAATTTCATAAATGTGGCTTTGACCTTTTGTTTCAGTGTTTAGGGCCTGTTAGCATTTTGTTTTGTAAACTTTTTTTTTTTTTTTTAATAAACCAATAGAGCTGGGAAAATGAACAAAGATAGTGGTTTGCTGGAAAGGAATGATGTACTGTAGAAAAGAAGGACCCCATATTCTTGACTGTCAGCCTCCTTTGGTTCCATTCCTGTCTCCACTACAGGCTGACTTGTGTTTCCACAATTCATTTGCTGAATCTCTAGTCCCCAGTGCCTTGAAATATAGCAGTTACAGAGGTGGTCTTAGTTAAAATACACTACAGGATGAATGTGGGTAAAGACTCTGAAACTAGAAAGGAGACCAATGGAAGGGCAAATGTGGTGAGAAAGGTGAAGAATACAGAGAGAAAGGAAGTTATAGGGAGAAGGTAGGAGAGTGCACAGTGGAGGGGTCAGGAGGATCAGGAGGATCAGGAAGAAGGTGAGAAAAACAACCAACAAACCCAAGTTTTATGTGAAACCACGGCAATGAGACCCAATATTGTGTATGCTAGTAAAAGGTATTTTAAAAGAAAGCAAATATGGCTACTAGGGTGAACCTTGATCAGTATTTTAGACATATGCCTTTAAATTAGAGTACCTATAAAAGTTGTGAAACTAGGAAAGGGCCATGTGGTGAACTTCAAGAGAATGGGGTAAAAGTCAGGTGGTATGAAACAGAAAAAGTTAAATGGGGTGGGAGATGAGAGGGAAAGGTAGCAGAGGAAGTATATGAAGGAATTACCTATCGCAATAAATCTCTCTTGCAATATATCAAATGCAGGTTTAATATTTATTGGAAAGTAATTTAACACTCACGATCACAGACAGGTTACACCTTAGGAAGATACTTGAGTGATCAGATGGTCCAGATGATGGATGCTGATCCAATCTCTTAAGAAAGCAGGAACAAAACGGGCCACTCAAGATCCCAGCAGCCTCTTTAGAACAGGGCTGGCCACACCCCCTTCAGGTGCCCGGGACTCTGGATACATGCTCTCCAACCTTATCAGCTAGTATCTGAATACCACCACAATTACCTACACTCAAAACCTTTGAAAATGTTGTGTTTGGCATGACCTTCTACTGTTGAGGCTTCCTAAAATATACACATATGCATATATAAAAGGAGTTTAAATAAAATTATCCTACACCAGGGGGATGGCAGAGGACAGAAATGCCATAGTTAATCCAGTCAGACCCCAGGGCCAAGTATGCTCTACCTTTTTCAGAGTTGTTTGTCAGTATGTTCCATAGATCCCTGCACCTTGGATATTATAGACTATAGCCATTGTTCTTGATTACTCTCTAGGACATGATAATAAGATCCTCCTGTCAAAGATAACACATATTTAATTCATAAAACATAAAGAAATCAAGCTGATACTGACCTAGAAACCTCATGTGTGCATGATACCAAGGGAGAAAAAGACAATACTGTTACTCACTGGCAAATTCCACTAACTACAGTATAACTGGTCTGACAAGGTTTGTCCACTAGTGCAATAGTGGCACAAAAGTTATGGTGTAACCAACCATTTTATAATTTATAAAGTCAAGCTATCTATGACTCAAAATGGAGCACATGCTTGGTATTGTTAACTGGATCCTAAATGAGGTCATAGACCCTTAGAGGAGAAACTTCCACTCTTAGTCTGCTAATTTGGCATGGCAATGAACTTCCTGCTAACTTCTTATTGTGCCTCTTAACCCTCAGAGCAGTTTCTTTTTAGAGTAGATGGTCCTTAATACTCAAGAGATGCTCAACTGATCAAGATACAGAGAATAAGACCGTGGAGTGTTCAGCTCTAAATGAGATCTCTATATCGTGTTATCTTACTTCTAAGGCCCAGGAATCTTCTCAGAAGAGGGACAGAAAGGTTGTAAGAGTCAGAGATGTGGTTGGAAGCTTTTCTCTATTTTGCCCTAACCCAGAAGTCCCATAGATGTTTATAAAATAATCACTCAGAGGCTTATTTTAATTACAAACTATATGGCCTATGGTTCAGGCTCTTTATAACTAAACCCATTTCTACTAGTCTATGTATGGCCACGTAGTTGATGGCTTACTGATACTAACACACGTCTTGTTTTTTGGGCAGCTATATCACATCTGCTATGACTCCACCTTTTTTCTCCATCTTTCTCTGCTAGATTTCTTTCCTGGCTGTAAGCTGTTTTACCATAGGTCAAAACCAGTTTCTTTACTAACCAATGAAAACAACACATGTAAATAGAGCATATAGAAAGACCATTCCACATCACTTCCCCCCTTTCAGTATAATCAAAAAGAAAGGTTTCAGTTTTAACATAGTAAAATTATATAACAAAACAATTATAAAGCAAAAATTATAGTTATAATATATAGTCTATATTTGGCAAAATTAAAGAAAATATTTTATCATATATCCTCTTTGTTAGTCTAAAGTTTTATATTTAATTTACTTTTTAACTAAAAAAAACCTGTAATTGTAACTCTTTGGTTCTTAAGTCTATCTTTTTGATTATACAGAAAAGGGGAAGTGATGTGGGATGGTCTTTATGTATGTTGTGAATATGTGTTACTCCCATTGGCTAATAAAGAAGGTGTTTTGGCCTATGGTAAGATAGCTTACAACCAGGCAAAAAATCCAAGTAGAGAGAGAGAGGAAGAAAAAAGGCAGAGTCAGGGTAGATACTGCCAGCTGCTATAGGAGCAAGATGTAATGGAACACAGATAATCCACAAGCCAGATGAATAGAAATGAGTTCAGTTAAGATGCAAGAGCTAGCTAGAAAGAAGCTTGAGCTAAGACCAAATAGTTTGTAATTAATATAAACCTCTGTGTGTTTGTTTGGGACTAAATGGCTGTGGGAAAGAGAAACACTTCTAGCTATACAGAAGTAGTGAATCTGTATACAATAGTACCACACATGGTCTCTTAGTGGTTATGACTACCCATCTAAGATGAGCCCAAGATCAAGCCAGACAAAGTCCTAGCATCAGTGTCACAGAACCTGGAGTCCCATTCCCTGTCTGAAGAGCTGTTGGTAATTGAGGGATACTGTGGAAAGAGAATCAATTTCCTTCAGGATGCAGCCGCTTAGAAGCTACCCATGCTCCAGTACCCATGCTCCAGTACCCATGCACATTTAGGCAACACCAAGAGCATTTAATGGACTTAGCATAAAAAGTACAAGAAGTTGGAAAGGAAAAGTCATGGGGTGGGAGAGGGGAAGCATTGTAGAGAAGGAAAATGGAATAGATTTGATCTAAACACATTCAACACATGTGTGGAAGTTTCAAACATTAAAAATAAAATGATAGTTGTTAAAAGAGAAAGCAAACATGGCCACTTAGGGAGGGTCCTGATGCCCTTACAAGAAGAGATTAGAATGCAGAAAGAAACACACACAAAGGCCATGTGAAGAGACAAGAAGGGCTATCTGCAAGCCCATGAGAGATAACCCTGAAGAGAAAACCTGACAATGCCTGAGTCTGCACTTTAGCCAGCAAGGCTGGTAGAACAAAGGTTTCTGCCTTTTAACCCAGGCTAAAGTACTTCAATATGTCCCTAGCATCCCAATTCCTCCTGTTTCCCAGGTAGAGAAGGGCACAGCCCAAGAACAAAACTCACATGGATTGAAGCCCTAAATATAACCATGGTAAATCAACTAAGTAATGTTTTCAGACTGTCATTTACCAGAACAAATTCATCATCACAGGAAGAAATGTCTTGTCTCCTATAATATTCTTTTAGATGTAAAACTTAGGGTTTCAAGTTGTTAGGGTTTCTTTAGCATTTCAACTCTCAAATAACCATTCTAGTTTCAGAGCTGGTGACTTGGCATGCAGAGAACATAGAAGAGTATTGGAAAGGAGACAACTCCCATGGAGAGGGAGGCTCAGTGTCAGCTTCTATTAGGTAACCCAATGAGAAGAATATCCAAGTTTCCATTCTCCCAACTTCTAAAGGGGGCTGCCAACTTTGTGCTGTTCTCAATTCTTAATGATTACACTGAAGTATGGCTAATCCCTTATGATTTGAAGCTCTGAAGCCCTGCAGTGTGGTCTACATACTCTATGCCCTTCTCACCTGAGGTCTGTTCCTATCTCTGATTCTGTGTGATTTACTTTTAGACACTCCAGGGCTTCACATTTGCTTTTCTGTTCTATAGATTGAACCTCCCTTACTCCAACATTTTTAAATATGAAATATTACTAATTTTAACATTATTAAACTCATATGACACTAGGATTGAAAAACCATACAATATGTTTTGTTTTGTGCACAAAGTTATGGAAAATATTATGCAAATCACTTTTGTGCTGTATGCATCAATTATATATGAAACATAAGTAGATTTTAGTTTTAGATTTGGGTATTAGCCTTAAGATGCTAGATTATGCATATTCAAATATCTCACAATGGAAAAAGCAATTGAAATAAAAATATTTCTACTGCTGAGGGTATTGGATAATAAATACAGAAATTATTCTCCTGAGTGTTAGGCCACAGTCTATATGGTCTCCAAAGAATTATAGGGGTTCTATATCTTAATTCTCACTGGTGCCTCAGAGATAGAGATGTAGATGGTAAAGTTATGGGCTAGAAAACCTTTGAGCTCTGTTCAATACTTCTGGTTTTACACTTAATAACTTTGGGAGATATTTTGCCTCCATTGTATATTGACCTTTAAATGCTTGAAATTTATTATAATACACAAAAGCTACCACAAAATTGTTATGAGGAATATTCCTGGAGCACTATTTTATCATTATAAAGATTGGCAACCACATTTAACAGTTTGTCACAAGGGAGTGATAACGTCATTTGGTTAAGGTGGCAAACAAGAGCAATGGCAATAGCATGTATTGTTTTGAGATCTCTGGGTGCATCTGGGACCAATATATAGAGGTATTAAATTATTTTCAAATAATGTTCCATTTAAAATATGTATGCCATTCAAATAATACTTGAGTACAAATGAATTAAGTGAATAAAAATTATTGCTTTAGAAAGATATTACTCTTAAGCAGAAATTGGTTGGTTCTTTTAGAATATTGATGTGAGTGCCTGGTGAACTATGTACTCTAATCAATTTCCCATCATTCATTCATTCATTCATTCATTCATCATTTTATTTTCAATGATTGCTTGTATAGTGCTAGGTCTGAAAAACACCTTTTAAAGAATTCCTTCTTCAGAAAACATATTTAAATTTTGGAGGATAAACACAACACATTTAACAATTGGTTCCTCTCATGGGTATAAATGTAGTTTAATGTACATCTCCTGAAATCAGACTCATGGCTATGCTTAGTTAAGAATGGGCAGATAAGAAGGAACTGAGACTATTGCATCTAAATTCTGCGTCAGTCTAAAGCTGCTCCCTTAGAAGTTTCAAGGCATGCTCCATTGCATGGTCAGCTTCTTAGTTAATCCTTTGACGGAAGCATTCATGCAATAGGACATCATACATGGTAGATGCTATTCTATTTTCTCCCACCCTTTTCCCTCTTCTTCCCCCTCTCTTGTGGTTACCCGAATGTTGTCTCAGCATTTCAGACTGAGTCTTAATGTTACCTCACTGTTTAGGAATACTTGCCTGTTGCCTTGCATCTGCTAATTTCACAGTGTTATAGAAAGATAGGTCCCTTTCCCTGTCTGCTCTGTTAGTATGTGATAAAGTTTATGCATAAATTTGGGGTTCAATCTTGATGCTATTAAATTATTATAAATGATGTCACTCCAATTTAAGATCTACTTTAAAATTAATTGTTTTAATTTGGAAAAGAAGCCACACACCAATTATCACAACCTCATTCATCAAGCAGTTGACTGATACATCCTGACAATCCATAATGACTTTGAACACCAGGGCTTCTTGGAAAGGATTGGAAATATCCCTACATTCTCTTTCTTAAGAAGATTAAACAGGCAACGTGTTATCTTCTGCTCAGAGAGATTGCTCCATGCTTGTCTTTATGATTTGCTTCACTATCTACTCTGCATCCACCTTTCCAGCCATGAGACAACCCTCTTTTCTTTTTCCACATCAGCATCCACCTCTCTTATTTTCTACTGGCTTCTCATCACAAGGCCTACTCCTTGGGGAACTCTTCTGTTTTAGCTTGAACAGATAAAACAAAATTCTATAGAAAGTATCCATAGAAAGTATGGATTAAAAAACAAATATTTATTTTTCATGCATATAGGATAAGGTCCTGGTAGAATCTCAGTCCGGGGTGGAGGCTTTTCCTGTTTTGCATGTGGCTGCTTCTTGCTTTGTCCTTACATGGCATAGGGTAGAAGCTCTACTGTCCTTTTCCTATAGGGAGCTAATTCTGTCATACAGCCTCCCCCGGAAGGTGTAGTAAGAGGTTTTTGGCCCAGACTTTCAGGCCTAGCCTCAAGGTTTAGGCCTGCAGACCCACAGACCCGCAGACCCACAGATGCTTACAATAGTTTTAGGCTGATCAGCCTAAGGCCCAGGCATATAACTTGCTAACTCTTTACCCTTAATCTAACCCATGACTCATCCTGTTCAGCCATACGGCTTGGTACCTTTTCTCAGAGCAGCATAGTTGTCCTCTGCCTCTTCTGCCTTCTCTCTGGCATTCTGTTCTGTTCTTCCTGTTCCCAGAGTTTTCTTAGTCTGGTAGCCCCACCCACACTTCCTGTCTGCCTTTGGCCAATCAGCACTTTTTATTAAACCAGTGGGTGGGACAATTATTTACAATGGAACAACATAATACCCATACAAGAAGGACTTCATCTAAGCCTAGTTTTTGCTCCTTACCTCCTAATTCACAGAACTAAGGAGTAGTTTTCAGCTTGGAATTTTGGAGGGATACAGGTATCCACTGCTTAGCACCTCCCCTCATCTGAGTCAGAAGGAAATATGTTCTTCCTTTTTGTGTCACACAACTCTGTATTTTTGTCTTTCTATTTTTAAAGCATGATTAGTTAAAAAACCGTAATCTCTCTCTTTCTAGCTGCCCCCACCCCATCATAATACTAGGGACTAAACCTACAGCATGATGTGTGCAAATGCAGATGTTTAACCTTTGAAATATATTTCAATTTCTCTTTGCTTTGTATTTGAAACAGGGGCTCACTAAGTTGTCAGGTTAGCCTTGAACGCACTGTGCAGCCCAGGCATGCCTTGGATCTGTGATCCTCCTGTCCTAAGCACAAGAAGAGCTGTAGTTTCAGGCCTTTGCCTTCAGGCATGGTAGATCCTCATGAAAAGAACCTATAATGTGTGGCTTGGATTGAGTTAGACACACAGTCACACCACACTACTGATAGCACTCCAAGGCTGTCAGATAATGCTCTCTAAATTCTGTGCCAGTTAGCTTGTGGTACAAAGACTCACCCTAAAACTTAGGGGTTGAACACAATGAACTCTTCTTTCATTTCTAAATTCTACAGGTCAAGTGAAAAATTCTTGGGATCTGAAGTATTTCTGGGGAAGGCTTTTGTGGGGTTGCCACACTGACTGAACTGATGGTCGCTAGAGCAGTGGAGTGAGTTTGTGGCAAGTGTTGCATCATTCAACATACTATATGAGTTTGCTCTGGTGGGAAGCTGCTTCTCAAGTTAAAGAAAAGATGCTTTTGAGTAAGGCCTTTTCAAATCTTATTTTTCCTGTCACTTCCTACATGCTCCAAATGCAGCAAATCACAGGGCAAAAATTCAAACTGAAGGGATGCAGAAATAGTCTTCACTTCACCAAGGGAGGAATGTCACAGTTTCACGATCACATAGAGGAGCAGTATGCATACAGGACAAGAAAGATTTCTGTAGTCATTCTTATTTTGTATTCACGAGATTCTGGCTAACAGAATTCTAGGTGAGACAAAGATATCTTTGGTTATATCCTTTGTCTTCAAACAGACTCACAGTAACTTAGGCAGGACTGTGTTACATTCCCCTAGCCAACTTCTGTGTTGGAGATGCCACAGGTGTCCCCATCGTGACCTGAGTAGTTCATAAGCTCAGCACTACAGAGCAGAAAGCTGTTAAGAGCATGGACATGGGATTTTAGATATGTGTCTAATTTCTATTTACCAACTATTTATGCCTTTGTTTCCTCATCTGTGAACTGGGTGTGATGGCACATGGCTTCCTGGCTGTCTGTGTGGTTTAAGTGAAACAAATCACATTTTAAATTTCAATAAGTAAAATTGTTAAAACTGGAGAGCCTCATTTGTTAGCAGGCCTCCATGAGTTTCTATATGGCCCAATGTGGAATTAGCTGTGTGTGAGAGCCTATTGTCAGTGAAAGCTGACAGATCTCATGGCCTAGATCCCTGGCTCACTGTTCCATTGGGGACAAAATGTATCTGAAAGCAAAATGCTGGCTTTCTTTCAGAACATTCTGTAGAAACCAGTATCTTGTTCTTTAACCTAAAAATTTGAATTTCATCTTTGTCATTCATCAATATTTACATCGTAGAAGTGAGTGGGAAGCCAGACTGTTGTGTATGCATCACAATCAAGACTCGAAGCTGGAGAAATGTGGTGTACCTCCCTGTGATTTCATTAGGATGGAGGCCCACTGGACCTACCCACAGAGTGAGTGACAGAATGCTGACAGCTGGCCAAGTTCAACTTCTGTCCCTGCAGAGAGTCAAGAAGGAAGGCACATGGATTATACATGAACCTAGAAAGGACACAGCCTCCATGACTTCAGTTCTTCATTAAATAAGCTTTCTTAACTCCCGAATTCTTGTATGCCTGCTGCTTCCCTCAGGATAAAGGAAGTGATGAACACAGAGAAACTAGCGAGTGCAGGGCTGAGCACAGAAGCAGTGAGCACTTGCTTGCTTTATTCCGGCTGACCCTTGGCTGGTGTCGACCTCCATGAATGACAGAGTTCTCTGCACCTGTGGAATGTCACAGGATTGCCACCACACAGGCAGTGGCACCTTTACAAACACAAGTTTGTTGTTGTTTTTTCAAGATGTGCAAATGGTTATATATCTGGTCATTTTATGTCTCTTTGCCTACAGACCATCATTTAAGGAAATTCTTCATGCTTTCTTCAATCAGATGCCTGTGAACCACCCCCCTCTCACCCACTGATCTTCTCTGACTACTGCCCAGCAGATTAAAAGCTGTATTAACCTAACACTTTCAGTGGTCCTTCAGAATCAGTTTGAGGAGACTTTGTCTTTAGAGAAAACTCATTTGGCACAGAAAAATCTCAGTCCTCTGCCAAGTTACAAACTTAAAACCAGGTCCTTCCATGCAGAACTAAATTGTCAAAGGCCAGCTATAATAATTAGTTTCTGGCCTGGACTTTTTGGCCTAACCCCAAGGTTAAGACCCACTCGCAGCCCTGCTGCTGCTTAGCCCCAAATAATCACACAAAGCTTACATTAATTTTAGGCTAATAGGCCTATGGCTCAGGCATATAACTAGCTAACTCTTAACTCTTAAACTAGCCCATGATTAGCCAAGTGGCTTAGTACCTTTTCTCGGAGAAACATCCTGGCCTTCTTTCCTCTGTGTCTGCTGGCTTCTCTGCTCTGCTCTTCCTCTTCCCAGAGTTTCTTAGTGTGATAGCCCTGTCCACGCTTCCTGTCTGCCTTATGGCCAATCAGCTTTTATATTAAACCAATAGGAGGGACAAGTATTTACAATGTACTAGAACATAATCCTATAGCAGCCAGCCTCTCTGTACCAATTAACCATTTCTGCCAGGTCCCTACCAATATCTATCCTCTCTGGACCATGCACAAGCAGTCATTATATGGCAACCCCACACCCTCACCTGTCATCATTCTCAATCTGAGCTGTACCATTCTCAACCTCTCCAGGCCAGGGCCATCTGTTGTGGGCTCTTGCTGGATGTGTTTTCTCTGTGCACCCCACAGATGCACTCTGCCCCATCACTGAGGTTAACTGTGAGGGTGCTGAAAATTACCAAGGAACTCAGTTTCCCCTCCTAAACAGTATATGGATACTTTAATATTCTCCTCTTATTTATTTTATTTGTATCTCTAAAAACTACTTGAAATTATTTGTATTATATCTTCCACAAGGAAAAGGCCCCTGTCATGTTCACAGATATGTTCCAGGATCCTCAAGCAGAGCTTAGCATACAAGGATGGCTATAGTAGTGCCTACCACAGCTGTGTTTCTTTGCAGTTATGACACAAAGGATGTTCCTGTCTGTGCATCTTGATTCAGCCGATTTCTCTCTCCCTTGTCTGCTGTGACCACAGATATCTCAGTCTTCCCATTCTTCTTGTATCCCCCACTTTATGCTGCTTTTCTATACTGTCACCTTTTCTTAAACCTTTTCTTAAGGGCACTCATTGTTTGGGTATTCTATTCTTAATCTGTATCTCCTTCCCATTTCATCTGGTGGCCTGGTGTGACCTGCCCTCTGGAAACAGACGTCTTCTGAGCTAATGCTTCTACCTCTTGCCTTATTCCTTTACTCAGTAAATAAGTGAAAACTGAGGGTTCCATAACATAAAGTTGTCTAGTTCACCAAATTTCCAATAGAATGAAGACCAGTACTTGAGTAAACCACTGCATAGATAATATTGTATTGACGCAGAAGGAAATAGAGAAAAAAGGACTGTATGGAGGTGGGGACAAGATGTGTCTTCTAAAACAATCCTTTGCATCCCCTCTGCCTCTAAGTCACTTCTTTGCTTTCACATAACAGCTCTTACTCCTTCCCTACAGAAATCCTTCCTCTACTGCTAGCCTCGTTTGGGTGGTGTTCTCTCTCAGGTTGTTGCCCTATGCCGCAGTGAACCCATCAGTCAGTGGTGGGCTTTACTTGCTATGTTTCGTGATCCTTCTGCAAGCTGTGCATTTGTATTCATCTGCAATTGTGCTTCTGCCTTGTGGATTCTGATACCTAGCAGGCAACAAACAACAACAGAAGGAAAAGAAATGAGAACTATGCAAAGCTCACATCTGTGCTTCTGTTGGTGTCTACATTAGGGAGCCACACTGTGCCAGGAATTACAGCACATGTTTCCATGTTGGTCAGGTATATTTTTTAAAGGTTAAGTTTTGTCTAATAACTTTTTGCATAACTTCCAAAGCATATGTACATTTTAGAGCATTTGAAAAATACTAAAATTATGAGAACAATGGGGAATTCCGTAATTCAATTCTATTGCTTAAAGCCTCAGATAATATATTTGCTTCACAAGCTTCAAATCCAAAGATGATTTATCTGTTTCTGTTTGTCTTTCATCATCATCGACTTGCTTATTTACCATCCAACCATCATCTATCTATCTATCTATCTATCTATCTATCTATCTATCTATCTATCTATCTATCTAACCATCTATCTGTTATCTATAAAGCTCATCCATCTATATGCCTATTATCTATTACCTATATTTTCAATGTCTTTATAATTTTATTACCATTATAAATTTCCCTATAGTAAAATACAAATGAATTCTTCCCCTGTTTTAGAAGATTACTGATATGTGTTTGCTAAGTACAGGACCTGGGCACCATCACGCAGCATTGTGTAAAATGAAATGCTTAGCTTGAGGCCTGCCTGTTGACCACACAGATGGTAGAGCTGTGCAATCACATTACACACAGGGAAGCCAGGCTGTGTTTTCTACTTCCAGGAATGGGTTTCATTCTGTTTTCCCAGGAGCAAGGTCAAATGAGGCGATTTTTCATGTGCTTGCCCTCTGGGAACAGATTTAATTCATCACGACTCTGAAAATATAATCTTCCAGAGTGCCAGTCTTAGGTTAAGGTGGGGAGAAGAGGGTGCAGGTATTCTGAGGTGCCCCCTAGCCTGGGTTAGCCTTATCGATGGTCAGCTCTTTTAAAGCAGCATTCCAAACAGGGAAAGCTGTCTCCAGGTAGAGCTTCCTAAACCATTCTGATTAGCCTACAGTTCCCAACTTTCTTGCCAGCTCAGTATACACTGAAAATAATGCTAGTTATATTTGTTCTAAAAGTTTTGGGTGGTGGTTTTTATTTCTCTCTTACCATGAGTTAAATAGAAAAGTCAACAATTCTCATTTGAGGATACTTAATTTGTCTCCAGGGTTTTGTTACCATAGTTAAATTAAAATAAGCATTCTTTAAAGACATCTTTGATTAATTTCTGAGTGTATTCATGGAGCAAGAAACCTGCTGGGACAATGCATGTGGACATATTTAAGCATTTTTAGTGATGCTTCCAAATTTTAGTCCATAAGGACTGGTTCAAATTATGCACTCACATCAATGTCCATTTACTTATTTATTTTTAAGTTTCTATACACAGTGACTGAATCTCGTGAGATCTATACATAGAGACAGGAAATCCTAGGATGCTCTTGGAGCTACTGCATTCTCAGATTTACTGTTATTTACTGAACATGGGAGGCCATCAGAAGTCATTGTTATTACAAGTCTGAGGTGTAAATGTGGTAGATGAAAACACTTGGCATGTACTTTGTGCATCTCCTTCTCTTAGGAAGCCAGTCCCAGCTAGGTGAGTGACTTAAAGCGATAGATAATGGATTATGATGTATCAAAAAAAAAAATGGCTCAAGCTAGGGCTGAAGATTGCTGAAGCCTGTACCATGTTATAGAAACAGTCCTTTTGGAGGCAGAGGTCAGTGGTGCCTGAAGAGCATAGATATCTGGTCGTAATCTCGTTATGACTATGTGCTCTCAACTGATTATAATCTCATTATGATGCTCAATACTGTCAACTGTGGTACAGCTTTTAAATACTGCCTCAACTTGTGTAGCTGTAGCAAGAGTTTCTGTCCATGTGGATCACATTCCTCCCGGACTGTCTTTCTCTCAATATCACTAGGTTCATATTTCAATCAGCTCAAGTTTGGGAATCTTATAGAAATCAAAGGCTGGAAGCACCAAAGGCCCTTGAAAGGTCAAGAGGCTAGTTCTAAGGGCTTTAGTTGGAGGTGATTTTTTTTTCTTTTTTTCTTTCTTTTTTTTTCCCCTTCCTGGATGGCAAGCTTAAAGCTTGTTTTTCAACTGGAGCTTCAGAACTTGCAGACAATTAAATATGCACTTATGCTGCACACTATTGAGCGTGTATTTGAGTGGCATGCCAGAACTCCTTCCTCCTTGGAAAAACTATATTCTTTTACTATATAAATTTAAAATGTGTATTTGTATACACATTTTAAAACTGAAAATATGTGTTCTATACTAAGCTTGGTCTTACCGTGGGGCCCAGAAATAGGGACTGGAATGGTATAGGACTTTATCAGAGTGAAGAAGGGGTCTCCAGACAGTTGTGAAGGGCTGGAGATGGCTGGGTCCTTCAGTACCTATCTGTCCCCACTGGCCTCCCAAAAGCTAAAGTTATGTCTCAGGAGAAAAGACTTCACTGAATTAGACTCCAGGACACCATGACAGGACAGTGGGGATTGAAGCTGAAGGATAGACCCTTTTCCTTCCACGCTCTACTCACTTGGTCTTACTGAATTGTTTCCTTGTCACCTTCATGGTAAAAGAACAGTGTGTGTATGTGGGGGGGGGGACCTAAGTTATCCCAGGCAGAGCTGGGCTCTGAAGGTTTTGCCCCCCTTATCTGAATCTGTTTTTTGCTGAATCCTTTACACACAGAAGTTTGTAATGCAAATGAGCATATGCAAGTTATTTGACCTTTGTCTGGAAGGGATTATAATATAGGGAATGTAACATAGGGCTTGGCAGCAGATGGGTACAGAGACCCTGTGTGAGATATTGATTGGCAAACAGATAAGAATAGCAGAGTCACTGGGCCTTCGTGACTTATCCTAAGAGAGAAAGACAGTCCCTGGCCAAAGCAAGACATCCAGTGTTAACTCATCTTTACAGATATTGTTCAAACCGGGCATTTTAATTAAGACAATGACTGTTCAGGAATACATTTATGCCTATGTCTGAAAAATGGGAGCAATCCTCAGCCTCGTCCAAATGATCTATAAGTTTCTACGATGCCGGGATGCTGTCTATTGATCTTAGTGGCAACCTACCTGGAAGTTCTGCTTCAGAATTACAAGAATTCTCTGGGTCCAGTTCTAAGTCTGTGGTACAGGAAGACCCCCAAGTGCATTTTCTAGTAATCAGTATTCCAAGATGCTCTAAAACAAACCAAAGCAATACATTTTGAAGCCCACTTTTGAAGCTTCAGACTGTTTACATATTAAGGCCGTGTGAAATTGCCCAGTGACATGATTGAGATTCATGCTGAACTTCATTCATAGTTTGTCTTTCCAAGTAGTTGTGTAATTCTGTGTCTTTGTTCTTAATATAGGAAAAAGTGTATCTTGCCCATATTCACAAACAAAATGTATTACACTTGCAGGCATGCAAACACCATTTTACCTTTCTTTTTTACATTTGCTTCTCTGGTGGCTGATCTTAATTTCTAAACTGATATGATCTAAAATCACCATGGGAAGAAACCTCTGGGCATGCCTGTGAGGGATTTCTAGATGAGGTTTGCTGAGGTAGGAAGACCCAGTCTGAATAGAGATAGCATTGTTGCATGAGGTGGGGATCCTCCACTAAAGGAAAAGGAGAAAAGAAGCTGAGCAGCAGCATCCATGTCTCTTTGCTTCCTGATTGCAAATGCAGTGCAGTCAGCTAGTTTAATCTGCCACCATCACATTTTCTTACTATGATGGATTGTACCCTTGAACCTGAACTCACCAGGTATTTTTTTTCTTCATAGTGAGAAAATGAATAGGTGCTTAACATAAGGTGCACACTTCTCAAGTGTAGTCCTATCTCTCTTTCTTTTCCTACCCACCATTTATTCCAATCCCCCTTCTCCCAGAGTAGTAAATGTACCACTTGGAGTAGTATATCTATGGGCAGAATGAGGAGAAATTCCAGATCTGGGCATTGCTGGAGAATGCTTCTGCTCTTTATTTCTACAGAGAGATTTCTACAAAATATAATGGTCCTCTGCTAATTCTGGATATCTTCCAAAACATACTAAAACACTATTATTCTCTATTTTATCAAGACTACATTTTTATGAAAATTCTAATAAAAAGTGAAGAAGTGGGAAGTCAGTGATGTGGTGAAAATCCCATGTTTATTATAATTGTATGTCAAAAGGAGCAATGGAGACTTAATATTTGCAGTCTCTGAACAGAGCAAACACATTCTTAGCTTGTTCACAGCCAAGATTTGTATAGGTATCCAGTTGTTGACTGTTCCTTGTGTTTCTGACAAAGAGGCAAGGATTGGTGGTGCTGTCTTCTTGGTGCTATATCCTTTGTTTAAAGCCTTTGTTTAGCATGCAGATTCTCCCTGATTTACAGCCTGGATCATTCCTGTTTGCACTCTGAGCTGCTTGAAACATTCTTTCTGAAATCAAAAGCCAGATGTAGCTCATCTGGTTTCAGTTGTTATTTCCACACGAAGGAGCAGAGTCAGTCATCAAGGGACTTGAACGAGCCAGTGATTATTTATCACTTTGGGTCATGACTAGGAGAAGCTTCATGGATGTTGCTGTTTCATTTCCATGAATGCCACTAATCCTAAAATTTGAGGTTATTTCAGACATTCTGAACAAAAATGTAGCTAACAGAACGATCCCCCTTCCTCTAGAGAACTTTGCAGAAGCATCTTTCTCTAAAAGTCTAAATGTAACTGTTTAATTAAAATGAAAATTAAATTAAAGCACTCATCCATACACAAAACAAACAAACGACAACAACAACAAAGCAGAGCCAACTCAACTATCCTCAAAACTTACCGATTTCTTAACCATTTGCGAGTTGTCAGCCTTCTGCTTTAAGAGAATGAGGGAACATGAACACAGGTAGGCAGCATTCAGAGGGCATCCTGTGACTTTACAGCTTTGAGACCACCAGTTCCAAATCTATTTCTGCATCTGTACAAAATATCCAGAACAAGGACTTCAATTCTTGGATTTACTTAAAGTTCCATATGGCATTAAGTTTGTGATCAAGAGAGACATCCCCAATGTCTGTGCACAAGCAAGTTTCCTATGGATTTTTAGTTAAACTGAAATCCATTTGGGAGGGAGGGTACTAGAGTATTCATTTACAGTTCACTATCAAGAGAGGCAGATGCTACTGGTTTGTGTGAGTGGAATTAGAGGAGGAAAAAATAAAAGGTATAAAAAGAATTCATCAAATAAAAAATGTAGTAAAACATCCACCAAGGAGACTAATTCATTCATGGTAAAGCTGTGGGTTAGGATATTTTCCTAGTAACAAAATGCCAGCCAAAAGCAAGCTAAGGGGTAAAAAAGGTTTGTTCTGGTGCACGGTTCAAGGAAACTGCCAATCAAAGTGGAGAAGTCAAGGCTGCGAGAACTTGAAGCAGCTGATCACATATGCCATGCACAGTCAGGAACAGAGAAGAATGAATGCACGCTGCTCTGCTGTTTACCTCCCTTCTTCACTCAGCCTGGGATCGAGCCAGACAAGGGTTTCCCCTCCAGTTAAGATGGATTTCCCCACATCAATGAATTTAATCCAGGTCTTCTCCCACAGGCACATCCAGCGCTATTTCGAAGGTGATTATGGATTTTTCAGGTGATAGTTAAACATCCCCACTAGGTGATAAGATTCAAAAGGTTTGCTTCTTTGAGTTCACTTGGATGTTACATAAATGATACTTCAATATTCTCAACTTTCTGACTCATCAGATGTTAGTTATTGTAAGTTATGGTTTTATGAATTGGGAGAAGAAACAACCAATATTTTAAACAACAAGCTTGTTCAAACTTCTAGAAAGAAGACAAAGAAATATTACTTTGTTTATTCATTTCATGAGGTGTGGAGTCAGTGTATTTGGTGACTCTGTGCTACCATCTCTGGAGAACAGTCCAGAGAGGGGCTTTATCCCAGAAATATGGTCAAGCCCTTAAATCTTCTCTTTTGACCCATGTGGTGTGTGCACATTGATTTTTCCCACGGACATGGAGTAAGAGCTACTGAAGTTTGTTCTTTGTTGTAATTTGCTGTGCTTGGGGTTTGCAACATGTTTAAAGATTCTGTGTGACATCAGTGTTCTGGGAGGATAGGAGTAAGCCATCACTCAGCTTTTATGATTTCTATTCTGTTAACTTCCAATGGCTTGGGAATAGAATGTAGCATCTTTATTCTGTTTTTTTTTTTTTTTCCTTTCAACATATATTAGAGTGAACTTATTAGTTTCTTTATAAGAATGTGGTGAGATTATTGTTTTGATTGACCTCACTTTTCAAAGAAGGGAAATCAATATCTGACAGTGTTGGTGACCATTGTGTAAACTATGATGTAAGTAAAGAATGCTGAAGCTGTTATGATTGAGTATTCTGAGCCACTTATGAGGGGCGGTACTTTTCAGAAAACTTGGAGGGAGAAAAGGGATTTGTTGGGGAGGCTTGAAAGGAAAAAACGTGAATCTTCAGGTGTTGTTATTGGCTGGGAGTGAGCCAGGAGAACCAACATCTCCCTTCTTTCACTGTCCACTCTCTTTTATATCCCTCCCAACTGTTGACTCAGTCAGAAAGTAGACATCTGGGGAAGGATTCAGGCCTTAGGACTTGGCTTCCTGGTGGAAAACCAAGCAGCTAAGGGAGGAATGTGTATCTGGAGGAGCAAGGATGGATAATATCCAACATCCACATCTAAATAGAATGTGAATAGCTCGTAGCAATACTTTTCAGAATTACCGCATACAAGGGCTGAAGTGCTGACAGCCAGAGTCTACAGAATATAGTTTATTATTTCGAGAATACCTGCAAGTTTTGTATTACAGCTTCTGTTTATTTGATTTGTTTTGCTTCCTAAAATCCAAGTTAAATGTAGGAATATGAGCTTCTAATACAAGAAATCCGTGAAGGGGTCTGGAGGGATGACTCTGTGGTTAAAAGCAGAGGACCCAAGTTCAGTTCTTAGCACCTCTGTCAGTCAGCTCACGACCACTGACAACTCTTACTCTAGGGCATCCAACACCCTGTCTTGGACTCAGTGGTTACCTACGCTCCCATGTGCACACACACAGTAAAAATAAAATGAATTTCTCAAGTAAAAGACTGTGGCTCCTGCATATGGTCCCCAGATAGGATGCCCCTCCTGCCACATTTCTATTCCTCATTCTGAAGACCACATTTCCTGTGGATCTCCTCCAGATAAAAATCCCCACTCTCCATCATAGCTCTACCCCTACCACATGACGACCTCAAGTTCTGAGTGGCACCCCTGTGGAGGAGCTCACTCCATCCAACTTCTTCAGATGGTCACTTGTGAAATCTTCAAACAACAAAAAGCGCTCTACAAACCAGGGCCAGTTAACTCTGAAGAGCAGAGCTTGTGCAGAGCTGACTTTAGTCTCCTCCTTTAGTTCTCTGCATGTGGACCAGACTTTTAAAAATAGCTTCAGAAAACCCAAAATAGGTTGAATCCTATGCTTTGTTCATCCTTCTATTCCTGCGTTCACCAGTTGCCTTTTCCTTTTGTGTGAGAACCTGGAGTGTTGAATACATGGTTCTAGGGGCCCAGTGCTCTGATACAAATGGCCCTCGGCAGCCACAGGAGCAGCACATATCCGTATCCGATACAATGCTTACATCACACCTCCGGCCAGCACCCTCAGAAGGCTGTATTCCTTCTTGGTTGAACAAAATGACCTGACAGAGTGTGAGGCCTGCCTTAGGCGTCATTATCAGAGAAAGTCCCCATCCTGTTCCAATATACTAGTTAGCTCTTTCCACACTAAAAAGAGCGCAGTTCAACCCTCAATTTGTGTAATGTTTGTGGTATTGTTACTGTGTGTCAGTAAATATTAAAAACAGCACTGGTTACTAAGTTGTCTTTGGGATCATAGATCTTGTTGGACCTCTCTGAAGTCTTTAGGAATTTATGATCCTTGGCATTTGAAGTGTCCATCATTACTTTCATGGGACTACTAAGAAGTTGTAGAATTGCTAGAGATCTCCTCTGGAGATTATGCTAAACAAAGAAGCTTTTTTCAAATGATCTCTGAGTCTGCAGTAAACCTTTTCTCATTAACAATATGTTTATGGGCAGGGAGTAATGTTACTGAAGATACCAGCTGGTTAAATGTGATGCAAAAGCGGTAAGTTTGTTCTAAGATGGCATATTTATTGACATCACTGGTGGCCAGACAGAATTGTAATGTTAGTCACACTGTTTTTTCCACAATAGTAGATGAATGGATTAATAAGCACTAATTAATAAGAAAACAAGCCACTTCCTTAAATCATTTTAGTCTTTAAAGTAAAACGTACAAGGAGAAAAATTTTTTAGGCCTAGGCCATGCTGTTTTTAGCACAGATAATCTAGTTACAGAGACAGCCGAACAGGTTCCATGTAGACACTGATCTTCTGGTTTGAAGGGGGCTCCATCATATGAGGATCCCTTTCTGCAGCTAACAACTTTCCTCAAATGATTCTTGAGCTATGCAGCAGACACCAGCTAAGGTGAAGTCAGCAGCTTGAGCTGCCTACGGGTCTCTTGGTTGCATCTGCAATGTTGCTGGTACATGTGTGGTGCTCTGAGTTCGAAAAGTCTCCCAGATCTTTATTTGAGCTGCATGGAGAAGATTGCTGACCAGTCACCCTCGGAATTAAAATTGCTCCAGTTTCCAAGTTTCCCGTTGCCCTGTATATGTGTCTGCATGATAAGAGGCTGGAGATAAAAGCTGCTGAGGGTGTTTTTCAATGAGTCGTCACTCAACTGGCCTGAAACAGTTTCCTGTTAAAGGTAGTAGTTCAAGAAGACCCTCTGCCCTCATTGAATGTTTTTTAGATTCTGCCTAGTAATTTTGTCTGCATTCCTCTTTAGCCTTCCTGGAATTGTAGAATGACAACAACCACAGGTTCTCACTCATATTTGGATCATAAATAACCTACAGTGTGTGTATTTACCGGCATAAATATTTTGAGTCTCTCTTCTGAAAGCTTTTTTGAAGTATTTTTGTGTTTCCATAAAAGAACATATAATATTTCATGCTTCTTGATACCCTACCCTGGAAAATATGTTAATGCAGATTACTTTATATCTCATGAAACACTTTGGAAACCCTGTTCCAGAAAGAACTCACTAAGTCAGAAGCAATGCTGCGAACCACATCTCAGCTTTACATAAATTACGTTGTATAAATCTGCAACACCTTTAGGTGCAAAGAGGAAAGTAATCCTGTTTTCATGTGCTCCAGATGCTGTGGGCACAAAGCAGATAAGAAATTATCCTAGATTCAAAGAGATCACATTCAGGGTTGCCTATCTCAACTGTGGTTCTCTAATCCAAAATGATTCTAGTCTGTGTCACATTGACATAATACCAGCCGGCCCCACCTCTTACTAACAGAGGCCAATTGGAAGTGATCTCCAGGTAAGAACCAAGAGGATATATATTTTGTTTAACTTGCTTCCATTCCCATAATTTGTCTGAACTGAAGTAATAATCTGTTAGGATGAAGTTGATGTCAAATAACTTCCACTCAAGAAGTATGGATCGAACACTATTATATGAGCCTTCCAGATGTGAGTGGAAAATAAAGTAGTGAGAAAATAATTGAGTTGCCAGGGGAAGGATGAAGGATGACTAACAGCCCATGTTTCCTTCTCTGCTGCAGCCTTCAGGGTGTTAGTGCATAGTAAGCAGGGGCTGACTCTCTCATTAAACTATCTACTGTGGATCTAAGCTTCTACACTTCAGCTGCATAGCTGTCAATCTCTCAGTGTTTCCAGCATCCACACAGCTGTAACACACTCACAGGGCTTTATCAATAAAAGAGGACAACCAGAGTAACCCGACTCACTAGATTGTGGGGAGGATTAGGAATTACTAGGGCATCCAGAACTCTGGTTGGCACAGATAAGGTTTCCATATGTGATAACTAATACACTAGAATAATGAAGGCAATACGGAACATTCCCAAAAGAGGAAGGTTAGCAAGAACATGTTGGCCATTTTCAGAAGTTTCCGTCTACCTGTTTCCTGCTCACAGGTTAAGCAACCATCCCTCTCTCACTCCAGAGAGCTTGCTGCTCCCAGCTGATGCCTTGGAAAGGCTTTTCTGGACTTTTTTGTTCCTCTTTCCTCAAAACTTGTAAAGCAGGTCTGGATTTTCAAATGGATGGTTTGTCTGGGTAAAGAAGGTACCTAACACAGTAGAACTGACCCAGTGAATTTGTAAGATGCCACCTGGGACATCTGGTGCTGCATTGCTGAGTGTGGAACAGTCCTGGGTTACAGGGCTGATATGTTCTTAGTACCAGCGACTTTGTAACAGAGAACATTGCTACAAGTTCAGTAACAGGAGACATCTCTGGGACATCTGATTAATGATACATGGGAGATTTTTTATTTCCCCCTTGACTAAATAACATGCAGATAATTCAGAGTCCTCTATAGGCTTGCCACATGACAGTACTGTGACTTTGAAGAGGCCTGCTAATCAAGAAAGACGTGGTCCATCTCTCAGCCTCAGGAGCTGATTGACAAACTTTCACTATAGACCTGCATACAGTACACCTGACATCAATTCTCAGAAGTATCAAGTTTCGTAGAAAAATAGTTCTGAGACAAAAAGGAAGACTCAGGCAAGGGTGTGGTGGTTTGAATGAGAAATGTCCCCAAGGGCTTAGGCATTCTTGATCCTATCCACTGCTGTTTGGGGAGATTTAGGAGATGCAAGGAACTGGAGTTACTTTCAAAGAACAGAGCCTCAGTTCCCTTGTAGTTTGTTTTATGGGCTTCAAGTAGCTGAGGAAGTGATCTCTCAGCTTCCTGAGCTAGCCACTGCTCCTGCTTGCTGCCATGCCTCCCACCATGATAGACTCTTATCTTCCTGGCACTGTAAGCCAAAATAAACTCTTCCTTTGAAGTCGTTTTGGTCCTGGTATTTTATTAAAGCAACAGGGAAAGTAACTGAGACACGGGGAGAGAAAAGGTTAAAATCCAGGCATCTTCCCAAGATCATTATCAAGCTAACCTTTTCCACTAAGGTATTTTCCTTTCCTATTATGTCAGGAAACTAAATATTCTCAACTTTAAAGGGCTCAGGATAGAAGAAAGCAAAATTCTGAACTAGATACCCTATTAGAAGGCCGTGGTTGGAAAGCTAAGCTAGCTGGTCTGACTCCAGACATGTGATTCCTATGACTTCCGGTCACTTACCTCTGTTTCTCTTTTAGGCCCCTGAGTTTCTCTCTTCCATATCTCACCTTTTATTTTCCTTTTCTCTGTTTACTATTAGCCTACTCATGTTGGACTTGTAAGTTCACAGACTTTTAAACTGGAGGCTACTGAAGTGTGACAGGAGGCTGAGAACCTCCCTTGCTTTAACTGTCCACAAAAGTGTCTCCCAGAACTTCCGAGAAAGGTCATACTAGTGGAGGAGTTTTGATAATGTGGTGACCGTTATACCATTGAAATCCACCTGAGTCAAGAATGGATGCTGTAATTGTACAAAACTATCCTTCCCAAGAAGATGAGCCTGAGGACGCATGGGACCCTCTAGGGCACATGAACCGTACTAAAGAAGTATTTTAAGTGATCTTTCTTATGCTTCTCTGGGTAGAGGTCACAGCATTGATTAAAACAGTTGAAAGAAGTAGGAGGTTATTGCACTAAGGGTGCTGTCTAGGTCCTGAAACAAGTCCAGTGAGTGATAAAAGGAACTGCATCCTGAACTTTGAAAAGCAGCACAGCATGTGCCTAGTAGAAAGATGTGGGAGAAGCAGTGAGGATGCACTTACCTTACAGGACATTGTAGTATTTGAGTGAGCACTGGCATGCTTTGTAGTGAGAAAATGGCTGATGCAGCTATGGACAGAGTAGTTGCTGAGTGACCTGACTGTAGGGCAATACAGGAAGACCATTGCTCCATGTCCTGTACTGAACAGGCTTTGGCCATCTCGCCAGAAGATAATGTTCAACTAATAATATGTGCTTCCTTTGGTGGATATACAAAGCGCGAAGAGAAGGTACTTTATTCTTTAGAGAAAAATAGTCAGAATGTGTGGTTCTCCCGTTGACATTTAGAGTCTGAAGAAAGAGAAGGATGAGTGACCAAAATAGGAAGTTTGTCTAGTCGTCACCCTCATCCACTGTACACCTTTCTCTAAGGTGTCCCGGGGTTAATCTTCCCCAAGTCCTCTTAATAACACACAGCTCTGGTCATCGTATCAAGCCAGGCGCAAACACATGTTCTTGACATCTCCACATGGCCTTCCTTCTGAACTTCTTTGTGGTCTGATTCATTTGCCCTTATCAGCTTCTCCACTTCTGAGTCATGAGGCTGGTGTTGCTGCTTGGGGGTCAGACATCAACATAACTGAACCTTGCTTTGATCTTTTCCCTTAATTAACAGAAGCCATTTCCCTGGTAAAGAAATAGTGTAGGTGGTTTTTTTGTTTTTTTTTTTTTCATGCTCTGACTTCAAATGCCAAGTTTCCTTTTTCCTGAGAGCTGCCAACTTACTTCCCTATCTCCAATTTAAAATATTAAACAGAACTGCTATTCCCCAACCACAGCTGCAGTCATTAGTGAATTTGTCTTCCACTTTGGGAACATAGAACTTGATTCGGATTTTGTCTTTATGCTATAGAGAAAGTATTCAAACCGGAGTTCTAAATCCTTGAGTAATATGCTTGGCCCTTTTAGGCAGGAATAATTTCTCTAGGAAAGAAACCAGGAACTATGCCAATGGAACAGTGTTTGCAACTCAGTCCCAGGAGATCGCTGCCCGAGAGGACATGAAATGAAGGCTTACCATGCAACACTCTAACTTGTCATGTTTCAGCTCTGCCTCTCCATCTGACTTTTTATTTATTCTTTTAAAATTGGAACTTCTGGGCTCAGTGAGCCTGGGAGAATGAGGGTAGCCCTGGGGGAATGATGTAGAATCTCATGGAAAGAAAGTACACGCTGAACTTTGCATTTATTTGCCATTTGAAAAACAGAAGCAAAAGTTAATAATTAAAATTTTATGTTTTCAAATAGTAAGGTTTCAATATGGGTGAAATTAAAGTTCTAAATCCAAATTTTCTTATATAAGCAGGACCAACAGCCCAAGGATAGTTATCAACCAGAATGAGGTGGGCCCTTCCACATAAATCACTAATTAAAAAAATGCTTATAACAGACTTGGTATAGGCCAATCTTATGGACACATTTTCTCAATTAAGGTCTTCTTTTCCCAAATATGTCTAGGTTTGTGTCAAGGTGACAAAAATCAATCAGGACAGACAGAACTAAACTCTAACTCAAACTATATATAATGAAAATTGTTTACTAATCCCTGTATTTTTCTTAATTGTCTTAGTGACATGCTACCATTGGGAAGGTTGTGGGGAATACATGCTATTAAGAAGACATGATCTTTGAAGTTAAACAAAGTGTAGCATGAAAGTGAAATCTAAGGGATGACACTTTCAGAGCAAGAGTCAATAAGATGAGTGTTCTTTCTTAAATCAAAGCCTTCTCCTACAATGACTAGCTTTGTGCCTGCTCCTTGTCCAGCTCTCTCACCTACAAACCTGGTGCTATACAGTTTTCAGTAGGATTAAGTGGTCTTTGGAAAAGAACTTGAGATACAGTAAAGCTCCATCAAATGATTAGTTATTATGGAAATAACCAGAAGCCCATAAGTGCACTTTTGTTACTATAGCAAATGAGAGAAAGTTAATGATGATAATACCACTTGAACCTGGAAAGCTTCATGGAGGATTTGGGAAGCTTCATGATTGTAAGATAGGAGAAAGAATTTTGTAGCATGAAGGTGGCAGAAAGTGTCAATGTGGGAATGACGTGTTGATTAAGGAAATTTTGGAGGTATAAGTTTACAGTCGGATATTAAATTATACATGGCACATGCCTCCATCCCTAACCCAGAAGTTATCTACAATTGATAACTACCTGCAAACGAAAATTTAGTTTTCTCCAAGAGTCATATTGAGAAAAAAATACTCATAAGAGTGGACATCATGCCTGGCAGTAGATAGCCAACAGAAAACAAAACAAAAAATCTCAATGTCTTTGGAGGCTCCTTGACTCATAATGTTGTATCAGGGCTTTAAAATTTTTAAATTATTTATACATATATAATTATATACATGAATATATAATATACATATATACACATACATATACATATATTCATGTATATAATTATATATGTATATATACACATATATGTATATTATATATATATATATATATATATCCTGACATACAATTTGTGTATATATTAGGGCTTCAAGTTTTGTGTTTTAATGAAATTACTGAGTGTTCAAACAAATGGGTCCTTGAATCTATTTCTGTTTTTTGTACCTTTCTTTCTTTTTTCTCTTCTACATGTTTGTATTGTTCTATTCTGATGTGTTTTTATTTTATTTTTATCTATTAGAAGCCTTCTTGTCTTCTAATGAGTAGAACTGGATGGGAGGGGAAGAAGGCAGGAATTAGGAGGGGTAGCCAGGAGAAGCCTCTCTCTAAATACATTATATGAGGAAGAAATATATTCAATAAAAGAAAAACATTATAGATGGCAAATGTGCTTCTATTTGTACCCAATTATAAATTTTATAACTGTTCTAAGGTCACATATAGGTTGATCTGGTCCCAATGTGGTGATAAGTCAGGATTTCTGACGTATTACAATATGGCGTCCTGTAGAATGAACATTCATTCTTCTATCTATGTCAGGGACATTGCATTTTTGCCATCTAACAAAAGAAACTCAGATTTGGTTCATGATGGATTAGGAATCCATAGCGAGGTTCTACTGAGAGATATAGAAAGAAAGGCAAATAGTTCAATACCTGCCATGGAGACTACTTCTTGGGTGCATATCAAATCTCAAAGCTAGATAAATTTGGCAATGATATTTCAGAATTGGTATTCTAAGTCTCCATTTTACAAGGTCAAAGCCTTGAGGTGATACTATGTTTATGGGAAAAGCACCACAGGGAATGGGGTATGCCACTCACAAAGGAAGTGATTTTGCACAGGTGTCGTTTTCTATAAGTCTCAGTCTATTCATCTCCAGCTCACGGATGAGAAGGCTGTTTTGGGGAACAATCGAAATAGAATGAATGCACCAGGTCCCAGTGTAGTCATTAGAGTGAAAATGTTTCTGGAAAGGTTAGCTTCCCTCTTCCTCTTCCTGCCCTAGATCTCTTCTGTGGATGTAGCTACTAAAGGCAGTCAGCACTGAGATACAGGATCACTGAAATTCAAAATTGTTATTCCCAATGACACTGTCGAGCTGAAAATGCTTCTTACATGTAGGAACTGTTTTTTGGTTGTTATCTGGCCTCATCTCACATTACCATATTCTTAAAACATGAAACACAAGAAATCGTGATCTGAAATTTCAGTGAAGAGCTTCAAGTAGGAATCTGTCCATGATCTTCCCACTATTGCTGTCACATAGCCCATAAGGCATGGTGTTCCTTAGAATCCAGTGGCCTTAATATATTTTGCCCATAAAATAAGAATATTAGATTTGATATGAAAATCTTATCTGCTTTCCTTTAGAAGGAAAAGATCATATTGATGGTATTGATGGTGACAGAGACACTATATTGCAGAAAGGTGACCTTCTTAAAAGTTCCCAAGAGGCCACTTCCTTAGCTGTGTAGTCCTAGCCCTTAAGATGTCACATGGGTAAAATAGGCACCACACAAGATTGCCTTGAAGATGAGAGTAAAGGCCAATTACCTTCTGTAATTTCAGGTTCATAGAGGGTGTGCAGTACTTATTTGAGGTGTTCTTTTCTTATGCCCAGGACAGAAGTGCCTATTCACTGCTCTAGCACGTTTCAGAGCTGAGAATGTGCCAATTCCTCTTGCTCAGAAGAGACTGGTAACATTCGTTCCCTATGTGCCTGTCCACATAGGAGGAGTGAACTGATCTCAGCAAGCACTATGATAGAGTGTCTGTAAAGGGTTGGGTTTATGAACTTCGAAAGCTAGGGGAAAGCTGGGTGGTGCATGCCAGCTGCCTTTCCTCAACACCTTTAGGCTTGTGCATGTCTGTACATGTATCTCTCTCTCTCTCTCTCTCTCTCTCTCTCTCTCTCTCTCTCTCTCTCTCTCTCTCTCTCTCTCTTTCTCTCTCTCTCTCTCTCTCTCTCTCTCTCTCTCTCTCTCTCTTTCTCTCTCTCGTGTGTGTGTGTGTGTGTGTGTGTGTGTGTGTGTGTGTGTGTAGAATTTTCACTAAAACATTTTTTAAAATGACAAACAAAAGTGAATAAAGCAACTGTAAAGCCAAAATCTTCTTTCTTAAAACCTTGAAATTTAGGAGACAGAGGGGAGGATGAGAGCCTGAGACTCCCATGGTTGTTCAAGCTTCTGTTGCAAGTGTGGCTTCTGTTGTTTTCCTTTATCTCTGAAACAACAATAATAAGAAAAATAATAGTAAGACTGAATTGAAGCTGAGCTCCCTACAGTCATTAATTCTGTGAATTTTGATGAATGTGCATCTCTGTAGTAGAGTTTCTTAGTGACGCTTGAGAATGCCACAGGATTTCACAAGGGAAATTTCTGGAAGACAATGCTCACAGAGTTTCTACATTCTTGAGCAAGTCAGTGTTTTAAAAAAACTGAGATCTAAGGACAATGAACAGCAAATAGTAAACTCTACTATAGCACCCAGTCTCTATCTGCTTCATCCTTATGTGGCTTCCTACTTGTCTTTAAGAAATATTTCCTCCTGGGCGGTGGTGGACATGCCTTTTATCAGCGCACCTGGAAAGCAGAGGGAGGCGATCTCTGTGGGTTAGAGACTATGCTGCTCTACAAAACAAGTTCCAGGACAGCTAGGACTGTTCAGCAAGCACAGCACTTCCAGAGCAGAAAAGCTAGTGGTGTGGAGGGTGGATTCTGCTCAGACCCTTAGAGAACAGCAGGACTGTCTTGAAAAAGAGAAAAAAGAAAAGAAACGTTTTCCTGGGCATTTCGTCCTGTTTTCCAGACACAGTATTTCTTCCTGTGAATTTGCTTAGACCCCTTCATTGCCTGGAATGAACTCTGCCACATTCCTGTCAGTTAGAATTCCTAGCAACCAATTAAAAATGACCTTCACAGAGTATTCTTTGAAGCCTTTGGCTCTGTGGGATATTGTTACAATATTCTATAACATTCTTGGATTGCTTACCATCATCTCGGCTTTGTTTGTGTTGACCTACCTTACCTGTTTTGCTAGATTGTCAGATGTTTTTAGGATAAATGCTGCAACTGGATTCATTTGTTTTATATTTCTGCAGAGCCAATAATTAGCATGGGATTGTAGAATAATTGTTCACACGTGGCCACTTTGAATGTTTATTGAATTGAGGAAAATATCAGAACAGAATCAGTAGAGTTGAATGCCATCCCTAGAATGCAGAGTTCAGTCATATAGTTTTGCTTCATTAATGCATAGCTGGGCATTCATTATGCATCATGCATTTTGCCAGCTTCTGGGGACAAAATGACAAGTAGAGCTGAGCTTCAGTCTTAAAGTTATGCGTAGACTCCTAGAGGAATTCATATGTAAGCAAACAAACGCAATGCCAAATGGCCCTTGCTCAAAATCACACAGCCTGTGGGCTATGGATCTGTGATTAAAATTCAAATCTTTTCAACTCCAAAGTCACCAAGCACAGCACTTCCAGAGCAGAAAAGCTAGTGGTGTGGAGGGTGGATTCTGCTCAGACCCTTAGGGAACAGCAGTAGACCCTGATGAACAAGCCCTGCTCTAGAAACACCATTAAGGCAAATCATTTTGTTCGTTTCACAAACTAGGTCCTCCAGAAGCTGGGGAAAGCCGATGAAACGAAGGATGAACAGTTTGAAGAATATGTCCAGAACTTCAAACGGCAAGAGGTGAGTCTGATTGTCAAGTTTCTACAGCAGGAAGAACTGTTTGTGCTTTCATGTTTGGTACACTTTGCGTTGCTCCAAAGCTCATGTGTTGGAAGTTAATCCCCACTGTAAAAGTCTTAAAGTCCCAGGTTAATCTACTATGGTATTTTAAAGACAAGGCCTTTCAGAAGCCATTAGGATTAGAAAAAGCCATTCCAGTGACTTTGTAAGAAGAGGGATGGATAGAAACCAAAGCTTTCTGACTCTTGCCATGTGACTCTGAGCTGCCTCAGTCTCTCCTAGTAAGCCTGTCATTACCATATGTACCCAAGAACTACAAGCTAAAATAAGTCTTGGGATTTTATACTGTGCTTAGGCTGTGATCCCGTGTTGCTAGTAATAGAAAGCAGACTAACACAGCATTTGGAGGCTACTCGATATTCGTATATTTTGTGTAAGACAAGGGAAGAGGCAAGGGTTACAGACCGTGAGTTTGGATATAGTTTTAGGATATTATGTTTTGCCACTCTGGACCTTTGCAATAAAATGCCTAAGCTAATGGAAAGATGGTGTTTTGGGGACTCCATATCCCACAGTATCCTAGAAAGTTATTATACATGTCTATCAAATGATTTCAGTTAGTGCATGCTTTAGGACCATGCATTCTTGGGCTGAGGAGATGGTTCAATCTGCAAGCAAAGTGCTTATCCCACAAGCAAGAAGATGTGAATCTTATTTTTATCACAGATATAAAAACACATGATGGTGCACACATATAATCCCAGGGTGTGAAAGACAGATACATGAGAATCCTGGAGTTTGTTTTCAGTCTACCCTAATAGGTAGCTTCAGGCTAAAGGGAGACCTCTCACAGAGGACATCATGGTATTTCTGAAAATGATACCTTAGGTTGTCCTTCTGCCTTCACACATATACATGTGCAATCTCCCCCCGCCACACACACACACATACATGAGCATGCACACACAGGTATACCCAACTTTTCTCACACACAAGGAAAAGATCATCCATTTTTGACAGACCATCTTTCCAAAAGGTTAAAACCTATTCCCAGTGGGTAAAATAAAACCAAGCTGTTGATAGATGTGCATTACATATAGATACATATCATATCTATGCCACTAAAATTTCATAGTATATAATTAAAAGGTGATATCTAGTAAGACTCCTCATAGAAGATAATATTAATGGATACTTGTTAACATGAGTAAATAAGCTACTTTTAAAATGACCTGTTCTAATCCATAAGGCTTGGATAATTGGCACAAATATCACTCTCATAGTAGAGAGGAGATGGGAAGAAAATGAGACCAGTAGACTATGAAAAATTGTCTTGCCAATGGGGCCAATGTCAAGATGAGGCTGCCTTTGGAGCTACAGTATCCACAGGCAATCTTAAACCAGGAAGTGATAATCAATAATGGAAGATCATTGCAGGTTATTTCATTAGCTTTGTCCTATATAAAGACCCCTGGTCCTGCACGTTCTTCATTCCCAATAGCACGAGGGCTTCTAGTCTTTCTCTTAATGGGGGACACACCATTTCTTTTACTTGCCAAGATAGGTTATAAAACTCAACAGCTATAGAGACATGTAGACTATTCTTTATTAAAATATATTCCTGAATGTTGCCAATTATATTCCAGAACTAAGTATTGGCGTGTGCAGAGGGAACTCAACTTACGGTAAACCACAGGATCTTGTTATTTGAAGAGTAAGAGAAAGGAGGAAGTCAGCGAAAGTGTTACTCAGGGTTCTCTAAGGGAAGAGAACTTATAGGACAGGAGATTAAATGGACTCAGAGGATGCAGGCTGGGCAGTCTAATGATGCCAGCCCCACTGGAGAGGCTGAGAATCTATCAGTTATTCAGTCTAGAAGGCTGCTTATCTCACCAGTCCCAGTATAGCACAGAAGACCTGGAATAATATACCCGGGAATCCTAAAGCAGTTGGCTTCCATATTGGTAAAGAATTGTCACAGCACAGAAATAGATGCCTGTGACATTGAAAGGGACAAGTGGCAAAAAAAAAACCCCAAAAAACCTTCCTTCTTCCATATTCTTTGACCTGGGTTGCCACCGATGATATGACCCAGCTTAGGGTGGGTTAAGAAAATCCCTCAGAGGAATGCCCAGCAGACTGTGCTTCAGCTGATTCCAGATGCAGTCAAGTTGAGAACCACGATCACCCATTATGGAGGGATGGAGGTAGTAGGAAATAAAAGTACCTTCACATTGCTGATTATTACCATGAACTTGGATTAGTAAAGACAAGAAAAGAGACTCTGGCAGATATTGTAGATATGGGCCCTCTGGATAAATTATGCCTATTGTCTCCCAGGTCAGCAAATTTATGCACCAACATCTGTTTTTCCTGTGTAGCATTCTCCACATCTCCTGATGGCACCCCCCAAGGGTCCATTGAGTTCTGTTACTTTCCCACACGACCCTCAATGTCTGCTTTCGGAGACTGGATTTAGATTGAGGACGTGATTAACTCTTAGGGTTTTGCTTTCTTGAGGACTAAACTCAATTTCCTTGGCTAGTGGATCACTGTGGATCTGATTAGCTGTTCGCACTGGATTTTCTATCACTTTTCTGGCATTTTTTTTTAAATTTTCCCAAAATTCTAGCTGGGGAACTGTCCTTGTCTGTAATGTATTCATGTCTAGGTGGCACTCTGCATTTTCTAACTATAATTAAAATTGTCCATATTGTGGACTTTTTTTTTTTTTTTTTTTTAACAGAACCAGGTCAGAAATGTTTTTCCCACTTTTGTCTAAGATACTAGAAAAAAATATAGTTTGTTACATCAGATAAGTGGTCCATGCCTTTGGAGAAAAGTCTGAGGTGGCTTCTGGTTGTTTTTATGCCTTCTTTCTTTTTTTCTTTTCTTTCCACCTTTCTTCTTTTGGGAGCTTGTTTGTTTGTTTGTTTTGCTTTGTTCTTGTTTTTCAAGACAGGATTTCCCCTTGTGACCCTGGCTGTCGTGGGACTCCCTCTGTAAATCAGGCTGGCCTTGGACTCAGGGATCCACTTGCCTCTGCATCCTGAATGCTGGGATTAAAGGTGTGCATCACCACTGCCCTGTTCCACATCAATTCACTACACAGGCTTCTCAATGTGATGAGGAAATTGGCGGATAATCACCCTTGAAGGCTTGTGCATTGGATCTCTGGGAATAATAACAGATTAAAATATCTGGGTAAAATTCAGAAAGTTGGTAAAAATGTGAAGAACCAATTCTGCTTTATAACAATGAAGCATGTAGGTTGGACAGAGGACATGCAGTTTTTTAAGTCCTTGAAAATCACATTGGCTCATTTTGAAAATAGTTTTACACCAAAACAATACATTTCCACATGGTTTTCTTAGTCTCCTATTGGAATCAGTATTGGTTTGCAGTCTTTATCAGGAAGTGGAGGCCAAGGGCGCCTTGATTTTTTTCCGCCTGTTAGAGGCAAAGAAAGAAGGACAGGAGACGGCAAGGGGGAGTAGTTATTTTCTTTCTTTTTAAAAATGCATTTTCATTTTATGTACATTGGTATTTTGCCTACATATATGTCTGTGTGAAGGTGTCAGATCTTGGAGTTTCAGACAGTTGTCAGCTTCCGTGTGGCTGATGGGAATTGAAACCAGGTATTTGGAAGAGCAGCGGGTGCTCTTAACCATTGAGCCACCTGTCAAGCCTCATAGTGATTTCCAATGGAAAAAATACTCCCTATTGAAAACCATAGTTGAGGCCTGAAGAATTTTTGCATGAGTTTACAGAGAATAAGATCCTTTTTACCTTTAATAGGTGTAGATAATTGCAGTGGTCAATCGTAATTGTCAGTTTGGTTGGATCGATAAACACCTAGATTAGGAGAGCAAACCTCTGCTTGTGAGGCTGTTTCTTAAGAGGTTAAGAAGACAGGAAGCCTCCTGGATGGAGTCAAACCAGCAAATAGATGGGCCTAGAAGGAACACAGGGAGAAGTGAGCCTTTATGGAGCAATCGGACATTCTTCTCTGTTTCCTGGTCTCCATGAAGTGAGCTGCTGTGCTTCCCAGTCTGCCTCTGCTCTACCACTCTGCTTCATCATGGCCTAGAACCGCTAGAGAAGGCTACCTCATACAGAAACCATGGAAACAGTGAGCCTAAATCCTTATTTAGTTTTTTTCCTTCCCCACCTCACAGTGGTTAAAAGAAGGAAATGGCTAACAGAGTGCCCAGGTCACTGTTGCATATGCTGGAAAAATTGTGGTGAACTAACATTAACTAGGAATGACATACCAAGAGCACAGTCACTTCTACAAAGTCTGGTATTTCTAATGTTGTATCACGGTGACTCATTACCCAAGCACAGAATCCCAGAGGCATTATCTAAACTAGACAACCTAGACTTCATGCTTTTCCAACAAATAAATGTTTTTCAATCCCCACTAATGTGATTGACAGTATACAATGAACTGAAAATTTTGTGTTTGTATACTATAGTCACGACAATAAATGTTTTAAAATTGCATTTTGCAAAATAGGCATTAAAGCTGCTGCTATGTTCACTGCTGGCTTGTGTTGGAATAAAGATGGCAGGAGGCTTGGAGCTTAGATTTAATTTATTCCAGCCCCACATTTTTTAACATCTCAAGTCTCTTTTTCTAAAAGATGATTTGTTTAAGAAAGGCTGTATGAAAGAGCTGTCTGCCTGGTCCTATTGGTCTGTTGGACTCCAATTGTAGTTCTGTGGCCCAGATTTCAAACTCCTTCATTAGGCTAAAGAGAGATGGAAGAAGCAGTGTAGAACAGCAATGTGATCCTTGAATTCTATGAGCATTTGGAATTTTCCATGATGAGAGCTAATGCAGCAGGAGCAGCACAGTCTTAGGTCAATCCTCCCTCTCCTGAGGTTGGTTTACCCTTTCCTGATTTTCCTCTTTTACTAGTTTTAACAAGTAGCAAAATTAATTGGTGTGGGCCCCAATTATTTTCAGCTCTCCTGGCTGCCTGCTAACAGACCCCTTACGAAGTGGAGAAAAGTCCTTGGCAAGAGGAGGGCTTTGACTTTTTCTTTTCCTGCCTAATAAACTCACCCTTGCTGCTAATGAGATCACCTTCAGCAAGTCTGCTAAAGAACTGGTGGGGTGGCTGAACGCACATCCGCACATCTGCACATCCGCACATCCGCAGCTATCAGCTCACATTTTGTGCGGCTGATGTGAGCACTGGCATCCAGGTCAGATTCAACAGCAGTGTTTCAAACACTGGAACAGAGAGCTGTGATTCATGTGTCTCCTTTCCTCTGATAAGGGCCACAGCAGGGGTGGTTCCTGTTTCCTTCTCAGCCACACTTCAGGGTGCAATGCTTAGTCCCAATGAATTTCAGATCTTGGAACTCATACATTTGGGAATATTTGTATAGATTTTACTTGTTGAACATCATTTATTTGAAACTCCGAAATGTGAAATACTTCTGAATTCAAAACTTCTAAAAAGTTTCCATTTCACCCCGTCGAGGCTTCATATACTGCCCATGCCAATCAACAGTTGCCTACCCTTGGAGAGCCTAGCTCCTTTTCCCGATGGTTCCCCAGTGGCTGTTCTTGATTCATTGAGCTCCCCAGAGCTCCAGTCAGCCATCACTGTGGGAGTTTTCCTCATAATCCCTATCCCCTTACTCATACAGACTCTCCTCCTCTGCTCTCAGCTGGACCAGGAGACCAGAAGCTCAGCTCAGTGCTCAGCCATGGATCTCTGTGTGGTGATATGCTACATATTTAATAAAAACCAGTCTGAAATACCAGAAAAAAGACTTGTTTTTATTAAATATGTAACATATCACCACATCTCTACCTCCACCTCTATTCATTGTTGGATGTAGGTTCTGAGATGGCACTTAGGGTGGTTATTTACTTGATTATAGGGGAAGTCCTGTTTAGGCATCCTCTCCACTATTGCTTGGAGACCTATCCAGTGATATCCTGTTAGTTCTTGGACATTTCCCTAGTACCCAGTCTCTTTTCAACCACACATTGGCTTCCTCTATCGAGATATCCATCTCTTTTTTTCTCCCTCTTTGCTCCTCTCACTCAACCATCTCCTTCTCTCATGATTTGTTCCCACCTCTTCTTGGTTGCAACCTGTTATGACCCTAATTTGCTAAGGAGAGCTTCTCTATTTTCTCTTCTTAGGGGAGTCTCTGGATGTCTCTCTTAAGTTCCTTCTGATCCCAAACTATTCAGGGGGTGAGGTTTGCAGCTTGGGTATTCTTTGCTTTTTGTCTAAAATCCACTTATAAGTGAGTACATCTCATGTCTATTTTTCTGGGCCTTTGACCTCCAACCATAAAAATATTTCATTGCTACTTCATAACTGTGATTTTGCTACTGTTATAAATCATATTGGAAATATGTTTGGAGATAGACGTTTTGTCAGAGGATTTATAACCTACATATTGAGAACCACTGCCCAACAGGATGAAATGCTGTTCTTGGTTTTAGGAATGAGATCCCTGCTTGAGATATTTTTTGTGACTACCTCATAGAGAGACTTGACCCGAGTGTGCCCCCTTATTCTGATCCCCAAAGAGAAAAGTCATTTGCCTGGCTGGTTAGGCTTCTAAATTCTACCTAAAGATCCCAGACAGCTCATTTGTAACCAGTCGCACACTTTTTGTTGTTGTTGATTTTATTTTTAGAAAATTCTCTAGAGAAGTGAGGCAGTAAATTCCATACACGCTGGAGTTGACTCTAATTATCCCATGTCATCATGACCAGTAAGCGAAATCAGAGCAGCATCCTCGGTGCTGGAAGGAGGCTCACTCAAGCCAAGTGACCTCCAGCACAAATTACAGTTATTTATTTATAGAACATGCTTTTTTTTTTTTTTCTCTCATCTACTTGGAGTACATTACCTTAACCATAAGCATCATTTCAGGTCTTGTTGAGGAAAATAAATCATTTACTTATGGCTATGGGCTATAGAATATAAAATATCTAAGTTGTGTAAATATTGTATAGAAGAGCTCTGTCAAATCACAGCAGTCAACGGATGTGAAAGGGTATGCCACCAAATTCATGGTGTTTTCTTAGCAGGAGGCTACAAGCACATGACAAAAGTCCCTCCCCACCACATGTCCAGGTTTTAATCCAAACCTTTAGTGCCTCACAGGTTTACACTGCATCTGGCTTAACTTTGTGTCCTCTATGAACTGGGAAGGCTGCTTTAAGTGAAGGGGAAGGAAGGTTAATTGTTAGATGAAGATCCCCCAGGATTTTCTACTGGTACCCCCAGGATTTTCTACTGGTACCTGACTGTGGTAGCAACTTAGCAAAAAATACAGAAGAAAAGCTTCTTTAGAAAGTTGTGGACCTGGGGAATCACACACAATAAAAACAAGTAGTCTGTAGTTCCAGGAAATAATGTGAAACTGTGAGGGTAATGGTATTTCCTTTCATCCTTTATGTATAGTAGAGGATGTCATTACATGTGTTCCGCTCACTTTTCACTATGCCACAAACCTCTCTACCAGAAATTTCTTGGTGTTTGAAAATGTGCCTCACTACCAGCATATATTTTAAAACAGAAAATATCTAACCTCCTGTCTTGTGTTGTTCCCTTGTGTGTTTGTTTCTATGAGTCAGAACAAATCTTATTTGTTTGGTCTTGTCTTCATTTAGACGCCTACTCTGTTAGACACAAATTATTTGTTATTGGATTTAAGTTTGGGCTTCCTTTTACATATTCAGAACACTAAACCTTTCTTTGGCCAAACCCAGAGATTTAATCTCGTTTCTCCTTCTAATATTTGACAGAATTTAGCAGCCTAACCAGCCAAGCAGATGACTTTTCTCTTTGGGAATCAGAATAAGGAGGCACACTCAGGTCAAGTCACTCTGTTGTAACTGAGGAAAGTTGGTGTACTGAATAGGTTGTGGCCAATGAGTCTGGAGGAGTCCCTTGGGGACCAGACTACTTGTCTCCAAGTTCTTTACATCCTACACTGAACCTGATCCCATAACATCATATATGTTCTTGCCTGACCCTCTTTGTCCACATTGAAATTCCAGTTCTTAAAATAAATGATCTGTTCTTAAGCTACAGTTAACCCGATGTTTCTCAGTACTTTCACAGTGTGTTCCTCTGATTATTTTACTAATAGATTATGTTTTTCACTTTTTTGAGGGACAGATACTTATCTTTATATTGATGTTTGTTTAATTTTCATATAACTAAAGAAAGACTGCCTTCCTTAGTCGTTTAAAGAAATGCTCTGTGGCTGCCAAGTGTTTACTAAGTGCATCCCATTTTTTACTTGCCTTCTTGGAGTATGTGTTTCTTGCTTTGCACATTATAGACCTTCTTCCTCATTCACCATTAGTTCCTCTCTTTATTGTCCTAAATTTTTCTTCCATCACCCTCATTTTTGGCAGCAAAATACCTACCGAGGGATGTCTATATCCTGTGACCTGAGCTACCTTACATCCATGGGTGCCATAAAGATCTGCTGCCACATACTGTTTTCTCTCTAGGGCATCATACATACCTATATATTTCATGTATGTCATTTTACTTAAGCAGCAGAATGATTCTCTTGTCTTTGAGTTTCAGATCCATTCTTTATTTTCTAGCATTAAAAAAAAATGCATTGGGTAGGCAGTGGACAACGCAGAGATACATATGTTTTCCAAATGTTGAAAATGAGACGGAATGTTCAGCTATAAATCAGCTATCTGCATTAATCACCCTCAACACCACCACTTAGGAGAGTGTGAGGAAAAGTAGGAGCTGAAGGATGGGGATGTGTACTGTGAGGGCTGTCTTTGGATCAGGCCACGGCTATTGAACTCATAAGCTCACACCAGCTGTGGTTGCTGACACAAGACAAAAACAGTCCCAATTTTGGCATAAATAGGAGAGTGTTCTTCATGGCATACTCCTTACTGAGCTGTTGAAGGTAACTGGTTGAAGAATTGTCAATTATTCCTTTCTGAGGATGTGGCAATTGGTAGGTTTCCTGTATTCTGGCTGATACCCTCCCATACATACACCAATGCCACATGAACATATTGGCACTAGTTTTTTGGTGGTGCTGGTGTTTGTTTGTTTGTTTGTCTGTTTTTTGACTTAGTGAATGATCAACAAAAGTAAAAGAAGATATTGAAGTTTGGACAGAAAAGTATTGGAGGTCATGTGGGAAGTTAGAAAGAAGAAATAAATGGCAGGTAGATATTATTGTACAAATTCTATTTGGTATTATAATAAACACCCAGAGCCATGTACTGGGGAAAAGCAAAAATAACAAACTATAGCTAATTCTCACCCAGCCAACTCCACCAGCCTGTCTCCACAAATCTTCCTACTTCAAGTTTCTCCATCCTCAGCTGACAAGGGAAGTGGCAGGGGAAGATGGACTTCTCCTTTCCCCCCCTCTGCCCAACTGTCTGACTTCCTGATTCAATTTTCCCAGAGCTAGGACTAAAGGTGTGTGCCACCACTGCCTGACTGTTAGGCCTTGAACTCAAGAGATCCAGATGGACTTCTCCCTCTCAAGTGAGAGTGAGTAGGTCACCCCTCCCTGACCATCATGGCTTGGCTCTGTGGGTGGATCTGTTCTCTGATATTTCAGACTATTTTTATTAAATATATACTATATCACCATAAAATATGATCATGTTTCATTGTATGACCATATATATAATTCTCAAGATAAATAAATTAATAATAAAATTATACTTGGTGTTTCTGAGGAAGCTCATTTGTTTCTGAAAGAAAAATACTTTATTACAATGGTCTATATGTTAGATTGATATCAGCAAATTACTTCTGAGAGAATTGAGTCTTGTTGCTGAATTTATACTTGATGTCTGTTAAAAATACGCTGTTGTAATGTGTCATCCTATAAGCACATCAGCACCTGTCTGCATCTCTGGAAGGTTCCTACAGGATCCTTCACTCTAGTTTCAGCACAAACACTATAGTATTGAACAGCAACATAGTCTACAAAGGGTTACAACATTCCAGCCAATTTACCCTGATGCCAACTGCCAAGGTCATTTGTAGGTTGATTGATAGGTGATATTATGTGGAAGCATATTTAGAAGAGTAGTGGACAGGTAATGGGGCATCCATTTGCTATTTATTGGCCACTTGATATGCCAGGAGCTGAGCTAAGGACATTAGGAAACTTTAAGAAAACAGATAAAGTTACCACCATTAAAGATATTTACACCACACAACAAATCAGAATGCAATAAATGGGCAAATATATTTTCTTCTCAAAAAAAAAAAAAAAAATCAAGGGCTATAGAAATGCAGGTAAGTGCGGAACAAATCTAGCAGTGTGCATGCTGCTAGAAAGCTTGAAGAGGTCAGAACTATAGTCTGCAAGCCAAGACTACAGCAGAGAAAGAAAGCAGAGCAAAGAAAACATTCTTTACAATGATAAATGTAGATGCTAATGGAAGGAAATGTGTTGATGCATCATAAGGATGATCAGCAGATCTGCACCCGGGTGGGAGGAGCTGGACAACTCACCTCGGGTTTCAGGTAGAAGATAACATCTCTGTAGGTGAATTCGTACCTGAGCACACAGGAACATCTGGTCTTCAGGGCACAGGGCACAGGGCACTGGGCATTGCAAAAAAAAAAAATGTGGCAGGCCATCTGACATTGCTTTTGCTTTGGTTAAGTTTTACTTGTTGCTCAGGGTACAGTTTTCTCTTATAGTTTCTTCAGTTTGGTGTCTGAGTAGACGCTAACCACGGTTATTATCTTTAAAACAAATGATTTCTGTATCCTTTCTTGGTAGCAGTGATTCCCAACTGGTCTCTCCACGCTCCATGAGAATATAAGAGTTATTACTGAAAAGGATGAATGCTATACCAAATGCCATGAGATACAATGTAACTTTCTGTGAATCTTTAATTGTTTCAGATGTATTCATTATATAGAAGTCACAGAAAAACAAGTTGGTCACTAAATTCTAAGTGAAAAGTGTCTGCAGGGGTATATGGTCTTAGGGGCTTGAGTTGGGTTCCTGGTCTGAAGGAGATGTGTTGGAAAGGGCCTGGAGAGGCAGGTGGGATATGAGTTCCCTAGACAGGCCACAGTGGTTTGTTTTATAATGTGTTGTGTGTGTTTTTTGTTCACATAATCTTTACTTAACGTCCTTTACAAATTGTGACCCATCAAGGTTGTCAACAGCATTGGCTCCCATGAAAGGGAGCAGAGAGTGGATATGTGTAGGTATGGGTAGATTGGCTTCTTTCATATCTGTGCTACAGTTGCCATCTGTGGTACCAGATGAGAAAGAAGTTTGTCATATTTGTTAGATGACCTGACCAGCTTCATGCTCATACATATCTACTCTTATTAGCAACAGCATGGCCACCTCCAAACTCTTCTGTTTAACTTAAAGCTTTAAAATGAACTGAAATTTCAGTCAGTGAGACTAAGGACATTTCTAATATCATTGCTGGGGCTGTTTCCTTTGGTACCTGTTCCCAGTTGAAGAGATAGAAGCTCTTCATGTTATTTTCTAAAGATTTCTTTTAATATATCATGGTCTGTTACTTATCTTTGATTATCTTTTACCTAAACTTATCAACCATGGTAACTGATGAGGGTTGGTTTCTCATTCCTTAATATCCATGAGGAGACTGATTACACGTCTCTCCACTTCCACCTGTGAGGACAGTTCAGTTATCTGGCTGTGAAGCTTCTTTCTAAATGACCCACATCCTAGGACTGTGTCGTGCTGGTATGGCACACAGAAAATTAGGTGTCTGTCTCATGGATGCCCGGGGAGTGACCATCTGAGATGGTTGTGAATCTACACAAATAAGCTGCCTTTGGTTTCAGACTTGCAGCTCTTCTGTTGTTTCATTTGGACTGAAGTCCCTGTCATCCCATTGTTGGCCCTGCCATTGGAGTAACATCCTAAACAAAATATGCCTTTCCCAGAAACCAAGCTTGTGTTTAAGTGCAGGGCTGTGTACTAGATTCTAGATAATGTAAGATCCCCTAATGTAATAGATGCAATAAAGAGTTAATGAAGTTTCTAACAAGCACCAGGTCAAGGTCTTTTAGAAATATTGATCCCTCCATTCTACTCTGACCTCTAAATTGAGTCACACTTGACTTGTGCCCCTAAAGAATCATTCATTCTTTGATGGAATCATAGTCTGATTTCCCACAGAAACAGGAGATATAACTTCACTTTATTGAATATGTATTTGAATATGAACTCATACCTGATTATGAGTCTTCTAAGGAAGCTTGTGATTTTTAAGTATCCAAGCCCCACTGTACTACCACAAAGAAAAGATGAAGATGTTTGTCTTTAAAATATTCTTCAAGAAGAACTTTGCCGAGTATAATCGGTAAGTACAGTATCTACTTGATTTACATAGTGACCTATAATTATCATGTTTTTGTATCTATGAGAAAATGAAAGATATGTTATACAACTTTCATTTGGGGGATTAGGCTAATTATTTTTTGCTGTTAATATTTATGCTTTCTAGCTTCTTCAGTCAGTAAAATTTCAGATCAGCTTAATGTCTCCCATATCTATTGTGATATGTTTTCTGTACACCTGCATAAATTGCTCCTGTGTGCCCCTAGACTGTTTATTACTGCAATATTTGAAACCATAAAAAACATTTGAATAGCTTGTCTGTGTATTTGATATCTAGAAGTACAAATGAAAAATGAGGGCACATTATATGTTCTAAGGGAGATTGTTTGGGAAGTTTGGCATGTTCCTTATGAATGTATTGTTGTGCATAGTGTGTGGTGCATAATTTGGTTCATTTGCTTATTAATTATGGAGGAGAGGTCCATGGCTACAACATGTGTATGGCAGGGAGATGATAATTTTAAAAGTAGTCTTGCCTTCTACCTCGTTGAGGCTGGGTTTGTTGCTAAGCTTTGAATGCCAGGGTATGGCTTCTCCTGTCCCTCCCCTTGTCTCAGCATGAGAGTCCTGGGGTTATGGATGTTGGCCACTGAGTCTTCTTAGATTCCAGGAATCAAACTTGGGTCAGTAGGCTTGCTGGACTTATACTTTAGCCATCTGAATTCCATTAAGCGTCTATGAAGCATTTACTCTTTGTTAGTTTGACCAGGGTAGTAATAGTGACATATACCGAACTCATGAAATATGCCAGGCACATACTGCAGAGATGTTCATGAACCTCATTGCTTATCCTTTGTTATTGCTCAAGGAATTAAGTCCTTGGGTCACCTTTGTTTTGCAGGATAGAATTAAGCAGGTTAAGTGATTTGCTCAAGGTTGTATGGCTAGAAGAACAGAAATCATATTTTATTTACTTATTTTTACTTTTAAAAAGTTTAAGATTTAATATAATTACAATATTTCTCCCTTCCCTTTCCTCCCTCCAAACCCTTTCATATATCACTTCTTAATCTCTTCAAGCTTGTGGCCTCTTCTGTAATGTTATTACATACATGTATGCATTTACCTATGTGTCCCTAGATAGAGCCTGCTCAGTCTGTATAATGTTACTTGTTATTTGTTTTATCCAATTGACATTGGATAAGCAATTGGAGTTCTCTTCTTTGGAGAAGACTCTTTCTCTCACTCTAGCTTGGTTGATGTCTTTGTATGAAGTTGAGGCTTAATTAGCTTTTCCCATCTCTATGGCATTTCCATTGATATCGCGTTTGTTCAGTTCACATTTGGACAGTCATGTTCATGAGACTTTATCTGTGAAGCTTCTGCTATTACTAAAAGGCACAGTCTTATAGCAAACTCCCTAATCTTTTGGCTCTTATAATCTCCACCATCCCCCAACAATATTCCCTGAGCCTTAGATGTGGGATTGTTTTGAAGATGTATTTACTGGGATGGGTCTTCTTCATAACTTTGCATTTTGGTTAGTTGTGGTTTACTGTAGTGATCTTCATCTATTGAAAAGAGAAGTCTCCTTTTTGAGGGTGAAAGGTACATTTATTTGTGGGTACAAGAAATAATGTCCAGATTATTTTGGAGTAGGATGCTGTCTTAGCACTGAACTGACCTGAACATCTCCTCTATGAGAACTAGCATTCATGGTTCCCACAGACACTGTGGAAACTTCCTAAGTAGGGAGGCTACCAACAGTCCCACCCAGCTGTGAAGCCTATGAACCAGAGCTCACATTTTAAAGCCAGACAATGTGATCAAAGTACCTTGTCACAATGCTATGCAAATTACATCAAGTATACTCTGTGGAATCAGGAGCTTGTGAGAAAAACAAGTAATCAGTTTTGACATCTTAAGTTATAATTGAGGACTATATGAGAAGACAAGGGATGGACCTCCAGTTATCTTGATCTCATTCATCAACATCTGGCTCTTGCTGGATGGTCTCGTTCTTTCTTGTCACCCCCCATTTCTTTGCAGCCTGTGGCACAGAACTGACAGAGAGCTGCAGCTCAGCACTTGGAGGGCTTATCTAGCCCAGACTACCTAAATTCAAACATTTTTTATTTGTAGATAGATGTTTGGGGGCACATTTTTTGCTTCTCTGCCAAGTTTCTCATTTCTAAAAGAGAAAATTTCCATTCCTAAAACTTGAAAACTCCATGGAGTTGTTTGGAAATAGCAGAGCTATTTGGGACAGTTCCTGTAATAAAGGGAGGACCCAGGAGTGTCAGACTGTGTAATTACATTCCAGTGTTGATGACATCCATTGAGGACACTGTTCAGTCAAGAATTGAACTTTGTTTTCCCCAAATTCATATGTTGAGTACTAAACCTCAGGCCATAGGAATGTGCCTGTGATTTGGGATAATATCTTTATAATTGTAGGTTAGATTAAATGAAGTCACATGGTTGAATCCTAACCAAATAAGCCAGTGCTATTATAAGAGGCAGAGACTGAAAGAGTACATGTAGACCATGAATATGCACTGAGGTCGCTCCTTCTAAGCCAAAGAAAAGCAAAACTTTTAATATCTTTGGCTTCCTGCATCCAGATCTGGAGACCTGTGAGAAACTACATTTCTGTTGATTGGGACCCCATGCTGTGATTTATTTTATTTTTTTTAATTTAGAAACCCGGGAAAGATAGCTTACAATTCAGATTCTAAGTGGCAGCTGCAGGCACTTTTTAGATGTTCTGTTGTGACTGGAGTAATGACAGACAAGGTACACTCTCATTAATGCATTTCCTTACCTTGACACAGCAGTTGTTTGTATAGAGCTTTCAAAGTCTATTCAGTTTAGTTATAAAAGAATATAGTAGGTAGAGCTGTCATCACATGAATAGTAAAGGATATAGAACAAGAAGATGAGGAGGGCTATTGTTGGGGTGGGGCTCCTATTGAGTTTTCCTTTATTTTACCCACCCCTCCCCTTATCTATTCAATATTGTGCTCTATGTATTAAAGGTGTGTTGAAAAGATAGTTAAATCATGCCCTAGCATGCCATACAATTTCTCTATGTCTCTCTCTTTCTCTCCTTTCCCCAGTAAACATATATGTGGATATTAAACCAAGGTCATAAATGTATAAACTCAGTTGTCTAAAGACAGAAGGTAATATCTTCCAGGTGTACCTCACTGGCAGCTGTGATGACTTCATTGGTTTGCTTTTCTGCAGGTTTTTTAATACATGGATATAAACTCAAGTTAAGGGAAATTAATGGAAAAATCATTCAAATGATTCTCAATCAGCTTTTTCTGTGAAACAATCCTCTTGTACACTGTAAAGTTTTGTCATTTGAATTGGTTAATAAAACACTGATTGTCCAGTAGTTAGGCAGGAAGTATAGGTGGGGCAACCAAACTAAAGATAGTAGGAAGAAGGATGGGTCAGAAGTCACCAGCCACATCCAGATGGAGCAGGAGATGAAGGTGCCATGCTAATAAAGGTGCCTCTACATGACAGAGCATAAATAAGAAATATGTGTTGACTTAAAATGTAAGAGCTTCTTAGGAATATATCAGAACTATTGGCTGAGTGATGTATGCTGTAATATACTTTGTTACTATTTGTTAATAAAGAGGCTGTTTCGGCCTATAGCAAGACACCTTGGAGGTAGGCATGAAATCCAAGCATAGAGAAAGAAGAAGGAGGGTGGAATCACACGAAGACCCTTAAGGTGGCTGCCAAGAAAGCAAGATGTAATGGAACACAGGTAAAGCCATGGAACCACATGGCAGGCAATACATAGATTAAAAGAAATGGACTGAGTTAAGTTGTAATAGCTCGTCTGTGATGAGCCTGAGCCATAGGCCAAACATATATTATATATATATTAGTGTAAGCATCTGAATAATTATTTTCTAAGGCCCTGTGAGACCAAGAATTGGAGATCTTTGTATGGACCCAGGTGTCTAGAGAGGCCAGAAACTTCTGGCTACAGCTGATCGTTTATAATTCATATAAGCCTCTATGTGTTTATTTGGGTCTGCGCATGTCTGTTTACAACCTTTCTATGTTTTGCCAAGAGGCATAAAATATGTTTAATTTTATCTCTGATTTTATATATTATTTAAGTGAATGACTGAGAAAACTGGAAATCGGGCCACAAATACTAAAGCTAGTTGTAAAAACAAGTTATTTTCTTCCGTCTCTCTCTGTTCCATGATTATCCCTTTGTCTTCAAAGATCCAGAACTATGATTTCAAAGGTTACTCACTTCTTATTTGTTTGTCTTATATTTTGTGCATTAATAATAATTTCTACAAAAAGAATACCTAAAAAGAGAAACTTTTACCTAGGTTTATTTTTAAAGTATTTCATGTGAACTTTACTCATGAGCATGACCTCTCTCCTCACTCCTCCTGTGGCCCACACATCCCCCCAAATTTGTATATTTTCTTATTACTATTGGTACATGTATAAGCACATTTAAATATATAACCAACACTGAGTCATTTTAACATTGCTTATGTAGATGTGTATGTGGATGACCATTTGGGATTTGACAACCTATTGGGAGCATGTCCTTGAAGGAAACTGATTCTCGTTTTCTCTCTCTCTCTCAACAGCCATGACCACATGTATGGCATGATTATTAATTTTTTTAAATTTAGCTTTGTTTTATGTGCATGGATGTTTTGCCTGGATGAGTTCCTGTGTTTCACTGTTTGCCTGGTATGCTGCAGAGTCCAGAAGAAGGAGTCAGATCTCCTGGAACTGTGCTGTGCTCTGGAAAAGCAGCTAGTGCTCCACTGAGTCATTGCTACAACCCCCAGACTATAGTTATTAATTATGGCTTCTGTTGCCATATAGTGTTCAACATGAGGTGAGAGTAATGTGTCAGAGATGCACCCCACTTTTACCTTTAAAAAATGTCTTACAGTTTAGCAGTACCAAAACTTGTCTTAGGGAGCACTCAATTTCTTGCTCCCCGTGGGTGCTTGTAATATTCAGTAGCCTAGAGCATTTGATGACCTGTGGATTCAGATATCATTACGTGTTAGTTTCTAATAGCCCTGTACTGATTACGGTACAGAAATGCTATTTCATTTAAGTCTAAAAAACGATGAGCACATTTTATTAACATTGTTCTTATGCTTGAGTTAACTTTCCCAAACTCTTATAAATTATAGCCTGTTCTAATTTTGGCCTCTGACTTTAACCATTTTCAAGAGAGAAAATGTCAGCAAAGGGCAAAAATAATAAGGTTAACAATGGGAATTCATGTAGGCTTATCCAAACGGATGAGACAACAGGGTTTAATCTTCTGAAATCACATTGTGAAGTTCTGCCTTCTGTGGTCCAGGTTTCATGTATCTGTATTACTGTGGGCTTCACAGAAAGGCCCTTTTCTAAATGCTGGTTCACAGCTTCTTAATTAGAGAGGTGGCTTAGTGGAAATTTTTTTATGTGATATATATTTAATATATTCTATACATATATTACTATAAATGGCATTTTATTTAGTCACTTCTTTTACAACTGAAATTCTGGCAATTAGAAATTAACATACTTGCTGATGAGCTTCTTGTACATGGCACATACTATTTCTACCTTGTGCTCTAAAGTGTTCCAGGCCCTCTGTCTAAATGAACCTTTAGAGCCAGCTGCTCTCCGATTTCACATGATACTCTTCCCCACAATTTTGCTCACAAAAACCAAGTGTTCAAGGATGGTATTAAGCACTACAGTCAAGATGATGCTTTGGGTGCTTTTGTTCCATTCTTGCATGGGTCTCTTGAGCTGGCTGAGGCAGAATTCTCCTCTGAGCAATGAAGACTATATGCTTCCCATTGAACTTTTTTTTTCTTCCAATTCACACACTAGCCATCCTTGAACTTTCTGGAATGATTTATGCTGAAGAACTGGTACAAAATTTATGATAACTTTTCAACCACCACCAACTTCAGTTTCTTCAGACAAGACAATGCTGAGTTCCCATGGCTGCAGTTTGAGATCTGAGCTCATCTCTACTTTGAGAGCGTTTGAAAGGTACCCAACACATACTCATCCTGCTTCTTGCTCTTGGACTTCACAGTCTTTTGCTCCAGCTGAACGCGGCCTTGTTCTTACGGAGTGTCTGGTTAGAAAGATGGATTTTTGTAGCAAAAGTTACCCAAATGATAAATCATTCGTTATATTTGCCACATTTACTAAGATAATTCAACAGCTACTGTTTTAAAATAGATATTAAGCCCCTGCCACCATAAGGTAATTTTCAGATCTGTATGACCTTATTAATAACATCTTAATAATAACTGTTGGGTCTAGTTTTCTAAGGTAAATGAAGGATAGGTGATTCACATACCCTGACCAGGGTGTCATGCACAAGGTGGTACATAAAAGTAGCTCTCAAAATGATCAAGGACTAGCTAGTGCCTAAAGAATCGTTAATTCTATGTATTTTTGCTCATAATCCTATCAACTTAAAACTATTCATGGCTTATTTTTTCTGAAAAGAAATAACTGAGATAAAATTAAGCAAACATAATTATTCATTATTGACTCTTGCAGCCTGGGATTTAAGTAGCTGCTATAGTTAATTCTTCGTGTACTTTTAATTTTTCAATGTTACTTTTGAAATGCTATTTATTATATCTTAATGGAGACCTGGTCCTGAAGTCAAAAACCTAAAAGTCAGCCAAAGAGCATGGCAGCTTCTGTCATCCTCTCACTTCATAGAAAGCCCGCCTGTCACTACCAGAGAATATAATGACATTTAATTCAGTGGCCTTTCCCTTGCTTGTTAAGTACTTCACGGACAGTGGCAGCTGTCCAAGGTTCTGAAGACTCTTAGGAATGGAGTTGCTTTGGAGCATTGGTTATCTGGGTACCACACACTCCACACTCCACAGCATTTTCTGACAGAAGTGCAAAAATTAATGAGCTTTGGTTACTCTGGGCCAATATGGTGAAAAGCAACTTGAAACACATTGAACTAAGCATGAAATGTGACTTCCTTATAACTAACAAAAAGATTTAAAATATTCATTGCTGCAGAAATACTGCAGTGTTTCTCTGTTAATTTGATTATTAACTTCAATTTGATCTGGGGGGGGTGTCGATAACATCTACACACAGGAGAAAGGATCAGGCATAAATTCTCAGACTTGTGCAAAGGTTTTTAATCCATATGTAATTTGTGTATGCCTGCTAATTTTTGAAACCCTGTAATGAAAGCTTTGCGTGTTGTCTAGGAGATATTCTGTTTTCTGAGAAGCAAGCACCTTGACAGGGTGCCTCCTTCTTCCCCGTACTGGAAGAGTGTGAAACCCCATGGGGATAGTGAGTAAGAGAACTTAAACATGAAGAAAAAGGGCTGTGGCTCCCTTAGGCTGTGTGTGGGAAAGGGCAATCTTGGGGGTCAGCTGGGCTTGAGAAATATACCAAGCAGACTGAAAATGATTGAAACAAAAAAAGAAAAAAAACCCAAACTTATGACCAACATTGGAGCTTTATTGAAATATTATTGTGGTTTGCAGGACAAGGGACTTTGTAGGTGGCATCTTTCTTGGGTATTGTCCAAAGAAGAGCTTTGCTAAGAAATTCAGGTGACTTAATTGTGATAGGTGCCTTTGTCCTACTGTGGCCCTGAAGAGACTGTGATGAGGGCGAAAACATAATCTTAACACCATTTTGTGGAGAATTACATAAAAAGTCAAGAAAAGTAAAAGCATATACTACCACAGATGTGGGGATTTAAATGTAGTTTCTACACAGAGAATAAATACAATTTATGGTTGGGCCCTTTGAAATGGCAGTCCCCAGAAGAATTTAAAATGTCTTCAAAGTCAGTGAAATCTGAGAAGTGGGATAAGAGGTGAAGAGAACTTGTGTTGAGGTCTGGGATCTGTGGAGATGCAGGCAACAGAGAAAGTGAAGGAATTATTAGAAGTGAATGGAGAAAACACTAGAAAAACAGTACATTGGAAACAAACCAAGGAAAAGCATTTTCTAGAAGAGCCACTTGTCAGTGCTGCAAAGTTGTCACGTGTATCAGGGAAAACAATATGCAAAAAGGAGAGTGGGGAAGAATAGCCACCAGCTGAACTATTATAGAGCAGGCCAGGATCACAGGAGAGGGCTACAACTCTATGCTTTTTTCTTTTGAAGCCACCAACTGCTAAGACTTAGGAACATTTTGCTAGATCACACATCTACTGGTATCCTGGAATATATTATAGATGAATATAAAATTAGGGTGGATACATATAGATAAGAATCTATAAATTATAATTGTCTATGCTTTTCGCCCAAGTAATGGTGTAGGGAAATTTCAGCATGCAGAAGAACTTACCCCATGCCACGCTATAAATGAAGAATTTTTCTGCAAAGCCTTTTTATGTTTTAAGATCCAGCAGAATCTCAGATGGAGCTCCATGTGGTTGTTACTGAAAGATTTACATGACCTTATGAGGAAAATTAAACATGTTAATAACTGAGAAGGAAGAAATTTAAATTAGCCCTGATATTCTGCCTAAATTGAACTCATTTATTTAAGCTAGTGTTGTACAGCCTGAACTTTTCCTCATTGTTACATTAAAAAATAATCTCTTTTGGGAGCTTCATTTCATTTAAAAAAAAAAAATTATTGTTTCCTGTTGGCAAGATAAACCCAGTGTATGAAGAGGAGCCTGAATAATTTAAATTTCTTTCTTGTTTTGAAAGAAAAGGCAGTGACTTAATTGTGGGCTCATCTGACATACCCTGTTCCATGAGTGTTTGGTAGATGAATGCTCTTTCCTGCTCTTTTGCTATTTCCATTTGCTCTAAACAATCCTGGTGATTCATAGCCACAGTTTTACAGTGGGCTCTGCATATTGTTTGCATGAGATGCTGAGGATACAGCATCTTTCTTGGTGTGAAATGAGGCTTCGTTCATCTCTGTGACCTTGTACTGTTCCAAAGAAGAACCACAAATAGCAGAGCTAGCATCTGAAGGTTGGAGGCATCTGTGAGGTTCTGGCCCAATGGCTATGTGTGTCACTCTTCTCTATGTGCCCTAGGAAGCCATTGGTTCAGCCCAGATTTTCCATTAACCTGGTTTGAGAAATCCAACATCGTGGAATTCAAATCCTCCTTAACTACACCATTTAGAACTTCTGAGTTCAAATCACTCCAGGAAAACTGAATGTCTCAATTCAGACTTGATTCCCTTTAAATCTTCTAATCTCTGATGTGGAACCCGACTTCCCCCTTAACACCAGTGCATCTGTTTCCATTGTTCAAGTTTTCATTGTCTTCCAACTCTCTGCTTTGTCCATAACATTTCCAGTTTGCTTTCTTTTCTGAATGGTTATGCAAATTCCAATAATGCTTATCAGCTCGGCAATTGCAATGGATCTCCTTGTTGTATTTCTGTCTTTGCTACAGGTCAGCATTCTCAGTTTTCACTGCCTCATTTCATTGGGCAATTTGGTCTCCATTCCACTGAGGTCACACTATCCCCATGGCTTCCTACAGACATAGTTCTTACTTTGGAAATGCAAAAATGAGCTGTATTGTATATTTCTGTCACTCTGGGACCCAGGGCAAACAAGCAGCCCCCATCTGGAACACTGAGATACATGGCAAAGGAAAGAAATATCATGGCTGTAAGATGACTTCCAGCTTAGCAGTGCATCACACTTCTCCACACATTTTGTGGTCCAAGAGAAGTCCTAGAGCCAATTTTGATGTTATTAAAGCAAGAAGTACTACTCTTAATAAAAGAATTATGATATATCTGCAATAATAAAATCCACCAAGTTTATAATTTTCATCTTTCAACACTTCCTCATCTTCTGAGGGGACAAATTTTCTGAAGTCATAAACTATATAAAACTTGTATATATTGTCTTTTTCTGTACATACATACTTACATACTTGTAATCACATGTTTATCGATAAGACACAGTAGAAGACTAACTTGTCATAGCTCCTAAGATCATGTGACTTCAGCAAGCTGTTTATTTTTTGTCTTTATAACTTCGTTTTACTCTATGGAAGAACTTTATGAATTTTATTTGGCATATCTAAATTCCCACAATGAGTGCCTCTCTGGAGCGATTATACAATAAAGTGAGGTTTATTGCAGCACAGGGGCAGTGTTAAAGGTTGTGAAGTACACATGGTGTGAATACCTTCATAAAACACAGGATTTACTTTCTTGTGAGGGAGAGAACAGCACAAAATAAAATGAGAGATTGTTTGTGGAATTTCCCAAAGTGCTTTGGACCAGGGTTGACTGCGGGCTCCGGCTTCTGTAGGAAGTGGAGTTGTGATGAAGCAGGGGGAGAGCTCCTGGATTTAGATTTAGATTTTAGTGGAGAAAGTTCTTTTCCCAGGATTTTGTTTTAGTTTTTCTCTTGCTTCTCTGCCCTGCGGCTTCTCTGGGAGCTCATCACTTTTCTTATCTCAGGTGTTTATTGTGAACATTCCCTTTGGCTTCTCTGTGGAATGCTTTGCTACTCTTCTCTCTTGTTTTAGAATTTCATACATTTCCCCATAGCTTCTGGCAGTTTTCCTTCACACCAGGGTTCTACATGGCTCATCAGTCAGGGGAACGTGAGAAGGCTTATTTTAAACCATGCCAATACATTAATTTAGAACTTGACGATTTCCTTCTCTTCTGAATGGAACTACTCTGATTAAAGTTCATTTATTCCAACAAATGTAGTAACCCTCAGCTGTTAGCAGATGTTAACAGTATGCAGAGTTGCAAAAAAAAAATAGTCCAGTATTAACTCAAATACACACTTTCCCTGAATGATACATGGATGGCAAAGAAACAGTGGCACTCTTTCTGCCCTCCATTGGAACTCAGTAGGATGTACCTTGACTCAAACATGGTCCTCAGAATTTCTTTGTGCGAATTACTGTCTGTATTTAAAAATGATGGAAATGTTTTGGTTTTTTCATATCTCCAAGCACTTTGAATGGGTATTTAGTGCAAAATGACATTTGTGTGTGATATAATATTTTACTTAGAAATTTTAGGTTTTGTATTGGGTGATAATTTATAATCAATTCATAATCGTTTGATTGATTTGTTGAGTAAATATGACCGCCATAATTATCCTCATTAAACGGAAGGTGGAAAGGTTCTTTTTGCTGTTGTGATATGCTCACAAGACAAAAATGTGTGTAGTGTCTGTGTCGAAAAAAAAAAACCAAACTGTAAATGCTCAACCACATGCCTCAGCATATGTCTTTTCACAGGACACTAGAGTGACTTATAACAGCCAGCTCCTGTTCTGAAGAGAGGTGACAGAAATTGTATTGTTATTCTCAGGTGTCAAAATTAAAAAAAAAAAAAAAATCAGAGTATATGGGATCTTTTTACTGGTGAAGCTTAAGTACCAAGGAGTCTATCTGCTGGACCGTATTTTCTACTCTTATCAAAATCTTTATGTTTTTTCTTCTGATTAACACCTGTATAAACACTGAGATTAATGGACATATATCATCTTGTTTAGACTGCATGTGCGCACACACACACATTTTCAGTAACAAAATTCTGATTACTTCTCCATATCTGCATGTAAAATACAGACAAGATGTTTAGCATCTCTGTGCTTGTGTGTTTTTCAGGCAGAGGGAACCAGACTTCAGCGAGAACTGCGAGGATATTTAGCAGCAATCAAAGGTAATGTGTATGTGTGTTGTTTACTGCCTGTTTCCAAGCACAGGATGTTCTTGGAATTTGTAAGAGATGGGAGTGAGAGTTAATGAGAGCATCACTTGGCTTTCTGGCAAGGAGCATATTTGAACACAGGTGTTTCATTCCACCCACTTCCAATTTCCATTGAAATGATAATCAGAATATACAGGGACAAATATACATCTGCCCTTCTGCCAAAAACCAAAAATAAATGCCACCCACATACTAGTGGTTTCTAGGAAGGGTTGTTAGACAGAGTGAGTAGGAGACTTTACTGATGCAAAGCTGCAGCTGGCTTCCCTTTTGAGGGAGTTAGGTCCCAAGGTCCAACATTCATAGATTCACCTGAGCCCTCCCATTATAAGAAGCAAGGAGTTGCAGGTGAAGCAGGTGGAGGGGTTAGGTACCAGGGAACACATGGCTGTGAGTTGTAGAAAGGCAAAGGGAAAAAAGTCCCAATTGTTTATAATGTCTTACCAGGGCACCCTCTAGGGAACAGAGAGGCTTTTGCACTGGTTTCTAACCTTTGCTCTGTAATATAGGAGGTGAGGGGGAGAGGCAAGAGAGGAATGGATGTGTGGTGTGCTGAGCCAGCCATTCATCACCAGCCCTTCTTCTCTGAGTCAGAGTCAAGAGTACCAACAGATTCGATCCCCCATAGAGCAGACCCCAGGATGAGTGGGGAGAGGATGAGGTATCTTACAAGGAGTTTTAGGAAACTTTCCAAACACTGAAAAAAAACATCACATCGAAGGCTCAATTTCACATCACATTACTTCCCAACAGATAAAGATTTAAATATGCACATGTAAAAAGTTTTTGTGAATGAGGTCTTTACAAGATACCCCAAAAGATATAAACCAAGAGCAAGAGATTTTACCATGAAAAAGTGCATTTAAAATTACCATAATTTTATATTCAGTGCACTTGAACTAAGATACAAAGTACTTAGTAAACTACTTGGATAATAGGTTTTTTTCAATGAACAAAATGTTTGAAGATAAAATAAGCTAGAGAAGAAATAAACAGGGTAAGCTGAGGCAGGAAAATCCTAAATTCAAAGCTTCCCTGAGCAACTTAGTGAAATTGTCTCAATAAAAATGTAAAAGAAGTTAAGGGCGGGTGACATAGTTTGGCGCTGAGCTGAAACACTCACTTGCTTAATGAAAGTGAAATCCTTGGTCCAGCCCCAGCACTGCAAAACCAAACAGGAACCAGGAACTTCTGATGCAGGAACATGAAAAATACTTATCTCAGGACTCCTCAAAGAATGGTTAAGAAAACAGTGCAGAAGATGCCCACTCTGTACCTCTGACTATTCAAGGACACAAAACACTTTTCTGTTATGGTTGCTTTTCTGGGAAGCAACTTGGCAGAGGTTTTTAAATGAGTGCTCTTTGAGCTTTTTACATTTTGACACAGCACTTCACTTCTATGAACGTATTCTCACAGTTCAGAATGAGTGTGTGAAACTGATTATAAAGATATTGATAAAAATAAACTACTGAGAATGTTAATCATAAATAAGTATAATAATAATGATCAATACAATTTACTTTAAACTAAAAGGTATGTAAGCTTTTTACTTGCTAGGCACACACTTTTAATCTTCATGACAACTCCAAGAGGCACATACCTCTATTGTCTGCATTTTTTAAATAAGATTTTCTTCATCCTTTATTTTTAATTATATGTTTGTCTGAGTATCTGTGTGGGGCTGTATGCATGAGTGTGGGTGCTGCAGGAGGCCTGAAGCATCACAGGCTTTTGGAACTGGAGTTACATATGGTAATTTGAGTCACCCAAAGTGAGTGATGAGTGCTGGGACCCAAAACTAGGACCTCTGCACAGCAGTGTGTACTCTTAGCCACCTAGTTATCTACCCAGCCCTATATGTATCTATCTTATCAATGACATAAATGAGACTCCTAAATTTAACGAGTCTTAGGACCACATGCTTGGTAGACCACATATATGGTACCCTGTCTGGTTTTATGTTCTCCAAATCTTTCTTTTATCTGCCTTCTGACAGGGCTGTTAAACTTTATGACTAATGTTGATCATTGGTTTCACTGATTTTTAGCTCATATATGTTAAACTTTAACATGTGTGTATGCATGTGCCACGGTGTGTGTATATGCATTACCACAGTGTGTGTGTGTGTCACAGTGTGTGCGTGTGTATGTGCCGTTGTGTGTGTGCGTGCATGTGTCACAGTGTGTATGTCACAGTGTGTGTGTCACAGTTTGTGTGTGTGTGAAAGACAGTGTGTGTATGTCACTGTGTGTGTATACATGTGCCACAGTGTGTATGTGTGTGTGACAGTGTGTGTATGTGTCATAGTGTATGTGCCACTGTGTGTGTGTATGTGTGAAAATCAGAAGAAAACTTGATGTAATTGGTTCTCTTCTTCCATCATGTGGTCTCTAGGGATCAAGCTGAGGTCATTATATTTGTGACGAAAGTCTTTCCCAGATGAACTATCTCCATGGCCGTCCTGCTCTTCTTCAAGAGCACTTTCTGTGCTGTGTACTTTAGGCATCTTGCTTATTTATTGTCTTCCAACTAGATAGATGAGAAATGCTATTAACTCCATGTTATGTTTTCTAACACGTGATGCCAAGAGTTCAGTTCTGCAGATTCATAAAGCTCATCAACAGCTGTTTCAAAATTAACTTCAAGTGCTATTTGTAACAATTCTATAAGAAAATATAAATTTTTATAGATATTTATTATCATTATTGACTTAAGATATGATCACAGGAAGTCATATTATTGGAGCTTTTCTCCATGTTAACTAATATTTTTGTATGGATATATTTGTTGAATAAATAAGCTTTTCTTCTAGATCAGTGCTTCTCAACTTTCCTAATGCTGCGACCTTTTATTACAATTCCTCATGTTGGGGTGACCCCCCCAACCATAAAACTTTTTTCATCACTACTTTGTAACTGTAATTTTGCAACTATTATGATTCTTAATGTAAATGTCTTTGTTTCCTGATAATCTTAGGCCACCCCTGTGAAAGAATCTTTAGACCTCAGTGGGGCCATGAACCATATGCTGAGAATTGCTTTTCTGTGTAGTTCTGTGTAAGTTGGTGTCTTTTCATTAGTAAAAAGAAAGCTGCAGGAAAAGACTGGGAAAATCCTTTTTCTTTAATATGGCCTAGTAAGGGAGCCCCTGTAAGTGAGGCTTTAGTTCCAGTGGGAAACTAGGTGATGCATGAAAGTAACAGCTTCCTGCTACTTTCTGGTGCCCACACTTCTCTGATGGAGAAGGGAGAATATGAGCTTGCCTCTCCTTGCTTTCTGCTGATTGGTTGGTATTAGTTAGGTATATTCCACAAGTAGTGTTCTGTGTTGAAATTACTTTGGCCAAAGAGGTTAGGATGAACGTTTATGCAGATGCCTGGTGAGTGCTTCTCGGAACTGCCAATGATACTTTGTTCTGCAGACTGCTGTGGGGAAGCAGTATTTCCCAAATGGTTTCTTTTCTCAGTGTCATGAAGAATAGCAATGTTCCTCAGAACATATTTTAGTTGGAAAGCACACTTAAACAGAAGGAGTATGCCTGCGTTAAGAAAATCATAATTGACATTGTCAACATTTCACTTGGGGCCAATTTCTGTCTTCACCCTGTATATTGGCTAATTGATAGTACTGCAATACCCTCAAGATTGTAGCAACAACACATAGGAGTAGGATTCAGCCCCAGGGAATCCTGGGAACTGAGGCAATTTGTGGAGAAGCATTGAGCCACTGGCTGCATTCACAGACAGTCAAAATTAGTGCCCTAGCTCTGGCTCCTATGATTTTTCTCACCTTTCTCCTGTGTGTTCTGCAAACCTTCGGTACAGAAGTGATAGATGTGCCAATTGGAGTTTGTTTCATTGTGGCTGCTTATTCTTGGCGCTTTGGCCATCTGTGGATCTCTATAGCCTCTGTCTACTGCCAAAAATGAGCTTCTTTGATGAGGGATAAAATCAACACTACTGGGTGGTTGTAAGAATACATCTTTAGAATGTAGTTAGAACTATATTAATTTAAAAGACTGGCAGGAGAAGGTTATCCAATCTCTAGGGTCCAATATTCCTCCAGCCACCAGTAGTTTGCTGGGCTTATAATTCCAAGCGTGAATTTCCTCATATTGAATAGCCTGATGTCTGATTACATAACAACTGGTAACCCAAAGACAAAAGTGCCACTATTGTACCCTTGGGACAATCGTGTCATGCTTATCAGTGCTGTGGTTTGTAGGCTTTCCACTTGGGGAGGATTATTGGTTTCTTTTTTGCCCTGAAAGTTTGCATTGCGTTTCTAATGCCATGAGAGCTGATCCTCAGGGAAGAGGCTTCCAGGTGAGTTCCAGCCCTATTCCTCTAAGCCTCACATCAAAAATGTGTGGTCTGTCTTCAGAAATGAAATTTTATTTTCAAGTTCTGGGAGGCAATCGGGGATAATAGGAGCAGCCTACATTATTTTGGGAGTCTTGAATACCCCAGTCAACAATAGAAGGGGAAGTTTCTTGGCCTGGAATTAGGGTTTCTATTAGGTAATCTGTGGCTCTTGTGTAGTTGAACAAATACACCAAAATGGTGGGCTGAGACCTAAGTAAACAATGGTAAGTCTTTCTTTTGAGGAACACAAAGACTCTCAGTGACTTTTAACAGTTGAGGATTATTTACATTTGAATATGTCTCCCAAAGTTTATGTTTTAGAAACTTATTCTGCAGAACAGCAGTTTTTGGAGGCAGGGATTTTAAGCAGGGATTGTCAGGAGGCTCTTCCTCAAGAATGGATTAATGCTCCTATCGAACAAGTAGGCCTTCTTAGGTTGGGCTTTCTAAAAAATGAGCTTGTCACTTCTCTCTGCATGGCCCAGTGAATGCTTCTGCAGTGGTGTGCTGCAGCAGAGAAACATTCCAGATGAGAGTTTGGATCTTGAACTTCTCAGACTCCGGATGAGCCAATTCAACTTGTGTTCATTGTAAATTACCCAAAAACACAAAACCAAACTAAACCAAAGAACTCACTCTGACGGCAGAAATAGTGTAAGAAAAAGACAAACAGCTAAAATCTATGTCTTTATATGTAATTTGTTAATGACAGAGAGAGTTCATGCTGGAAGCTATGACTGGCAGTTAATATCTAATACATGGAATTTAATAAGATTAGTCATTTATAAGTTTGTAATAGCAACTACAGACCACGAGGAAGAATATTCAGTTTCTATTGGATAAGAGCATCTATTCAAAATGTTGGGCTTTCTCCAAGGCATTTAATAAAATAGATTTCCACTGGAGACCACCATCCTCTTCACCTTGTGTTCATCCTTTAAGACTAGTGGTAGAGACTGCACTATGCTTTAGTCAAAAACAACACAGCCAACCACGCCAATAAGCCTGTAAAATGTTGTCAGTAGAGTCACACTATGTGGAGTGACAGTTTTCCCTGCCAGAGCCACAGATTACCTAGTAGGAAGCCCAACTCCTATTGTGGATCACAGGCTCTTCTAGGATATACACAGTCATCTCAGACCTCTTTTCTTTTGTCCCAGAACTGACTACCATCTGTCCAACAATTATGTGCTGTTTTCAATTTACAGATTTTTTTTATCAATCTGCACTTTCTCTTTTTAACTCCCATGACAACATGAATACTGTTACTTTAACCATTCCTCAAAATGGAAGTAATGAACTATAGTCAATTCATATTCAATTTCAATTTATAATTTAAATATGCAAACTTTTGAAAATAATATTTATCACATACGAAGCAAATATCATTCTAAATAAAATGCAATAGATTAAATATCTATTGATGTTTGACTTTTAAATTCTTAAATAACTATATCAGGCACATGGAGGAAGGTGTGGAGAGTGATACCATAAAGTTTCTATATGAAACTCAAGTCATTCTCTTACATGGAAAACATGAGATGATATTCATTAATTCTGTGTTTTCAAATTATAAATACTATTATATAAAATGATTTTCCAATTCGTCTTGTTCATTTAAAAGCCCTGAGAGGGTTTTCTTTATAGTGTTTTTTCCTCTGCTTACATGCTTGACTGATGCTAATGTTAGAAGTGTGGTACTCTAGCTGTTAATTCTTCATTATTTCATAAGAAGGCAAAAAAAACTTCAGTCAGTTCAAACTTTGAGCCTGAAGTCATGGTGGTGTCTGTGCAGGTGGCTCTTATCTTTTCAAGCTGCCCTAACCATGATCTTTACACTGGGTGGGACCTGCTCTGGCTGTGGTTTCTCCCCGGATAAGATAGCGTCCCTGCCTTCCTTGTAAGCCACAATGTAGAGTTCCTTCTGCTTTCAATTTCTTTCTTTTTTAAATTTATTTTTTAAAAAGTCTTTTTTTCCCATGTATTCCCCTGGTTCCCCTGCCTTCCTTCCTCCCAGTGTCACCCAGTCAGCCTTCAGCCTCATGGGTATATGGGTTCATGTAGGGGTCTTTGATTCAATTCCATTGATCCACAAGTCTGTTTGACAATGCTAAGCTGTTTTTATTACTGTAGCTCTATAATATAGCTTGAAGTCAGGAATGGTGATGCCTCCTGAAGTTTTTTTATTGAGCAGGATTGTTTTGGCAATCATAGGTTTCCTGTTATTCCATATGAAGTTGAGTATTGTTCTTTAAAGGTCTGTAAAAAAAATTATGTTGGGATTTTGATGGGGATTGCATTGAATCTGTAAATTGATTTTGGTAAAACTTCAATTTTTACTGTGTGGATACTACCTATCCAGGAGCATGTTATATCTTCCCATTTTTTCATATCCTTTTCAATTTTTTTCTTCAGTGACTTAAAGTTTGTGTCAAACAGGTCGACTACGTCTTTGGTTAGAGTTACGCCAAGATATTTAATGCTCTCTGCATCTATTATAAAGGGTGATATTTCCCTTATTTCTTTTTCAGCCTTTTTATTCTTAGTGCATAGGTGGACTTTTTTTTTTTTTTTTTTTTTGGAGTAAATCTTGTTCCCTGCTACATTGCTGAAGGTATTTATCAGCTGTAAGAGTTCCCTGGTAGAATTTTGGGGGTCACTTATGTATATGATCATATCTTCTGCAAATAGAGATAGTTTTACTTCTTCCTTTTTATCTCTTACTGCTTAGCTAAAACTTCGAGAACAATATTGAATAGATAAGGAGAAAGGGGACAGCCTTTTCTTGTTCATGATTTAGTGGGATTGCTTTGAGTGTTTTTCCATTTAGTTTGATGTTGGCCGTCAGCTTGCTGTGTATCGCCTTTATTATACTTAGGTATCTTCCCTGTATTCCTGACCTCTCCAGGACTTTTATCATGAAAGAGTGTTGGATTTTGTCAAGGGCTTTTTCAGCATCTAATGGCATGATCATGTGGTTTTTTCCTTTCAGTTTGTTATATGATGGATGACATTCACTGTTTTTTGTATGTTGAACCATCCCTGCATCTCTGGGATGAAGCCTACTTGATCATGGTGGATGATTTTTTTTGACATGTTGGATTCAATTTGCCAAAATTTTACTGAGTATTTTTGCATCTATGTTCATGAGGGAAATTGGTCTGCAATTCTCTCTCTTTTTTTTGCATCTTTAAGTGGCTTGGGTATCAGGGTGGTTGTGGCCTCATAAAGAGTTCAGCAGTGTTCCTTCAGTTTCTACTTTATGGAACAGTTTGAGGAGTATTGGGATTAGTTATTCTTTGAATGTCTGGTAGAATTCTGCAGTGAAACCATCTGGCCCTGGGCTTTTTCACTTGGGAGACTTTTAATAATAGCTTCAATTTCCTTTGGGGTTATAGCTCTATTTAGGTCATGTAGCTGATCTTGATTAATTTCAGTAAGTGGTACCTGTCCAGAAAGCTGTCCATTTCTTTTAGGTTTTGCACTTTAGTGGAGCATAGATTTTCAAAGTACGACCTGATAATTCTCTGGATTTCTTGGGTGTTTGTTGTTATGTCTCCTTTTCATTTCTGATTTTGTTAATTGGATACTCTCTCTGCCTTTGGTTACTTTGGATAAAGGTTTATCTATCCTGTTGACTTTCTCAAAGAACCAACTCTTGATTCATTGATTTTTTGTATTATTCTCTTTGTTTCAATTGTATTGATTTCTGCCCTAAGTTTGATTATTTCCTGCCATCTACTCCTTCTAGATGATTTTGCTTCTAATTGTTATAAAGCCTTCAGTTGTGCTATTAGGTGTGTTGTGTGAGATTTCTCTAGGTTTTTCATATAGGTCTCTAGTGCTAACACTGCTTTCATTGTGTCCCATAAGTTTGGGTATGTTGTGGATTCATTTTCATTAAATTCTAGGAAGTCTTTGGTTTCTTTCTTAACTTCTTCCTTGACCCAGAGGTGGTTCAACTGAGAGATGTTCAATATTCATGAATTTGTAGGCTTTCTGTGATTTTTGTTGTTGTTGAACTCTAACTTTAGACCATGGTCATCTGATATGATCTGATATGATTAGGAATTATTCCTAATTTTTGATATCTATTGATATTTGCTTTATGACCAAGTATGTGGTCAATTTTAGAGTCAATTTCTGTCTGATTGACCTATCCAAGGGTGAAAATGTGGTATTGAAGACTCCCACTATTAGTGTGTGGAGTTTGATGTGAGATTTAAGCTTCAGTAGTGTTTCTTTTATGTATGTAGGTGCCCTTGTGTTGGGGACATAAGTTTTCGGGATTGAGACTTTGTCTTGGTAGATTTTTCCTGAGATGAATGAGTAATGTCTATCCTGGTCTCTTTTGATTGATTTTTAGTTTCAAGTCTATTTTGTTAGATATTAGGATGGCTACACCAGCTTGTTTCTTAGGACCATTTGATTGGAAATTCTTTTCCCAACCCTTTATTCTGAGCCTGTGTCTGTCTTTGAAGTTGAGGTTTATTTCTTGTGCTCAGCAGAAGAATGGCTTCTGCTTTGTTTCTATCATGTTAGGGTGTGTCTTTTAATAGGTGAATTGAGTCCATTGATGTTAAGAAATATTAATGACCATTGGTGGTTATTTCCTGTTATTTGTGTTGGTAGAATATGTGTATTTCCCTTATTTGGGTTTTTCTTCTGTGGGATTATTGATTGATTGTTTGTGGTTTCATGGATGTATATGGTTTCCTTAGGTTGGAGTTTTCCCTCTAATACTTTCTGTAGGGGCAGATTTGTGGATAGATATTGTTTAAGTCTGGTTTTGTTGTGAAATATCTTGTTTACTCTATCTATGGTGATTGATAGTTTTGCTGGGTATAGTAGTCTGGGTTGCAGCCATGCTCCTTTAGTGTCTGTATAACATTTCACCAGGACCTTCTTGTTTTCATTTTTTCCATTGACTAGTCGTGTATTATTCTGATGGGCCTGCCTTTATAGGTAATTTGGCCTTATTCCTTTGCAACTCTTAGCATTTTTTTTTTTGTTGTTGTTCTGTAGATTTAGTGGCTTGATTGTTATGTGGAGAGGAGACTTTCTTTTTTGGCAGTCTAGTCTATTTGGTGTTCTATAAGCTTCTTGTATCTTTATAGGCATTTTCTTCTTTAGGTTGGGTTAGTTTTCTTCTATGATGTTGTTGTATACATTTTCTGTGCCTTTGAGCTGGTGTTCTTCTCCTTCTTCAATTTCGATTATTTTCAGGGTTGATCCTGTCATGGTGTCTCGGATATTTTGTGTTATGACTTTTTTGGTTTTATTGTTTTCTTTAACTGACTGTCTATTTCCACTATTGAATCTTCCATTCCAGAGATTCTCTCTTCCATCTCTTGTATTCTGTTGGTCATGATTGCATCTGTGGTTCTGGTTCGTTTTTTCAGGTTTTCTATTTCCAGCTCTGCCTCCATTTGTACCTCTTTTATTGCTTCTATTTCAATTTTTAATTCCTGGGATGTTTCTTTCACCTGTTTGTTTTCTTTTTCTTGGTTTTCTTTATTTTCTTTCAGGGATTTGTTAATCTCTTCTAATGTTTTGTTTTTTTTTCTTTCTATTTCTTTAAGGGAGTTTTTAATATTCTCTTTTAAAGTTTCTATTGTCTTCATAAAGTTGTTTTTAAGGTCATTTCCTTCTGTTTCCTCTTCATTGTTATGCTCAGGTCTTAATGTTGTAGAACCACCACCTTCTTCTGGTGGTGTCTTGTTGTTCTTATAGTTATATGTATTCTTGCACTGGTGTCTGCCCATTGCTTCCTCGGTTTACTCTTAGTCAGCTCTTGGTTGGCTCTTAGTCACTTGTGATCCTGGGGGTTGTGTGTCTCTAGTAATTGCAGGGGCTGCTCTTAGTGGGCTCGTAGTTGGCTGTAGGCCATGGAGCTGTGTGTCTCTAGTTATCACAAGGGTCATTCTTGATAGGGTCTTAGTTCTTAGTCAACTCTTACTCAGCTCTTAGTCTGCTTTTAGTCAGCTGTGGACCTGGATGGAGATTGTGGTTTGGGCAGGGTTTGGTCTGGGGGATGACCTGTGTTTTGCTGGGTATTGAGTTTGGGGAGGAGACTCTCCCAACTTTCTTTTGTTTAGTGAAGAGCTGGGTGTGGTTGGGTGCCAGGAACTGTGTCCCCAGGCCAGGGTTTGGAGACTATAGTCTCCACTTGGTCTGCCTATTGTTCTGGTGTCATTCATGAGCCACCTCCATGTGGACCCACCATTTGCACCTTATCCTCCATGCTTTGCTGGGTCTTTCCATGTCAGGAGGAGGTAAGCTGGTGATGACTTCATAACGTTGGAGATGCTTTACATCCCTACTGCTCATAGACACTTCACATTGTTACTATTATTAATAAGTACATGTTTGCAGCCCACTGCTATGTAGAAAATTTAGACCTGTAGATTTATGAAGCCAAACCTTTCTGAAAACTATATTTAAGTTTTGAGAGGTATTGAAAAAATACGTTTTTACTTGTCTTTGTTAAACCTAAATTCCACTTGAATTGTAACTACTTTCAATAATTTTACTGTTTAAATCAAGTAGCCACTTTCAGCTGATATATATAAAAGCCCTATTTATACTGTTTCTTCTTGCTTTGAAAGTCCTTTTTTTTAAAAAAATACAGTGATTCTGTACTAATTTTGCTTTTAGATTTTTTCACCTTTGTCTGTTATTTAAGTGTTCTAGATATTTGTTGTTGCATTCCCTTTAATAAGTGACTAGAGCATGTTGTTACAGTTCTTAGAATATGACAGTGTTGACTTCTTTTGAGATCCAGTGTTTTGCAACTATCGTGTAAGTAATTTAAGGTGTGTACTGCGAGAAAGAATCTAAGGACAAGGCTCTCGAGGAAAGGTGTCCCGGTGCCTTCACAATTGTTTTTGTGGCACTTATCAAAATAGGGGAGAGGAGAACAATACCCTCCCTATTTTATGTAATGGGAGCTGTTTTTCTCCAATGCCAGGCATGCAAGAGGCCTCAATGAAGCTCACTGAGTCACTTCATGAAGTCTATGAGCCAGATTGGTATGGACGGGAAGATGTGAAGATGGTTGGTGAGGTAAGTGGCAGCTCATAGGAAAAGCTTCCAGAAGACTTCCACTGAGCATTCCACCTGCCACTTTCCCTCTTGGAGGCATTAATTGCAAAGTAAGACTAGATACTCAGAAATCAGCCTGAGTTCTGCTGCCTAAGTCATCTTCTATTTGTAGTGTGAGGGGATGTTGATTCCACAGTCAATTCCAAAACCCTAGAGAAGGTTTGGGTTAAAGATTGCTTTACTTCAAACTAACAATAAGTCTCTTCTGTTACATAAGTTGAAATAGAAATTTTTGGTGGAAGCTTTTTATAGATGTGGTTTTTATGCAGGGGGTCACCCTTTTATTACCATCTCTTCTTTAATCAACCCTCTTGGAATGCAGAAGCAAAAGCTCAGAAGACCTCCTATCCTCCATATCACAGTTAGTCCATTCACTAAAATCAACTGAACCTCATGGCATCTTTGAACTTAGAAATACCCTCACTCTCAACCTGGCCTGTAGGAAGTGAGCAAGTGGGTGTCACTACTGTGTGGAAAGCAATGTAGAGCAGACAGCAAGAATGGCAGTGTGACCTCATGTGGTTCGTTTATCTTTTTGGAATTCATTCCCGTATATAACAAGATGGGAATAATAATGGTATTTTCAATAATAATTGAAACACATTTGAAGCCTTTGCATTCAGGTTCCCTAGTCAGCGTTCAGAGCACGCTGCGGTCACTGATAGTATGGTCACTGATGCTGTTGTCACTGATGGGAGCTTCTAGACAGTTATTGTCTTCCCCCAAGTTCTTTATTGAAATGAAGAGCAGTTGGTTTCAGGTGAGTCATACAGCTCTTCTAGGAACAGAAGACAATGGGTTAGATGACCCAGCCCAGCCTTGGGGAAGGTTATTCTAGGATCTGCACATCTCTGCAGCTTTGGGAAAGGGCAGAGATGTCTCTGACTGCTGCATGGCAGTGCTGACATCCCGATGTTGATCTTTGCATTTTCATTAGAACTGAAACAAGAGTGCATTTACCAATGAGAAATACTCTTTCAGGGTATGGATTTGGCAACACTCTTCCCACACACCATTTTCTAATGCAGTTATCAAGTGTTTCTATAATACCTTACATTCTTTAGTATAAAAACACCATATTTCAACAGCATATTGTTAAATGCTTATCTCACTTTGTGCATTTCTGACTAATAATATATTCTCAAAACTCATCACAAACAAGGAAAATTAAAGAATAATGGAAAGGTGTATTCTTATCCTTCAAACATTATATGATTCCATTTTGTTTATGGCAATTCTACCACCAACACTGATTCTTTAATGAAATGATTGTTATACTATTACTGTTATGGTCTCTGTGGATTCCAGGATATTTGGACCCTCAGTTCCGGGTGTAAACATCATCCTTTGGATAACAGAGCAACTGGTCATTACACGTTCAGTTTACTCACCGCTGATAATAAGCCCTTTTCTTTCATTGGATTTAATTTACTTTATTTTGGGCATTATGATAGCTAGAAATAGTTTTTGAAGTTCTAAAAATGAAACAAAATGCAAATAAAACTTCTTTTGTTTGTTTTGGAATTGTTCTCCTGTAGCCTAGGCTGGACTTAAATTTATTGTGTAGCTAATAAGTTTATTATTAAATAATGATCTTCTAATGGTCTTCTTGCCTCTATTTCTCAAATTCAGGGATTATAGGTGTGAGTCATTATATTCAGCTTTAAATTTGTTTTCTTTGACAAAATCAGGAATTACCAGTAATTGAGGGCTAGGCAAAGATTCCCACCCTCACCAAACCCTGGCCCCTGTCACCTGTTGTGGGATAAGGAGCTGATCCATTCCCTTACCAGCTTCAGCATTCAAGAAACTGGGTCCTGCCCCTTGCCTGGGCATCACAGTAGAGGCTGACCCTATTGACAGGGATATGGGCAAACCATTTTGAGAACATGAGCACTAGAGATCTGGCCCTGGCTTCATCTGCCATATGGTGGTGTGGGCAAAGGGAAGAGATGTTCCTCCTCCCACCTCCTGTGGTGGGTGAGAGAGCTGGCCCTGAGGTCTTAAGAATGGGAGAGCTGTTCCTGCCTCCTTGCTTTGGGATCTCTAGCACTCTGCCTCTGCACCTCACCTGGGCAACATAGTGTAGCTTGCCTTGATAGTCCAGATGTGTGAACTGACTTGGAGGGTGTGAAAACAGGAGATCTGGCTCTGTTCCTTGCTTATTGCTGGAAGGGGTGAACTCGTCAGTGGGCTGCTGGAAAACTCACGCTGGTGGTAAGAACGGGGGAGAGATGGTGGACTAACCAACCTTGCAACTACCCTTGGCCCACCCCTATATCCACCCCATCTATGTACTATAGGACCATGTGAAGGGGTCAGCCTGATCCTGTAGACCCAAAGCAGCATACTCTTCATGACACAGGGCAACCACAGGATATCCAAGAGGAGTCCCAGTGAAGTTCCAGCATTGATAATATAGCAGATACTAGGGGCCTCGAACCAGGCCAATCACTCTTTGCAATGCAAGTAAATATATGAACAAAAGGGTTTATCACGTGACTCACTGTGTCACACTGCAGCTTCCATGGCAAGATTTCTTTCTTTTTTCTTTCTTCTTAAATTTTATTTTATTTGGGGATGGGGGTTGCAAGGGCAGAGGGCAGATACAAAGGGACAGGGAAATGAATGGGATTGAGATGCACGATGTGAAAAACACAAAGAATAAATAAAAAGATTTACTGCTCAGATAAATTTGGAAGTGACAGCTCAGACATGGCATCTTAGATTGACAAATACCAGCCCCTCATCCCTTTTTTCAATCCACTGGATACCTCATAACTGGTAAGAGTTTCCCAGTGTGACAGATTTTTTTGTTTGTTTGTTTGTTTCTGTCTGGGTTGGCTCTGGTTTCAATGCTGTAAGGAAGTGAGCTGTCTCACAGGAGTTCTCAATCTTTTAGCTCCAGTGTCCATCCTCTGGGACTTGGGACCCTGTTAAAGTATCCCCACTCTTTACTAGTCAGAATCAGGGACGTATTTTAAACTTGTATTGTTGACTACAGCAGACCGCCTTAACGTTTGCATCCTAAGTAGTTCAGAATTGCATCTTCTCATATCTCAGAAAATATTGCTTACCAAGTTTTATGGTTTTAGATATTTTAGAAGTTTATTGAAATATGCCTGAGATTACTGAGTCACAACCTCTATTTTTCTTTTAGAAATGTGATGTGCTGTGGGAAGACTTCCATCAAAAACTAGTGGATGGGTCCTTGCTGACATTGGACACCTACCTGGGCCAATTTCCTGATATAAAGGTACTTTACTCTCAGTGTGGGAAGGAAGTAATTGAAAGGCAGTTATTCAAACCAGGGCAGCAGAGAAGAATTAAAAGTTCTCAAACTGAAATGAAAGACATTTGTTACTTTTCATTTAGTTAAGCATAGGTTTTTATTCTATTCCTATTACTGTGAAATAAAATCCAACTGCAGAAATCAAAGTATCTCTTTTAGTGAATGCTTCAATGCTTCATTCTTTGCCAAAGTGTTTTCAAGCCTGTAGATACAAAATCAGAAATCAAAAGTACCAAGAATCCGAATCTTCATTATATTCAAACCTTGCGGGGTGATTTTTCATTAGAACAAATGGTCACAGTGAACAGAGAAATCTAACTGTAAATGTGAAGAAAAATCTGACATTTCACTATTTACTGTTAAATTTTTCTATATTTTAGCTGTATTTGCCTTAGGATGTAAATGCATTAAGTTTAAAACAATTAATTTAGCTCTTAATTCCTCTGCGAGGAAAAAAAAAAAAAAACAAGTGAATGTTTGGATGTTGTAAATTTGGAACTGACTTTCAGAGTAAAGACTGGTTTAAACAAGCATCTAGATGCAAGAGACAAGCAGCATTAGCCATTTGCTTCTGTGTTCAAGATGGAGTCAGGGCATATTGGCCTTCCAGCAGTGTGAAGAGGCCATGAACCAGCACCTGAAGATATCGGGAAGATTTCTTTGCACAAATCCTCTGTGACCTAGCCTTCTCTGTAGTAGTGAACACTATGAGGAAACTTCCGATAGGAAATTCTCTTGTCTCTGCTTCCCAAGTGCTGGGACTAACAGTGTGTGCCACCATATATCCCCACAGTGAGAGAGCAAAGCCAATTCCATAAGCAGTCTCTCTAAACGTGGGGCCATTGCACACTGTTGAGCTTTTTCTTCCTGAAGGAGATGGGTGGAGTCTGGACTTTCAAAAAGCCTTGTTTACATTGAATTTAGAGAAACGGTGATGGTAACTAATTCTGTGGTAGATTTAAGTGTCATTCAAGATTGACATGGCTCCTCAGTGTGTTGAGTAATAGTATCCCAAAGATTTTTCAAGACAGACCAGTCTAGGAATACAGTGTAAAAGTTCATTGTAACAGAAAGGTATGAGAGTCTCTACTCAGGTAAGAGCTGGAAGTCAGAGCATGGCAGTCACATACCCTGAGCTCTGCTGTGCAATGGAACTCCTTCATTGTCCACACACTGGTTGAGTGTCTTTCAACCAATGCTTTTCTTTTTACTTGCTGCATAGGTAAGAGCCTTTCAACTCATTTCTGTTTTCCATGAGAGAATTGATTTGTAGTTTGAATGAGTGTATCAGGGAAGAAACAGAAACCAGGTTTTATACCTCTATCTTGTGATATCACTTCAATTACCTGTTAGTTTAATATCCATAAAACCAAGATCTAAAAGTTAGAAGAGAAAAAAAGTATTTTCCTACCTGAAAACTTGTTGCAATATGGTTTCCTGGCCCCAGATGGCCGGAAGTCCAGACTCACAGACCTGCAGCCCCAAACCCCTTAGCCACCTGCTGCTGATTAGGCCCCCAGAAATGATTCAGACACTCATATTAAGTTCATACTGCTTGGCCTATGGCTCAGGCACATTGCTATCTCTCTTACATCTTAACTCAACTCATTCTCATTAATCTGTCTACCATTTGGCCCATAACTCACCTGTGTTCCTCACATGTTTCTTCTTTGGTGGCTGGCTTGGTCTGTCTCTGACTCCGCCCTTCCTTTCCTACCTATTCTGATTCCCCACCTACTTTTTCTATGGTGCCTGTCATGGCCCATATCTAAAGATTGATATTCACAGCATACAGAAAGGCATTCCCACATCAAACACTTAGATCAACTTGCAGCTTGTCTGAATCTGTTATGTTTTCATAGTGTGACTTGACTAAATAAGGCTGGGGCTCACTAGATAAGTAGACAACTAAAAGGTTCCTGAATCTCAGAAGGATTAAAATTGAGTGCAGTATCACCCAGAGGCAGTTATTTTATTGACTATGTTTCCTAAAATTATGTAATTGCAAAGGAAACATGCACAGAATTACAAGGTTGAAACAAAATTATACTGGTTGCTCATTTCAGTTTATTTGAAATCAACGTGGTATAACAACACTCAGTGGAAACTTTTACATAAGGAGCCTCTTTCTTTAGGTGTACCATTGAACTGTCATACCCAAGTGTGAGCCTTCAGTTGCAGCACATCTAGGAATTTGGAAATAACAGGTTTAAGGGCTTCTTCATGCTACTCTGAAAGCCAAATGCATGTTAAGGATTTACATGTGTCATATTAAGAGGCTGAATCAGTCTCTTCTCCCCTTTCAGCCTTAACTCTAAAACTACATTGACAAAATTATCCGTTAAGACAGAGGATTGGTAAACTGTACCATGACAAATAATTAAGGGAATATCATGGATAACTCAGGAAAGAGACTACTTGGAGAGCAGACAATAGCTATGTTTAATTGTTTTCTTCCCCCTTTGTGTGAAAAAAGATTTAAATTTTACATGTACTCAATGAGTACAATTTAAAAGTAGGAATAGACTCCCTAAGGTCATAAATGATGGTTGTGAATATGTAATGAAGGGTCTGTTGATGGAAAGGAGCATTATAAGTAAGATTAACTAAGTGGAAAGTCACCAAAGCATGAAACAAAATTGACTTTTTGATTCCTATTAAAATCAACATGCCATGTGCATTTCAAATTCCCAAACATTTACTGTAGCCTATTACAGAGGACTTTGAAACACCATTCATAAGGATGATGTTTGATATTTAAGCTGTGACTGGCAGGGCACTCTGTGTTATGGTTCCCATTGTGTAGCGCTAACATCTAGAAATCAACATTATAATAAAAACCCACATGTCACCAACCCAGGCGGGCTTACAGCTGTGAACAGTTATTATAAAATGGAGTTTAGATTCTAAGTTGGTAGCTATGCATAAGCAACTAAGCACATATTTACTTCAGTGTGCCAAAATGAATTCCAAACTGGGGTTGTTAGAGAATTTTTTAAAGTGTAACAAATTATTTTCTAAACTACATAAATTTATGGAAGTGAGAAATTTTAAGAAATTTTAATTAAATTTATTATTGCTTAACATTTATTAGTATTGTTGAAATTGACTTATTTAATTAAGTTTACTATTGGGCACCTAATTAGAATTGTGTTGTATAAAAAAGTTAATCTAACTCTGCTCTTATGAAGCTTGCTCTATCTGTCTGTCTGTCTGTCTGTCTGTCTGTCTGTCTGTCTGTCTGTCTATCTGTCTTATTTATTTATTTGTTGCTTCACACTCCCAAGATGTCAGTCAGGAAAGGAAATAAGATTGGCTTGTTGTTCAAGCACTTAACTGAATGTGTCGAGTCAATGATAGGTTTTGAAATATTCACTTCCACTCTGGTACACTATCCTCTGTGAAAGCCTTGTCAGTTACACAGGGAAATGTCTCACAAGATTCACTTCCCTTATTTTTTGAACAAAACCAAATTACCAGTGCTCTCATTCACCTCATTCTGAAGCGTGGCAGTAACTGAATTTTAGCTCTTTTCAAAGACCAATTGAATCTTCAATAGCTTGAGATTTGTTATTTGGAAGCTATTAAAGATGTACAGAGGCACATCTGTACAGCAGAGCTCCAGGGCGCTGAATGGCACACAGGCTCCTACCCCTTAGAAGGAGCCAGTCAGGTGCTTGTTAAAACCAATGAGTTTTATCAACTTTCTGGCTAGGGAGGTCCATCAGTTCCGTGGAAGGGATTCACTCTCCCATGCCTGGGCTAGCTCAGTGACTATTGTAAAGCCTTTCTGGATGTATCTTGAGGCATTTCCATTTCCATTTGGAAGTAGGAGAAACAGAAAAATATCATTGGGATGAATATTAAGATCCGAAGCTGCTCGGTTTGAATAACTTTTCAAACCTTTCTGTCATTTATGTTGGAGGGCTGTGGAGAAGCTGTGCTGAGTGGCAGGAATAATCGGCAGAGTATGTGGGGGCATTGGAAGGGCCATTAGCCCCCCTTTACCCCCCCCCCCCCCCCGAGAGAGTGCTCTTTCTTTTGCCTCATCTAGGCCTAGTGTCCGTTGGTGAGGTGGATTTCTGAGTTCATTGGTGTTAGGCTCAGACACGGTGAATAGTTTTGGGCAAATTATAGGTTAATCTCATGCAACTCCGAATTCTCTATTAGTAAAATGAAAATAACCCATACTGATTCTTTGGTGGCTACTATGTTATATAAAACCATAAATATATTATTAGTACTGTTTCCCTTCTTGTTAGTATATCCAATTTCAAAGGTTTTCAAATGTCTTCTCCTAAAACGGTGTTGACCAGCTGGGCACAACTAGACAGTTACAGAGACAAAAAGGATGGCTGTCAAATCTTCTCTTGGTCTTATTAAGTCAGAATCTGAGTCTGGGTCTCAGAATTCACTGTATTTTACCTTATTTGTTTATTAGTTCCACCTCTTTAACAAACCATTTTAGTGATTATTGCACATTTATAAATACATACATTTTCAACAGTCATATTTAACTCCACACAGTTTATACTGTGTAATTCATCATCCACAAAGCTCAGCAGATACTCTGTTCCCCTTCCACTGTGTAATGATTTATCCATATTTCCCTCTACATGTGTGAGAAGCTCCAGAATACATGGCTCCTGTTCTGTTGTGATGCTGATTGGGGAGTAATGTTTCCGCACAATTAAAAATAAAGGCAGTTGTGTATATTTACCTTGATTTTGCTCTTTATATTACTTGCTACATCATGCAATTTCATCTATGATAGTGAAAATATTATGCTGGGAATGAATTTCCTATTTTTGTTTGAAATGAACTTTATTTCACCTTAATTTCTGGAAGTTATTTTTGCTGGGCTTGGTGTGACTTGAGTGATTTCTTTTGCATAACTTGTTTTTAAGTATTTTACAGCTGGTCCACTGTCCTGTGACTTGTGTGGTTTAGCTTGTTGTAGTTCCTATGCTCATACTATACTTTCACTGTTGCTGAATTACTTCTCAGCATAGAAAATACCAAGTTCCATTCTCATTTCATGCCTATTTATTACTGTGTTTTACTCGTGTTCAGTTATTTTCTCCTCCTGTATTTTTTAATTATTATTGATTTTGAGTGGTCTGATGATGACAGGCCCGGGTGTCCACAGGTCAGTATTTGTCCCTTCTAGGTTTCTCGTATCTGTACTTCTGTTACTGAGCACTTAGGCTCACAAACTTGGTGCCCAGTTTCCCTGTTTTTTTTTTTGTTTGTTTGTTTGTTTTTTTTTTTTTAAACAAAAGAGGAATCTGGAACTGATAAAATAAAATGGATTCATATACAGTTTGGACATCACTGTAGATAGGGGATCAGCTTCAGTCCTTTCTGAGAAGGAGGTAAAACCATGTGACACAAATCCAGGAATATGCAGAAGCTAATTGAACTGTGGGGTAAGACTGTGTGAAATCTCTTCCCATAATGCCGCGTCCTTCTTTGGCTGATGCTAGGGCCTTAGCTGTTCCTCTCCATGCATGAGATTGGGGGTGGTGGTGGATTTTAACTCTTTGGAGTCCATTGTCTCAATATTTTGACCACTAAGAGGAGAGCAGATTGTGTCTTAGGGCATCATCACTTCCCTGCCAGAGCTTTAGCAGAAAATCATAATTACAATTCTCTCTATGTCTCTGTCTGTCTCTGTCTCTCTATCACCTCCCCCCCCCCCCCCCCCCCCCGCAACCAATTCAATCTTGAAAGAAAAGCCTAGGTGTAATACAAATAAGAGTTATGTTAGGGCAGGGTGGTGGTGGTGGCTCATGCCTTTAATCCCTACACTGGGGGGTGGGGGGGACAGAGGCAGACAGATCTCTGAGGTCTCGAAGTCAACCTGGTCTACAGAGTGAGTTCTAGTACAGCCAGAGAAACCCTGTCTCAAAAAACCAAAACAAATAAACAGAAAAAGATCGAAAGTTAGAGAACATTTAGTTAATGTAAGGTCAATGTAAATTTACAACTTGAAGCTCAGTTTTTAATTGTCCCTGTTGCTGGAATGTGGCTGTTCCTGGATGATCTGATCTCATGATGGAGAAGTAGCAGGTAGGACAGAGCATCAGGTTTAAGCAATGAGAAGCCTAGGAAGAAAGTTCTTAGGCTAATGTCTATCGCTGCATCTCAGGTGGACAAAATGCCTCTTGTTTTTGCTCTTGCTGGGAGGTCATTTCTCTAGGTCATTTATATTTTTCCTCTCAGGTTTTGGGGTAGATGCTTTTCATATCTTTCTCTCTTAGGAGAGTTCTCTCTTAGGAGTTCACCTTTATGTTCACCCCTCTATGGTTCCTGTTAAATGCAGAGACTTTCTAATGGAGTGAAGTGAAATTGTTTGCTCCTTCTCTGTAGGAGAATATCAGGAGAGGTTACTCTATTTGTCAGAATTCTCTAGAGGAACAGAACAGAGAGAACAAATATATATTAACGGAGTATTGCTTAGGTTGGTGTACTTTGGGTTGTCTACCAACTGACGTTTTCCTATTGGAAAAGCCAAGATCCCACAGATGTGGATGCCTTGGCAGTCCCAGGCTACCACAGAAGGCCTCAGGGATTCCTGGGGAGTCTCTGGTCTCTAGTCCATGTTCCAAGGACAAAGTAGCTGGGTTAGCAGAGGATAGCAATGGTGACTGCAGCAGTTGGTAAGCTAACAGACAGAATATAAACAGGGCAGATGAAGGTGCCCACACAGTGTAGAGGTTCACAGGCCAAGAGCAAAACTTTCCCCTTGTGCCTTCTTTTATCTGAACTATCCCCAAAAGTTGAAGGCCACATTTAACATGCATCTTACAACTTCATATTCAAGAAAATCTCTCACAGACAGGGCCAGGAGCTAATTTTTTAATCAATCCCAGATTCAATCAAGTTTAATTGATTCTAGATTCAACCAATATTGACCACCATGAACATCTAAGAATTTTATAAAGGGAATTACAAAACAAACCAGAGATTTAGCAAGACAATCTAGTTATTTGCATTGTATACAGAATTTTAGAGATGATAGTCATTGAGGGGCTGGGAAGATGGATCAGTGAAGTTTTCTGTGCAACCAGGAGAGTCTGAATTTGGATCCCCCCTGTTCATATAAGAAACTAGTTATGGCCACAGATGCCTGAAGTCCTAGATGGCCAGCAATTAAATCTGTGAATTCTAGATCCAGTGAGAGACCCTTTCTCAAAAATAAGGATGAGAAGAATGGAAGCTAACACCTGATTCTGACCTGTGGCTGCCACATGCACTTGCAAGCACATATAAACATGTACATGTGTGTACGGATACATACACATAAATGATTACTGAAATGTCTCAGGCGGGGGCTCAAGAGGATCACAGACAGATTGTTAAGAGAAGAGAGACTATTTATTAGAAGAGCTGTTAACTCACAGACAGAAAGACAAGTAGACAAAGATATGGAAGGGGCTCTAAGGAGATTCAGACATGAAGTATAGACAGCATGGGAAGGTTTCTGAAGAGGAATCGGAAGCCCATGTAGCACCAGTAGGAGTCTCTTCTTATGCATTGCTGAGGATGGGTGTGGTTTCCCCAAATAAGCAACAGGTGCTAGGAATGCACTGAGCCATCTCTCCTGCCCCAGCTTTCTTTGTCAGTTCTATCTGCCTCTTTATGTATCAACATGGATAACTCACTATAGTGGAATAACTATGACAGTATCAAGTAATGACTAAATTCACCCATTAGTCGAGAATGGAGAGAATAGTTAATAGAGAATACAGGAAGAGAGCAGCACACAAGGGCCTTTAGCTATGGAGGCCTCCGTCCTGGAGATGTTATTTTCTGTTTATGCTGAGTTCCTTTATGGGCAGCTTCCTGCAAAGTAATTTTTTTCTGCATGAGGGAGGACACGCCACATTGGCTGCTATACAACTGTAGGAGCTAAATGTGGGTCACTGTGCACACAATTTCTAACTATATGGTCCCTATGCAAATGAAGATGGTCCTGGTTGAACAAAGTGCAGTACTGATCAAAAGCTTGGTCATGGGGCTGGAGTTCTGAGTTGTCAAGGTTGCTGTACTCCAGAGCTGGTGGTTGAGGATTTCTGGGCTCAGCTTGTGAATGAGGAGGCAATGGGAATGAGCTAGCGTGAGCAGTGTCCCTGTGTACCAGACACCAGCATTTCTAAAGTGATACATTAGCTCTAGAGAGTCTAATACTTAAAGGACAGTGATAGACCGAAGAAAGATTTCTTGGAAAGTAAAGCTGTCTTGGGGAACTGCAGTTAGTATGCTGTTCCAATCATAAAACAAAACCTATCATAACTCTCTCCTGTCTTCAAACTGCAATCATATTAGGAGTGAGAGTAGATGCTAACAGAGTTAAGGTTTGCCTGCTACCCCAAAGCAACTTCAGGATTTTCCTGCTCTTTGATGGTAACATGCCTTTAGCCATTCATGATTGGCCTCATTATTATCAGAAGGGACACTGTTTGCTGCACAAAGGTCTATTTTTAGCTTTCCTTTGTCCTGCTCACCTGTGTCTTCCGTTACAATCCTCACCTTCCATTCCAGTGAGACGGTGCAGCAGATAGGGGTGCTTGCCACCAAGCCTGAGGACTCACCTGAGTTCAGTCCCAGAAAGCCACATCATAGAAGAGAGAGCAGACTCCCATGATTTGTTCTTTCTTGGACTCAGAGGCACGAGCAGTGATTCTTTTAAAGTCACCAGCCGTTTTGGACACAGAAAGCATTTGACCTTTGACATTTGGCACTCAGAGACTCAGTGACCACCTCTCCTTTAACGTATGTGTTTTTCATGTTGCAGAATCGCATTGCTAAGCGCAGCAGGAAGCTTGTAGATTATGACAGTGCTCGCCATCACTTGGAGGCTCTGCAGAGTTCCAAAAGGAAGGATGAGAGTCGGATCTCTAAGGTAGGGATCCAGTTGGCGACATCACTCTCCAACTCTTAAGGCATGGCACAGTCATGTTTTAAAAATTAAATATTTCCCTTTTAAAGGAAGAACACAATCAGGACAGAATTCAAACTTAGTCATAGTTTTCTAAGCCACTTTAATTAAAATAAGCTTCTTATGTTATTATAAGTGAGATCCATGAATGACATTTACTGACATAATTTGACCAGAATAAATTTGCACCCCTTTCAGAGCTGTAACATCAAAGATTCCAAGGACAGTTTCTGTGCTTCTTTATGGTTGGTAAACACTGATAAAATCCAGGTTCAGGTGGGAGGCCAATCTTGGAGTTCTCAGACAAAACTCCCAATTGAAAGTAAAGATAGAAACTACTTTTGCATAGCATTAATTTCTTGGAGAAGATTCATTTCAGCAGCTTTTATCATTGTAATAGTTATTTTAAATTCTGGAAGAAAACATGATGCCTAGGCAACTTGTAGAAGAAAGATTTGGGGCTTCTGGTTTTGGAGGGATATGCATCCATCACCATCACAATGGGGAAGTGTGACCACAAGCAGGCCTGGCAACTGGAGCAGGAATCTGGGAGCTTACACTTTAAATCACCAGCAGGAAGCAGAGAGATTGAAGTCAAAATTGTGCTCTCAAAACTTGCCCTGAATGACATAAGTCCTCCTTCAAGGTTATACCTCCCGAGACTTTCAAGCATCATTATCAACTGGGGACCAAGCATTCAAATGCCTGAGACTATGGGAATCATCTCATTCAAGCCACCACAATCATGTATATCAGCATTGCAGATGCCAGCTAAAAGATGTCAGCTCTTCACTATTCCCTTGGATTCCAGTCTTGGTTTGTCTTTTCCATCACACATCATTGACAAATCATCTTCCCACATGGCATCTCTAGATCAAGTTCCCTACTGCTCACCTCTCTTGTGCCGCCATTAGGAAAAGCAATCTAAATCCCCTAACATGGCATATAAGACCTTCGCAGTTTGGTTATAACTTGTTTGTACATCCTTACCAACTTTCAAATCTTTGTGTTCCTTCTTTCCTTCTATACACCCACCCTGAGCAGGTCTGCATGAATTGCCCATCAGTTGCAAGCATATGTGATAGAAGCCACCCTTCATGCCAGGCCTCAGAGAGCTAGGCTCTGTAGAGCACTTCATCTATATTACCTTTCTTTACCACATACCTGGTACAAAAAGGTAAATCAATCCAGCATGGTTGTGCCATGGAATTCCAACCTGTGGGTCATTGCCTTTGCATATGGTGATGGAATATTTTTCTCTGTAGTATGTTCTATAGCAAATTGCAAGTCTGTCTTGAAAATACATTTGATAGTGATTTATACTTTCCATGGGGTTCAGACTCTTCTATAGGAGCATTCATGAGCAGTATCTACAACAGAGATATGTATAGGCAGTTCAGTAGAATCAACAATCAGACCAAAGCTGGAAGAATAGCCATTGGCTTTCTTATGAATTTTAATATTTCATATTTAATTCCAAGATAGTGTGGATTTCAACAAATATCTCTCCTCAAAGCTTTCTAGAGATAGTACGAGGCTATTCCTGTCCCTTGTGTTTAACACATTGTGTGTCATTTCTAGGCAGAAGAGGAGTTTCAGAAAGCCCAGAAAGTGTTTGAAGAGTTCAATGTTGACTTACAAGAAGAATTGCCATCATTATGGTCAAGGTAAACATGCTCCTGCCCAAGTTTGCACATGCTCCTTAGCAGTTCAAGAGGAGTAACTTTACCCTGTGTAAACTTCCTTGTCTAGAATGCTTCTGTGCAGTCTGGGAATTCTGTACCTATGTTTTCGAATATGGAAGCCATTTGTCACATATACCTCTGAATACTCTGCACATGGTTGGGGGAATCAAGGAATGGAATTTTATATTTATTTTGTTGTATCTCATTTTAATTAAATAGTCATATGTACCTGGCAGCTATTTAGACCCTAATATGTTTCTGAAGTGGAGACTCAAACTCTAAGAGAATTTCCCCTAATCTTAAAACTTACATTAAGACACCCTCCCCAGCTCTTGGTTGAATTTCCCTTATTCTAAGACCTTATCTAGTCATCTTGCTCTTTGGACTTTTAGCCTGAGCTATATTCCTATTTCAGACGCCAAATGCTGTTCTTTTTTATAGGCATTCCACAATTCTCATGTTATCAAGTGAGACTTAGTAGTTTATTCTGTTTTCACTACTCTGTGGTAGAATCAGGAAGTTACTGAAAGCAGCGATGCCTTGTGCTTCCCAATTCTCATCAGCAGCTCCATGCCATCAGCTCTTCAAACAGAACTCTGCTGGCCAGAGTGTATCACCTTCAGTCAGTCTCCTCCCCTACCTTCCAAATAGCCGATGGTCCTGAAGAAATTAAACACATATGCAGGCTTAATTTCCCACTGCTTTTATGCAAGGCTTTCATTACCTAAAATTGCACAGAGCCATGATTTTTCACAAGTACATAGTTCTTTTCCCATTTACATTGCTCAACCCTGAAACTGAAGTCAGTACTTTTAATAGTCAGTGTTTCCTATGGGGAAATGAACAGGATTGGCCATGCTGCAGTGAGCATGTATGCAGTGATAAATGCTTGACTTCCTACATCAAACTCATCTTAGACATTCAGAAATTATTCAGTGTCCAGTTGTGCTGTGGTGTTCACTGACTTCTCTCTTCTGCATCTTCTGCCTAATTATTTCTATTTATCACTGACGCTGAGTTATTGACATCAACTATTTTCAGACCCATTTTTCTCTTCAGTTCTGTCAGCTCTTAAAAGTAAATTTTACTCTTTTGAATGTGGATATTATTGAAAATATTATCCTTTTAAAATGCCCTATGTTTTTGCTTGCTTGCTTTGAGACAGGGTCTCATGTAACCCAGGCTTGCTTTTAACTTGACTTGTATCAAAGGATTACCTTGAATTCCTGATCCTCTTGACTTCACCTCTGAAGTGCTGGGATTACAGGTGTACACCACCACATGAAGCTATAAAGCATCCCCGTTTATCTCTCATAATGAATGTCTGTTACCTCCTTGAAGTCTCTGTTGCTCACTCTTTACATGATATCTTTCACATCACTCTTTTCCATTCACTCTCTTTGTGATTTTGGATCTAAAAGGTGGGTGGTATTAATCCTGATGCTTGTCTTTGCTTCTTCTAGATTTTTATTGTTTGTTGCTTCCATGTAGAAAAAAAAATGTTTCAAAAGTTTGGATGTGTAAAGAAAAGAAGTAAGGGCTAGGGAGATGGCTCAGTCAGTGAAGTGTTTGCCATGCAAGTGTGAGAATCTGATGCCAGATCCCCATTGCTAAATAGAGCTAGGCATTATAACATGCATTTGTAACTCAATATGAAAGCCAGAGACAGATGGATCACTGGAGCTCATCAGCCACCAATCAAGTCAATTGGTGAGCTGCAGGTTCAGTGGGAGACCTGATTTCAAAATACAAAGTGAGCCAGGCTGTGGTAGTGCATTTATCTCAGCATTCATGAGGCAGAGGCTATTGGGTTTCTGTGAGTTCAAGGCCAACCTGGTCCACAAAGTGAGTTCCAGGACAGCCAGGGCCACACAGAAAACCCTGTCTCAAAAAACAAAACAAAACAAAAATAGGAAGTGAAAGTCCACCTCTGGTCACCATATACACATATACAAATGTATGTGTGTGCACACACACACGCTCACAGACACACACACACACACACACACACACACACACACATATTGAAAGAAATAATCTACATAGAGGAAGATATAGACTCTATTATTTATTATTTATTTGAGGGAGTTGCTGGAGGTTGAACTTAGTCTCACTCACACTATATAAGTACTCTATCTCTTGACCTATATTTATATTTTTGAACAAACTTTTAATTCATAGTACATGGTTATAAAGTATTATTATAAAGAAAGATGACATTTAAGGATTGCTTAAGCTGAATTTTTCAAAGTCAGAATTTGGTGAACAAATATTCCAAGCTGATGAGTGCAAAAATAAAGACATGGATACTGTGGATTTTGGTTCTTGGAACTTCTTTGAAATTTTAATTTTTTATGTGTATGGATATTTTGCTTACATGTATTTCTGAGCACATGTGTGTCTGGCAGCCATATGAGGATGTTAGGTCCCCTGAAGCTGGGAAGTAAGGATGGTTGTGAGCTGCATTCTGAGTGCTGGGAACTAAATTCAGGTCCTCTGTAAAAGCAGACAGTGCTTCTAACCACTAAGATACCTTTCCATCTCCAGATCTTGGAAGTTTAATTAGTATAATGTGGCATGAGGCTGACTGGAAAGCAAGGCCCTGCATACACCCTCTGCTCTGCTTTGAGATATTTCCATCATTTTTGAGAACAAAATATGCCCATGATGCCAACATGTTGATGGTGATATCATCAAGATGGCTAAATTAAAAAAAGAGATTTTAACAACTAATCAGAAAGGTCATGGTGATGCCATAAAACAGACCTTTTGGGCAAACTGGTAGAACCTCAAGATCTCTTATCAATGAAGATTTTGTGAAATGAACCTTCTGAGAAAATATCAGCCCCCAGAGCCTGACACCCTGTAAATATGTATTTCACTGCTGTACCCGTCCAGTGATTTGTCATTGTCTGTTCATGTATTCATTCATTCATCTACTGTTCGCTCACTCACATAATATTTACTGTGTTCCTTCTGTGTCCTGGGTGCTATATTGGGTACCTAGGCAGCAGTTGTGAACAAGTCCAAGGCCCCTTTAGGAAACAGTCTCTGATTTTGAATATTGGTGAAAGCTTGTATATTGTAAGTTGTATCTCTACCACTGTGACCATATTTTCTAAATTAACACTTGCTATATAATTTCTCAATTCTAAAATCAAAAAAATATTATAAAAGTATACATGCTTATTTATTTTAAATACCACATTCCTTTCTGGTACTACAGTGAACTGTTTGTCTATATAAAAACTGATGTAACATATGCCCCAACAGAAAAATAAAAATTAAACATGAAGATGTAGTGTCTTAGTTCCTATCACTACAAAAATACCATGAGAACAGCAACTGAAATAGAAAGTGTCTGTTTGCTTCACAGGTCCAGGGTGCAGTCCAATGTGGCAACGAAGGCACAGTGGAAGAAGCTTGAGGGAGCAAGTCACTTTATGTCCACAGTCTAGAGGAGACAGCAATAACTGCATGCATGCTAACAGTCAGCATATTTTTTACACTCCTATAAAATTATGATCCTCTGTTTAGGGAATGGTGCCACTCACAAGGGGCAGTTCTTCTCACCTCTCTTAATGCAATCAAGATAATACTCCACAATCATACCCAGAGGCCATCTTCCAACTCCTTCTAAAGTGTGTTAAGTTGAAATTTCAGACCAAGTCCTACAAGTACATATTATATTTTTCTTTTATGGTAAGAGAGTTAGTGATGTAACAGTCTTTATCAATAGATAGTAAAAGCACACTAAGAAATATGCCCAAAATATACATAGATGATAACAGGCAAATGACACATGAACAAAAATTTTGTCTTTTATCAAAAAATTTAAGCTTGAATATTATATTGAAGATATCCCCACGTCTCCCCTTTTGTGTCAAATTTAAAAAAGAAGTTATAGCTAACATAAGAAAAACCATATATAATAGGTACAATAATTATATACAATATATACAAACAATAAATGAGTAATGTCCAGTTCATTAACAATTGACAATTTAAAGAAAATATTTCATTAATTATACTATTTTGATGAGTCCAAAGGATTATACCTAATTCACTTCCTTTCTAACTTGTATTACTAAATAAAAGCTATTATTTTGATGTCTCTTAAGCTTATATACTTTAACTTCAAAGTTTCTTTTCTAAAACTGTCATTATAAAACTATATCTTATCTTGAACTACCTCTGAAACCCAAGAAGGAAATGATATTTACCCAAGTAAACAGGAAGTGCAAGCAACTTCCAAAATCTAGAAATGACAGAAATGACACCTATCTGCCTGAACAGTCACCCAAACTTCCTTTGTAAAGTTGGGGCATCCATCTTCAGCCTACAGGCACAGAGTCTCTTTTCATTTCAGACAAACAGGAAATCTGCTCTGCCCATTCTGGTATAATTCATCAGTCGCTTCTCCTTGTGTCCTTAAGAGTTTCTGACAGTTTTCTCTGAAAAGCAAGAATCTGAAGGACCATCTTAGCTTGTTCTGTCAAAGTTCAGAGGTCACTTTCCTAGGAAACCTGCATGTCCAGTTTAAACAGCATACTGTCAAGCAGTCAATACAAGAACAGGTTCATGTCCAATGGCTAACTGTTGCCACAAAGAAAGTAGACTCCATATGGAGTTTCTTCGATGCCCATTTTTCTCTTGAAGTAGATTGGTGCTGCCAGGAGCAGACCTGTCTCACTGTCCAGAAAAGTCTAAGTTCTTAAAATATTCTAAATGCCATATTCTATGGATCTCTGAAGTGTTTGAAGAAGACCTGTTCATCTAAAATACATTTGTTTGATCTTGAAAACATATCTAATATGATTAAGTTTGAATGTAATGTCTAACTACTAACTTGCATTACTTTATATTCTAATTAATTGGTAATAAAAACTTTCATGGACTAGCAACTTGAATTACATTGTTAGATGAACTGAATAAGATGAAATAATGCTACCTTGAACAAGCATGGAGATATTTGTACAGTAACACAATTAATCTCAGTATACACAATTTGTATACAATATACAAAAATCCAATCCAATGTAAAATATTTAAAGCTAATACTTTTAAAAGAAGATTCGATAATCTTTCCTTATATCCTATATATCTTTATCCCCTTTTTCTTTCTACTTTTTAAACACAAATCTTGAATCTAATCATTCTTGTTTAACTTTTTTTCTAACCATAACCATTAACAATTTTTAACCAATTAACCTGAACAATAACAATCATCCATAACCCACTGAAGGACCAAAAACCACCCACCCTACCTCTTGGGAATATGGGCGCTGTGTTCTTAAATTTACTCCCTGATGTCTGGGGGTGACAGCATCTTTAGGAGATCCTGAAAAGAAAAGTTTTGTTAATTGTCAAGTCCTGAAATAAGTAGCTGTATCATTTGTTGTCCAGTCTCTGCATAACAGGAAAGTGCATGGCTTGTCTCAAGTCCTGGCTATAGTAGTCTGTGAAGCTGGTTCATCTCAGTGAGCTGCCTCAAAATTGTCCTGAGCAGTATGTAGTCCAAATCTGATCTTTGGTTGGTGTTTGTCAGCCTAGTGGCTTTGTCAGAGTCTATGTGAAATTATCATTGTGGGGCCCCATCTTCCTTTGGATACTTCAAGTTCGCAATTAGGCATTGTCATGGATCACTGCAGAAAACTGATAAGAGACTAAAACCCAATGCAGTGTACAGGAAACTAAATATATAAGTATTTTTTTCAGCATAGGATTAGTAACAATAGAATAGTCCCTTATTTTTTGTTATTCTTCTGTCCCATATCAGGTGGCTCCTCTGATATGATACAGAGATTTTTAAAAATTTTCCTTTAACAAGTATGCTTGAGTTTAGAGGAGAGAGCCATACTCCAACTCTAAAGACAGCTTTAAATTATAATTAAACTGGGACTTCAACTTACAAGAAAAATAGAGGTTAAACAATGAGATTTTACCCTAAAGAGTATACTGGTACAAATAGTTCTGATACTCTTTTGCTTGTAAATTTTTCTGGATAGCCTCCCTTTTGCTTTAGATGTCTAGATGTCCAAGGTCTTTTAACTTCTTGAAGATGGGTATTTTTAGTTTTCTGTAAAGACAAAATCAAAAACCTGCCCCCACCCTTTGTTTTTTTTTTTCTTACAACTTAAATTTTTAAAATTGTTCTGGGAAGGTGTTTCCTCCACAATGGCAGGGTAAGATTGGATTGGATTTGATATGGGGGCTTTTCAAAGCCCCCTTGGGTGTCCCGCGCCTATTTCTCGCCAGCAAGGAAAGACGCAGTACACACTTAGGATCCTTCTGCAGTACAGCTTTAATGGATCTTGGGGGAGAGCATTTAGCTTACGGAAAATGGAGGGGAGGGCAGAGAGAGGAGAGAGAGAGCTAGGCCCCGGCGTGGCCCGGGCCGAGCCGCCCCGCCACGCGGCCTAGAGCCCCTGCCCGGGAGCCGGGCCGAGCGTCCGTGTGCACGGCGGGGCGGAGAGAGAGAGAGCCACGAGGTAGGAAGCACCCGATTTTATGTCGACCAAACGGCCCCCGCTTTAGACGTAACATCTTCCTATAGGTTGCAGTCCAGTATCCCACATGACGCCACGGAAGAGGCTGAGAAACCAGTCTCGAGAGAGCACGCATGCGTTCTCTACTGACTCGGGCGGGTTGGCCAGCACCAGATAATAGCGCCACCTTGAGGAGCTGGAGCCAGCGGCCTCCAACACTTGGGGCGTTTCCCGAGGGCAGAAAGTTACCTGATATGGGGGCTTTTGAAAGCCCTCTTGGGGCATTTCCCAAGAGCAGAAAGTTATCTTGTCTGTCCCTTGTTGAGCTGCACTCATTCATCCAGTGTCTTCTTTTCTCACACCTTCTGCATACTCTAAAGGGAGGGGCATTCTCTTGGGATTATTCCTAACAAACGCACTGTTTCTAGGAATGCCTCGTTTACAGTCTCTTTGTGTGACCTTGCCTTCCACAATTGTAACATTTAACACTTTAACTTTTTTTTATACTTCTAGAAATAAGCTCTCCTACCCAGTTATCATCACTGTCATAAGACTCTAGATTAATTGTCTCAAGAATCCACTTCTCCAAGGGTGCTGACCTTGCTTTTAACGGTCTAAGTATTTTTCTACATTGTGCATTGACATTCTCAAAAGCCAGTGATTCAATTATTCGCCTAGCTTCTGAATCCCATACCATTCTGTTTACTGCTGCAGTCAATCTGTGCAAAAAGTCTGGAAAAGTTTTTTGGGGCTTTGAATTACTTTTGTGAATGATTCAGTTTTATTTCCTATTTCTTCAATCCAGTCTCAGGCATTTAAAGTTGCCATGCGACATAAATCCAGAGTATGTTCATTGTATAAAGACTGCCTTTCAATATCAGCATAATCTCCCTCCCCAAGAAATTGGTCTTGGGAGACTTCTATGTCTCTGGCCCTGCTTCTTTGTTCTATTGCTTTAGCCTCCTCCCTCCACCATGATTTCCACTATATAAGTGGTCCTGCCTCTAACACAGCTGTAACCATATCTAACCAATCTTTAGGGGTGGCCTGGTTACAACATCACCAGCTGTTCAACATTTGTTTTACAAATGGTGAATGCATCCCCCATGTTACATTTGCTTCTTTTACTCTCCTTAATTCTAGCATTTGTACTGGAGCCCAACTAGCTTCTTTATCATCTTTATCATTCTTCATTTTCTCAAAGGTTACTGGGTATATTAATGTTTCCTATTTTTGTCTAATTTTAGATGACCTTGCTGAAATTGGTTCTTCATATTCCTCTGTTTGAATTTGAGCATCTTTGTGTTCTCTCTCGAGAGACTTTTTAAAGACTTTTTTCTTTGCATTTATACTAATTGACTTTTTAAGTGATAAAATAGAAATCAAACAAAAATATTTATAATAAACAGTATGATATTCATTATGATAGTCCCATCTACCTTATTTATCTTTTCCTTCACTGACTTAATATCAAAACGTCTAGCGAAAGATTACAGAAGGACCAAGCACCCTCCATTGCTTTAAACAAATTCCCTCTTTGTAAAAAAATTGATTTACCCACCGATTTTTTGTCTGTTGATGATTCAATTGATTATGAAATGTGGCAGCCACCTAGTGTGATAGCAGCCCAAGGAGGGGTCCAAAAGAAGAAAAGAAACAACCCACCAGGAGAAAAAGGCCACTGTCTGAAATACTTACTCAGATGAGAGTGGAACGGAAGCACCTATGGCCAGTCTGCCTAAGACTGGATCTTAACAGAACAGAAAGCCTAGCCTGTCGGTAATTACTCCTCCAGCCATGTGTTGCTCTGGCTGGCAAGCACTATTTTTTGGGTAGGAGGGGGGAGGAATTGGTGCCCCAAAGTTGGATGCCAAGTGTTGCACGAATAAAAGAAACTCATCCCTCTGACATTTCCAGCTGTTTTTATTATATTTGAAAATATCCCACACTTGAAAGATGCCATGTTTTCACTATCAAATTTATGAAAGTTATGTAAGATGATATTTAAAGTTAAGCAAAATGGCTCTGCCAATAGAATCAGCTTGACAGGTTCATCAAGGCCCTCTTATCTAAACTTTTCACTAGAAATCCCATATGTGAAACATTATAAGTAAATGTTGAGCCAGGCATAAAATTCTATTTAGTGATCTTCTCTGGAGTTTAATTATTTAAAAAAAGAACCTCAGAACAATATTCACCATTCTAGTTTGAATAAAAAAATGTCCCCCTCGGTATTAAGCATTTGAGCACCTGATCCATGTTCCTGGTGCTATTTATGAGGGCTTAAGGGGTGAGGCCTTGAGGAAGTGTATTACCAGGGATGATCTGTGAGAGCTTAAGGTATCACCTTGCAGTAGTTTTTCTGCTTCCTGATTGCTGTTTAAGGTACAGTCTCAGATTCCTGCTACTGCTGCCATGTTCTCCCTGCCACGGTGGGTTCTTATAACTCTGGAATTGTAAGCCCAAATAAACCAATTGTTGTCTTGGTCATGGTGTTTTAACAAAGCAGAAGACAAGTAACCCCCCATTTTTCTGGCCAACTCAAGCAGATGTTTGCAGCTGGATTCCTTTAGCTGTTTGTGCTCATATCCATTCGTTTCTAATATTTATTCACATATGAACTACTGTGGTAACTTTTCATTCCCATGTAGTTTTATACTTTGCTTTTATAATTTAATTGGTGCAAATGCCCCTAATGAAGCCCCTTAGTAGTGTTTGAGCCTACCACTATGGGTGTACATAGAGTTGGGTAGGTTTTGTTGAGTCAAAGAGAGGGGTTTATATTCCATTTTGATTCCATAGAAACAGTTCTCTGAAGAGATTACACCATGGTCAGGGAGTCTATGCTGTCCCTTCTGTCCCACAGAGCTGTGTTTGACCTTGTCCATTCAAATTCAAGTGCAGATTATGTCCTCTCCCCTTTCTCAAAGCATATCTGCATGTTTCCTTTGTATTAAATAAATGTGACTTACAGCCTGGCAAGGGCATCTGCCCTTGAGAGATCCATCTACCTCTCACTACCTCACAGTCTCTGAATGGAGTCCTTACTGTTTCAAAAGCACACTATGCTGGGGTTTTTATTGCTATATTCCTATATGCATAAGTATATGTACATGTCCAAATACATATATTTGTCCCCTGTATCTGTGGAGAATTGGTTCCCAGAACCCCCAGGGGAAACATAAGTCCATGACTACTGAAGTCCTTTACATAAAGAGGTATAGCATTTTTGTATAACTTAATTTCGTATGTCCTGTGCACTTGAAATCATGGCTAGATTACTTAGAAGTCTTAATACCATGACAACATTATGAAAATGGCTGTTGTAAATTGTTCAGTAAACAAAATGGACAAAGAATACAATCTGTGTTCAGTGCACATGCCCTCTGTTTTCCGGTGATTTGATCCGTGAATGGATGAGCCACATTCTATAGAACCATGGATACAAAGAATCATCTACATGTATGTATATGTAAAGTATGAGGTTCAAAGTCAGTTACAATAAAAATATTTAAAGTCAGGGTAACATGCTCACTGGGGGTATAGGAAATAAATGTAATGTGGCAATGATTTAAGGTGCTAGATAAGCCACAGAAAAATAATGCCTTATTGATAGGATGGATTTACCATTTAATTACCACTTCATTTCTTAAATTTGGCTCCAAGATTTTATTTCAGTCAAAAAAATTTATGCGGAATTTGCTGATACTGAAATAACAGAAATCACTGTTATGAAAATTTTTTGTAAAATATTCTACAATTTTTATTACATTTTCTTCTTTTGAAGTTTTAATACTGGTTTTCTCTTTTGTGAATTGCATGACACTGGACAGTTAATCCCCATTTAATTTTCTAGTAAATGAAGATAACTGTCCCAGGGGATTGTTGTGAGCCTCAAATGAAGGGACAATGTAAGCCTCTTGATGACTCCAGGTCTCATGGACCCTCATGGTCTTCCCATCTCTTCTCACTGGAATCCTATGCACTGCAAGATTCAGCTTCAGCAAGAAAAGACAACTAAGTTTCCCTTCATTCGAATCCTTAAGTTTTGTTATTGTTTTTATTAAGAGTTTATATCTAATTAAACAATCAGGACACTAGTTATTTTTGAGAATGTCACTGAAACAATTAAATGAATTAAATTAAAGTTGTTGTTACTCAGATGAGTTCAGAAGAATTGAGTAAAATAGAGTCCAGATACTCTTTTGGAATTTATCCTGGAGTAACAGGCTAAGTCTCCATTTGGCTTTTGTGCTTTCTCTTAGAGACTGCGGTTGAAGGCAGGTGGACTTCGCCAGATGTCCCAGCACTTTGGCCATAGCTTCCCTTTACAAATGTGTTTGAGATGTTGCTAATGGGCAGCGTGTGTGCTCAACAGCTAAAATAGTTAGGTTTATTCTAAGACATTATTAAATCCAATGTTCAAAATTATGTGTGGGAAACAGTCTTAGATGGTTTCATTGCCATTAAAACCATTTTTTTTTCTGATTGGTCTCTCCTTTATTTGTGTTTTCCTGATGGTAGGCGCATTGGCTTTTATGTCAATACTTTCAAAAATGTCTCCAGTCTTGAGGCCAAGTTCCACAAGGAAATTGCAGTGGTAAGTACTGTTGACTGTTCCCCTTGTGGAAGGCAATGTAGAGGGAACACAGGCATAGGACAGAATCCCAGCCCACTCACCCTCTTACATGGTCCTTGTGGCAGTGGTTTCTTCCTGATCTGTGCTTTTGTCAGTAGTAAACACACAGCTCTCTAGATCCTTCAAAGGATTGCCATAGCCTCACTGCTTTGTTTTTCTCTCCTGTGGTTGAAGGTGACATTTCAAATGATGTTCTAAACAGATGAAAATTTGGTTTCTAAATATTCTGAAAAGTATCAGCCATGTTGATTACTATTGGTTTCAAAGTTCATCAGAGTAGCCATAGGACTACTTTTAATAGAATTAACACAATCAGTTTTTCTCTTCTGGTTTACATTCTAGTGAATACATATTTGATTGTTGTAGTGTTTGGCTTATTTCTGCTTAGTTGTAGATTATAAATTTGGCATATGGAATTTCAAGTGCACTGAGAACAATCTAATTCTTAGAATAATTGTAGGTTCTCATTAAAGGATTCCTGAAGCTAATAGGCCTCTGTCCCCTTAGCTTTGCCACAAGCTCTTTGAAGTGATGACGAAACTTGGTGATCAGCATGCTGACAAGGCCTTCAGCATTCAAGGAGCTCCCAGGTAGGCCACTGTTCCTCAGAGCTAGTTTTGTTCCATGTGCCAGTGATGTTCTATGTGTTGAATTTTCTGGAAGGACATGGCCTAAAAGAAGCCAAGGGAGGGACACAGTTATGGCTCCACCATTGTTTGAATATCAAAATGACTTTTGGATGTTGCAAAAGTCAAGTTCATTACAACATTAAGAATGGTTTCCTCACAGGGAAATGAATGCAATGCATGCGTTAAAAACACGTTTCAAAATCCTCTAAAGGAAAGGTCATGGCCACTTAACAAATGTCTCTTCTTCTTTCTTTTTATTCTTACTCTTTATTTTTTTCCACTCTTCTGCAGGGCAAGGTGGTGAGTCAGCTCTGTGGGCAATCTTTAGATTAGAGCATATATTGGGACAGTTTCCTGTCAGAGGTCATGATTGCTGGCCTAGAGCCCCAATCATGTAGAGCAATGGTTCTCAACCTGTGAGTCGCAACCTCTTTTTGAGGTCACATATTAGATAACCTGCAGATCAGCTATTATGTTATGATTTGTGACTGTAGTAAAATTACGGTTATGAAGTAGTAATGAAATAATTTTATGGTTGGGGTCACCGCAGCACGATAAACTATTAAGCGATCACAGCATTAGGAAGGTTGAGAACCATCGCCTCCCTGAAGAACCTGGCCCCATTAGCTTTTGAATGTGTAGACCATGTTACTGTGTCTGTATTCTTATTTAGGTCACAGACTCTGTTCCTTCTGGCTGTTGTCTTTAGACGTTCTTAGAGAGTAGGATGTGTCCTGGTTGCCATGTGAGTCACCATGCTAAGCTGTTCTCAAGCACCTGGCAAGGTGCCCAGAATATGGTGACTTCTCAGGAGGTTGTAGAATCTCACCTGTCATGTGATCTGCTGGCACATTACAAGGTGTCTTGGTCACTGTTTCATAAAGCATGGGAAAGAAGTAACTGGTAACTCTGCAAATAAATCTGAAAGGGGTCCCACAAAAGATTTATTAACATTCTTATGAGAGTCCTTGGAAAATGAAAATGACAGTTTTCTGGGTAATTCTCTATAGATGTGGCATGATATGATTTTCCTGTATATCAAAAGTGAAGCTGGTTATATTGCTATATCTTACGTTGGGAAATCTTTGAAACTTGTTTGGCATGTGGAAGGCAAAGGACATTCGTACTAAGTACTGAGTACAAATGAAATAACTGTCTTTTTTGTTTTTAAATCATTTACACTCTGCCTTTTCCATATCTAAAGTGGGACCAATAACGCACGGCTACTGTGAAGAAAAGAGATGGTACATGGCTGGGTTCTGGTTCATGGGGAACATAAGTGGTGCCAGTTATGAGTATCTACTACTATTACTCATAACTAGAATTTACCTGGAAATGGAGAATAAAATAACAGTGATATTAGCCTCAGGATTCCTCTGGGATAACGAATCTTGGGTCACAAGAGCTGCTTCTCAGGTCTTTTGCTCCATCCTCTCTGTCCATCCAGTGACTCAGGTCCTCTTCGAATTGCAAAGACACCGTCACCCCCAGAGGAGCCGTCACCCCTGCCCAGTCCAACAGCCAGTCCCAACCACACACTAGCACCTGCGTCTCCTGCCCCAGTGCGACCCAGGTCACCTTCACAGGTAGGAAGTATCATGGAGAAGTGATTTTCTCTGAGATCATTCTGTGGTGACCAGGTATTAGAAAATGTTTCTGTGGCAAGACTAAGGTAGAAGACAGTAAACATTGTTACTACCACTATGGAATCAGTCTGTTTTTCTATTTGATTTTTGGACTTTCTCCTATGCTCAGTGTTTAAATCCTTTGAACTCCCTTGAGCTGGGATGTGTAGTAGGAGGTTTCTGCCCCGGACTTTCGGGCCTTGCCTCAAGGTCTAGGCCCACAGACCCACAGACCCACAGACCCACAGTCCCACAGAGATACACAGATGCTTTCAATAGTTTTAGGCAGATTGGCCTCAGGCCCAGGCATATAACTTGCTAACTTTGTACCCTTCATCTAACCATGACTCTTATCCTGTTCAGCCATGGGGCTCGGTACCTTTTCTTAGAGCAGCATAGTTGTCCTCTGCTTCTTCTGGCTTCTCTTGGGAGTTCTGCTCTGTGCTTCCTGTTCTCAGAGTTTTTAGTCTGATAGCTCCGCCCACACTTCCTGCCTGCCTTTGGCCCATCAGCGCTTTTTATTAAACCAGTGGGTGGGACAATTATTTACAATGAAGCAACACAATACCCCTATAGGGATGTGCTCACCTTTGCCTTCTCTTAGAATCCTGCCTTTCAGAGGTTGCAGGAGAGTGGTTTTATTTAATGATGGAGCATTTGCCTGGCTTGACCCATGCTCTGAGTTCAATTACTAGCCTTGAAAAACAAAAATTACATCTTCCTAACTCCATTCATTCTGTATTCTTCCTGAACCTCATTTTCAGTACTGGAGGCTACACTGGGGTCAAGGAACCCCCAGCACTGCAGTGATGTTTGCTATCCAATCACCCGTATTGTGTTACTCATGAGTGAACTGTCCTTTGGTAAATGCCTGGAACAAGTTCAAAGAAACTAAGGATCAGGCAGAGGGAACTGAAGCAAAAAAAAAAAAAACACTTTTGATTTTCCTACACTAAGTGAAAATAATATTTCTATAGGGACGTTTAATATCCGTGGTCCAATATAAGCTTTGTAAGAAGATACACATAATAAAGTTTCATCAAAATCCAGGAGTACAAAGTGAACTGGAAGCTGCCTCTGGTTGGTCTCATTGATTCAACTGGAAAAACCAACAAAACAAGTGGCTTAATTTTTCTTTTCAAATTCCCACATTCTGCTGATAAGAGAAATCTTTGTAGTTGAGCTGAGAGACTGTATGGCCTCCTGTGGCCTCATAGGTCCTGCAGCCCTAGGCAGTGTTCAAATTGAGATGCCTGGACTCTTATCACATTCTAATTCGACTACTGTCAGTGTTCAGAGAGTCACCCAAATGGACAGCATTCTTGACTTGAATCAAGTAGGCTTATGCCTATGCACAGCTCAGTTTCATTCCGAAGTCAGTCTGTTCACATAGCCATGAGCATGTGACCCTTCCTCAAAGATGTTACTGACAATGCCTTTGCCTACCATGCTTGTATTTGATACTTCCTAGACGAGGAAAGGACCTCCTGTCCCACCTCTGCCTAAAGTCACCCCAACAAAGGAACTGCAGCAAGAGAACATCATCAATTTCTTTGAGGACAACTTTGTTCCAGAAATCAATGTGACAACACCTTCCCAGGTGAGTGAGCAGGGCAACTGTGGTGTTTATGAGAGGACCATGGTGGGAGGGGCTTTCAGGTCAGCTTTAGAAAGCATATATTTGAGCCACTAGTAAAGTTTTCTCACTTGGGCTTGCTTTATTACTTTGTGTAAACAAAAGATTATTAGATTCACATTGTATATAACTTGAATATTCTAACATTTATTGAGTAGAATATTATTTATTGCAGAGTATATTGGAAAGCAAAAAAATGAAGAAGATTCTCTGTCATCTTACCATTGTGACATAACCATGAGTCCACTCAGGCCTGTTTCCTTTCAATCTGGTTTCCCTTTCTTGAGGACTTACTACTTTCACATTTTAAAAATCACATTGTATTGCTATGCAGTTCTGATATTACAACTTCAGTTCACTGATCATTTTTATGTTACAATATTGTCTCTACAAAAGCATTGAACCTTATTATCCTATCAATTGGATGTACCAATCTCTGACTCTTATCTATATGTTAATTCTCAGATTGTATCAGCCCATATATTTGCTACTAGCCAAAGACATTTTATGTTTTTCTCCATTAATAGTTCCACTGAGCATATTTTATGGTGGCTTGTCCTTGCTCAGTTGCTTTAACCAATGTCCACCCACACCCTCCATTCAATTCCATCACAAGTAGGGCCCTTAGTCCTCTAGAAGCCTGTGTATTTTGCTGAGGACACCCTGTCTAGGAGATGAGGCTACTTAAATGGAAGGGATGTGTCACACAGAATAGTTCAGAAGTAAAGATGAGGTTCAGAAGTGTTCTCTCTTTTTAAGTGTTTTTATTTGAAGTTTCTGGCTCCCTGACAAGGACCCTCATGGTGGAGAGAGGGAGAATCAAGGCACTTTTGAAAATTACAGATTCCAGGAGAGTCCTTGAGTACGTCTGGAATCATTAACTCTTGCTAGTATTGTTGAGCAAAAGAGATGGGAAACAGGGTTCATTAGAGAGGAGAGGGATTTCTTCAGGAAGATTACTACCTACCAGAGATATATGGCAGTCATTGGGGGGGGGGTTATGGGGGAGAGACATGGGGGAGAGACATTATTTAACCTTTTGGTTTTGGTTTTGGTTTTGTTTTGTATGAGGAAACACCCTGGCTCTAGTAGCTGGATCACAGAGTATGAAATTCAGTCTTTCCATTCACTAAATGGCCCCTGGTTTTACATCAAGATGTGCAGAGACGTGAAATGGGATTTATATTTCAATTTGTCTTCAGTTATTTAGTGGAAAAGAAATCTAGCTTTATTTCAAATAGAAACTACCTTTTCTATAGTATTTTAACAATTTCCTCAGTTGCTTGTCTGTCTGTGGCTGAAAGCAGCATTGTGTGTCACATCCACAGTTGCTAGTCTTGGTACTACACTCTGAGAGATGCAGTTTTGACCAGTTAGAAGTTTATGTGGTCCAAATCAGTGGTGCAGAGCTGACTACTGCAGTGAATTAACAGATTTGTCCATTGAGCTATCCAGCCAAACTAAGGCTGTATGATGACTATTCATTTATAAATGCCCCACTTAAATCAGTCTAACTATAAGTATTTTATGTAGGATTTTTTGGATACATACATGTTAAGTGTTTATAATATTAGATGCATTGAAAGGGCTGATTATCGGCACATATAAAAGCTAATCGATTGCATAATCTGGATAATAATATTTTGGGCAGGGCAAAAATGCATTGACAATAGAGAAAAGATAGTAATTCTTGTTGAAAAATGAAATATTAAAACATAGGAACCTGAAAATTATCTGAGAAGATTTCTCCCTACATTAATGCAAAATGATTCTTTTCAGTGTTGTTTTGGGTTTTTTTTTTTTTTTTTTTTTTTTTTGCTAAGTGAGTCATCCTACATTTAGAAGATAGTTTATGATTGCAGATGGCTATTTTTATCATGCACTTAATAGGGAAGAAAAACACTTGTGTTCATCCTGGCCAGATGCTGCAATGTAAGAACCGAAATCTATCCTGTCTGATGGAAAAATTATCTCAGCAGCAACACTTTTCCAACTGTGTCCTTGGGGAAGAGAACAGAAATCCACCAAGCCTACAGAGCCTCTGATGGCCCAAACCTTAACTATAGCTCAGAATTTTCTGTAGGAAATGCTCTTTTTTTTTTTCCCTATTTATGAGGCCACTATGGAATGTTAGACTGAAATGCTTTCCTGAAAAGCATTTCTAGGGTTTTTTAGTTCATTAAAATAATTTGCTAAAGGATAGCTCAACCTATTCTAATCCCCCACCCCAAGAACTTAAACAGTAAAAAACAATCCTATGCATGAATTCTTTAGATTGTTTTAATTTTTTATGAATTCTCAGAAGATTTTATACTGTATATCTGGTAATAATTTGACATTTTTCTAATTAATTACTGGCCAATTCACACCACACTTTTCCCCACCCATACAACTCTGTGGTGACATATTGTATATTTAATAAAAATAGTCTGTAATATCATAGGAAAGAATCACCCACAGCCAAGCCACGAAGGTCTGGGACTGGTGACCCACACCTTTAATCCCATCACTCAGGAGAGAGAGAGATCCATCTGGATCTCTGTGTGGTCAAGGTCTAATAGCCAGGCAGTGGTGGTGCACACTGTCAGTCCCAGCACTTGGGAGACAGAGGCAGAAGTATTTCTGTGAGTTTGAGGCCAGCCTGGTCTACAAAGCAAGTTCCAGGACAAGAACTGCTACACAGAAAACGCCGTCTCAAAAACCAAAACAAAACAAGAAAGCTGGAAAGATGGCTCGGCTCTCAGATATTCCAGACTATTTTTCTTATTAAATATACAGTATATCACCACACAGCTCTGACAACCTCTATTCCTTTTCTTCTCCTCTTCTATCTCCTCCTTCACCTCCTTCTCCTTCCTCTTCTTCTATTTCTTTTTCTTCATGTCCAATTTGTGCTGCCCACATGTTCTTGGATGTGTGGTCTTCCACTAAAATGTGATCAATCTACCAAATATTACATCCTTAGAGAAAATTGACTCTCCTTGTCTCCAAAGCTGAAGCAAAGAGTTACTGGTCGCTCCTCAGCTAGGGGTGGTACTTTATGCCCTCACACCCTTTCCATGCTGAAATTTTGTCTGGCTTGAGCTTGTACAAGTTTTGTGCCTGGTGTCACAACTGCTGTGAATTCACTTGTGACACTGCCCTGTTTTGTCCAGAAAAGAATGTTCTTGCAGGAGCTCTTCAACTCTGTCTTCCCATGTCTTCAACAATGATCGTCATTGAAAAAGGTGGGGTGAGGTGGGGTGGTGATATAGATGTACCACTTAGAGTTCAGTATTCTGCAGTTAGTTTCTAATTCTCTGTATTTTAACCAGTTGTTAGTCTTTGTGTTAAGTGCCATTTACCACAAAAAGTCTGATGAGGACTGAGAGATGTCTTTAATCTATGGATATAAGATTAGGTCATTAGGGTTTGGGTTAATACGTATTTATGTAGTGTAATAATAGTTCTAGGTTTTTTCATATTCTCTGATCTGTCTGTCCTCATGCTCTTGGTCCAATAGTGGCATCAGGAGTGGGTTTTTAAGTTGCACGTACGCCTTAAATCCAATCAGAAAGTGAACAGTTACCTCCAAGATATTCATGCCTCTATTGTAACAGTGGACATGTCTTGATAGGCAGGTTGTTCTTATAGGCTTCAGGGTTCGCAGTTAGGTGGATTAATGATTACTTTTTTCTTTCTTGGAGCACGTAACATGTCTCAGCACAAATTAAAACAAACAAGCAAACTAAATCCAATAAGACGAGAGAGCATGCATGCATGCACGAGAGAGAGAGAGAGAGAGAGAGAGAGAGAGAGAGAGAGAGAAAGGAGGAGGAGAAGGAGAAGGAGGAACAAAAAGCCACTATTCACCCCTACACACAAACATAAAACACGTATTCTGTCTTGTATTGCCCAGCTACTCATGAGCTTGGGCTCTGCAGTAGAGTTGTTGACATACCCGGTGATACTCCATTAGAAAAGCTCATTTTCCCTTTTCCAGTAAGCATCAAATGTAAATAACTTCTTGGTTAGAGATGATTCTGACTCTTACTCCTATTCTCAGTGCTAGACTTTATCAGTTTTAAACCACCCTGTACATGTAGTCACAGTCTCTGTGAGTTCGCATATGTAGAAGTCTCGTTATGTCTAGAAGATACTGACTTCTTGGAGCCATCTCTGACCACCTCTGACTTTTGCAGTCCTTAGACCTCTTCTTCCTCATAGATAGATGCCTGAGAACTGAGGAGAGGGTTAATAAAGAAAGCTTATTTAGGGTTGAGTGCTCCAAGGTTTCTCACTCTCTGCTCGTTACCCAGTTGTGGGCCTGTGCTAATTAGCATGTACTGCAGGACAAAGCTTCTCTGATGAAGGATATGTGAGACAGTGATCAATGGTGATAGCAATATGTCATTAACAACCATTTTAGTTTTGTGTTTGTTAGCAGAATAACAGTAGTAGGTTTTCCCTATTAGACATCCATGACCTGGTCTCTGGTTTCTGGACTCTTTAGCAGTGTCAAGACAGGCTCCATCTCATGGAGCAGGCCTTACATCCAATAAAAAGTGGTGGTTTGTTGCGTCTGTTAATATGTGTGCTATGCCACTATTTTACCAGGATTTGTGGCTACTATGGAGAGAATGGCAAGTGTGCTCTTGAGAAGCTCTAACCTCATCACACTCGGGTGGGGATCATATGAGAAGGGAGGCGCTCCATCTACTTTCCCTTTTTATAGCTTATGCCTGCATGCACAAGGTTCTTAGGAATACTACAACAAAAGCCCCAACTCCCCTCTCTTTAAACTCTAATGGTCCTTCAGCTTGTTCTGGAGAAATAGGGTTGGTGTAGTATTTTTAGAAATGAAGTTTTAAATGGTATGCCCATGGGGAACAGATCTATGCATATAGTTAATATCTTAAGAATTCACAACAATAATAAAGCAATCACATAGATACACACAATATCTAGGTACACTTATATAGGATTCTAGCTCTCTCTTTCATTTATCTTTAGAAAATGCTGTCTAGTTTACCCTGGGGACTTGACTTTAAATTCACCCTCATCTGCTGCCAGATTCTTCCTTAGGGGTCTTGGCCTAGAGCAATTATTTTTCATATGCAATGTTTAATTACTTGAATTGTACATGTCAGTGACATTTTATTGTCAAATTTCATGGGATTATATAAGTTGAATGTAATGTTAGTCAGAGGTAGTAATTTACTGAGCCTTTCTGAAAAGAGGCTCAGTTCCCATACTGAGGCCTCTTCACAAAAACAGTATTTTTGTCAACCCACTAGTCATGCAGAAGCTCATTCTAGGCAAAGAAGACAGCTTCTGTGCCACTGCTGGCTTCACACTCAGCGATAACGTAGATGAAGGCACTGCATAAAAGTCATTATGTCCCCACTAGCAATGGAGACTACATGAGCAAAGGAGTCAGGATAATGATGAGGAAATCCATAGAGACAGCAGACCGGAGCTATTGGGAGCTCACTGACTCTGAACTGACAGATGGAGAACTTTCATGGGACAGAACTAGGCACTTTGAATGTGGTTGACAGCTGAATGGCATGGGCAGTTTGTGGAGCCTCTGGCAATGGGACCAGAATTTATTCCAGGTGCATGAACTAGTTTCTTGCAGCCCATTCCCTACAGAGGAACACCTTGCTCAGCCTTAATGCTGGGGGGTGGGGGTGGGGGTGGGGGAGAGGCTTGGTTTTATCTCAGCTGAATATTCCAGACTGCATTGGCTCATCCTTACCCTCTCTGAGGAATGGATGGGTAGATGGGGAAGATAAAGGAGGGCTGGGAAAAGAGTAGAGAGGGGGAACAGTGGTGGGTATGTTAAAAAAAATTTCTTCTGCCTATGAAATAATGGAGTTTAGTTTGGAAGTACATATTTTATAACTAAATGCATGGTAACTATAGCTATAAATTATAATACCTATTACCTCATATAATTTTGAAGGCTTTATGTGCTAAAGGACATTTAATTAACATAAAAGTTTGTAATAAAACAAAGCAAATGATAAAATTTTATTAAAAAAAAAAAGCCATGATATGCTGAGCTCAGAGTGACTTTCTAGTTTTTCAGAGAAACAACAGAACAAAACCAAAGGAACCAGTTGAGTTTGTTAGGGCCTTGCGGGTCCCTGTGTGGGTAGGAACGCAAAGGAAATACGCCAATAGGAGAAGGAGGAGGGGTCAGTTTCTAGGTAAAACCACCTCAGTTCTATTATCTTTTTAAATCTATAATAAATACTGTGGGGGAAAGCACGTGACAAAATCATTTTTAATGAGTGAAACTGGCTTCGTTCTGATATTGTGAATATAAAGTACGTCAATCCTGTCGGTGCCCCGTAGTCAGTGCTGTAACTGTAAAACATCTGCAACATACTCCTCCTCATACATTTCCAGTCTTGATGCTAGCATTTTCCAGCTGCCGCTTTCTTGTATGTATTGCTGAAATCCTACAACTTTGCTAATTTTTAGAAATTATCAATTGCTTTGTAAAGTGCAAAGTATTGATATTTCATGGAAAATAACTCTTAACTGGCTTTGTCCTTACAAGCTTTGTCTTCCCTTTTACACTCCTCTGCTTTATTAAGAAGTTCTGGAGGCAAGCAAATACTTGGGATATAGTAAACATTCTTAAAATATTTTTGAAAGAATAAAATAGGGAAACAATCTCTAGAAAAAGTAATACCAATGCCCTCACAGGTCTGGTTCATTAAAACAGGGGTTATGACTTAGTACTGTGTATATGCATGTGTGTGCACCTGTGGAGTTATGGAGTTTAGTTTGGAAGTACATGTTTTATATCTAAATGCATGGTAACTGTAGCTATAAATTATAGTAACCATTACCTCATATAATTTTGAAGGCTATTATGTGCTTTAATGACATTTAATGAACATAAAAGTTTGTATAATGAAACAAAGCAGGATATAAGATTTAAAAGTATAATTCAGTTTTCTAGAAGTAATATTCTTAGCAATTATACTACTATATTATGTTTCTCTTTAAGTAGTGAAATAAAATATAGTTTTGAAATTGTTAAAGCTTCTTATTGTTCTTATAATCTGCTGAATATTTTACTACAAATATAGCAACATAATCTCATATTAGTTTGATTTGATCTTCTAATAAACAACAGGATGACTGCAGATGTGAGGGTGTGTCGTGGCAGATGTAACTCTTCCTACTGGTGGTTGATTTCATTAGTGAGGGTGCTATGTGTTAAGGTACAGTATGGTGCACATATTTAAAATGTAAATGCTTCTAAGTATTGACCTATATATACACCAGTAAACTGGATATGGTGAGTATACTTGTGTGATTGTCAGTACAGTCCTGCCAAAGTAGATGAAACTCTCAATCTTCACTTAGACATGCATTTTGGTGTTGGAGTGACACTGTTGAACATAAATATATTTAGTTACTAGTTGCTACCGAGTGTATGGTTGGTGACATCTATAAATTCTAATTTTTTGAAAAATTAATTTAGTATATTTCTCTTTTAAGGTCTTTTCTCTTTCAACTGTGCCTTCTATAGTTTGCAATACACAGATGCTGACATTCTTTGCTTGATGGGTTCCTAAGTATTTCATATGTTAGTACCATTATCAATCATACCTTAAAATTTCACTTTATGGCTGTTAATATTATATGTAAATACAATTGATTTTATATGTTAATGATGTGCCCTAAAACCCTGAAAACACATTATTAGTTCCTACAATACTTTATGAATTCCGTTGCCTTTTGTATGCATCATAGCTTTCTGAGAATCAATATAGTTTAATTCTTCCTTCTAATTTAGGTATCATGCCTTTCTTTCTCTATCTTTCTTTCGTTTGTTTCTATCAAAATGTTGAGTAGAAATGATAAAGCAGGTATGCTTGCATTAATTCTAGGACCAAAAGCTGGTAATAATTCACTGTTACACATGCTGTCCAATGCTGATTTTACAGAGTAGCATTTTCATGTCTTATAAGGCACTCTGTTTCTTCATAGTAATTCAAGTGCTTGAAATGCAAATATGAGCAACATTTTGGTGGTAATGCAGTTATATTGTTTTTATAGTCCTATCAAAATCTCAGATGAAGTGAGTCCCTTCAGAATTAACCCTTGGGATTAAAAGAGTAAAATTGATACAGTTTGAGCCTGAAGAAACAGGACATGCTTGCAGACAGTCAAATGTCTATTATGAATAATTGCAGTAATTCTTATGTAGTCACAGTACTATGTCATTAATAGTAATAATATCAGATTTCATTGTTCATATCTTCTATATATTATACACAGTACATTTATTGTCTTGGATACTCATAAGAATTCTATTAGGTCATATTATATCCATTTTATTCATGATAAGAATGGTGTTCAAAAAAGCTGGATTAATTCATCTTTGATCTCTCTGCTTTTGTCCAAGCTTCATTAAATTGACTCATTAGGCTCAAGGTGCAGATAACATCCATGTTCTAATCTTGTATGGAAAACTTGGGAATTCCTCAGGAGATATTTGTGATCCCTGCTTGAAAGACATGATAAAAAGTGTCCCAGCAGCTGTCTGGAAAGGCTTAAGGGCATCTGATGACAGTTCTGCCTCTGTTTTGCACTGCACCTGGAGGACCAAGAACAACGGATGACTTTGTTCAATCAGCTCTTTTATCTCCAAATGAGCACACGACAGTATTCTCAGTCAGCTTTTTGATAGAGATTGTAATAAATGATGCAGTAAAATGCAGCTTGGGGAACAGTCACTGTTTCAAAGGATGTAATAATGCCATCATCGCAGAAACATGTTGTAATATTGTATATGAAAACATCTTAGATTCTCTCTACCCAGCACACTCCTTGAGGACCTCAGACATTGATCATACACAACCCCACAATTCCTCCCATATTCCTTCCCCCACCCACTACTCAAATGCATGTTCTCTTCTTCTTTTGAATTATCTATAAACTGGCATTGCCTGTATGTGCATAGATATATGCCTTATGGCAGTGGCAACCTACTAGGGGGCTCCTGCCTGAAGAAAACTGACTCCTCCTCAGCAGATACTGATTCCCAGTAGCTCTTCATCTGGGGATGAGACCCTGTGAGCCCCTTTCTCAGCTACGTGGTCTTGTGTAGTATTGATAACTACTGAGAATTTATCACAGACTGAGAGACCAGCTCTCACGCTGCTCAGAGAAGGAAAAGATGCCTCAGAGTCACGAAGGGTAAAGGTATAGGGAGAAACCTTAGGGTAACTTTATTATTGAATTCTCGCTTCTCTTTTTTTGAGTTCTCCTAAGTCTCTTTTCACACAAAATTTTAGCCGTTATATGAGCTGATATTGAAGATCATTTTATATTTCTTAAATAAATATAGATACAACCATACTATAAACACACAAGGGTTTTTTTTTCTCCCAGACATGAAAAAGCCTCAGTGACCATAGGCAGGGACAGGCTTCAGTGTCAGTTAGGTTCGTATGGAGCAGGCAGAAAGGCACATAGCAGGGCAAGATACAGTGACCTAAGAATTGCCCCAATACTTAAGATGTATTCTCTAATCCCGCATAGATAGATAGCTGGGCCTTGAATTTTATAACACCAATATAAGGTTAGCAATGTGTGCATAAAGTCAATTATTAAGAATGTGAGTTATATCTATAAACATTATTGATAGGCCCTTTCTGCCAGGGAAACACTGGCATTGAAGTTGTTATGTGCCTGACCTGGCTAAACTCCTGGGAACTTGTCCTTGAGTACACCATCTTCAGGGCAACTAGCCTTAATTTGAATTTGCTGAGATCTTAGCAAAAGGCCTGGCTGTTACTTGAAAGTATATTTTATTCATCAAAATTACATAGAATAAGAAAAAGTCATCCTTCTGACAAGTTAACAAAAACTGTTCCCATAAAGTGTAAAACATCACCAGGGACTATAGAAAAACTCCCATAGCCACTCTTTTAGGGAGAGAAGGTGGTGGCACATGAGAAAGTTACAGACAAAAAACAACCAGTATCCCCAGTGAGTCATCACACTGGTTTTACCTAATAGAGCCAGTCAATGAATATCCCCACAGACTTTGCCTAATGGGACCATATCATAAATGCCATATAATGGGACTCCTCCATGGACTTTGCCCGGTAGGGTACCTCATTCACGTGGTAGATCGGCCTGTAAAATACTGGCTGTCATCGGCTGTATACTCCCATGGCCCTCAGCAAGAATCTGTGGGCCCAGAATCCCTGCCTTGTCCAGAGAGCACTATTCTGTAGTTGGCTTTCCTGTTCACTGGCTCCCGTGACCTTCTATCCTCTTCTACAGTCTTCCCTGAGCTTTAGGAGTTGTGTTACAGATGTCATATTTGAGGTTGGGCACTTGACAGCTGCTTACTCTTTGCACTTCAGTCAGCTGAGATCCCCTCTAAGAACCCTACACATGTTAAGATCCTCTGATGGAAGCGCCACCAATACACAGGTATAAGGATCAGTACTCAGAAGTCACTTGGATACTGTATCCGTCTAACAAATTAGTAATATCAAATCCTCACCTAGACTTTATGACATCCCTAGCTGTGAATTCTTCCCTTAGTTTTCTACATGCACCTGTACACGGCTTCCCTACTATTCCGTAAGATTTATATAACAACCAAATAGTTGTTGGTTACCTCAGGATATCACTGCTACCATTAGACCATTAACCATCTCTTTCCAGACCATTATTGTCATATTGTGGTTCACAGGGTGTACACTTAATGACTGTTGATAACTTTTCCTCCCCAGGAGCCCTTATTCTGTAATCTATAAAGTATGATTGGGATTCCAAAAGAATGGTGAGGCAATGGAGCATATAGGATGATGAGTAGGAAGAGAGGAGGGGAGGAGGAAGAGGTCGGAGTTGAGTAAGGTTCTTTCATGCACACACTGCATGCCACAGAATTCTGGGTTAATAGACGATGACAGACATTTTCCTGCTTTCAATATCCATCATAGCTATTCAGAGCTGCTTTCCATGTGCTGCTCAACTCTCCCATTGTCTTAGATTCTAGATTTGGTTAACACATTTGTGTTCAGTGGAAGTGGAGAACTTGCTTTGGTTACCTCTTTTTTTCTGATAATCTGTTTGCTGTGTTTGAAACAAGATAGTTTTGTAGATCAACACTTTACAAAATTCTGTGTGGGACATTGTTAGAATTATACAATAGTGATTTGTATTGTTTTAAGTTTGATTTAACTACAATTACTTACACTTTAAAGTAATACCAGGACATAAGAATCTATCCCTAGATATTAAAATTGACTTAGTAAGTATAGTTTTAACCTATACAATAGGAATGTGTTATACATTTAAAAGAGGGCACACAGAGTAATACACATACAGATTTACTACACAACGAATGTAGGAGGTTAAAGTATTGCTGTTATACCCTCCCAGCTGTTCCTGAATTTCTGTGTTCTGAAGTTTGTTTTGCTGACCAGTAATGAAACAATTCCTATTCTTCAAAACCCTTCTGCAAATGCTCAACTTTATGTAGCACACTACCCATTGATGTGACCTGTCAATTTCTATACAACAAAATGTTCAAAAATGAAACATACCAAATTTCAAAATCATGTTACTTGACTGTGTGACCCTGCCCCCAATTCCTGTCACAGTGGTTATGGAGAACTTGTCTCAGTTTTGCCCTTGTCTGTGTAGCTTGAGCCCAGGTTTACCCAGCTTCAAAGCAATGCTGTTCTACTCTGCCCCATTGCTGCTGTTTGACAGATGCTAACATAGTCTTATAGTATTATAATAGGACTTTCATTCTGTGTCGTAGTTGCTTGCTTGCTTTTAAACTAAGATTATTGAAAGGTGAAGGGGCCATTTTATGGCAAATACTGCCTGGCATAGCACTTCCTGTCTTCTCTCCCTTTTACCAATCTTACCCCCCCCCCACACACACACACAGTGGGGTGAATCATAGATAATTAAACCAGGAACGGACCGTTAATTCCTGATGAGAAGCAACTGAAGTCAAGGGTGCATTTCAGGTCATGTTTGAGAAACAATTTGTCATGATAGGGAGGGGAAAGCCGAAGGACACAAGATGTCTGGTCGCATTGAGTCCACAGTTAGAAAGGGGAGAGAGAAAGGAAGCATAAGGCTATAAACCTCAGAACCTCCTTTAACACATCCACATAAAGTTTTCAGAATCTTCCCCTACAAAATGAACCAGCAGGTAGGGATCAAGTGCTCACACACTTGAGCATTTGGTGCACATTTCAAATTCAGCCCACACATGGGAACCACAGAGAGGATGAGGGAGGTGAGATGGTCCCGGCATTCATTGCTTCCTTCTTATATTTCAACATCACAGAGGTATACCACAGCAATGAGTTCAAGTCTCGGTACATTCTTTATTTTTATAGTCATCGGTAGTTTGTTTTTTTAATCTGTTTAATTATCTGATTTGCTTTGTTTGAGATAACCAAAAAGGATATTCCTTTTACCCATGTGGCATTCTGATATCTCCCCTTAATGGAAAATCTAGCTTGTGTCATCTTCCAGGGATGTGGGTTGGTTATTTGCAACTAGACTTTACCACTGCATTGGATGGAGCACTGGTATGGCTAGTGAAATCTAGTAAGTCCTTCCACTTGGTCCTTTCTTGTCTATCTGCCTTCACAGAATGAAGTCCAGGAGGTGAAAAAGGAGGAGACTTTGCTGGATCTGGACTTTGACCCTTTCAAGCCTGATGTGACTCCTGCAGGTTCTGCTACAGCAACTCACTCACCCATGTCTCAGGTATAAAGTGAGTGTGGGATGTTAAGGGATCATAACCATAATATGCCTAACTAACTGGTGCCTTTCAACTGATGACTATCTTTTTTGTTGAGAAACTACTTCCTATTTGTAATGTATAGAAATAAGACTTTATTAGTATGAAATATTTTATATCGTTTTGTACCATTGGCCTTGTCTTGCCACTGAGCTGTTTGCTCAGAGGGTCGTGTCTCACAGGTTAGCTACCAATGCCTCACTTCTCTCCAGTAAGTATAGGTTTTGATAGTACACCTCGTGTCTTCTCTAAACAAAGGTTTTGTTTTTTTTTTTAGTTTTATACTTTAACTGCTTCCTTTCTCATACTTGGAAAGTCAAGGTTTATTTGAGTGTCCATGAAACCCGCCTCTACAGAAATGTGTTTGCAGTCTGGGGAGCTCTGAACTGGAAGCTTCACTCATGCCCATCTTGCAGAACCGTGCCCTGGTTCCTGCTCATGGGTGGGTGTGGACTACCTTGTTCCTTGTGCTGATTCATGACTTTCTCATTTCTCCCTTTCACGGGGGGTGTGTACCTGTGGGTGTAAAGGTGATGCTTCTGAAGTGCCTAGTGTTTAATTGTTGACTCTATGGAAGGCAGTCAACACAAAAACTGATGAAACGTTGAAATGTGGTGGTACATACCTGCCATCCCTCTACTCAGGAGGATGCTGTCAGAGGATTAAGACTGTGAAGCCAGCCTGGGTTACACTGTCCCAAAACAAAACACAAAGCAGCGCTATTGTCAATAGAAGTGTGTGTTGAGAGTAGCAGGGCACTCACATTTGACTTTGAGAAAAATCTCAGTATATATATACTGCAAATTAAGACTAATGTGTTAGAGGATTCAACTGGGAATTAAGAACTGACTAAGTTGCTAGCCTTGATAACTTGAATCATTAAAGCTTACTCCTGGTATCTCTAAAGGAGTCACCTAAAGGAGTGGCCCTACAGCCTACACATTCGCCTCTCCCCTTGAAGGAGAAAGGCAGGATGAAGGACACTGTAAGAGGTTATTGGGTTCTGAGATTCTCTTTCCCATTCATTCAGAGTCCCTACCACTAAGGCCTTGTTATCAGATCATATTCTAGATGCCAAGGAACAATTTCTCTCAGGATCTCTGCAGAGCTCACACAAAGTAGCATATCCTTTCAGGATCTGGAGGAGTGACACACAAATGTTTGGAATTTTTCCTTCCTTTGGAGAAAATGCTGCTGGTGTCCACACTGTGCAGAGACTTGTACTATATCACTTTTATTATCTGTTCTTGTCAAGAGGCTATAAAGAGAGGAACCATCAAGATACCCAGGAAATGAAACTGTGGACACTCAGATACAAAGGCATCTGCACATACAGATACATTTGGTTGTCAAAGGAGCCCTTCTCTCCTGTCTTCACTGTGCTCTGACTGGTGCTAACTAAAAGCCTACCCAAGGTGCACAGAGATGAAGTTGGAATGGGGCCAGACTGTGGGGAACATCAGTCAGCACCATGGGACCTAACTGTCTATTGCACAGAATCAGTATAAGGCAATGGTAGCCTCTGGAAACTCATTTAAAACAAATGGCTTCCTAGTTTCCTGTTCACCCAAACAAGTGAGTGCATGCAGCCTGAGTCACAGAGACGTAAGTGTAAAGTAATATAGCTAGAATTCCCAGTCTTCAGGAAAAAGAAAGGTCTCTCCCACTGTCTTCACCCTCACTGCTGCTCTAACCATCTGGACTCCTTCATAGGTCAGCAGGCTTTACAATGGAAACATCAATAGTGAGTGCACGTTAGGCATGCCATTAATATATTTTAACGGGTACCTATTATAATTTGCATAGTTGCCCATTAATTGTGTCTCTAACCCGGTATATTGGGGCATACTTAAGGATGTTTGCCACCAACTGGTCATAATACATATTCTTGAGATAGTAGAAAGAAGCAAGCACAGGAGTTAAGCATTAAAGTCTAAAAGTCTGCATTTTCCCAATGATATGATAAATCCTACTGTTGGAAAATATTTTTTGCTTAAATTACCTGTGTATATTGAAGTACCATGCTCATTGTAAATCCCATCCAGTACCAAGCAAGCTCCTTAAGAGCAAAAGGCAGATTGATTAGATCCCCATTGTTTTCAAGGTATTTACATGTGCATAAAGGTTAAGGACTGTCATATAGAATTTAAATTTTGGTTCAAACCAGCACATTTTAAGTTCTCAATAGCCACATTTGATGAGTATCCACCAAAAATAGGTAACAGAAATAGAGTGTTTTATTATCAAAAATGGAGCTAGGGAAGAGGGCTGCTCTTAATGCTTTTAAGTGTTGTGACATCATGACTTTGCCTGGCCTTCTTATATTTATCACCAACTATATGAACTTTTACTCAGAGTCTTTTCCTTTGTTTGCTTTCAGACATTGCCCTGGGACTTATGGACGGTAAGACATCTCAGAACTAATTTCACATATTTTGACCTATAAAAATTTGGAAACCTCCTTATACCTATTTGCTTGTGAGAAAAAGAAAACCCATACATTTAATGATAGTGTATTCTCCTAGAAAAATACCTGATAGTTTTGAGTATTTCTTAAATTCGGAAAACCTAGTGGAGAAGTGTGTGTCAGTTGTCACTTTGCTGAGCTGACAGTGATCAGGACAATGGCTTAGTGCTCTTTTCCTGGGGGAATGATGACCAAAAAGCTGCCGTAGCAAAAGGCATGCGCACATGTGGTGCTCTTAAATAGAATCAAAGCACAGAGTGTGGATGAGAAAATGGGAGGTGATGGGAAACATCTTTCATCATTATATTCAATTAAGTTTGCTTGTAACATTCGGAAAATTTGAGCTAGACAGCCATAGATTTGAGTTCAAACCCTAATACTTATAATCTTATAAATTTGATCCATTTCTAAAATTCTCTAAGCCTCAAATTTTCTCATCTATAAGATAAAGGTCATGATAGCTACCTCAGAGTGTTGTGAGAGGATTTAGTAAGGTATGTGTGTGGTATTTAGCCCAGTATGTAATAAATTATGGTGTTATTTTATAAAGCTAAACTGATTTGCAAAACTGAGTATTTTCAGAATCTAGACTCGGAAGAAGGAAATGACCAGAGCTTTGTGGTGTTCATCACAGATGATACCCATGTGAAGCCTGACATTCCTTACAGCAGGGTCTTAGTCCTTAAAACTCTGGTTGTGTACTCTTCAAAATTCTGCTTAAGTTTAGTAAACTGCATGATTAGACACATTTAATAGATGTTATTATTTTTGAACACTCTTCAGAAGTGATATTTCTACTTGCTCCCTAAAAATAAAAGGATGCTTTAGACTGACAGTTGTGAAACCTGCATGGGACTGGACCAGGCCCTCTGCATAAGGAAGACAGCTGTGTAGTTCGGACTGTTTGAAGGACCCTGGAGAGAGTGATCAGGATTTATCTCTGGTGCATGAGCTGCCTTTACGGCGCCTATTACTTATAGTGGGAGGTCCTGCTCAACCTTGAGGCAGCAAGAGGGGCTTGTTTGTGCCTCAACTGAATGTGTCAGGCTTTGATAACTCCCTATGGAATTATCCTTTTTAAGAAAGGTATGGGAGGGGAATATGGGGGGATGAGAGGTTGGTATATAAAATGAATTTTAAGAATTTTAATAAAAGGAAGCTCATCCTCTTCCCTAGAGTTTATATTTCATTTTTTTTAGGATCCTTGAAGGAGACCAAGATCACAGCTAATAGTGTTGGCTAAAATCATGCATGACTAAGTCAGTACCTTTTTACATGAATTAATTTTACTTATGTACTTACAAAAGGGGAAGGTGAGTTGACACACAGGGCACTAGATTTCTAACTTCTACTTTCTGTTACTTTTCTTGTGGATTATGGGAATAATACTAATCTTAGTTATCCCAAAACTTCTTGACATTAGTTAGAACTATAACACATTTTTCTCTCCTCTCTAAAAAGAATATAGTGAGGGCAAAGGCACCTTCTAGAAGGAGCTTTTCACTGATTTAGAGGAAAACCTTCCTGGGAATACTATTCATAATAAAAAAAATACATGAAATAGTGGCCTTCTGGACATACTGTCCATAATTCTTAGTCTTTTCTACTCTACGAGGTATTTTTCTTGTGAGCAGAAAATGGCTTCTAGGTTGAGGGAAGACTGTCAAGAGAATTGTCAAGGTAGTTATGTGGTTAATATGAATTCATTTTCCATCCAGTACATACCTCAAAGATAGCCTTAGTGAAGAATTTTAGAAGTTTACAGCTTGTTCTGATGCTCTGACAGAGCATGTGACATGAAATCATTTCTTGACCTCCACTCTTATAGCATCCTGCTGTTCTCAGACTTGCATTTTCTCTTTATGGTTTCCTAAGGGAGAAATTGTAAACTAGCTGCAAAACATCTTCACCGACACTAGAAAATGGCAGCGGCTCTTTGTGTCCCATCTGTGACTCTTCCACAATTGTCTTGAATAAATTTTAGAACAAAATCACTTCTAAAACAATACAAGTGGTAAAGTTTAATTCCTGGACAATAAAATCTACAGCACTCACAAAAATGTTGTCCCTGGGTAGTTTGAGACTTCAACCAGTGAAATGTCTCTTTTCTTTTCTCTCCCTCACCTCCTTTTACAGACAAGCACTGATTTGGTACAACCGGTAAGTTGAATTTCATAAGATCCTGGATTTTAAAGATATATATATATACATGTGACATTTTTTTTGGTAGAATGACTTTTTGCCATGACATTATTAGTCCTAAACTTGACCTTAAGGCAGTTAACTTAAGTAATTTCTGATTTTATTTAATGAATACTACACTACTGAAGAGCTGTATGTTTCTCATCGAATATTTCATGGTCTGTTTCATCTTTTTTCCCCCTTTGCTTTTCTGCATACTTTAAAGACTGACTCTTCAAAAAGTCTTTCTATGTGTAACCTCATCATAGAGGAAACTCCTGACAATGGGTTGACTGAAGAAATTCAAAGCTCTGACACCATAAGTGCATTTACTTGGGGCCCTCATGCTAGGACAGACAGTGTCAGCCAGGAGAGGACCCCAAGTGGGTCTCCAGAAGACATTGCCTGCTTCTCTGAAGCAGAGCAAGACATGAGATTATCCATTGGAGTGCTTTCTTCTGCTGACTGTTCTGCTGTAGCTGAACAGGGTGAGGATGCCCTGGGGCCAGCCCCTTCAGCTAGAAATGAGCAGCTGTCCTCAGAGCCTCTGCCTTGGGCTGGAGTTGCTATTACTTCATGCACGGAGATGGAGCAGCCATTTGCAGTACTTGACTCAGAGAAGCCAGCCATGGGAAAAGCTGACCTGCTCAAAAAAGGTCATGAAGAAGCTAAAATATCAGACGAAGAAATAAGACAGAGGCGGAAGGTAGAAGATCCTATGTGGGAATGTGTGGGCACAACTCGAAAGGTAGACACTGGAGCTATGGATCCTAAGACACTAGAAGACACTGAGGGATTTGAGGAGAAAGTGTGTGACAGTCTAGGAAAGAGAACACTACACCATCTCAAAACAGCAGCAGAACAAGGTCAGGAGACCTGCAAAAGTCATGAAGTGATGGGTAGGAAAGATCTAACAGTGGCATGTGAGGAAAAACTAAAAATCTATCAAAATTATTATGAGGAAGCTTATTTATTAGAAACGGACATGAAAAGCATGAGTGTGGCAGATAAATTTGGTGACAGAATCCAAGGGTTATCTGATGAAATTCAAGTAATAAACGAGCATTATAATTTAAAAGACTCTGAAGCCACACCTGCCAGTCACACAGAGATCTGCAGTCTGCCTCTCCAGACTGACCCTGTGTCTATTATTAAAGATTTGAGCACCAGGCAATGGGATTTAACTAGAAAAGAGATAGAAAAACATTCAACAGGCCCTCACAAGCATTCTAAAAAGTGTCCTCCAGCACAGGGAGATGGAGGTATAGAAGAAATTCAGTGTGGCATTGCTGTCAATGCTCCAGGAGTGGGTGGACAGGAGAGTCAGACAATGGCAGATGAGTCTAAAACTGACCCTAACTCTTCTCTGGGAACTCTTGCAAGCAGAATAGGCCAGTGTTCATATAGGGGAAGAGATTCATCAGCAGAGGGTTCTGTAAGTACAGATCCTGAAAACTGTAGTCATGCCATTAAATTGCCAAGAACAACAACAGATTTTTGGAGAACAGATCCAGGTCAAATCTGGCAGCCAGATTTGAGTTCAGAAATAAATAATACGGAGATAGTAGGAGTCTCTGGTATTCCAGATGGCCCAGCAAACAGATTTGCCTACGGGTGGGAATCTAGTAGCCACTGGCCTATCAGAGATGTCGAAGGTTTACATAAATGCCGAGGATATTTAGTAGAAAGTAAGAAAGGACCGGATTTGGACTTAGCGGCAGATGTATCCGGGAAACATCCCAGTACTTGTGGCTTCAGTCAAAGCCAGGAGACAACTAGACCGTTGGTTCAGGGAACCTCCTGGAACACTAGCATGGAGAGTCCTGATAGTCCCCAAGACAATGACATCAACAACTCAGATTTATCTGAAGATGAAATTGCTAACCAGAGATATGGATTGTTGTACCAAGAAATAGAGGCTGAGAAAGATGAGGTACTTCCCCTAGAACGTAGCCTGGACTAGTCAGACGTCCTTAGGTTCTGTGTTTCCTATGTCTCTCACCCACCTCATTCTCCATCATCGATCTCCTTCACAGATGTACCTCTTGAAACCTATGTAAACCAAACACAAACAGGTTGACAAAAAAAAAAAAAAAAAACCACCATCAAAAGCAAACAAACAAAAATAATAGCAGCCACAACAGCCACGTAATGACTGTGCTGGGAATTAAGGGTGTCTTTCTTACCATTCCACTTTCTGAGATAGTCTTCATACTTTTTTTTCTGTTTGGACACTAAAATGTGCTACACCATGAGCACTTACTTACTGTTGCTAATGTGACTCCACCCAATAAAAACACATGAAACGTTTCTATCCAGGCTCATTAAAACTGTAGAATCTTAGCTGATGTTCATTAAAGCCATATGTATGAATGACTTAAAGAGATATTAACTCCTGTGGTTCTTGCCTAGAGGCACTTTCATTGTTAGAAAGTCTGTGTTGGTGAACACTGAAGCATGCATGTGCCAGCAGCAATTGTAAAGCTCTCTTTCACTTTTTTTGTCAGCCTATTTATGATAATACAACATGGCTTTTTATAGTTCCTAAGCACTTCCAAGCAAAGAAAGCTGTTGTATTTTAAATTTGTGTGTGGTACTCATTACTCTCCACATGGTTTAATGGATATTCACTCATTTATGGGGGAAAAAAATCACACCTGTTTTCCATTTTATTTAGGCTTCTGGAGGGTCATTTAATGGCTTCACCCAGGTAAGGAGAATCTGTTTCCTTACAAGAGCCACCTGCTGAGAATGTTTAATTTTTTTTTTTTCTATTTGGGTTTTGTATCACCAATCCAGCAAAATGATTAAGAGTGTCTGTACAAAATTTGATCTCACTACTTCCAACTTGAGTAATGGAGACAGCATTGTGGCCAGGTAGTGATGAAATGAGCATATGCCAAGTGCTTCATAATGCTGTGCCAATTTTTGTATTGGTCATTAGAAATAATTCCAATCTGAAAGATCCTCTAGACTTGGCTATTGAAAAAAAAAAGGAGATAATATTATTTTTACTAAGATGATGGACATTATAGATGATAATTTTTAAGAGCTCCTTTTAAAATATCATTCTGAGCCACATCATGCACAGCCATACCTTCAGTGACTCTTCAGAAAAGAGCCACTTGAAGATCAGGATTCAGTCTAGCTCTGTTCAAGAGAGCTGTGATTCTTGGGTGTACTCTGCCAGCACAGGTCTGTTTAAAATATTTAAAGAGAGACTTTGAAACAACATTAAAATGTTTATTGATACAACTGATGTTACTAGTTTAGATAGATTTTTAAATTTTTCTTCTGTTTTTCAATTTCAGGACACTTCATTATTCACCATGCAGGCAGATCAGAATATGGTAGGTGGCTTGGTAAGTTGATGTGACTCTATTCGGTGATAGTTGATAGTTATCATGTGATATTTAAAAGTTACTTGGTCACACTACTTCTCTAGAGTTTTAATATAGAGAATATGCTCCCTCTTCAGAAAAAAAAAAGAATAAAATTATTCATAAAGTCAAACTTTGCCCTTATTTACTACTGGCCCAGTGACAGAAGCAGAAACCAGCTTCTTGTGATATTTATGGTCCTCAGTGGAGCACAATCCACCAAAGCCGTGGGTCTCTGTGTGACTGTAAGTTAAGTTATGAGATTGAAAATGAGCTTGTCTCAAGAATTTATGCTTCAATTAATAGACCATTGCCTTTTCCTTGAGCTTACAACTACTAATTTCTCATCTCTTCATTTTTTTAACTTCTAGAGAGAAATATTTGCAGGTCAGTTGATGGTGAGAGTAGCCCGGGGAATGAGTAGGAGAAAGGAAGTTACCCTGGGAATAGAGGAGGTTTTAGAGAGTAGAAGTTGCAGTTATCAAGGGAAACCTTTCAGCAGCTTCCTAATCAAGCTGATTGAACTGACCTTGAGAGATGTCACTGTAGGGGGATTATGTTGTTCCATTGTAAATAATTGTCCCTGCCTATGAGTTTAATAAAAAGCGCTGATTGGCCAAAGGCAGATAGGAACTGTAGGCAGGGCTACCAGACTAAGAAGACTATAGGAACAGGTAGAACAGAGCAGAATTCCAGAGAGAAACCAGAAGAGGCAGAGGACAACTATGCTGCTCTGAGAAAAAGTACAGAGCTGCATGGCTGAGCAGGATAAGAGTCATGGGTTAGATTAAGAGTAAAGAGTTAGCAAATTATATGCCTGGGCCTGGGGCCAATCAGCCTAAAACTGTTGTAAGCATCTGTGTGTTTCTGAGGGTTTGTGGGTCTATGGGTCTTAATCTTGAGGCTAGGCCCGAAAGTCCAGGCTAGAAACCTCATACAACATGTCACAGTGTTTTTCCTGCTACAGGACAGAGGACATGGCATGCTGGGCACCAAAGAGGCTTAATAGCATTGCTATGTTTTTTTTTTCTATAGAAATACTATGTAACTGTCTTAGCTATTAGCTTTCACATCAGAACTTTAGAACTGAATTCATATAGAATATATTTTTCTTTATATGATATTTCACTTTTAAGTAAGAGATTCTGATAAACTAGTCTAAAAATTAATTTTGGTAATATTCTGCTAGCTTATCAATAGACTATCATACTTTTGTGCTTTTTGAATGCCAAGTGGAAGACTGGGTCTTGGTGGTTTTTTGTTTTTTGTTTTATTCAAGTATATGCTATTAATAACAAAATCAAAGAAACTCAGTCTTTATGCTCATTGGTCTTTCTCAATTTGCATGGTGGGATTTTTTAATCAACAATTGTGAACAGTTAGGAAAAACTCAGAAATAAAAGAGAGTCTGTTGATCACGATTAAATTCATAGCCACTATGGCAATAGACAAAGTCCAAGCTCAGAACCATGGCCTTTCAGTACCCTATTTATCTACATACACTCCATTGTTAGTTGTAGTAAGACTTATGGGCTTTCCATCCAGTACTCTCCACATATTTCCTCCTGAGCAGTCATCACCCTTCTGTGCTGAGGTATGCAGCTTGTCATGCCTAGTATTGTAAATGCTACTAAAATTCTTACTAAGAGTCATAGGCAACCTCCAAGTACAGTAACTGTCATTTGTAACTATCAGTAAGTTGTAACTATGCAGCATCTCAGGAATAGCAGAAGCCCCAACAGTGCATTCTTTGTGTTGAGCAATATCCTGTGTTATGTTTTATGGTGCACGGAATATCAATATGTAAAAATTATTTTGAGTCTTCAGACCTTGTTCTTAGTTGCCATCCAGTCCTTCTATGCCTGAAGAAATAGTACTAAAAGGCAAATATCATATTGGCTTGTGAACGGACTGTCGATTCTCCCAGCACATCTCTGCCTCTGTACTGACCTGGCTTAATCTCATCAGAGAGGGGTTTCGGAATATGTGTTCTATGACTCCACATCCAGCTTCATTCTGAAGAATTTTTTTCTGAAGAAAAAAATCCTTTCTAGTGCTCAAAAAATAGGTACAGCATGTTCTTAGACTGTTAGCAATGTCTGTCAGAGCAGATATCTTGAAAACAACAAAAACAGTTGAAGTAAAGCCCATTTCACATAATAGGGCTTCATATTTTTTTAATCACAAATGAACTTCTTTGGTATATTATAAGAATATATTTATATTTTCAGAAGAATAGAAGAGTGGCCTACCTGTAGGTCTAATATGAGTAGTGGGGTTTAATGCATAATATGTTTCTAACCTGCTCATTATTAATGAGCTGCATGTGTCCCCTAAAACTTGTTATAGTCACAGTTATTAGAACTCAGTAAACATGTGCAGCTTGAGAGAAAATGCTAATCTAATGCCTATTTCATTGTGCACAATAGCTGTGCTTTTTGGTTTTAACATGAAGATACAATTAGGCACATGAATAAAGCTACCCTCATTGCTGTCATGTAAATAACCCTTCAGAGTTTCCCCAAATAATGATCCTAATACGGTTCTGTATGATCAGGTATTTTGGCATTTTTAAATGCCCGATATCTGATATTTTTATATGAGTTGTATATCAAATCTTCCTTGGCTCCTCTTCAGCTTCAGACTTCCTCCTCCAAAACAGACTCAGGTGGCCAGGGAAGAGCATCATCATATCATCATAAAGGCTGTAAAACGCTGTAAAAAGTGAAGTCATCGCAAACTTCTCTATAAAAACATCTTTAAATTTTATTATGCCCTTTGAAAATGTCAGGTCTGGTCACAGTGAGTGGCTTGGTGGAAACCATAAGAATGTTAGTTCTTCTGTTTCTCTGGCAGTGAGTCATTATTTTAGAACACTTTCTCCAGTACTTTTCTGTGAAATTCATTGTGTGTGCTGAATTAATTAAGTATATAGGAAAAACAAAAGGTTTTGAATTAAGAAATGCCATAGACCTGATTTGGCATGTTAAAGGTATTAGAGGCTAATTATATGTAGTCATGGGGACAACAGCATCTCACCTTGCCCCCACAACCTTAGGTTTCTCAATCTGTGAGGTCATGACCTTTTGGGGGAATCACATATCAGATACCTGCATATCAGATATTTATCTTACAATTCATAACAGCAGCAAAATTGGAGGTCACCACAGCATGAGGTTGAAGCAGTAGGAAGTTTGGGAACCACTGGTCTCAAGGCTCTAATTGAGACAAAGGAGAAGGCTGTCTGTTATTCTCTAAGTAATTAGTTTGTCACATGAAATAAATTTATTGCTATAGATCATTTAAAAAAAATTGATGTGGAGAAGAAGGGACTAAAGCAGAATCTCAAACAAAACAACTATTCTGTAGTTTATAGAGCAGCCAGATCACTGAGCCTGCTCACCCAGCTTTGGAAGTCATACACTATGTTAAATAAATATCCTTTAATTTGCATACTGGAAGGATCTATTCACTTATAGAGTAATATATGCTTCTACACTAAAAAAAATCACAAAACTATGTGCCATATAGGTTCTTCTTGACCCCTTCTACCTGGCAAATGTTGGGCTTTCTAGAGATATTCTCTCTCTCTCTCTCTCTCTCTCTCTCTCTCTCTCTCTCTCTCTCTCTCTCTCTCTCTCTCTCTCTCTCTCTCTCTCTCTTTCTCTCTCCACAATGAAAGAATTATTTCAAGTTCTCTTACACAGGTCATAGAGACCTGAAGACACTGTAACAGGTAAATGCAATGGTAGGTCTTTGCCTGACTTCAAAGGAAACAGTTCTGGAGCCTATTCAAAAGAAACTTAATACAATTCCACTCCTTGACTCTTCAGTCCTGCAAAGGCCTGTGACACCAGAAGAAAGAATTTGTTTTTCTACACTAGATTTAATAAAACTGGCTGCCTGCTTTGAATGATGATGAGATCTGGACTCTCCAAGACTCTGCAGTGTTGCCTAGTCACATGTCAAATCGTTTTGTTTCCTTTTTATCCACAACTCACTAGGCTGAGACTGAACAGGCTCTATCCATGGAGCCCCAAGCAGAAGAACCTGCTGCTCCTGCTGCTGGGACGGACCTGGGACTGGAGATGGAGGGGCCAAAGGAGGAGGCACTGGTGAGCTCATGCCATACCCTGTCATCCATTCTGTTGCTTTCCTCCAGCTTTTCCCATGATCCTTTGTACCACTTCTTAGTCAGGCATCATCTGGGCTAAAGGATCCATCCCCTTGTCTGCCATGGTTCTCAGAATCAAAGAGCCTTCTCTATTTTCATAGTAAAAATCTCTGTTCCTTGACATTACTATTATTAGTATCATCATCATTATTATTACTATTGAGATCATACCAAAGAACTGAACTTATGAATGAGAGAAACTGACAGGTAGCCATAGGTGTATCTCTCCAAAAATTGCCTTGAGTTTTTCTAATGCATTCCTTTTGTCCATGGAGAAGCTAGAGATGTGAAAACAATCAGACTTCTTTCTATGTCCTACCCGAGACAGCTGTAAATGTGCTGTGATTGGGGATCAAATTACCCAAGAAAAATGTAAGGATGACATTGCTGGTTGTATCTGTGTGATACTGGCAGTTGGGTAAGTACAGCATTATCAGGTTCTTGGCCTCTTATCTAAAACAATAGAAAATGAGGTCTTGTACAGACTTGCAAAAGAAACAAGATAAATGTGTTGAGAGCAAAGTGATTGTGCAGATTAAAGAGAGATACACTGACAAGATTGACAGCGGCCCACATGAGGGAATAAACTCGAGTCCTGGTTATGCTTCCTCCTATAGAGCTCAAGAGGAGGGGTGGGCTACTAAGGGCATAGTTTGAGTGATTTCCAATCTGATTGATAAATTGGGTTGTCATATTTTTTCTGCTATGCATGTCCTCTCCCACAATACATCTGATTTTAATTATACGCACAGCCAATTACACATAGACATAAGTTGCTTCCTAAAGGAGAATACACTTTTGCCTTACTGCATATGCAGCAAAACTACTTTCAGCTGGATTGGTCCTTCTATTCTTCATACCCAGATATGTTTAGAATTCACTTGAATAGTAGCTGTATAATATGACTGTTGCCAGAGGTGAGGATGCTTATATCATTGTTCAGAAATAGAAACGTGTTACCTGATACATATGTGAGGCTAAGAGGTTCTGAGGTTTTAGGTGCATTGTTTGGAGAGGAGTGGTTGTACACACTATGTGCAGGTGAGGAAACTAGGCTGCCAAGTGCATTATTACAGGTTGGGGGAGGGGTTGCATAACTCAAAACCAATGGATGCCCATAGTCACTAGCCTATATCTCCTGTGTGCCTGCCATATAGGATTGATTATTTATGGGTTTTGTTTTATATATTGGTGATTACCAAATGTTATACATTTTAGACTTGGAAGTCTATAAATATTGCTTCTTTACAAATACTTCTTCAAAATCCAGTCTGTGTAGACCTTGAATCTATGAGGGATATTAAGAATACTTTCTGTGCTGGGTTGGAGATCCACTTGACTGTTTAGATACTTGTCTTACCCTGATGCACACAGTTGTGAAGAAGACCCCCCACTTCAAATAGGAATAAATGCCAACATTTGGCAAGCTAAGCTCATAGACAGAAAAATGCCCATGAATGTACAGAGAGTTGGAAAAACGTCTCCCAGGATTTTACTGTTTACTATAGCCTTCACGGAGCATACACAAATAGAATAGAATCAATTTCCTCCTTGCCAAAATGCTGTTTTCTGGACTGCATGCTTTATAAATAGAGGTTATAATCAATGTTATTGGTTCTTGAGATTATTTTATTGAGAAAAGAATAGGTTATATGTCAACTCAATAATTTACTAGTAAAATAAAAATCAAGTGTAGGGTATGATAGTGATAGAAAATGACAATTAAATCTAATTTAAGAAAACTGAGGCTGAGAGGTCTCTGTGGTCAACAGCATTATCTATTTTTGCAAAGGACTTGGGTTCGGTTTATAGTATCCACATAGTGGTTTGCGACCATCTTTAACTCTAGTTCCAGGGATTCTATCACTATCCCCTGGCTTGCATAGGCACTAGGCACACAGGCAGTGTACATACATGCATGCAGGCAAAATATTCATACATTAAGACTAATAAAATATTTAAACAAAAATATAAGAAACAACTCAAGAAAATGATAATGTAGCCACAAGTTTCTGGCCTGTCCAACACATGGTCTAGACCTGCAGTCCCACAGCCACTTAAATCCAAATAGTCACACAGGGGTTTATATTAATTACAAGTTGTTTGGCCCATGGCTCAGAATCATTGCCAACCAGCTCTTAAAACTTAAATCAACCCATTTCTATTCATCTATATCTTGCCAGATGGCTAGTGGCTCTACCTATGTTTCATTACATCTTGCTTTTTAGGCGGCAGCTAGCAGTGTCTCTGTGTGACTCCACCTTCCTTCTCCTTTATCTATGCTTTAATTTCCTACCTGTTTCTAAGCTGCTTAGCCATAGGCCAAAACAATTTCTTTAGTATCTAATGGTAATTCAGAGTACAGAAAGACATCCCACATCACCTCTCCTTTTCTGTCTAATTAAAAAGGAAGGTTTCCATTTAACATAGTAAAATTACATATAGCAAAATAGTTATGAAGCAAGAATTACAGTTACAATATCTAGTCTATTCTTAATTAGCAAAATTATAGAAAATATTCTATCATCTACCTAATCCTATGAGTCCAAAGTTTCATATCTATTTACCTTTTATTATAACTGAGGAAAACTAAAATTATATCAATCTAATCTTCGACTCTATAAAAGACACAGAAGGATATAATATTACCTGGGTAAACAAGAAGTGCATTACAAGGAACTTCCAAATTCTGGAAATGACAAAGACATCTGGCTACTTGGACAGTCACCCAAAGTTTCTTTGCAATGTTGAGGCATTTATCTTCAGCCTACAGGAATCTCTGGCAGACGTTTTGGTGAAGCAGGACATTTGGAGGTCTATTCTATCCGTTTTAGTAAGGTTTGTCAGTCTCTTCTTGTGTACTGTAGAATGTCCAGCAGTTTCCTCTGAGAAGCGGGAACCTGTGGGCTTGTCCTGGCAAAGTTCAGAGGTCACTTTCCTATGGGTCCTGCATGTTCTGTTTATACAGCACACTGTCAAGTTATTAAGACAAGAACAACCTCTTGCTCAGTGGCTGACCTAACCTTTGCCACAAAGAAAGTAAACTTCATATGAAATTTCTTCAGTGCCCATCATTCTCTTGACGTAGATTTTGCTGCCAGGAGTAGACCTGTCTCACTGTCCAGAAAAGTCTTAAGTTCTTAAAACATTTTAAATTCCATATTCTGTAGGTCTTGGAAGTACTTGAAGATTACCTATGTAACTGAAATATATCTTTATATATCTCAAAGGCCTAGTTAACATGACTACATCTGATTATCATAGAGAATTTACAATTTTAAAGAAATTGTATAAACATAATATCTTAAACAAGAGTAGAAATATGCAGTATAACAAAATTAACCTTAAATTTGTATCAGTAAACTCTATATCAATATAAAGCACTTAAAACAAGTAGTTGGTTTTTAGAATAGATTCCATAATCTACTTTTTGTCTTATCATATCTATATCCCCCCCTTTTTCCCTAGAAAGGGATTAACTATGACCATTAACCAGTTATAATAAAAACAAACATTTATAAAATATATTTTGGGTATTTGGATATTTTCATAAACTACCTCCTGCTGATTGGGGGTGCTGGTAATCTTGGGGGACCCAAAGAAAATTTAGGATTATGGTCAAGTCCTAACTAGAGTATTCTGTGAGCTGGATCATCGCAGTTAGTTTCCTTGAAGCTGTTCTGGATGAAGAGCTCAGAGGAAACCAGAACAGAGGTGCTCTGAAATGTTGGCTCATCTGGGCCATCCCTTCCCAGTGGAGGTTTTTCAGGGGTCTTCCTTGATCAAACCTTTTTCTCTTTAATCCAGGATGAATCTGCAGTCTCTCATTTCTGTGGGAATACAAATAAAACTTCTTCTCCAAAGTAATACATCTTTTGACTTCAATTTTGAAGTCAAGGCATTTAAAAAATATGTAAGGTGGATTAATCCAGCAGCTTTTATAATCAAATGTCTCTTAGCAGCTCTTGTTCCTTCCTCAGCAGTCAAATAATTTAAAGACAACATAACATACACTATCCAGACTCTCTGTGTACTTTCCATTTTTATATGGTTTATAGATATATCTGTATTTTTTACTTTATTTCCTTCCTAAGGACTTTTTTCTATCCTTTTCCCTTTTTCCTTTCTCTCCCAAGCTTATGTATATTTTTAAACACACTGTAAATCATTTACAGGTTTTGTTTTGTTTTTCCATCTGAATCTGTCTTCATTGTTTATCTCTTTTTCTGACAGTACCCTTAATCTGTTAAGGTATGGCTAGGATTAAAGGCTTGGCTATGGCTGTTTGGCAGAAGTACTGACAGGAACCACATTTACCACCCCAACTCTGGGGAATTTTAGGGTCAAAACTGCCACCAAGTAGAGCACCGCCACCTGCTGTTCATGAACTCTATTTGGCAGCAGGAGAGACATAACTAGGAAACTGTTTTGGGCTCCGTTTTCATGTTCTAGAACTCTTTTTAAGATTTTGCAGGCTTTATGAGGATGTAAAAGCCTCACTTTGGAATGCCATTTATAGTCAGAAGTTTCTGACCTGTCTGGCTCCAGGTCTGGACCTACAGTTCTGCAGGCACTTAGTCCCAAATAATCACAAAGGCTTATATTAATTACAAGCTGTTTGGCTTATGACTAGGCTCTTTACTTGCTAGCTCTTTCTACTTAACTTAACCCATTTTCATTAATCTGTGTATTGCCATGTGGCTCATGGCTTACCTGTATTATTTTATGCCTGTTTCCTTAGGTGGCAGCTTGCAGCATCTCCCTTGACTCTGCCTTCCTTCTCCTTTATCTATTCTTGGAATTACTGCCTGCTTCTAGGCTGCATAGCCATAGGCCAAAACAGTTTTTTTCATATCTGATGATAACTCATAGCATATAGCAGGACATCCTACATCACTTTCATATTGCCCATTTGAAAATTCAGAGTGGAACTATGTTCTATAGAAAAATAAGTAAGTTTAGTTAGTTGAACCCCTTCTAGAACTGTCTATTGCTTTTATGAACTTCCTGTCACTTCCAAATTTACTGATGGGCTCAGGGTTTTCTCACGATGTTAAGTTGTAACTAATTACCCACCTTAGCTGTGTGGCTATTTAAAATGAAGTAGAGAAACTAAGACAGGGGCTCAGTGGCTGGCTTTTTTCACATAAACCTGTGGGCCTGAGTTCAGATCCCCATTATTCCCACCAAAAATCAAGCATGGTGGCTCATGACTATGATCCAAACACTGGGGGTCAGAGACAGGTAGATTCCAGAGATGGATGGATGAAGAATCTAGCCAATCAGTGAGTTCCACAGTCAGCTGTGGTTATATAACAATCTATCACCACAGTCAGTGAATGGTCCTGTTTCAAAAACCAAAGTGGAGAGCTATAGAAGAAGATACCAGATGTCTGAGTTCTGGCCTCCACATGCAAATATGAACACATGCATTCACACATACACTCACATACATAAACATAGGACAAGGAAAAATACAACTGAATTCTTGACCACTGTTAGAGTTAAAGAGATCACTGATTTTGAGATGAATGTGGCCAGGACCAGGGAGGTAGAAGGATGGTGATTTAGATTTTGAAGAAATGATTTGACTGTGGAAATCTCTCATCAAATTTCCACTCTGAACATCAGATGGCTTCTTCTCCGTCTGTGCTTGGGAACTATATTGATCCCAGGTTCCAGTACAAAACCTAACTGCACATGACATTGAACAGCAAGATGGAGACATGAGGGAGAGAAGCCAAGACTCTAAGCTCAGGCGCTGGTGCTGATTCCCTCTCAGGCTGTCAAGGTCACCCAACGTCTCACACATCCACATTTTACATATCTGCAAATAGATGTTTTTTGATAAATTTCAATGAAGACAAAATTATATCACTTATCTTTCCCCTGTCTTCCTTTTAGCACTTTCTATATCTTTTCCTCCAATGTTCCCCATGACCCCCCATGGATAGCCTCTTTTTCTTTATGCACACACACACACACACACACACACACACAGCCTGCTGAGTTTGTTTGTGTGCATATGGTTCAAGGCTGACCACTTTATATCAGGTATCAAACAGCTCCTCCCAGGAGAGGTTTCTCCCTCTCCCAGCTGTCACTACCTGTAGTTATTTGCCTGTGAATGAAACTCCTTGGTGTTTTCTTCCTTCCCCTTGTGCCTTTTCTGGGATAGCCTCCATTTATGTAAGTATGTATGTATGTATGTATGTATGTATGTATGTAAGTATGTATGTATGTATGTAAGTATGTATGTATGTATGTATTTTAAATAAAAGGTTCACTGAAGGACATTAGGATCCGGATAGGCTGAAATCTCTGCTAACATCAGGATCTTCTACAATTAGTTCTTAGGGAAATGTCCCTGTGGTGTAGCTGAAAAGGCAAAATGGGACAGCAGCTCTTATCCAGCCTCAGACTCAAGCTTCCCAAAGGAAATGTGTGTCCTTATCTATTGCTTTGGCTGTAAAGCAGTTGTCAAAGGGGATGTAGCAGCAATACCCTAAAATAGGAATGCACTAATGCGCTCCTGGGCTGTGCCTTTTTCCCGTCTTTCCTTTAAAGGAGTTGCACCTGATAAAGCTCTTCTACTCTTAAAAATCTACAACCGGGTGTTTTAAATTAAATCTAAGGGCTTCCAAATCCCTGCAATGTGGTGAAGCGGTCTTGTTTGTGGCTGTTCCCAGCCTGTGTTTACTAGGCAACTGAGGTGACATATCAACATCACTCAGTGATGCCACCACAGTTCCAAAGCCATAAGGTTAGAGGGCTGCCAGTGGCTCTTCCCAGTGTGATGCTCAGCTGCCTTCTCTTCCCATTTTCAGGCCACACATTGCCATCTTTCATGCCTCAGGCTATCTGAGACATGTACATGCTCAGGGTTGGGATACTACCTCACAGAACATGAGAATATTCAAGTGATTTTCAGCCAGGTCTTCACCTAGTCTCAGACTGTGCCTGGTACCTTTCCTTCAATCATGTTATCCTTATCCAAAGCCCACACAGGAGGCATTCTGCTGCTTTTGTTTTGTGTCAATGTTCAGAGTCAAAGTTTCAGTGTGTAGGTTGGCTTGTCTCTTAATTATGTAGCCTAAGATGTCCTCCTGCCTCAATCCTCTAAATGATTTAATTGCAGGTACATGTTGCAGTGCCCGATTTGCAAAGACATCTTTTTAAAATAATCTCAGGGCTGGAGTTATTACTCAGTATTATAGTTCTTTTGTGTGTGTGTGTGTGTGTGTGTGTGTGTGTGTGTGTGTGTGTGTGTGTGTGTGTGTGTGTGTGTGACTGAAGCATAGGTTTCAATACCAAACACTTCTAAACAAAATCAAGAAAAACTCATTTATAAACCTGGCAAGCCCTGTTGAAGATTCCTGTTACAGTTGCTATGTCTGCATTTCTGAACTAGCACAGTATACAATATTTACCTTTGCCGTAAAAGCTCCACCTTTTCTTAGTCATTTTGCAAATACATCACTAACTGAAACTTTTAATGCCAACGTATATCATTACAAGATACTGTGCTCTGTACTTAAAGCCAAATTAATAACAAAAATTCATTAACTTTGGCATCTATGCAGAAGATTATTTCTAAAGAAAATATGGAGCTAATTTTAACAGCTATTTGCCATGGCAACAGTGCAGCAATTGGTTAAATTGAACTAGAAGCCTGATGCTTAGGGCTTCTGATGGGACTACAAGAAAGGCTAGCATAGTAGGCTGAAAGCTGAGTGAGATGGGCATTAAAGAGGGAAACTCCTGTTTGTAAGTTTGAAAAATTTCTTTGGAAGAAAATGTATAAATGTGTGAGCCAGATTTGCAGTCCCAAGTGTCATATTGAAAGAAATGCCCATAGACTGTAGGCTTCTGAGGAAAACACTCTCCTGTTGCTTACTGGAGGGAAGCTGTAGTGGGCAGTGTTTTAAACGTCATTTGTGTGAAGAGGAGTACCAGCTATCCTATGTTGAAGTACCAGAATCTTCTCTATGGGTTATAAAGTTCTCTTGTAGACATGACCCTTGACTTTCTCTTTAAAATAAACCCTAAAGAAAATATTTAGTCCTTAATTTTAATCCTTTTAAATTTAAATGAATTTAAAGATTTATAAAATGCTAGGATTTTCAGCATATCAAGACCTCTCATTGGAACCTTGTTAGTGACAGCCAAAAAAAAAGACAATGATGGTCTGTGGTTGTGACTTTCACTCCTTCTGTTCAGCTCCAAGAGGGAATGTATATTTCATCTCCACCAGGTCCCTAGCACTTCTTTCACAAGACCTTTTACCTTCTGAAGGACATTAATCTTTAGCTGGTGAACATAACTGTGACTAGTGCCTATTCTTAAATATTCCTGTTTTTATTGCAATGGAGAAATCCAGGAAAAGATTAATAGACCTTTTGTGCTTTCTCATTCTGCACATAATTCTCTAAAAAGTGAAATTTAGAAAATAATTATCAAACAACATAGAAAATTTCTACCCAACTGTTCTAGTTTGATTTTATTGCTGTGACAAATTCCATAACCACAGCAAATTTGACTCGAATTTCCATATTTATCACTGAGGGAAGTCAGAAAAGGAACTAAAGACAGAAACTTGTTGCAGAAACCATGGAGGAACACTGCTTGTTGGCCTGCTTGTTCTACCTTATGTTTAGCTACCTTTGTCTAGGAACATGTTTAGGGAATGGTGCTGCCCACAGTAGACTCATCCTTCCTACAGTCAGGGCAGTGCCTCCATAGACGTGTCAACAGGCCAATCTGATCTAGACAATTTCTTAGTTCTGGTTTTCATTTAAGTTGTGTCAAGTTGACAAATTAAAAGTAACTAGTAAGATCTCTTCTTGCTTTCTGTTTGTTGTAAAAATTGATAGTGACTAGGAGACACTTTATGCCATATGTTTGCTTGTTCCCAAATATCACAGGAAGCAGGAAAAAAGTTTCTTAAATAGTGGCATTCCAAGAGCATAAGGATACATATCAGCCACTTGAAGACATACTTATTGTCCTCTTCAGACATGGCTGGTTTGAGAGCTAACACCACAGTTTCCATAGTTGATCCTCAAGTCCTCAGGATTACAACAAAACTCCCTAATTTAGATGTTTATTCTTAGGTACAAAACACAGAATTTGGACAGACCATTCCAAACCTTGCTTACTGGTTGAGCAGGTTACTTCAGTTACTTCCACTTTATGCCATTTATGCCCAAAATAATGACATAAGTAAAGATGAAATGAGAAGGCTGAAAACACTAAAATGTTACAAAAAAATAAATTTTTGTCAGTTCTTCTATTGTAATCCTCTGCATTAATGATAAATGAGAACTTTGACAAAAAATATCAAAGTTTCTGTAGTGCTATAATCTAGAAATTTCAGCTACAGCTAGGAAGCTGTTCTATAAGCAAAAGTATAGAGGTAATAAAGGTCAAAGTCAAGCCGACAAGGCAGTTGATAATGGATTATGGCAGTGCCTTCCTACAGTTCTCATGCCTTAGTCTTGTGCCATGGGATCATCATGCTTACATACTTTTGATACACATTTGGGAGATTCAAAGTGAGTGATCATATGTAATAGCTTGATAACTCACTACTTTGATAAATCACTACTTCTGTGATAAACACCACAACAAAAAACAACCTGGAGAAGAAAGAGTTTATTTGGTTTACACATCCTATTCACAGTCTGTCATTGAGGGAAGCCAAGGCAGGAACTCAATGAAGACAGGAACCACAAGGCAGGAACCACAAGGCAGGAACCAAAACAGAAGAATGCTGTTTACTGGCTTGCTTTCCATGACTTGTCCAGCCTGATTTCTAATATAGCCCAGAATCACCATGTAGAGTGGACTGGGCATTCTTACATCTGTCATTAATCAAGAAAATGCCTCACAGGCTTGCCTATGGCCCAATCTGATGGAGATATCTTCACGATTAAAGTTTCTTCTTTCCAGATGAGCCTAGATTATGTCAAGTTGACAAACAAACAATAACAACTTCTAACTGAGACAGTCTCTCCCAGCTGTTGACCTGAAATGTCCCAAGATGCATTGCAAAGTGTAGCAAAGAAAATGTTTCTAACATACAGACCGCTGAGACATCACCTAATTTGAAGTAACTAAACACAACAGAAGGGCAGCATAGGGCAGTAAAGCAACACAAAAGAAGGAAAGGTTTGCTTCCTAGATAGTTTCATTATATAGAACAAGTCACAAAAATAAACTTCAAAATATGGGAACAAAAATTTTAAACTATCTTCTCACAATGAAACCCAAGATGACATTGATGAAGTGAAAAAGAACCGGTGTAACCAGATGGAAACGGACTAAGGATGGAAAGAACAATGCTATGTTAGAGTTAAGATTTGAGTCCCAAGTGAGAAAGACCAAGACAACTGTGTAGAGAAGTAGTTAATAATAGGAGTAAGCACTAAGTATCTCCCAGCAGAGGAAAAGCATAGCAAAGGTAACAGACTAGAAGGCCAAAAGGAATAATCCTACTCCTGAGCCATTGCTAATCCTCAAAAAGGACAGAGATTTACAGATTCAAGGGGAGGCATATAATGTTGGATTGAAGTTGTTGTCTAATTAAAAAAAAAATCCTTTTGGGGTAGATCACAAGAAATTAAAATCAGGGAGAGAGATTACATTTTACTTCACAGTTGTATGTGTGTATGTGTTCATTTGTGCAATAAATGTAATCATTTGTAGATAGACAGAAAAGAAGTGAGACTATTTGGGAAAGAAAGGAGACTAAAGGAGATGGGGGAGACTGGGAAGACAAATAGGCAATAAGGTTCAAGTGGAAACATTTAGAAACCCATCACTGTGCACAATGAATATATACTAATAAAAAATAGCCAGACTAATGACAAGAATATCTAAATATAGTGTTAAATTTTAATTCAAGTCTTAAAAAGATCTGCCAGCAAATACCAGCAAGTCCTACTTTAGACTTAGCCTGATCAAAACAAGATCAGAAGTTACCAGAACAGCACAGAGCTTCCACACACATTGTAGCATCTATTCCAACCCAGTAACCGACCATGAAGAGAGCAAAAGACATCCTCAGAAACACAGCAGTATGAAATCTCCACATAAACCTACATTGCAACTGACTCTCACGTGGATCATAGAAACATGAATAAGTAGGTCATTCTGGATATCTTTATTCTCAGGAGTAAACATGTTAGTTTCCTTAGCATCCTTCCCAGTATTGTTTATTCCAGTGTATGAGTGACACTTACATGCCAACATTCTTATCAGCCCTTTTCTACATGTTAGGTTCCTTTCATGTGGCAGAGTGAATTGCTGAAGCCCTGAAGCTGGGGTACCCGGCTTTGAGGAGCAGGCGATACAGAGCAGTTAAACTAAGATCCTGGTCTCCACCTGCTGGTGGCTGTAGTCATAATAGTGTTGGCAGCCAGAATAAACAGATTCAGTCAACAATGTCAGTTCAAATTCCTTAGCCAAAAAAAAAAAAAAAAAAAAAAAAAAAAAAGCTGTGATAAGTTTATCTTGTGGTAGTAAAATTGCTAGATCCCACAGTCAAACAGAATAACAGTCATTTATAAGCAAATGATTCTGTTTGCATCAAATGAGTTTTATAATTAGCTTTGGTGTCCTGGAAAGATGGCTACATGTTTAAGAATATTTGCTGTTTTTCCAGAGTATTCCTGTTCAGTTTCCAGAACCCACTTGCATACCGCATATTCACCTGTAATTCCAGGTCCAGTAGACTTCATGACCTTTTTTGACCTCCACAGAAACCTGCACATATGTGTACATAAAGACATGCTCACACCTACACATAAGTAAAATGAAATAATTTTTTTAAAAAACTAGCAACACAAATTGCCTTTGTTAATACCATCAATGCCATAGAAAACTAATTCATTTTCTTCTAAAGAAGTAACATTAATTCACATAAGATAGTTCCAATTACTATGTGCTACTTAGAACATATGTTCATGGAAAAAGTTATGTAAGAGGAAGTACATATTAGGAAATAGGAAGGTATGCTTATTCATCTATAGTGTGTGTGTGTGTGTGTGTGTGTGTGTGTGTGTGTGTGTGTGTGTGTGTGTCATCAGGGCATTTGTAGGCTGATTTTCTATTATGTCTGCATATATTGAAAGTTCATTTTGTTCAAAGCTATTGAAATCATTGTGCTGTTCATAGGTATAACTTTTGTACAAATATATGGAAAGCAAAAAATAATGGAATTATGACTCAACATTTTGTCTTCTGCATTTGAGCCTGTGAGACACTGTGTTCATATTGTTTTGATCAATAGTTCCCAGTATTGGAGACAACTTGGTAGGTCTTTGGTACCCTAGTGAAAGCCTATTTCTTCACTGTCCCCTTCTCTCACTCTCTCCCTCCCTCACCTTCTTTTCTTTTTCTTTTTATTATAATACCTGGTGTTGAAGCTAGAGCCTCAGCTGGAGGACTGTACCACTGAGGTCTATCTCAGCCTAAAATTGTGATTTTACCACCAAAAAAAAATCAATGAGCAATTGTTCATTATTGTTCTTGGGACTAAGATGCCTTCCTAAGTTATTGCTATTTATACTTTTGACAACAGTGACAATAACATTTATACAAAGGTTATTATTTACCTAAAATGAAAGATACAATTCCCTTACATTTTTAATTAATTTTGTTGGAATTTTTCATTCACCAAAACACAAATCTTTATAGAATTTTTAACCTGTTCAGTATTTCCAAACATTTAAAATTCATTTCAATAAAGTTTCAGCTACAATTCACACAAGGGGACCATTTTTCTGAGTCCATGTAAAAATAAGAAGAATAAGGACAACCAGCTGCATTTGCACCATTGTCATTTTCTGTGAAGAACCAAATTCTCATCCTAAAAGATTCTCATATGAGACACAGAAATTTCTATGAATATGAGTGTCAAATATGAATACGAGTATCAGTTGTATCAAATGATGCAACTGTCTTTTATCCTGTAGTACGAGGTACCACATAATCTCCCACATATCCCCTTTTCTCTTTTTCAAACAAAAAGAACTCTACATCTCATATTCTTTTTCCCTTTATCTATAGCAACTTATAACAACATGGTAAATAAACACGAACATCCATAATCCATGTTTTGGGAATGTAGGCGTCATTCTCTAGGCTACTTCCTGCTGAATGGGAGCACTGACAATCTCATGGGAATCCAAAGAAAAATGTAGGATTATGCACAAGTCTTTAGGAGAGTAATCTGTAAGACTGGGTCATCTCAGCCAGTCTCCTTGAAATTGTTCTGGATACAGAGCTCCGGAAACTTCAACAGAGGTGCTCTGAAATGCTGAATCATCTGGTCCATCCATTTCCATTGGAGATTTTTCAGGGGGTCTTCCTCTATCAAACTTTATGTTCTTTATCCAGAAATAAATCCACAGCCTCTCATTTTCTGTGAAAATAAAAAGAAAACCTCTTCTCCAAAGTAGCATATTTTTGGATTTCAGTTTTAAAGTCAACTCATTTACAAAATATATGGGTTGAATTAATCCAACAACATTTATAATCAGCTGTTTTTCAGCAGCTTTTACTAAGTCATTTTCAGTCAAGAAGCTTAAAGATAAGACAATAATATACAGTATCCAGACATTCTTTGTATTTTCCATCTTTACGTGGTTTATTTTCTATTTATTTATTTAACTCTATTTCTTTTAAAGGCTTTCTCTACCTTTTCTTTTCTTTCTCTAAGCCTATGTACATATATATTTTCAACACACTCTAAACCACTTAGACTTTTTACAAGAAACTGTCTTTACTGTATATTTATTTCTTAACTTTTTCTGCCTCTGACCACACCTTTGCTTGGCTAGGGTAATTTTACTCCACCCAGATTCTTCTGTTTCTGTTTCTGAACACACCTTTAATCTGTGTATCTATATTTTCAACACACTCTAAACCACTTAGACTTTTTACAAGAAACTGTCTTTACTATATATTTATTTCTTAGCTTTTTCTGTCTCTGACCACACCTTTGCTTGGCTAGGGTAATTTGACTTCACCCAGATTCTTCTATTTCTTTCTGTTTCTGAACATACCTTTAATCTGCCAAGGATTCTTTATTTGTAATATGAGGTTTCTGGCCTGGACTTTCGGGCTTAACCTCAAGGTTTGGGCCCGCAGACCCACAAAGACACACAGATGCTTTCAATAGTTTTAGGCTGATCGGCCTCAGGCCCAGGCATATAACTTGCTAACTCTCTACCCTTAATCTAACCCATGATTCTTATCCTGTTCAGCCATGCGGCTCGGTACCTTTCTTTAGAGCAGCATAGTTGTCTTCTGCTTCCTCCTGCTTCTCTCTGGCGTTCTGCTCTATGCTTCCTGTTCTCAGAGTTTTCTTAGTCTGGTAGCCCCGCCCACACTTCCTGCCTACCTTTGGCCAATCAGTGCTTTTTATTAAACCATTGGGTGGGACAATTATTTACAATGTAGCAACATAATCTCCCACATTATCCCCAAAGTAAAATTATAATATTTAGAAAAAGTCCTTTCTTCAAAGAAGATTATTTTAAGTAATATGATAAGTATGACTTTGAGGCCAATGAGAGTTCTTAGAGATGCTATGTTGAGTGTGTATGTAAAGTCACCCTACCACACCCCATTTGTGATGCCCACTGAGATCCACTCTCCATCACCCACATCAGAAGTACGAGTTGGGGAGCTAATGCTTGCAAGAGTTTGACTTCCCCAATAATACAGAGAACAACACAGAACTAATCCAGTAAAAAGAGTACCAACTGATGGTCACCTATCAGAAGGCAACATCCGTATTTGGAATATATGTCCTGAGTATACTGTATAGAATCAGTCTGAATATTCTTTCTCGGTAGTCTTTTTTTTTTCGACCTTGTCAAATCGAGTCTGCCATGCTGATTATTAGAATCCTATTAAAGGGTTAGACTCTAAACCAATTCGTGCAAATTTAAAACCTATGATGGTACTTCCTTTATCTCATCATCTCATGCTTTTATTACTACTGAAAACTTTTTTGGGGGGGGGGATTTTGCTTCCCTTAGTAAAGACTTCAAGTCTGATTGTTATGTTTTCAAGCTATCAGATGGCTCCATGGATATTTGTATATTGATGATGCGTCTTGGATCTCCAAGCTGTTTCCCTCACCCTTTTAACATTCTTTCGGAGGAAACCCCACCATCACTGCTTTTCCCTGAATGTGGTTTGGCCATGAAGCCTCCACACAAATGTAAAAAGCTGCCATTCTGATTCTGACTGCATGATGGGATGCCGTCCCCCTGTGGTCCTCCTCCATGAGCCAGGTCTCTCAGGAACCCAGGCTCATTCAGTGTTATAACTTAGGTGTGTTCCCTAAAGTTTAGTCCACTGATATCTGTTTCATCAAACAAAAAAGAATAACATGTGGAAAGAGATCCACCCACTGTTTACTAACAGCCTCTAAAGAATGGCATATGTCACCTCTTCCGGTGTCATCCATCTTACCTGACTGAAAAAGAAGCCAAGGGATGCAGAATTCATATCATTGGATGCTCTGAGAAACTTCTGTTGCCTCTTACTTCTGGGATTCTGTGCAGTTGATGGAGAATGATGGAGTGGTGCTGAGGCCTTGTGGAGGCTCTGAAGACACAGGCATAATAACTGTTCTCTACCTTATAGATCCCTTCTGGAACGGATGCTGATGAGAGTGTGGGAACTACGGTGCCAACTGATGGGGTCTCGGTGGAAGAATCAGAGGCAGAGAAGGCAGCCCTCCCTGCTGTAACAGGAGAAAGTCTCAAGGGAGCCAAAATTGATGCTGAAAGCACCGAGGTTGTAAGTGAAAACCCTCCACCAGCAGAGACTGAAGAGGCGGCTCCTCAGGTAAGCCTTTCCTGAGGGACTTCTGAGAACAGGGCCGTTTAGTGAGTTCTTGTCTGCTGGTCTGGGTGGTAGCTCTCTCTATGTAGAATGGACATCATGTGCCCTGGTGGCTATCACATAAAAAAGAGGAAAGGAAGCTTTAGTCATAATAGAGGGAAGAAATGAATACAGATGATGAGAAAACTCAGTGGAGAAAGGAAGAGTGTGATAAAATTGTTAGAGTGAGAAGCGCCCCCAAAGGCTTAGCTCAGTGCCAGCTCTCAGTGGGAACTCAGTATGAGTAAGGAGATTGAGTTACAATTATCAGCGGTTCATGTTTGCTATTATTAGAGTATCTCATATTCCCCATTAGGTTTCTTTCACCAAAACCAACCCCACATGTTACAAAAATAGTCAGATGGGCACACACACATGAAATCAGAGTTGGCCTTACCTCCTCCTGTACCCCAGCAGTGACCAAAGACACATCCCAAGCTCTATGACTTGGCAATTATGGCCAGCCACTGCAAAGTATGACCAACCACTGCAAAGTGTGACAGCAGCTTGGAACCCTTCCATGTAGCCCCCTCAAGACAGACCCTCTCCCCTTTCAGCCTCCTCCCACCCTGGATTTCTCATAGACGTCCCTCATTTTCCAGGCAGTGTCTATGCAGGCATCCCACTAAAGTTACAGTACTCAGGAGAGACAGAAAGTCAGGACAAATGTAAAGCATAGGCCTAGAGTCTGCAAACATAGTGGGCTTGAAAGTGTGAGTTAGTGGGATGAGGAAGTTCAGGTGGCTGGGAGAAGATACTGGCCCTTGAGCAAACTTGCTTATTGTTCCCAGGGCTGTGACAGTATCTACTTCTCTATTCTCCAGGAGAAGGTCATTCCTTCCGTTGTCATCGAGCCAGCCTCCAACCATGAAGGGGAAGGAGAACACCATGAAACCACTGTGGGTGCCGAAACGAGAGAGGCCACCGAGGATGTGACTCCTCAGGGCCAGGCTGGCGAGATGCAGGAACTAGCTACAGAGGCTAAGCCTCTGGATTCTCAGGCTGCCGTGGATTCCTCAGTGTCTGCAGAGGATGCCGCTCAGGAAGTGCCTCCTGGCTTTCTCTACAAGGTCTTTATATTGTCATGTCAGGGTCATCGTCATTTCTTTGAGTCTCCTGTGCACCCCTTTCTAGTTTTCCAGTTTGCGATTTGCATTGATTGTGTGCTCTTTCTCAAATATGCCCTCTTTCACCCTGACCTCCTCTAGGAAAAAACAGCATGTCCATACTGTGGGCAAGCATGAGCTACAGTAATCCCCTTCGTATTTCAAATAGAATAGCTAAAATGCACATGATCTGGGGTAGTGAGTGGGCTAATGCCTTCCAGGCCTCCTTCAAAACTGAATCTGTTCATCCGGGCTCAGACCAGGCCTTCAAAGTCAACTGTACTCCAGTATGTTCCATAAAGAGTTGACAGACAGGAAACAGAGCCATCTAGTCCAAGTGCAGGTCAGGGGGCCAACCAACAGTCCAAAAACAAGGGCCTACAGCACTAAGGGCCTTCTGTGGAAAAGACAAAAAGCAAGCCTCCGTTCCTGGGAAGAAAATGTTTCCAGCCAGAGACCATCAAAAACTAAAGCTTTCTTATTGGTCAAGCAAAACAGTAATTGCCTAGAAAGCCCACTTACAGCTGAGCACAGTGGATAACGACCCCAGAAGAGTCTGATTTAAATTGTAAGCATTGTATAATGTGGTACTGCATTTCAAAATTCAGCCCTTGATTTCGGTTGGTTGCTTTGTTTTGTATTTTCAGTATTGAGAGAAACTCAGAGTTTTGCACATGCCAAGCAAGTACTCAGCTACTTGCTACATACCTTTGTACTTTTTCATTGTGAGACAAGGTCTTGCTAAGTTGCATAAGCCTTCACCTTGTGCTCCTCTGCTTCAGCATCCCAGAAATCTGGGAGATAGGCAGAAACCACCGTGTGTGGATATCTATTATTATTATTATTATTATTATTATTATTATTATTATTATTATATATAATTTGTGTTCATAAGATTGGGATTGGATATCTCTATCCATGTTTTCTGTCCTTCCTTTAGAAAGAAACTGCCACCTCGCAGGGTGAAAATATGATAGATTTATGAATAGATTAATGTAGAGTAAAATAATTGAATCTATGGGTTAAAGTTAGGGAGAGAAACCTGGTTATTTGTTTAAGCAGTACAGGTAAAATCCAGGAAATTTTTTGCCAGCCATGGCTGGGGCATGAGGAACCATCTCTAGTGTGACCCAAGGTGCTCATCTCAGACCTTCTCTGGATATCAGTTCTCATTGCAGGCATTAATCTTTCAGTAACAGTCAGTTCTAGCTCTAATAACTTTTATTCTAAAGGTAAGCTGTTTCATCTTGAGTCTGTATATGTTTGCAAGGGATCAATGTGGGTGAAATAAAACTAGCCAGGACTGCATAGTCCTTCAGATTGAGAAATGGGTATTCAATATCTAAGTCTTCCTGCTTTTTTTCCAGAACATATGTTTTAAAAGATGTTTTGAAAAGTACAAAGGAAAAGCAGGCTGCTGTGGCATAAGATGGTAGGATAAGGAAGATGATAACTTATTTTTAAAAGGCTATTTGTTTAATTAAAGATTAATGCTTATATAACATTCAAGTGGTAGTTTGGGCCTGGGTTTTCATTATTTTACAAGATAGTTCTTTAGTTTGGCATATTTAGCTCAACTTAAACAATCATGAGTGATAATATCTAACTTACAAAGTGATGATCCTGTATGATTAAATATCTAACAAAACAAAAAATCTAACAAAATTACATATCCAAAATATGTAACAAAAATTAAAATGTTATAATTTAGTATACTACTTTCAGCTGTTGCATAGTGCATTGAATTAATAAATACAGACATGAATGGCCTCATACAAGTCAGTAAGGAGCAAGGGTATTAATTAAATAAAAGGCAATGTTTCCTAAAAGTGTTCTGAACCTTGGAGTTTGTATTAGCCTTTTTGTGTTACAATAGTAAAATGCTGGATTCTAGGTCTTTAGAAAGAAAAGTAACCACTTTTATTTGGCTCACACAGGGAAGTTCAAAGAACAGCACTGGCAGTGGCCCTGTCATGTGAGATAAGAGGGTCACGTGATGACACAGGAAGCTGGAACATGAAAAATCTCACTTTCTCATAATCTTGCAGAGTAACAAGGGTCCTATGAGAACCCTACTAATTCCATTAAGAGCACCCTAGTGGCCTCTTACTACATCCCTTATGTTATTATTTCCCATGCCTCTCACCATCCCTTTGGGGACCAAGCCTCCCACTCACACAGATGAACCTCTGCTGCAGACTGTACCCCACTTGGATGGATATAAGATGTACTATGTAATTCCTTCCCTCTCTCCCTCCCTTCCTTCCTTCCTCCCTTCCTCCCTCCCTCCCTTCCTCCCTCCCTCCCTTGTCTTTTACTCTATTTTGTGCCATGATCTCACTATGTAGTTCTTAACACTTGCTGGTCTAAGGCGTAATAGGTAGCCCAAGCTGCTTTACAAAGTCATGGCCATAGTTCTGCCTCAGACTCCTGGGGGCCGGGGTTACAGATAGAGCCACCTCACTCAGTTTCTTTTTAAAGTTAATTGATCATTTAAATGTTTTGCAGGTGGAAACCCTGCATGATTTTGAGGCAGCGAATTCTGATGAACTCAACCTACAAAGAGGTGATGTGGTGCTCGTGGTCCCCTCAGACTCAGAAGCTGACCAGGTAATGTATAAGACTAGAGGATACATTGGGCACACTGATTTTTTGAGGGCCAGTTGGACAAGTGACTTCCTGCAGCATCTCTGTTTCCTAAGATGATGCAAACCAACTCTGACAAGGCCTTAAGGATTTGCACATTCAAACACTCCATCAACTGGTTTTTCAGGATACCCATTTATGAGACCATTCACTGTTCCTTTCCGCTCAATTAGATGAGGTGACTTTTCTTGTTTTAAGATGTCTTGCTAGGGATGCTATACTAGTAACATCAGGTTTCAGGAAATGCTGACACTGCATCAACTAAACATCCCTTCCAGAAGTGGTTGCCTCATATGGTATGGTACCCATGGAAAGAACCTAGGAAAAGGTTAGAGGGAAGGTAAAATGTTTCAGATCTTGGTTACACCTATTTAGCCTACTGAACTTTACAACAAACAGCTCTGCCACTGTACAACACAGCATTTAAATTATACCTCAGTTGGGAAAAGTATCTCTTTTCAGAATGATTGGATAGTAAAATTGTTCCTATTCACGATTTGGGGACTCCTGAAATGGTATGCAAGCATGTGTGAGCAAGCCTAGAGCATGTACTTTTATAGAGTACAGCTATGACTCCCATACTAGTTTTAAAAAAATGTATTTAGGAGTCTTCTCCCTAAAATAAAGTTTAAGATCTAAACTTTTTAGATTAGCATTTATATGCCAGCATTTTGGTAATAGAGTTAGCAATATAAATCAGAATAACCAGATTCTCTAGCTCTGTAAGAGTTAGAAATTGATAATACATAGATACATAAATATATATATATAATTTAAAGCTCTAAATATTAACTGATTTCTAAATAATAAATTCATCAAGTAATATTGTAAGTGGAAAATATTTTATATTGGAGCTGGAAAGATGGCTGAGCAGTTTGGAATATTGTCTGCTCTTCTGGAGATCTCAGACTTGATTCCTAGAACACATGGTGGCTTTCCAATTTCAGGGAATCTAATTCCTTCTTCTGGCCTCTGCAGGCACTGTATGATGCATAGACATGCAGGCAGCAAAACACCTATAAACATAACAATAAAAACATAAAGTTTATATATTATATATAAGTATAAAGAGAAAAGAAGGGAACGATAAAAATAAATTCACAAGTGAATGCAACCAGTAGCACTCGGTAGCCAGACACCATGGCCTGTGTCTCTATCTCAGCACTCAGGAGGCAGAGACAAGCTCACTAGTTAGAGACTATTCTGAGGTACATAGTCAAATTTATTCTCAGCACATGTGCATGCCACGCAGACACATACACACACACACAAACACACACACGCATGTACACACACACACAAACACACACACACACACACATACACACACACACGATACACACACCCTAAAAAACAATAACCCAAAAATAGAAAAATATAAAACAAAGAAAACCTTGCAATTAATAGCTAATAAACCTTAAATTAATTCCTGAAAAGGGTTAATAGAAGTTTTATTTAATTATTAGGCTATTCATGAGCAAAGTTGACACAGCAAAGGTTACCAGTATAGGTAGCAGCAGAAACATCTCTGCACTGTGAGGCATCGAAATCCCATTGAAATACTTAGTTTTCCCATATTGAGGAGAAGTAACTCAAGCAAGAAGAGCCCTTTTCAAGCTCATGGTCTGAGCGAACATTCATCACTGGGAACTGCAGCTCATCATGGATGGCAAGCAAACTCTGACATCAGGCTGCTGCACGTTAGTAGGAATGTACACATGGGCCTCCTCACCTCCTCACATCTTGACAGACTTGGAGCAAAGAAAGGCATACCAGGACGTTCCTGGGTTCCCCAGTTTTCCTTTTTACTTATTTTAGATCACAATCCGTGGGGTAGTGCTTTGCATATTTGGGACAGGTTTTCTCTCTTCAGTTAACCCTCAGTGGAAAAGTACTCATAGTAAGTCCTAAGGAATACCTTATGACATGCCTTGGGCATTTATTAATTTAATAAGTTGACATTGGAAAGTAACCATAGCAAAGCATATCTTTTGTCTACTTGACCACCAAACACATTGCAAAAAGATAATGTTTCACTCTCGACTCCTTGATAATTCAATGCATTTAGTTCATCTCCAACTTTCCCAAAGCCTTAACATTCTAACATCGCTCAAGTTTTGTGTCTCAACTGAGACAATCTCTAAGTATGGGGCCTGTGAGAAGAGAAGGAGGAAGGGAGGGAGGGAGACAGCCCCCCCCCATTGCATACTTCCAGTATATAATGGCACAATGTAAACATCCCAAGAAGGGAAGGAATGGGAGAAGAAATACTGGATGAATGCCGGCAGAATCCCGCCGTTCAACACCAAATGCCCATGACTGGCATCTGGGCCTGTGACGTTTCTCTGTGCTGCCCTCACTGCTTTCTTCAGCACTGGTCTTCTATCTTGGCTAGGGCCCACGAAGCTTTTCTTGGCAGACAACCTCGCCTTTCCAGTCTCTCATGGGGTATTGTGACTTGGTCTGCACCTTCACAGCTTTGTGCGTTGCCCTCTTAGAGATCCTTACAGAAAATCTGACTCTGCCGCACATTGTTAGGCTCAGCGGCTTCTTGGAACTTTGGTATGAATCTCCAGGACTCTGTAACAATTGTATGTTTGAAAAGGTGCACACCTTGAAGAAAAAGCAAAACTCAGCTTCCAGTCCAACCTGGCTTGTTTGGGCCACAGTTACACTAACTTCTTTGTCCCTTCAAGGCTGAGCCTGGGAAACCACTTCACTAAGTGGTCTTAGTTAGGATGCCCAGGATACTGTCTTTATCCAGTTAGTCTATTTCAAATGAAAAAGCTTCATATAAGTTTGCACTTTTACAAGCTGGAGGCTTTGGTGGATGGAGTCTTGGGATTTTTCTACTTTCTGAGTACAAAGTTCTGGGTTTTATAATAACGGTACGAATCTTTTTAACAACCATATTTACTTGGCTCTTATCCCTGACGTTTGTAACCACAGTTGGTTCAAGCTCTTTGCTTTAAAGTACTCATTTTCTATATGTTTCTGTTCTTTGACCCTGTAAATCTAAATGAATCCGTTATCCTTGGGTTATTACCATACCACAGCCTGGATATTATGCTGTCTTGAAATGTCTTCTGCCAAACAGCTTAACCTGTCAATTTTTAATTTTTAGTTTAATATCACCCCTATGTTCAGGACACAGACAAAACATATGAGTGGCCTCTGGTAGAGTCCTTGTTTCTCACTGAAGCCTCATGGGCACAGTCCTTCTCCACCTTCTGCATTCTGTCAGCTCTCTAGTGTCCAAAACCCCATTAGAATAGTCCGTTAGGCTATTTGTACAGTATGTGAGGCCTTTCCTCACCCACGGATCCAAACTCTTCCCCAGTTCTCCCACAGAACAATTCTAGACACCTGCAACAGCCATAGGCCCACCCACAGCGCTGATCTACCATATTAGTTCCTTCATCTGTGACCAAGACAACAAGCAACCTGAGGGAGGAATGGCTTATTTGGGGTCATGGATTGAGGAGGTAACATCCATTGTGGCAGAGGAAGCGCAGTGGCAGGTAGCTCCATTCTGGTGAGAATATGGAACTGGGCTTCATCGCCGCCTCCTATCTCAGAACAAGAAGCAGGATGAAGAGAATCCCAGCATTGACCCACTTTTCTCTTTTTTTCCTTACTCGGGGAGCCCTGTCCGTTACTCACATTCGATGCGCGTACTCTCCAGTCAGTCATTTCTCTTTGGACAAAATAGTTCTCACGGACTCAGCCAATAGCGTGTCATATTAATACCCTGAGTATTAATCCCACCAAGTTGACAATTGAAATTATCCATCACATCTATTATATAAATTTATGGATTTTTGCACTAACTAAAATTTATCTTTTTTAAAGGAAAATACTAGAATATTTACTATTCCTATAAATATGAGTGTCCACATTTCTTGCTTTTTTCCCTTTCTTTAGCAGGTTTTGTAATGCTGATCTGATAACAGCAAATCCTGTGACCATATCTCCATTTTTGTTTATTTTGAAAGATTTCTCACCAGAGAAGAAATTCTAAGATGACTTTTTTTCACTCAGCTTTTCAAGATGTTATTTTTTGATCTCTATTATTTATAATTATGACTTATTTATAAACAGTATAACTTTCCAGAAAAAAATTGAATATTCATGGTCAAACTGGTAAGTTTGACTATAAGATGCTGGAGTGGTGTGTGTATATGTGTGCGTATATGTATGTGTCTAAGTGTGTGCATGCGTGTGTATGTATATGTGTGTGAGTGTGTGTACATGGGTGTGTGCATCTGTGTATGTGTGTGTATGTGTGTGAGTGTGTGTGTGTGAGTGTATGTGTGTGTATGTATATGTGTGTATATGTGAGTGTGTGTGCGTGTGTGTATGTTTGCATCTGTGCATGTGTGTATATGTGTGCGTGAATGTGTGTGTATATGTGTGTGCGTGTGTGTGTGCATGTGTGTATATATGTGTGTAAGTATGTGCATGTTTGTTGTATGTGTGCATATGTGTGTGTATGTGTTTATGTGTGTGTTTTCAGTTTGCTTCTTTGACTCAGAGCATTTTAATTTTTATTATATGGAAAACTATCAGATACTATTTTTTAATTTTTCCCTACCCCATTATTTTTCTTCTCAGTTTCTGAATTTCTGATTATATTATATTCAAGAGTGATTCCTAACAGTCTGTTCTCTTTCATTCGATCTATATTTCACTATTATAATTAGGTTGGGGACTTTGAAAGCATCTCTTTTGCTGCCCTGTTTGGTAAGTTTATGCAGGGGCTATCCCAGTCCATCACAGGGGCTATCCCGGCTCCATCATCCTACAGGGGCTATCCCGGCTCCATCACCCTACAGGGGCTATCCTGGCTCCATCACACTACAGAGGCTATCCTGGTTCCATCACACTACAGGGGCTATTCCGGCTCCCTCACCCTACATGGGCTATCCCAGCTCCATCGGCTATCCCGGCTCCATCACACTACAGGGCCTATCCTGGCTCCATCACACTACAGGGCCTATCCTGGCTCCATCACACTACAGGGGCTATCCCAGCTCCATCAGGCTATCCCAGCTCCATCATCACACTACAGGGGCTATCCCGGCTCCATCACCCTACAGGGGCTATCCCAGCTCCATCAGGCTATCCCAGCTCCATCATCACACTACAGGGGCTATCCCGGTTCCAGCACCCCACTACACAGTTCTACCATTTCTTCCTGGTCCTTTTATCTAGTTTCTATTTTCTTGTAGGACAATCCTACATATTGTCCATAATCATTTTATTCTGACTTAGATACTTGAATAAATTTATAATAATTGATTTAGTATTTTAACTGATAATTCAAAAACTATATGACACTAGATCATATTTCTACCCTTTTGTCTGTGAGTCATATTTTCCTGATTTTGTTCTTGCATCTCGTAAATTTTTTTTTTTTGATGCTAGACACAGTAAGTGTACAGTACATTGCAGAAAGCGCGATTTTGTTTTTATATCTGGAGGTTATTTATTTTTGTTTCATAAGACACTTAAATTACTACCTTATTAACCTAAATGTGTTGAAGACTGTTTGGTGTGTAGTTTCTTAGAGTGTGTACCTATAGACTGTTTATTGCATGTGTGGGGTCCAGCCCCATGGATACAAAGAGCATCTGTAGAACAAACCACAGAGTAGAGAAATCTATGAATTATTTTATCTGAGGATCTTTGCAAAGTACGATTTTATTTATCTGAGGAAAAAAAGACTTATGCACATTCTGAGGGTTCCGTTTTAATCTTCCTCAGTTCTGATTCTAGTACAGCTTCTTTTCATCTCTAATTTTACCCAAGTTTCCAAGTTCTCTCAAAGTCATAGCAAATTCCTTTAGAGACAGCAAGAAGCAGAGCATTTACCATGGCAAGGCTCAGGGAGAGGGTACTTGATGCTTCCATGGACAGTGGCATTGAAAATGTCCTGACCCTAAGATCACAGTAAGGGAGGAACCTTCTAACTTTGGTTGCCAGGCCAGACCATCCTCTGCAGCCCTGGCTAGTTATGAAGCTTTATCCACAGTAGCTGGACCTAAGACTAATTTTTTCTGAACTAGGTTAATTAATTAATCATTATTTGGGACCTGAACAATAAATAGTGAGTTAGCTGAATTTTATGTCCGAACTTAGATTAGGAGTTTGTACAAAATATTAATTGTTAAAAAGCTGGAGCAGGTGAATGCTGTGAATCCATTATCAGCTGCCACTGGGGGAAAGCTCAGGGCAATTCAATCTTTGAAGGATCTTGAATCCACAAAGCCAGACACTTTGTAATTTCATTCTTGAATTAAATCTGTGAGAGTTCTGCTTATGATCTATCCATAGAGACCCTTTGTCTGGCCATTTGCCCTGTCAGGAAGATAATTATAGAGAATAGGCTTCTAAGTTTCTCAACATAATATGGAGCCATCTATCTAGTTATGAAGCATATTCTAGTATTTTTTTTATAAATCCAAATTATACAGCTAAACGAGAGGTCATGTTTCTAGCCATCCACATGTGAGGATATTTTAATTATCTCCGATTGTTTTTAATAAGTTTGAAAATATCCCCACATCCACATATATATGTGTCTATAAGACTGACATGTATGCATATCATGAAAATGCATGGCAATGAGGAGATATCACAACTGGTTTTGCACATGTGAAATTATAGACAGAAGCAGTCTAGTTTTCCAGAATCCATGGCCTTGAAAGCCCTGCCTGACAGGATTCCTCCCTCAGAGAAACAGTCACCTGGTGTGTGCTGACATCTGAACACTAGTTGTCACCTGCTACACACTCCCATAGCCTCCAGTAAGGCATTGCTGCCAGCAGCTCTCTACAGCTTTTCATAAATTCTCCATCCTACCTCTCAGATATATAAGTAGTTGTCTATAGAAAGCCTGTAGTGTGGTGTTTTGTCAATTCTTCTAACTTGGTAAGCATTATTTTAAACTTTATGTATGTGTATGTGACTGTGTGGGGACTCGTGCACACAAGGTTAGTGAGATAGGCTGGGTGGGTGTCACATGCCGTAGTCTGCAGTTACAGGTGGTTGGTTCTGAGTCGTCACATATGGGTTCAGGTGCCTGGAACTGAACTCTGGTACTGGCAAGTGTTCACCCTGTTACCCACTGAGCCAGCTCTCCAGCCCCACTGAGGATCTAAACTCCAAACTCCCTGTGGTGACAGTGTTGACACTCTCTTTTCAGTCACGGCCACTTTGCTCTTGTTCATGACATCTCACTGATAGAGGCAGGCTCGGGTTTAAGGAGAGTGTCTCTGAGTACTTGAGGACTTCGTTTCTCCAAGAGCTCCCCTACCCATTAGTATAAAGCTGTTCCTGTGACCCCAAATTTTATAACCTTGCAACATGCAAAATGAGGGAACGCTGTGTTATCCTGATCTTACCCACAGTGATTCTCCATATTTAAGGGTTAAATATTCTCAACCTCTGCCTGCCTTTTTGTCACTCTTGGTGCCTTCAGCTAGCTCTGCACATGATTTATACCCATTTCACTATATACAAACTCTTTACATTTTGTTATTATATTTTACAGCAAGCAGTCATGTATGGAGTCATCTATTCACATGCATGTATAATTATCGGAGTACTTACTCTATACAAAAGCAATTAACCAGTACAAGCTGTTTCACCATAATGAAAACTTGAAATTCTTCTCTACCATATATTTTCAGCAGTTAAAATTTAATTTTCCTCAGCTAAAGATTTATACTGCCTAGCCTCCTTCACATTACACTTAAAGTTGTAATTCAGAGCAATATGTTATAATATGTCTTCGTTATGGGTTTGTGGATGCTGCTTATCTTTTCATTCTCCGTTGAAACAATTTAAAAGTGCCTAGCTCTATTTGGCCTCATTAGCTTTGACTCACTGTAAATAACATCCAATAAGACATGGGAGGAAATGCATAGTTATCATCTCTTACTTTAGTAACTTTGTCCTTCACATGTGTGACATCATAATTTTAAGCAGGGCACCTTTCCTCATCAATGAGAGTATTATCTGTCAGTTTATTGAGGCCATTTTTTTTCCTTTGTTATTATTGTGGGCCTTTTTCTCTCTTCAAAAATTGGCCTATCTAGGTGCTTATATTTCTTGTCTATATAGAAGCATCGATTTATCGTCTCAGATGATATCGAAGGGAATATGTCCAGCACTTTATTTAATTTTGGAGACCTCTTTTTATCAGATGTTCTTGAACTTCATGAAGGATTGATTCAGATTAAATCTGGCCATCCCTCATTATAAGTGGGCTCTCTTTCTTGCCTTGCTTAACATAATAAAGATAGTTATTTGCACTGCTATCCATGTGGTGTGTAACCTTCCAGTTCCTTTTTCTCTGGGGGCCAAGGGCAGAAAGCAGCTTGCAATTCTCAGTTGTTGGAATTTTCTCCCATTCTGTAGGTGGCCATCCAAGTTAAAGGTCTTTATTCACATGATGATGCCTATGAGAGAACAAAAGCTCATTTGAAAGAACATGTATTTCCAATAAGAGTACCACAGCATGAAATTTCTGTGTAGTCTACATGTACATGAATCACCAGGCATTGACAATAGCAGAAACAGTACTATCAGGCAGTACTTCTCCAGCACTCAGTAGTCATCAGCCCTGTACAGGGTGCTTTGTTGAGGCTGTGTGGCTTGAGCTGTGGGACAATTCTTTCCTATAAAAAGGCGGCTCAGGATGCAACACCAGATATTTGGTGGCCGTGTCAGCCTTATATGCTAACCTAACAAGTTTAGAATGTTTGACCCTAATTGGCACCAAGAATTGCTTCCTCAATCTGTAGTCTGCTGTGAACCACAAGACACAAGGTTGTGTTCCTTGAGTGCCATATTTTCGTGTGGAATCTCTTTTCCTTAACAACTTATAACTCAGTTAATGTTAACTAAATAAGTCTTATATACAATTAGAAATGTTAAAATTAACCTTAAGTGAACTATGCACAATAATACATGACTTAGATTATTTATTCGTTATTTTTGTCAACTTCCAAGTCTTAGAATGTTGTGTCCTGCAGCTGCAGTGCTTGCTAATTGGGTTATTGAAAAAGTTCTCAACACTGGCTGTGCCTGGGGACTTGCTGCCCTCTGACTCTCTGTTCTTGTCTTGCAGGATGCAGGCTGGTTGGTGGGCGTGAAGGAGTCAGATTGGCTTCAGCACAGAGACCTGGCCACTTACAAAGGCCTCTTTCCAGAGAACTTCACCAGGCGCCTGGAGTAGGGCTGCAGATGTTGCAAAAGGGTCACATGAGTGGGTTGTGAAATCTTCATGAAATGCTGGGGTGTTCACTTTTGCTACTACCCTCAGAATGATTGACAGACTGGTGTCAGATCAGGCTTGGGAAGACAGATCAATAGAGCATGATCAGAAAAACCTGTAACAAGAGCGGGGGGGAAATAGCAAACTAAGGGACAAGTCCTTACTTTGTTCCCTGTGTTCAATAGAGGTCTGTGTGTGCTTCGTCTAACTGTGGACACTGGTACTTGATTCTCTTTCCCCAAGTCTAAAGTAGCTTCCTCCAGACCAGACTCTGACTTCTTTGCATCAAGTGTGTGATGTGAGTGCTGCCCTGCAGATGTAACGAGTTATGCTATAGTGAGACCTCGTTTATTCCCTTGCCCAATGTGAGCACAAGCTCTCTTTCTCTTTCAAGTTTACTGTATTTAAAACTGAACAGCTGCAAATGTTCTTAACAGTCTTTTCCAATCACCTCTATCTACATATGTAAGGACATACAGTCCCACAAGCTAATTCCTATGCCTGCCGGACCTATGTGTATGCAGATGGCTACATATGCATAGCTGACCTCTTTCCTTTCCACTGTAGCTCTCTGCTGCTAAGTGTCATTGTTCTTATTCTGGCTGCCATTACAGCTGCAGTTTTGCTTCAGGGCAAAACCACTCATCCCATTGCCAAAACAGTTGACAGTGTCTGTGTGTGTTGTGTGCCGTTTTTTTCAGGGTGATATAACCTTAGCACGTCCATGCTGCTGCCCCTTCGGAGAGAGCAGGACCTGATTGTGTAGCTGCTCAGCTGCTGAGGCCAGAAAAAAAAATTAGATATGGACCAGCAACTATGCAGTCTTTATTTCTGCCTTTATGTGATTGGCTGGATAAGGGGGCAAAAGAACCTATTTACAAAAGCTCCTATATATTTCCACATATTTATGCAACTCATCTTCACGGATCATTCTAAAATGAAAGAGGTGATGTATGCTGTATCACAAACCACCTGTAACAGTTATGTTCTCAGTGCTGTGTCGTTCCAAATAAACCTTGGGTAATCTCCAAGTTACACTGAATGCTTTTCACGAGTATTTTGTTTATTAACGTTTTGAGATCTCATTCCAGTTGGACATGCTACTTTAGTTTATATTGCAGTAGTTATTTGTGCTTGTACCACCTCTGGGTTGTGCTCCATGGCTCTGCCTTCCTTCACCATCCCACCATTGCAGTCATTGCTCGTCACTCAGGGCTTCCTGGGAACCAGCAATAACTAGAGCACAAATAACAGCTGTGGGGAGACCCACTTCTATTGGTGACTGGGACACTCAGCCTGTGAATCACTGGCAACCGTATGGCTCATAATCAGCCCACAACAGCTTCATTTCTGGTCACTTTTCTTTCTGGCATTTATATGTTTGTAAGTACATACAAAAAAATAGTTCAGACAATATAAAAGTCAATTTCATGGAGCCATTGTAGCTAGAAGAGAATGCATGTTTCATTTTTGAGAATTTCTACTAATAGAGCTTTGTCTACAGTATGCACTGATAAAGAATATGCATGAATGTATTTCTTTTTTTTGTGCTTCAAATTCTACTGATAGATTACTGGGTTTTATGTATTGTTTTTGTTTGTTTAAGTGTTAATAGGGAAATTTCTATTGACCCATTGTTTTCTCTAGAGGTAATTTACAGGGAGGCTTAGTCATTTTAAATACTAGTCTAGTGCAAGAAAATGCCACTGTCTAGTAGCTTGGCAGGGAATTAATCAAGCAGAGGGCAGCAAGGTGAACCCGTATAAGGAGATCACTCCCAACATGAGAACACAGAGGATGATGAAAGGTGATTAAACAGGGAGTTAAGTTCTTTGCTTTGGTTTGTTATTGGCTGTGTTTGGTATTAAACTCTGACCCTCGCAAATGCTGGGCAATATATTTGCATCCCCAATACTCCAAAAAGCTTTAATAATAAAATGTACCTAAACTGAACAAAGCTAGTTGCCACATCCCTCAGAGCAGTTACTTGGACATTCCACTGTGATCTTCCCCCAATGGCTGGGGTTTCAGGATATAGGATGTGGTTCACATAAATTTTGCCTTGAACTTCCTAGATTAATGTACTAAGGTGACTCTACTAAGTTCATCCAAAACAACATGCTTTTAATTATTTAATACTTATTTAAATTATGTTTTGTTTTTGAAATATTAAATGCAGGTAATGAGATTGTTTCAGAAACTGGCAAAATCCAAGTATTTCCAATATCCCGAAAAGGACTGAGTGGGAGACAGTGCCCTAGTCCCATGAGACAGAAACTGCTCTTGCATACAGTGGGCATTATTTGGTCTTAGTGAGCTTTCGGTGGGGGAAGCTGTAGTGGCTTCAGCATCTTCCCTGGCTACCACTGTGATAACTCATCCTGTGCACATCAATTGATTATATGTCTGTGAGTTTGTACCTCTATCTTATCCCACACAGCCTGGATCCAGGAAGCTCTGTCTGAGCCTTGATCTTTTACCCCCTCTTTCAAAACCAATGGCATGCAGATTTCCACATCTTTAGGGATCAGATAGAGAAAGCCTCTGGTTATCGATAAGTGGACACTGACCTGGCTCCATACTCAAACTTTTATTCCATTAACCTGTGCGGTGTGGGTAACTACAACAACGCTTGCTGCTTTAAATATTAAATGCTATCTCAGGTTAAACTGTTCCCTAGGACAGGAAAAGTTCCCTGCACTATGCTGCTATAATGCTACCAACAAGATTCTGTCGAAGCTAGGGAAGATTTTATGTTAACAAGAAAACCGTGATGATGGCATCTCTTGGACAGAGTATGAAGAAGCATTGTTCTTTGTAACACATAGAAACTTTGGATTGGGTCACTGGAAAAATTTCACCATGATTCTACACCCTCTTTAGATGGCCCGTTAAAGAAAACACCTTGGGGAAACTCCAAACCCAGTGAAGAGTTTGATGACTGAGGTTCATTCCTTTATCTACACAGACTTTATGACTGAGCACCTTAACGCTTTAGAGATACAGCACTGACCATCCTAGGACTCTACTAGTGCTTTCTGAGCAGCTCAACTACAATCTACCTTCTGATTTTTACTGAGAGCTGAGAGAAAATCCTTATAAACACTGTGTGCCAGACCTTGGAGGAAGCATTTCAGATTGTTTCTCATGTGAGAATAGCTATTGTCTTCTAGAATATTACCTCTTTGGGGGCCTCAAGTAAATAGACATTTTATACCTTCATGGAGGAGACAATGATGGTCTCTCCCAAAGTCAGACAACGAGAGCCATGTGGTTGCCTTCAGCCTGGAGATGCTCTTTATCCCTGACTCGACCTTGATTTGAGATTTTTCTTAACATACAACGTTAGGCTGAGATTGATCTGGCTGAGACCAGCTCTCTGTATCCTAGCACACAGCAAGGGGCTAAGGAAGTTCAAAAGCACCAATAGTCAAATTCATGAAAAAATGAGCAGTCTACCCAAATACTTTGAACCTTCGGTTATACTTTTTCAAGACTGATTGCTGACTTTCCTGGTTTAAAAAGTCATTGTGATACAACTCTTAAATCTATGCAAACTGGGAGGAAGGCCCTAAAGCTTTTTTTCAAAGGAAACTTAAACTTTGTATTAGTTTCCTAAATTCTAAATAGCCCCAGGCCCTTCCGATCTCAGGTCAGACACTCAGATTGTCCAGTGCTTGAGTGTCGAGGGGAGTTGTAAGCTTCCTTCTGTCTCTCAGTAGCTTCTATGGATGTGTCTGTATTTAGCTCTTGAGAAATACATCCTTGTACATCTTAAAATTATGGAAGTTCAGGTGAGTGTGGGAACACCTTGTCTGTAAGTATTTGCCACAGGCATAATACCCGTGTACCCCCTTCTCATCAATAAACATCACAGAACTCTCTCATTGCTGAAGCTTCTGCATTTCTGACCATCACGTGATTTCTGTGGTATCTGGATCTGATGCTATCAAAGATTCCCACACTTTCCCTAAGGTTCCAAGATACAAATTCCACTTGTCCTACCTCTCTGATTTTCTTTCTTTCCCCCCTTTTTATTGATTATTATTATTATTGTTGTTTATTATTATTATTATTTGTATTCTGCATGTTTCCCTTCTTTCTGAGGAGGCTGAGGGTGGGGCCCTAAGTTGGGAGAAGGCAGTCCCCTTCAGTTTGTATCCATGCTGTCTAGGGACTGGCCCTCGAGAGGGTCCTGTTTCTTCTAACTCCACATGTGTGCATGTTGATTAAACAGTTGCCAAATTCCTAAGCCTGAGTTGCGATCTCTAACTTTTGAGTGGAGAGTGCATGAAAGCCTTCAGCCTGTTTCCCTCACTGAGATACTGCTTACCTCAGCTTCGTGTTCTCCATCGTCCTGGTGTTCAAATGTAAGTGCTGAGAGAGTAAACAAGAGGCATGGAACCCATCAATTTCTTCAGAAAAGCACAGACATCCCAAGAGCAGCATTCTAGGACATCTGAAATTAAATATAAAAGAAATATGAAGTAATTCTGTCACACTGGGGAGCAATATCAAATAAAACCCCAAAGCTTACCAAGTGTATGGTCAAGAAAAAAAAAAAAGAAAAAGTTTGACTGGAAAGCTTCATTTAATGAAGTGATGCAGATGGCAAGCAGCTTGATCTCTTTGCTACATCTGAGACTCACAAAGGACTGACAGATAACACACAAACTTCTCAGCCGAGATGACACTTCCAGAATTACCGTTAGAATAATTTATATCTATGGCTTCTTACTTATATTTGCTCATGTATATTTTTGATTAATTGACATGAGTCTTAGGTATAATGTCTTGCTTCCCAGGCTCTCTAAAAGTTCTGTATTTTAAATTACTTGATCTACACAAAACTATGATGTAATTACTAATATCACTCATTACAGACAGGACATTTTGCGTAAGATCAGATAGTAAACAGCAGTGCAGAATATGTGTGACCTCGGAGGACTGTCTCCTCCTCTAGCCCTGTGCTAGGGCATGTCCTTTGTGTTATCCAGAAAGGATGGGAATAACCAGGATATTGAAGGGAGACTTGGCAGTGCGCATGCCGGTTTCCTAATAATCAAACCAGCTTCTGGTAACCTATGAGATGTTGCTTAGTACATACTGGCAAAAATGAAAGACTTCTACCACCACCCACTGGCTGTACTTTGTGAAAAAGTGTGTGTGTGTGTGTGTGTGTGTGTGTGTGTGTGCGCGCGCGTCTGTGTGTGTGTGTTCCCCCTGACCAGCAGCCCTAGGACTGAGTTCCCAGAATGGAGGCCGGTGAAGGTTACAGCATAGCATGGGCATGTGATAGCAAAGACCCTAATCCTGGGAAGTTGCAGAAACAGCACTCAGCAAAGGCAGCAGAGGAGCAAAGGGAACAGACTGGAGCACCAATCATGAGAGTGAGCACCTCCTGACTCAGGAGGGAGTGTTGAAAATGCATGATTCACATGGCCCAGACGGCAGAGGCTCCACGCACATGCAGCTAATGTGTTAGACTGAGTGCTCAGGGAGAAATAGAATAGGAAACCAAGTGCAACAGTTAACAGATGTGTAAAATTATGCCGCGGTGCTGGCATGGATTAGTAATGACAGAAAACAATTCAGAAATATAAGAAAAACAGGATATCTAAGGTCTAAAACAGCACCAGCGACTCCACAAGCTATGTCACTAATTTCTGCATAACCTATTCAAAAACTGTTAAACAATTTACATTCTTCTTCAGTAATGGGACTTGAACTCAGGTATGCTGGGCAAACACTCTACCGCTGAAATATATCTCAGGCACAATTTCAATTATTTTCATTGTGAGGGAATCTTAAGTTGCTCGTGATCTACTCAGCACAGAGGCTACCAGGCCTTGGACTTGCCATCCCCCCAGGTAGCTGAGTCTGCAGGTGTGCCCCATCATACCTGGTCACAAGCCTTGAGACTTAGATAAGCCACAATCCCCAGTCACAGAGAGTGGTTTCCACTCATAAAGTGAGACCAGGGTAAAGTGTGTTGTTCTTTGTCTTTGGTGGTTGTAGAAAATATGGCCCTTTTCCCTCTTTCTCTGAGAAAATCGTATTCACTAGCTGCCAAGGACCACTGGCTTTGACCGCTGGGCACTCATCTTGGGGATTTGTCATACCTCTCTTTTCTGAATTGATTGAAGCAAGCTGGAATAAGGGTGATAAATAATACTGGATTCAAGCACTGATCAGAGTTTTTGGTATCACATGAATATGAGAGAAAAGATAAGAGCTTGTTTTAGCATCCAAATCATAGACAACCATTGTGTCTTCCAGTTACAGGCTGCAGTGAGCCACAGTTGACCTTCTTGCTGGTTATTAGAACCCATTATTAAAACATTTAAAATGTTAAACCAGGTTAAATCCTATTGAAATGATGTGAACAGATGGCCCATTCTGAATACTCCCAGCCAGTTCCACTGTTTTACTGAGGGGGTCTTCTTTGCAGTTTCTAGACAAGCAAGAACCAAACACCAGTAAGATTCAGCACAGCTCAGCTCTTCTGTGTGCTTCAGTTGTCTATGTGTATGATGTGTAGGTTCAAGTGTGCATACACAGGCATGCAAGTTACCTCTGCAAAGCTCAGGTTTCCAGTGGTGGCAGATCTTATATCTGCCATTGTAATCAGTCCTTACAGCCCCAGCTTAGCCTCAGCACCCCTGTCCTCAGAGTTATCGTGTGTTAAGTTGACAGTGGTGCATGTCTTCCTGTGGACCAGCCAACCTAGCCTGACCTTTCCCTTGATGATGCAGTAGGGGACCTCCATCTTTCTACACAGGGCTGGCAGGAAGACCACCAGCTCATGCACAATCACCACCAGCTCAGACGTCTTGTTCTCCACCAAGGAGGTGCTGCATTGACCCTGCTCAAAGGACTGATGATCTTTTAGTTGGGACGTTCCCTTTGCCAGCAGCTTTCCTCTCCACACAGGCCAGGAGCCTTTACTTATCCTCCTGCTTTGTCGAGCTGTGGGCAAGCTTAAGCAGCTGGATAGCTGTTTGCCAGTCCAGGGACCAGGTGAACTGGCTAACAGCTGCAGGTACCCTGAGAGAATGGCCTTTTGCCACTGCAACCTGATACAGCGGGGCCATTTGAGAAAGAAATTGAGATCTCTTTTGGGCGGGATGTCCAGCCCAAATGCAAAGTTCTTAGGCCTTTTCTCAAACAAAGGATTCCTCACACGTTTGGCTTCCTGTTTCCTCAGCACCATGGAGCAGGGGCCACCTTCTTCACTTGGCCTTCTTGCCTTTGAACATCTTGCTCGGCTGGAGGAGAGAGAAAGCCTATGTGGTTTTCTTAACAATCCTCTCAGTGACTAGTCAAGAGAACAAAAACACTATACATTATTGTTGAATCCAGCTTAAAATAACAAACTCTTCACTTTTTCATGCCCATATCAGTATAGGGAGCATCTGTTCAAGCCAGAGTCACAAAATATTAAGCTGGAAGGGAAAAATATCAGCCACTTCTCTCACTTTGGAAGTTTAAAAAGTAGAAACTGTGCAAAGGAGGTTCTTTAAATAAGCCCATGCTGTGCACACAGGGACCTGTCTGCTGTTAGACCCTTTACTGGAGCCTCTATATGGGAACATAGTAAGTTGCTATACCTACTGTTGCCAGGAGAGGGTGCCAGATGTTAGCGTAAATAAGTAAAGCGCTCAAAATACTGTATCTTTTAAGAAGGAAGTATACATTTGAAAATTTAGAGAAAGTAGGTCACCATCATATTTTCTTACTTTAAAATGTGTCAAAGATAATGAATTTTGAATTATTATCAACCAATTAGTTTACTCAGAAAACAGGCTCAGTTGACTAAGTGGCCCCACCAAATTCATTTTATTTATTTATTTATTGATTGATTGATTTGGTGTGTGTTTGTTTATGAGCGCATGTTTATGTGTGCAATGTTTGTGAAATGTTTGTTTGTGTGTGTGCGCGTGTTTCTGTGTACGCGTCATTTAGTAGATAACCTTAAGTGTTCATCCTTCCACTTTGTTGAAACAAAGTCCCTTTGTCATTCCCCTCCACGTATGCCACGTTAGCCCACCTCTGAGTTTCTGGAGAGTCTACCTCTGCTTCTGTCTTGCTCTGTGATCACTGACGTCACAGACAGAATATGTGCTACACCTAGGGGCACTGAGGTGCAGGAGTTCGAACTGGGATCCTCACAGAATGTATGGCACCTTTACCAAACTGCCATCTCTCCAGTCCCCTTTTCAAATTCTTTTGTGCCTCTTGAGAGCTACATGACATCAATGAGTTAATTTCTTAACTTTTCTAAAGATGTCCTCACATCATTTCCTTACACTGTCTAATTTAGGATGGAAGTTCTGCCTATACTGAATTCTTTATATGTTAAATAACAGTGGCTTCTGCTTGGGAACTCACTGGGCTTATATTTAATCCAAGCCTCCAATGTCTTAGTGACCTTGAGCAGTTAAAGCTTCTTAAATTCCAATTGTCTCACCTGGCAAATGCAGTTTTTATCTCCCTTGAAGATTGTTATAAGGATTAAAAGATTATAAGATTCTAAATTGTCCTTAAAACAAACCTACTCATTTTAACACCAATAAGTTGACTCAGTCCCCAGGACATCATGTGCAAAGGGGAAAGTTATTACTCATGACAGTGACTTTTCCAAGGACACGCTCTTCTAAGTCACAGCATATGGACTTGACGGTCATTCTGCCCTTTTCAACTCAATTCTATTTAAAGGTTTTCAGTCAAGCTCTCTAAAGTGTGCTTCCAGAAGTTCCATCCTGAAAAGTCCCCATACCCAGTGCACTGTATGTGGATCACACTATTAGTTGTCCTTTTCTGGTGAGCTCTACAGCCTGACCATGTAGTATGATAGCCATGTAGCCAGAGGCAGTGTTTGATCAGAACTGATGGCTCCCTGACATCCTTTTGTGCATATATGAATCCAGGAAGTAGAGCCTTGGCTAAAGTTTTCAGGACACACTCAGCTTCCCTGGACATGGTTTGTGGTCCAGACTGCCTACATTGGCAGGAGATGCTACTGCAGCCCAAGATCCAGCAGGTACTAAGAGCTATACAGACATATGGGCGTGAGCTAGGATCCCTGTCTACTGCCTCACCTGTCTCCTCTCTGTCACCTCCTGATTCAGTCTTCTAGGTCAGTAATAGTTTGTTAGTCATTGTTCCTGTCCATGACCCAGGCTGGCAATATGAAAGGTCTGTTAATGACAGTTCCTTTAAAATCCTCTAAGGAGATAACTCACAAGTTAGTCATGATGACTTCCCCCTGAACATACATACTAAATGTCTGTGATGTTTCAGACTTTGTGATAAGGGATCTTTATCTTGATATATGTGGTTCCAGGAACTAGCCACACACATTATTGACCCACCTCACTGTTCCCAAAACATAATGCAGGGAGATCAGACAGCTACTTATAGGTCATGAAACCATGGGTAATGCAATAATTATAATAATTCATGGTAAATAGACTAATTTCCATGTTATTGCTAAGTGGCATCTCATAGAGGCTGAAATAAAAAGTAATATGATTCATTTTAAAGCAATGTTTATTTTCATAATTCTATCATGATAGTGATTTAGCTCTGTTCATTTGTGACCTGTGCAGTTACCAGAAAAAGCAGAAGTATATCTAGCTGGCAAATTTGGACCTATCATAGGACTTACAGCCTCCAATTCATAGGCAACAGGGGAGCAGAGAAACAAGTTAACACGGAGAAAGAAGACGATTCTGAGACACAACTGAAACAGAAACCAGCAGAACAAAGGAATTAGAAGAAGAATAGAGGGCACAGGGGACAGAGAAGAGAACAGAGAACAATGGAGACCGTGACATCTGAGGATACGTTAGAAGGTAGAAAGACACCATGACAAGAAGGCAATGAGAGAAAAAGGGAGAGCTAGGTACAAAGACTCAGGGGAGGTGTGGTGGTGCAAGCACAGGAAATAGAGTCAAGAGGGCAGAAGACAGAGGCAAAGAGAGATTGTAATGTGTGTAAGTCAGAGACGGCTAAGGAGACTCACAGGAGGCGATTCCAAAACCTACCTCGGTTGAGCTGAATGCACGGCTTACAAGCAACTCCAGTCTCTCTGTAGCAGCTGTTACTGTGGGAAGGGTCTTGGGCATCTAATGAGTTTCTGGGCTTCCAGAGCCTGAAAAGCTGCATGAGATTCACTTATCTTTGCTGAGGTGGGATGAGGATCAGTTCTTCAGATATAGATACACACCATGGGGACTCAGAAGCTGTATTTGATGAAGGCACTGATATTGCGCAAATTCTATTTGGTGTTATAATAAAAACCCAGAGTCATATATTGGGGAAAAGCCGAAATATCAGAGAGATAGAAAAACAAACCACAGCCACTTCTTACCCATCAAACTTCTCAGGCCTGTCTCCAGGAATCCTTCAAGCCAACCAAAAATCTCTCAGTTCTCAGCTGAAAAGGGAAGTGCCCTACCTCACTTCCTGGTTCAACTTTCCTAGAGCTAGGATTAAAGGGATGTGTTCCCCAAGTACTGGGACAAAAACATGGGACCAAAGTACCAGGATTAAAGGCTTGAGCTACCACTGCTCAGCTCTGCTAGGCCTTGAATTCAGAGATCTAGACAGGTTGGATCTCTGCCACCCGGGGAATGGGATTAAAGGCATAGGTCATCACTCCCTGACCTCCCCGGCTTGACTCTGCAGGTGGCTAAGTCCTCTGATATTTCAGACTATCTTTTATTAGATATACAGTATATCACCACACACTGACACCTCATTTGGGCCTTCAGATCCTGGCAGATACCTAGTAAATAACTCAAAGAATAAAAAATGTGGCCTGTCTGCTTATATTCTGTACCTCTCCCTTTGCCAAGTCATTCGCTCCTGGGATCACAGGGGATTTCATGGACAATATGTGATGACATAAGTAGAAACTATGCCCAGACAACATCAGCTTTTCATTGTGACAAAGGCCCCACTGAGCCCGATCAGGCTAAGATAATAAGTGTGGCCATGCCACCATGTCATACAGCTCTGTAACACACACTCCTTGCTTTTTTTCCATTAGTGACTTGGTTCTTGCTATATTTTACATAAATTTTATCCTATATAAATTATACTAAAAAAATGTACATACAATTCTCATTTGAGTTTAAAGTGTATCATAGAGCATGAAGATGACACACAGCATCAATAACTTATTCGGTGCATGAACTGCAAACCTACAGTGCAGCTATTTCAAGGAGGTTTTTCAGAGGACACAGAGTCTTTAAAAAAAAATGGGGCTGAGTGGCCAATAGAGCAATCCTGGAAGCAGGTTCTCTTGCTTCTACACTATGGGCAGGGATTAGTCGATGTTGTGTGGTAGGAAACGCAAGCTAGAAAGTTAAAGAAGCTTGAGGAATGGACATCTTATGGGCTGACTGAAAGAAAAAGAGAAAAAAAGAAGCAATAGTCACTTCCCTTACTCTACATAACCACAGCAAAGCATTGCTTGATAGGATTGTGAAGTGAGATAAAAAATAAACTGTCTGTGACAACAGACACACTTAGTGGCTGGACCAGGAAAGGATCCAAAGCACCTTTCCAAAGCCAGACTTGCACCAAAAAAGAGGTCACAGTTACCATTTGGTGACTGAAGGCAGAAGTTCTCTTAAAATACACCAATCCAAGATTAATATTTATTGAAATATAAGCCAACACTCACGATACAGGTAACAGCTTATATAGGTGCCTGATAGACTGGCTTATCCATGCGATGGTTGATGGATGCTGAACCGGTCCCTCCAGCAGTCAGGAACCAAAAAATTGGGGCCCAAGATCCCAGCAGCCCCTTATGAATGGGGTTGGCCACTCCCCCTTCAGGAGCCTGGGACCCTGGATGAGCGTCTTCGGACCTTATCAGCTGACACCTGAATCCCACCACAGGTGATCTGCCAATGGTCTGATCCCAACACCTTTCTGAATCCCTATGAAATTATTACAAGCAAAATGTATACTCAGCAAGTCACTGAAATGCTCATAAAACCCCAGTGCATGCAGCCAGCATCGGTCAACAGAAAGCTCAATTCTCCACAGCAACCCAACCACCCAGCGCAGACACAATGCTTCCAAAGGTGAAAGAATTGAGCTGCAAATTGCCTCATACTACCACATCCCTCTAACGTCTAATTAACCGTTTACCACTTTCTCAAGTACCTAGATAAGATTTTCCAGGAACATGTTTCCAAAACCATCAGGGTGAAGGGAATGTTTTCTTCGAGTTCCAAAGGACAGATTTTTATACTACAGGAACAAACAGATTTGCTTCATTTCTCATTGGGAAAAAAATGTGTTGATGGTAATTGTTCTTGCTTTGATGAATAAAGATGTGCTTGCATCTAGCTGTAATGATTTAAAATTCACAGCCCGAAACTGCAATTTATTTTGCACCAACCTAGAATAAATCTTGAATCTGAAGATGAATGACAGATGAAAATGAGTTGATGAGAAGGAAGGTAGAAGCAAATGCAGTCAGCATCTCTGCCCTTAATATGATCTCTGTGGTCTGATGCTTCTTTGGCTTTGGGTAACTAAATACCCAAAATGTGCACTGGTGTCTCATTCTTGGGGTCACCCATTTCTGATTTAGCCCTAGGAGTTTTACTGAGAAATACTTAAATATGGCACTGTACATGCTGAAAATGAACATGACTGCACAATTGTTATTGTGAAAAATAAGAATTATAGGAAATTAAACATTTCATATATTTTACTAACCTTGTTATATTTCATATTTGCATTTTAAATTTAGTTTTCTTTTTAGCTTCCATTTTCTTTTTCCAAACCCTCCATATGCCCCCACCTTTCTCTCTCAAATTTTTGACCTCTTTTCTCATCCACTGTTGTGCCTACACATATTTTTTAATGTAACATATTCGATTTGTACAATGCTACCTAAATGTACATTTTCAGAGATGATCATTGGCCATTGGTGTTGGGTAACCATTGGTGTACTCGTCCCTGAAAAAGACTGTTTTTCCCATTCTCATACTCTGTAGTTGCCTGTAATTAATTGTGTAAAGTTGAGGTCACTTGAGCTTTCCCTGTCCACATTAACATGTGTTGCTACTGCCCTTGTTCAGTTCATATCTAAGCAGTCATAATTACAAGACTTGATGGGTGTAGTTTCCGACATCATTAGAAAAAATAATCTTGCAGCAAACTCCCTGTGCCTCTGGCTCTTACAATTTTTCCACTCCCTCTTCTACAATGATCCCTCAGCCCCAGATGTGTGTTATTTGTATATGTATCCATTGGGACAGGCTCCATAACTCTGCACTTTGACCAGTATGGCTTTCTGTAATGTTATTCACCTTTTGCAAAAAGAGGTTTCCTTGATGAGAGGTGAGGACTACACTTATCTGTGTGTATAAAGACATATAATCCCCTGCAAGATGCACCATTTCACTGTCCATGTGCAGGTGACTATGTTTCCAGTATCTATCAGGATTTCTCTCCTGTTGACTGGGTCCTAGTACAGTTGTTAGTTACCTCTGGATATGAATGCCACCACTGTACCCTTAGGGGTATTGTGCCAAGCTGGCCGTTGCTGTGGTTCATAGTCATCATAGCTCGGCTGGACTATGGCTTGCCTCCCTCCTTTGGAAGCTTGCACAAAGCCTGCTTCTACCATGGAAACTAGTCCTGAGGGAGAAAGCTTTCAGTTCAGCTTCCACTTCCAGGCCTCTGGACCCAGCATTTGAAGTGTATGTTTCTTCAGCAGGAAGGACTCACTCTCTACCTCTGCGGGGAGCAACATGAGCAATGACAATAGCCTGTAGAGTTTCTCTAGGAAAACCCCAGCAGACAAGTTAAAAGAGAACTTCTTGTGCCTGGTGTTGAGGTTTACCAGACATTGTATTTAGTTTTTGTAGGGAGCATTGAGAGCCTAGCTGAGAGAATTTCATTTAAACTATGTATTTATATGTTTACACAGACGTATGTGTATTATAAGCTTTTTAAAGATAGACTGCTGACAGTATGATTACTTATGACTTTTCAGACATTCCATTATTAAAGTCTTGATTCTCATCCACAGAAACCTATGTGTATAAAGTAAGTGTAATTGTATTCAAATGACTCCTGATATTCTGCTATACTCATATCAATGCCTTATTTAGCCATCATCAGAGAAACTTCCTCCTAAAGCAGATGAGAACAGAGACCCAGAAAAAGAGAGAGAAAGACATTAAAACACATAGCTCTAAATGGGGTGTCTTCACAAAATCCATCCCCTTGAGCTCAGGGAACCTAGCTGAAGAGCAGATGGAGTGTCGGAGCCAGAGGGCATGGAGGACAATAAAAGTAACAGGCCCTTTAAATCAACTGAGCAAGGCTCATATGAACTCAGAGATTGAAGCAGCGAGTACAGGGACTACATGGGTCTGCATCAGGCTCTGCATATATATTATAGCTTTCAGCTTAACACTTTTATAGGAGTCCTGAATGTGTGAATGAATGGGTCTCTGATTCTTGCGCCTTCTCTTGGGTCTCTCTGCCTTCTGTTGATTTGCCTTGTCTAATTTCAATGTGAAGGGTTTTGCTTTGTCTTATTATATTTTGTTATATTTTGTTGTTATCTCTTAGAAACCTTTTCTAATGAGAGATAGAAAGAGAGTGGATACAGATATTTTAAACTTGTTTCTATCTAACAAAGCAATCAGTTTTTTTGCTCACACAGTAACTAAGTGAATTAAAGTATTTTTTTTTAAAATAGCATGGTTTTCCACACATAAAACTGTGAAGTGTAAAGCCTCCTTGCTGCACTATAAAAAAATCACTACAGTGATAAAATTCGAATACCTAGGCAAGAGGGGAGGGGACTAATCAATGTATATTATATGATAAAAGAATCTATTTTTAATGAAAAGAGAAAAATAAAATAAAAAGAGAGAACAGGTGTGAAGTTGTGTGTCTAGGAAGGTATGGGGGAGTCTGGGAGGATTTGGAGGATATATTGTATATATTGTATAGAATTTATTTTCACTTAAAACTATATTTAAAAAGTAAACGTAATTGTAATTAGCACTAACAACCCAACCCTCAGCACAGAAACAGAATTTTAAATCTTTCTGTCTCTCTCTATATATTCTGTTTAGGGACATGAACCTATAATTCTACTTTTAAAAGTAGAATTCTGTCTATTCTATTCTGTTCATCGTGTGTGTGTGTGTGTGTGTGTGTGTGTGTGTGTGTGTGTGTTTTCTTCCAATACATGGGCAGCTTCATTTTGGGGGGAGTTGTATTTTTAAATTTTTAGATAGTTTGGGTAGTCAAAGCTGATTTTTATTTTACAGAACACCCGTTATCAGCCTTCTGGAAAGTAGGATTGCAATCATTCCCATCATGCCCAGCAGGAAATCTTTAAATCGGTTGATTTATTTATGCGCGCTCTCTCTCTCTCTTTCCCCTCACCCCTCCCCACCCACCTTTTTTGGGGGGAAGGTATGAAAGTCAAAGTTACATTTAAATTTATTTTAATTTAAGTTTTAATTACTATGCCTAAGAGGTCCCTTACCCTACCCTTTTGTCTTTTATCTTTGTCTTTTATTCCTGCCCTTTGTCCCTCTGGAGCAAATAAATCTTTGTGCTGAGAACTTGGTCTTCGGGTTTCTTGTGCGAATACTGGTCCTTTCAATCTTAATGGATGCCAGTTTCCTTTGATATACTAGATTCAAACCTTATCAGTTTTGTTGGTGGTGCTTGCTTCCAAGTCCACTCACACGCGTTACAAAAACGACTTTTCTCAGGACAAGACTGCAGCAAAATTTGCACATAGAGGGTCTGACTTGCAGGAATTTTCCACATTGGGTGCAGGCAATTTCATCTAGAAATCTGTCTCCAAATGTGTCTGTACTGTGCCTGCTCCGGTTCTTTTCTCTGCAGGTTACTAACGTCTTTGACTAGTACCTGCTCTCAGTCACCTCAAGAGGGTGCTAAATGAACACACAGAAGCAGAGAGGCATGGCTGCTCCCAGACATCCACACCTCCCTATTGGACAGCTGGTTAATTCTGAAAGAGCTCTTCGGATTATGTCTCTCTGCCCTGACTCAGTCGCCAAGACCAGTTCTGAATCGCAATTTTAGGGATTCGCATCTAAGAGGCTTTTTTGCACCACCAGCCTTTCCCAGTCCACAGAGCAGAAGGCATGCTAGGGGTTTTGGTCCTACTTCTAGCTTTCTTGCCTGCTGGTAAGTATACGGTATAGATGCCAATGAGATTTTGCTTCCTTTTAAGTGGGAAGCCATGCTGATGAATTCCCATTCTACCATTCTCACTCTTTTGCCACTGTAGGCAGACAAATGTCCCCCAACTCGGGAGAAGGAACAATGTCAGTCACCAGGCCAACGGGATCCTCTGCTGTAATTACTTGTGATACTCACACAACAAGCGCTTATATCCACTGGTACCGATTCCAGAATGGGGGGTCCCCACAGCACCTTCTCTACTATAACTCCGATCGCGACACAATTGTGGTGGATTCCACAATCATGCCAGGGAAGTACCATGTTTATGAAGCCACAGATGAGACTTACCAATTGGTCCTTTGGAATGTGGAAGAAACCGATTCTGGTCTGTATTACTGTGCCAGCTGGGGACAGCACAATGATTCAGCCTTGCCTTTATCTACACTGAAACAGCAGTTTGCAGCTGTTCTTAGTGCACAAGACAGACCAGCTCCCTTCTCACCTTCTCTGCTTGAAAATACTATTACTACTACTACTACTACTACTACTACTACTACTACTACTACTACTAATAATAATAATAATAATAATAATAATAATAATTCTGGATGCCATGTCTAATCTTCACCTTATGTCCATCTCTTTCTCTTTGGTCAGCTCTACTGTGGTCCCTAACAGTACCACTGGACAGTTCTTCAAACCAAACTACCATCTTTAATCTTTGACCAAGAACCCTTGACTGAAAACATAATCTTTTAAACTCTCTTAGGGACTGTCGAAAGCCCATCCAGTCATCAGTCTAGGATATAGAAATTTGCTCAGGACTGATAATTGTCACAACATGTTTACTTAGGAGAGCACTTAGAGGACTAGTTAAGTTGATCCATATGTGTGATCGTCACACAGGGAAAATGACAAGAGCAACAATTTTCATTACCTAGATGGTGAGAAATGGAAGAATGAAAACTTTGGGTTTTCTGAAGACTTCTTGCTAAGGCACATTCATTATCTTTTGAACAACCTGATTTTTCCAACACCATAGCATCCATGACATTGTTTGTGGGAGTGATAGTTTAGGAAAGTAGATGTAAATAGGCCAACTATTTTGTCTAAAGAACACAGCATCAACACACTGAATTTCAAAGATAAAATTGACTTCTTGTAGGGTTTCCAGTCTACAGAACAGGTTGGAGCTCTGCTCGAGGGGGCAGAGTGGGCCTATGACAGCATAGTTCACAGAAAAAAGTGTCAACATTTGGCTCCTGTTATTGCCTGCATTAAGGTGAGGGTCTTGGTCATTGTGCCACCTCACATGAACTAGTTCTCTTGTGGATACCCTTGCTCTTGTTCTTATCTTTAGGGGTCGTTGGAAAACTGGCTTATTTCTCTGGCTACTAATTCTCTCTGTTCCTGGAGAAGTAAACAGCGTGGGTCTGGTTTGGAGACATGGAACTTTCAAAGGACTGCTACATTTTAGTTTAGCATATTGGTCTCATGGAACGAGAATTTTTCTCTACCAGTGGCATCCCATAAACCTTATTTGTCACACAAACTGAAATTCATCCCTGTTGCATTAGGGTTTCCTGGTCCCAGGTGGCCAGAGGTCCAGACCCACAGACCTGCAGCCCCAGACCCCTTAGCCACCCGCCGCTGATTAGGCCCCCAGAAATGATTCAGACGCTCATATTAACTTCATGCTGTTTGGTCTATGGCTCAGGCACATTGCTAGCTAGCTCTTACATCTTAACCCATTCTCATTAACCTGTCTGCCTGCCACATGGCCCGTGGCTCACCTGTGTTTCTTACATCTTGGGCAGCTGGCTCGGTTTGCCTCTGACTCCGCCCTTCTTCTCCCAACTATTCTTATTCCCCACCTACTTCTTATTTTGTGCCGGTGCCTGTCATGGGCTAAAACAGCTCCTTTATTTAAAGATTGATATTCACAGCATACAGAAAGACATTCCCACATCACATCTGAGGGACAGATCTGCTTTGTTTTCAATAAATAAACCTAAAAATCCTCTCAAAACCACCTACATTTTGACACACCAAGCCAGTACTTGGAATACCCATCGAATGATCACTTTTTCTAATAAATAAAACTAAGAATCAGGTTGAATGATCACAGTACACAACTGAACTGAAAAACACACAGGAAAAGGAGAATGAAAGCCACACTAAGTTATATATAAGGATATAAAATTAATTAATTAATATAATTAAGGGGATTTCATGATCACCAAACAAAATAGGTTTGAAGACTTTTCATTTCATAGTCTTAAGTGTCATTTGCCACTGGTATAAAATATTGACAGTCATTGTAGGAACATATGTACACTCATCCTTGCCCAGTTCACTTAGGAATTCTAATTTCATTTCTTATATGATATTTTAGAGTTTCTATTGCCAAAAGCAACTTGGAACAGAAAAGATTTGTTCTAGCTCACATCTCTCAGGTGATAGTGTGACATCAAAGGAAATCAGAGCAAAAACTCACAGAGGGGGAGGAGGAATACTGCCTTGTTCTCAGGTTTACTTAGCCTGCCCCCCCTTTTTAAGACAGGGTTTCCCTGCACAGCCCTGGCCCTGGCTGCCGTGGAACTCACTCTGTAGACCAGGTTGGCCTTGAACTCAGAGATCTGACTGCCTCTCCTTCCCAAGGGCTGGGATTAAAGGCATGCACCACCACCCAGCTTTTCAGTCTGCTTTTTTGTAGCACTCAGGACCACGGGCTAGGGATGACTTGCCCTGTGGGGAACAGAAGGTGCAGATGCCATGTTGTTCTTATGGAGGCTGGAGAACAATTTGTGGACATCAGCTCTCTCCTTTCACCGTGCAGATTCTGGGGAACAAACTCTGGTTGCCAGGCTTAGCAGCAAGGTCCTTTATTACTGAACAATTTGCAGGTCCCATACTTTTAGGAAGATATGTAAATAAACCAAAGCAGAGAGAGAGGGAGAGAGAGAGAGAGAGAGAGAGAGAGAGAGAGAGAGAGAGAGAGAGAGAGAGAGAGAGAGAGAGAAAGCACATGTTCTAGGGAACAAACACAGGGCTCTAGACAAGTGCTCTGCCACTCAGCTCTGAGCTATAGGGGTCAGTGCATGGTAGAATGATACCCAGCTCTGGACCATCAGAACAGGGCCTGCTATATCCATCCATTGTTGCCTTGGCTGTCTTTCTTTAGACCTACCTAATCTGCTTTCTGAATATTTTTGACTCTCACTATCACTGCAACATTTACATACTGACCATTAATTTCCTACTTAAGTTTTATTGATTTCAATTTTTAACATTACATTTGCACTTGCCAGAGATCTGTACCTATACTCTGAAAGGAGATACATCAAAATTTGACACGATTCTTATTATTTATTTTAGTTAACCAAAGCAAATTTTAAAAACAGGAAGATCTTATCTGGCAGCCCTGAAAATTAAGATACACAAAATTGAACGAACGAGGTTCTTTTAAGAAAATCAGTTCTTTAGGGGAGAAAAGAAAGCAACAAATATTCATCTGTAAATGCAGTGATAATAGATACTGATACTGAGTGTAATCATTTACATGGGAATGTCTTTCTGTATGCTGTGAATATCAGTCTTTAAATAAAGGAGCTATTTTGGCCCATGACAGACACCATAGAAAAAGTAGGAGGGGAAATCACAACATAGGTAGGAGAAGCAGGGCAGAGTCAGACAGACTGAGCCAGCCACCCAAGAAGAAGCCTGTAAGGAACACAGGTGAGCCATGGGCCACGTGGCAGACAGATTAATGAAAATAGGTTGAGTTAAGATGTAAGAACTAGCTAGCTATGTGCCTGAGCCATAGACCAAACAGCATCAACTTGATATCATTTCTGGGGGCCTGATCAGCTGCGGGCGGCTAAGGGGTCTGGGGCTGCAGGTCTATGGGTCTGGACCTCTGGCCGCCTGGGACCAGAAACCTCACTGCTACAAGTCATGGCTCTAAGCACTCTGCCTTTTAATCCTAATTAAAATGTTACTAAAAGTAAAATATACCCATTATTGTTCCCATTATCCCAATTTTACAGGTGCTTTGGAATTAACAGTTTGAGACTTACATGCCACTTGGTTGCTGACACTTGAGCCCAGTTTAAACTAAAAACTTTAGTGCTTTGATTCCAGAGTGGTGGACAAAGTGAATGAATAAACTTACCCCCAAATTCTTCTACACTGCAAACATTTTGAGGTGAAATCGAGTTTTTTGTGGTTTAGTTTTTTTGTTTGTGTTTTCCCCATTATATGGTTACATGACATCACACAAATAAACCTGAATTCAGTACTTGATCTATGGAAAGATTTATTATGCATTCAGCTTTCCCAAACTTTAGTTTCTAAGGTTTACTCCCCCAAAGGAATGAAGGACACATCAGGAGCATTGGTTCTGACCATCAGAAGAGCATCAAGGTGGACCACTATGCCCTATGGTAAGTCCTAGGGCATCTTTGCTGCTGTCCTTTCAGCATCCCTCTCCTGGGTACACAGAAGCATCACTGAGAGAACATGTAAACTGGGCTTAGAGTTTAACTAGACTACATCCTGTCTGCAATGGACCCCATGCAGGCTTTGCACATGGCCCTGCAAGGAGGACCTTCATGTGCTAAGGCCACGTGGGTGTCTGTAACATGATGTGTCCGGCCTAGACTACTCCCAAGGTTTGGATCTGCCCAACACTGCTTAGGCCTCCCAAAATGACTCAGACTCTTATAATAATTTCATGCTGATTGGTCTATGGCTCAGGCATACTGCTAGCTAGCTCCTGCATCTTAATTTGACCTATTTCCATTAATCTGTCTTGCCACGTGGCCCGTGGCCCACCTGTGTTACTTTTACATGTTGATTCTTGGGCAGCTGGATAGTGGCTCTGATGACTCCACCCTCCTTCCCCTAACTATGCTCATATTTTCTGCCTACTTCTAAGATGCCTGCCTTAGGCCAAGACAGTTCCTTTATTATCCAATGACATTCACAGCATACAGAAAGACTTCCCACATCAAGTATCAGACTTTGAAACTCAAATGTCTCAACATACATATATAAAATCATATTCTCTCTCTGTGTGTATGCATTTGCATGTTTGTATGGGTGTAAGAGCATGTATACACATGTGTGTGCTCACTAGTGTCATATAACCTTGATGAAACTATAAGGAAAGTTATTAAGTAGAATTGCTGTCAAATTCTCAAATTCCAAATCATACATGTTAGAAAAATGATATTCTAAGTTTCAAAATCTTATTTATGTGTCTTTTATTTTTAAATAGAATTTGTGTTAATCTGTGCCATATTCTTGGTTTGAGGACAAACAGGACATTGAAACCGTTTCTCTCCCTACAGTCTTTGCTCATGTCCCTACAAGGGTGGAGGTGTCTCTAGAAGAAGAGGATGAGCTTGGCCAGCCTAAGAACCTTGACTGTGAGATACCTTCACCCCAAGCATCTGCCAGGATTGAGGACTTCATAGTGCTCTTCTGACTCAAGATGTTATCAAAAACACTTGAGCCAAAAACTAAGGCTGTATAAGAGCATCCCACAAATCTACCTGAGGCATCCCCACATGTTCTGAGTGACTTCATATTCTGCTATTCTCCTCCCTTAAACAGAGGTAGGCGTAGGAATTATTTAGTTTTCATAGCTGAGGGTCCAGCAGGACCTGAGAAACATAACATCAGAGCTTCATGCTTTGTTCTATACACCATGTGACTTTGTATTAAAAAAAAATCACCCTTTACTAGTTCATTTCTTCTGGGATTATCTTTCTGCTAGAGTATCATCACTCAGAAGAAATAAGCAAATGTATAGAAAATGTTTTGGAATCTTCAAACAATTGAATAAGAAATTTTTATTTTATTTTAACATTTTTGTTCATCATTTCAATATGGTCCATAAAACAAATTATGCATAATTCACAATAAATGTGGAGAACTCAGTAGAAAGAAAAAATAAGAATTCTTCTTGGTTCCACAGAAGTATGTAAACATCTCTAACACTATGTTTCCACGATAGAGGAAAAAGGGTAGTACGACAGGCTGAAAGTTGTTGTGCAAGCTCTTCTAAAAGGAAGAGGTAATCGGAAGATTAAAGGAAGATGAAAGGATGCTGATGGTAAGAGGGACTTTACATGCTGCTGGTTCATCAGGAGTCTCATTTGGTCCCCATTGCACCTAAGACCTCATGACAATCACGTTAGCTTCCACCTCCTCCTAACCATGCGGCTGAAACAATGTTTCCAGCTGAAGGTCATCTCCTCCAGGAGCCCCCCCCCATGTTTGGATACATTGTAAGTTCTTACAAGGTGGAGTCATATGCCATGCCCTGGGTAGAGGCCACAACTTAGCTGAACAATCTATAGTTCGTAACACAGCTCTCTGCCCGAACCTCAGGACCAACAACCACAGTGCAAGGCCAAGAAACTCTGGATTCCACACATGCCCAAAGTCTTGGTAATCATTGGAATCAATAAAATAATAATATTGATGAGAGCTAATAGGGTACCAATTTTTGTAACATTTGTCTCAGTAAATGTGACAATCATTTTGGTGTCATACAGAACAGGGCAAAACTGGTCAGTTAGTGCTCATGGGACTGGCTGATCTGGGTGTGTTTATTTTCTCCCTAAACACTACAGGATACAACTCCTGCTCCTTCCTCTTGGCTTGATGGCTTCTGATTCCCCTTGCTTCTCCTTAGGGAGTGTAAGTCTAAGGCCTAGGCATAGATCCCCAGCAGATGGGATGCTAAAGCTGCAAGTATTCACTTGCTTTACAGTCTGTGAGTTTTTTCTTCTATTCCTAAGATTGGTTGAGAGAGAATTTTAAGTGATGTTGGGCGTTTTGTAACTTTTGTATTTTTCATAATTCAAATGTTGGAAGTAGGAATTGAACACAAGTAAATCAAGTAAATATATCTGATGGGAGAAAAGAGGCATACATTTCATTTTCAGTTATTCATATCAGCTTTTCATAACACTCAGGTATTGAAAAACTTAAGAGGTTTCTGAGGATCTGTTATTTACTTCAGTAGGAAAAACATTATCCAATTTCAGTTACAGGAAAAGTGCAACGTGTAAAACCCTCTCTCCCTGATTTGGTTCTTCATACAGATTTCATGGAAAAACAAGGCATGACGATATGCTGGACCTGGGAGCCTACCAGGATTAGAGTCATAGCAATGAGCACATACACTCTCAGCGTGTCTGTAACCACTTCCTTCCTAGCATGGAGCAACCCCATCCAGTCATGAGCCCTGCTCACCCTCAGCCCCCACCTGCAGCACTTCTATGAGGCAGACCAGAAAAGGAGTCTGATGGCTATCAACTGTGCCCCACAGACGCCAGGAACTGTGGGCTCAGCTTTCTGGGTCAGCGTTATTTCCTGTTGTCTTGGTTTAGACATCAGTGTATTTAAATTGTCTGGCTACGTCAATGAGAAAGCTAGGTCCACTGTTTCAGCTGTCCTGGGCTTCCAGGAATGTTGGCTCCTAGCAGAAGTGCAGAGAGGTATCATGGAGGAATGCATATATTTTCAGCTGCCACCAGCTCTCACATTTACAATACATACTCTATCTTCTTAGAATCTAACTCAATCAACATATTGATATAGTAAGATCAGCTACAGAAGCATATCTACTTTTGATCTGTTACACCACTGAAGGAATTAAAGCTTAATGAAGTTTAATTAAATCTCAGTTGAAGCCCAATGAATAAGGAAAGTTAAGGGAAGCCCTGTTTTCTGATCTAAGCCATGAGGCCACCACTAAGAAGTGTAAGGGTTGCAGTTCTAAAAGTGAGTGGTAGGATGTCTGCAAAACATTAAGATGCAAGAGGAATTCATTACTGGGAGTTGGAGTAGGGAAATTTTTAGGATGCTGCCATCCAAAACCAACTGGGGCCACGTGGCCTTTAGTTGAGTCCACAGCATTGTATGCTTATAACGGACAAGAGAGGGCTGGCGAGACAAGCTAATTTTGTGAGTTCTCTATGGGTGCTCTTAATCCTTTGCATGTCTTAGTTCCTTTAGGCCACAACACCGAAAATACCTATTATTCTTTTCTTGCCAACTGTATCAGATCAGAAAATAAGTCTGGACATTTATCCACACAAGGGTCATGGTAGACCAGGGTAGAACTCAGCTAACATGCCTCTTTTGGGCTGTTACTAAGATGTTTCCTCTCAGGAGGCATAAAAGAATCAATTAATTGTTTCCATTCCATAGAGGAGACGTACGACAACATAATGTTGCTTGATTCAAATCATCACTGTATGTTGAAGCAATGCTCAGAATTTGAGTAATTATGTGATTTTATACAATCAGGAATATGCCAGTAAATTCCCAGTTAACTTATTTTCATATGAAGCACTTCAGTATTTTTGTCTTTTTTAATTTATAACAATATCAGTTATAGTAATCCTCTAGAAAAAAGTCTTCTAACAAGAAGGTAAAGAAAACATCTATATCTACTTTTTAACTTAATTAATCTTCAAAATTACATCAACATGTTTATTCTTGCTGTTCTTATGTCAAAGATCCATGATCTGTTGTTGGTTTTGAGGGAGTACAGAGGGATTTGCAAGACAGGCATAGGAGGCAGAATAGACATGATTCAATTGCTTTTCTTCTGTCTCTAGTTAGGATCTGTTTCTCTGATTCCCATCTGAATCTATGTGCAAATAACATTATTCAGCCTTTGGAATCAATATTTGTGCATGAATTAATAAAAATTAAAAATACAATGAAATATAATGACATTTCATACAGTGATTAATAATCTATAAATAATACAAAAAATTTCTTGACATTTTAGAAAGAAAATTAATTTTTCCAACTTGTTAAGAGGAATTATTTCCAAAGAAATCAATGTTTTCATTTTTTTATGTACGTTTCTTAATTTTGCTTTTTCTTAAATGAGATATTGTGGTTTTGTAAAAATGATTAGTAATGAATTCTCCTGTTGTTTGATAATAGCTAATGAAATCTGTGAAGACTTATAATGTTCAGGGCATGCATGTCTGATCATTTAATTCAGTGCCTTTGGTAAGCACAATTTTATAAATTTTCTAACATTCTAAAAAACGTGTGTAGGCAAGGTACACATGTAGAAATCAAGGCCCCAAAGCAAAATTATCTCAGCTAGTTATCAACAAGATTGTGCACTATAGAAGGACGTTTAATTGCCATTGGTTCTTAAAAACGATGTTCACATAGATATAAAGATTGGAACTATTACACACAATGGGAAAGTCAAAAGGGAAATTAAAGTCAGTTATACACATCTCACTTAAAGTTATGCTCATACATATATAATTGTAAATTATACCCAGCACCCTTGTTTCTATTTTTAATGCAAAATAAACACAAAAGCTCAAACGATCTGAATGATTTTATTTGTCAGACAGAAATGCTCGTAACACTGACCTTGCAAGACTATTGAAAAAGTTTAATTTAATAATATAAGGAAACAGATTGTCCAGCGTGACAGAAATCACATCCTCAGTGGCTATTAGATACTAAATTAATGTTAGATTCTCATGACATATTTAATTTAAGACTGGTTTAAAAATGCTACTGCTCCTGACATTGGTTCATGGAAAATTCCATTGCCCAGAAAATACAAAACTAATTTCCACAGTTGGTCTGTCTCATATTCCCCAATGACTGCTGTCTGATAAATTTTTAAAGGGATCAAGAGTATAAATGATTTCCCTGACTCACAATTTGTTTAGTGAAATCCAGTTGATTAAAAATTACAAATTGGGCATGTTAAGTAAAGTCAGCAAAACATTTCAAAGGCTGATTTGTTGTTGTTGGACAATTAAGGCCTCCCTCCCCCAGGTCTGAATGTCTAACATATCATAGACAGGTAAACATGGAAAGAGAGCACAGCAAGTCTACCTTCACATCTCCTGAGCAACACTTCTGCAGAAGGCAATTGAAGAGGGAACAGATTAGAAGGTTGCCCACACCTCCCCACCCTAGAAGAACAGCTACAATTCACATGCTAATCTGACCAGCCTGTGTGGCCCAGGAAACCCAGAGCCATTCCCAAGTACAGCAGACCATGAGGAACTCTGGCTCACAAGTTCCCCCGGAAGCTGGCCTGGCAGATGGAAATTCATTCTGGACAGTGGTCGTTTTCTCTTGCCTCCTGACTTGTGAGTTGACACTGTCTTTCCCTGTTCGGTAGAGAATGAAGTCCATCTGTCCTGGTGTTTCTTCATTTTTTCAGCTAATCATGGGAATTTTTCCCCTTTACTTACAGTTGGACTTGGGAAGTTGGAGCACCCTGAAGTATCAGTTTCCAGAGCAAGAGATGAGAGTGTCCAAATATCTTGTAAAGCTTCCATCAACAGCTTTAAAAGTGTAGCCATACACTGGTACCGGCAGAAGCCAAAACAAGGTCTAGAATATCTGTTATATGTCATGGCAACTCCTACCCAGATTCCCTTAGATAAGAAGTACAAGAAAATGGAGGCAAGTAAAAATTCTAGTGCTTCCACGTCTACACTGACAATATATTCCTTGGAGGAAGAAGATGAAGCTATCTACTACTGTTCCTACGGCCAAAGCACAGCATTTGAGCTGCCAGAATCGCCTACACAAGAACCATCTCCCAGCCCCGTGTTCCAGCCTACATCCTGCTCAGCGTGGGCAGCCACCTGCCGCTCAGCTGCAGGCAACACCTGTGCCTTGCCTCCTCACAGCACGTGTCCACAGCTTTCCAGTCAAGGATGTGGAATCTCCTGTGTAAGGGAAGCTCCAGGAGCTATATTGCAATCGAAGTCTGGATCAACAATGTTCCCTACTAAATGAGACCATTATGGGATGGCAGGCTTACTGCACTATTTGATTTTTTTTTTTTTTAACTGTACAGAAGTTACCTGTAGCTGAGCTTATAAGGAAAGCAAGATAGAGTTATGTGTCAAAGGAGGGGTGTAACTAGTTCAGAGATATTTCATGTTAGGGTTATTTTCCAATTTTAACCATGTGCATAAGAGACTTTTGAAAGTCTAGAAAATGTAATAATTGGATGCTTGCTATCACTATCCTAAGATCTTCCTGGAAAAAATTCAATGAAAATTATGGCTATAAGAGACAATCATCTCCTTCCAGATAAGACAACAAAGGAGAATCCTGTGCAGTGTAGTTCTATACAACTCAGGACTAGGCTGGGACAAAGCAAGGTCTGCTCCAGGAAAGCACTTTAACTCAGTACTTTAGAGTTAGTCAAGAAATAAAAATAGTAACACCACATAAATACTCCACTGACTTTAAAAGAAAAAGAATACTTGCACCTACAAAGAAAATAATCACTCATGAATTGGAAAAGTAAAAATTAATCATTGACAACTATTACATGTTTATGTTCTCACTTCTACTTTAATAATTGGGAACATTTAAAAGATGGTGCTAACAAAAATAAATGTAAAACCATAAAAATTCTTATGACATCTATGAGAAAAAATTCTCCGTATAGGATATTTTTATACTGATGAATTTAATAATATAGTATCTTAGAGTATAATAGTCATCCATGCAGTTTACCTACAGTATCTAGAATATGAACAGTACGTTTGTGATCCATTTCTCCTCTCTAAGGATCTTTGATAGTTGAATGAGAGGATGCTTGGGTGCTCTATGTACCTCTCCAAGGGCAGATTCAGCACCCTGGTACCACACCTTAGACATGATGGATTCTGAATATGGTGGTCTTCAATGGGACCAAGCAGAGTGCCCAAACCTCAGCAGACATTACCTTTTGTCTAATGTTTGCAGAGTCACAATGGTAAGATTATGTGAAAGACAGTCTTAGAATATGGACCCTTCTAGAAAGAAGTAGACAAAAGGGTGGAATTAAACTTCTAATGATCTCTGAGTTAAGTCAGTGATAGAGATGACTTTAATTCTTAAAAGGACAGTGGAAAGTCTCACAGCCTCAACTTTTGAGTAGACTCCTGAGATGGAAACTTACAATGAACATACATTGTTACTGTGCCATACTGCTGCATTGAATGGTCCATTTAGCATTTAGCATTAGGCTAAAATGATGCAGATGGGAGAAAGTACTTTACCCGTGCATCTAAAGTCACAAAATAACACATAGCCATTAAATACAGTCTTTGAAGAATTACTAGTAAAATGGAAAACATTCACAGTATTGTGTAATAGGAGGAAGGGACTTAAGAGGGTCCATGAGTGCACACGTGAAAGGGCCGACTAATCACATCTCTTTTGCAGCTCCTTCTTTGTGCCTCTGCCCTCATTCTAGCCACCACTACTTAGTAATTTAAAACACCCACTTAGAACAGATATTATCATATATACTAGATAAATATATCAAAATTCGTAAAAGTCCTAACCTTGTGACATCAGTGGATCTTTAGCTTTTGTCTTTTGTCAGAAGACCTTCAAGTGCTTACTAGGAAAAGCAGCATCAGAGTCTGTGTCTTTAATTAAAAAGCCTGTGATGTATTTTCTAGGACTATGCTGACTATAGATATCATTCACATTATAAACTTTAAGATAAAGGAGCCAATTTATTTGCAAAAATGATTAAATAGAAAGGAAATTTCCCAAATTTAGAAAATGATTGTGAAAAACAAAAAAAAAGTGATTTAAAAAGATTCCTGGTACTGTCATGGACTTTCCATGTGCCAACAGAAAGCTGATGCTACATAAACAGTGTAAGAGATTCAACATCTTAATATGTGCATTTGATGGTGCGTTATTTATATAATATAATCACAGGCATGGTACACTTGGAGCTTTGTTTTCCACTGACGCTTTCACACTCATTCATGTTGACTACTCTGTAGTTCTAAGGAAAAAACCAAATAGGATAAAATGCCATGGATATTACAATGTTGCTAGTCACTGGACCGCAGAAGAGCCAGAGACACTGTGCCTATAATGGTTAATCAAGATACAGCTTTCACTTATGTGCTAAAGATGAAGTCGCAGAGAGCAGCCAAGGTGAATAGCCGTAACTGATGCTCACACAGGCTAAGGTAGTTATTACTTGGCTACTTTAAAAAATATATTTGTTGCAGCTGAGTCTACAGAGCAGTCGGTAGGATACTTGCCTGGTGCAGGGCTCTGGATTCCCTCCCTAGCACTATGTAAATCAGGCATGATGGCTTCCGTACCTATAATCTTAGCACTTGAAATACATCAAGCCTGTCTAGAAATAAACAAATAAGTAAAATAAATGCAATAGGCTTGTCTATTGCTACAGTGAGTAAAAACTGATGAATGACACATATGATGGTTATTTTAAGTTTCTTTTTGTCATTGTTCCCTTAATAGACCTTTGTTATACTTCCAATATTCCCATGTTAGCTGTTCAATGTTGGTTAAATTACTTCACCAATCTTCGACCCATTCTCTTAACTTCAAACAGGCAACATCATAAAATAAACTTGAACAAATTGTCGCAAGTATCATCTCAAAGTTTTACAAGTATGTAGGTCCAAGGGTACTTACTGTCCACTAACAAGAGTTGATCACATTGGTGATATTGTGCATCAAAAAATGTAGTTGTGATCATTTTTATCAATATTTTGAGCCCTTGGCATCACCAGTAAGCGGTTCTAAGAACTGTGTTGTCCATGCAAAAACAACAACAGAAACCCTTAAATGCTGGTCTAGGATTAACGAGTCTGAATTGCATTTCCCAAGAATCTGGGTCCCATTGGGATACTTACAATCTGGGGCGCAGAGATCTAGGCGTTAGGTTGTAAGGGATAAATCCACAGCCCAGGACAACTAGAATCTCCTCCCACTTGCATTCAGCAGCTGCTCTGGGGTCTTGTTTGATTTCTTTACAGAAGTAATGGACTGCTACTTTGTTTCTCTGGAGCCAAGTGCTCAACAACTTTCTAACCAATGCATATACAATGTTGTTTCACACACACACACACACACACACACACACACACACACACACACACACACACAAATTTATATATATATATTTATATATATATTTATATATATATATTTATATGTATATATTTATATATATATATATTTATATATATATATTTCTTTTAGAAAATCAGTGCAAATTTTCAGTAGCTACCTTATTATCCAGAAACAATTTTTTTTTTTTTGCTTTGAGCACAAAATGCTTATCTTCTTAAAATTAACTCCATAGTGCTAACGAGAAACAGCAGAGACCTAGGAAAGGGGAGTAGAAGTGACAACATTTTTATTGTCACTACCTCCTTGCATTTCATATTTCCTAGGAGGAGGCTCTGGACCCACAACTATCCTTTCTGGCAAGGCAGATTCCTCATATTTTCAGAGAGAAACTGTGTCGCCATAAGCTCAGGTCCCTGCTCAGGCTTCATAGTGTTTTCAAGGAGCACTGGGCTTATGCCTGTGAAGCTGGTCATGTTCCTACGCTTCCCACCACTCATGATTCAAAGGTAAATGCTTTATCTTCTTCTGTGCTTTTTAATAATCAAAATCAAGCATATACTCATTTATAATATGGAATAATAGACCTTCTTAATGGTTATATTCAGTCCGGGGAGAAATGGCAGCTCTAACATGCCCATCAAAAGTAAAATTAGGAAAGTATTCCCTTTGTCCAGATTACCTAGGAGACCTCTTCTCAAAACTGCCATATGCAGGGTGATAATGAGCAACGAACAGTTCCCCATGATGCACACTGGGAGGAGACTTCAGTCCTCTTCCCTCCCCTTCCCTCTCCACCCCTCCCCTCCTCTCCCTTTTTCTCTGTCTTCCTCTCTGCCATGACTAAATCTGTCTCTGTTTGAATAATAACCTAATAAAGAATATTAATCTTTCAGCCAATCATTTCTGACTGGAAAAGAACCAAACGTTTTATCTCATACACGAAAGTTAAAAGCGCCAACCTGAAACTGAAACCCCGATTCACGGGGCTTGAGAAGGGTAGAGAGTGAACACGACAAATATGTAATATTTCCTTCCACACTTCATTGATATGTACAACTGAGGCATCCTAACAGGACAAGAAGTTGTTTCTTTAAATTGACAGTTTGATAAACATCGTTCATAGGGACATTAAAGAAATCTGTTAATAAGTGAGTTAGGTGAACCTATTTCCACAGGAAATCTAGATAAAACACTATGTCTCCTTTTCAGTCCCACAAGCCACTTCCCTTCCTACACCAGTCTCTCTTATTCTGGGTCTGTGTAGCCTTAGTGTTTAGTCCTTCAGAGCAAAGGCTGCAGAATGCAGATCCTGCTGCTAATCTTCACTCTGGCCTCCCTCAGGATCTGTGAGTAAGATCTCCTCCACTCTCAGGAATGGAGGATTCGGAAAACAGGAATAGTCAGGTTACAAATAGAACATTCACACAACTGTTCAAATTAAACTGGCAAATTCCTGAATGATCTTGAATCCCTCAGGCACAAGCGAGGTGGGCAGGGACACAAAACCCAGACATTGGTTTGCATTGGACTTGGATGCCAAATGTATTGTCTTTGTGACATTAAAACTCACAATTTAAATCGTTTTTAAAGTTTTAGATTTTTATCTTTCAGACACAGGAGGAAGCATTCCCACGTCACATCTGATGTCGTATATTACCAAGAAAAAAGGAAATACAGCATTTCTTGAATGTCAAATAAGAACAGCTATTTCGAAGAGCAGTGCATATATACACTGGTACCGAGAAAAGCCAGGCCAGCCTCTAAAAAGAATGCTATATGTTTCTTCAAAAGAAAATATTGTCTATGAGGAAGGGTTCAGTGAGGAAAGATATGAGGCAAAGAAATGGCAGAGTGGCTTGTCTTCAATTCTCAGAATACACCAAGTGACAGAAGAGGACACGGGGACATATTACTGTGCATGCTGGGATACACTCTATCCAGATGTTGCAGTGTTAAAAAACAAAAACCCTCTATAGAAAGGTCACCTGCACAGGCACACATGCCTCCCCTTACACCTCCCTCAGGGACTAAACCACAGTCACTCAACAGAAATCATCAGGCTGACCCCACCTGTGCTCTTAAATTTTTTTCCCACTACCCAGAGAGCTGTAACCCAGATTATCAAGCATTCTTATGCTGTATTTGTGTTCCAAGTTTGATCTCACCAGAAGCACAAGGGCCCCCTAATCTTTTCTCATTCCATCCCTGGACCACCTTTCATCAGTGTCTGTGATGGTTTATACTTCTCCTGTATCCATGGAAAGCTTCCTGGGAAGGAGGCCAAAGTGCAGTGCTCAAGAAAGCTTGTGGGCTTTATGAATGAGAAAGTAAGTAAATGAGAGTCTAAAGCCTTTTGAAAGATAGACCTGGATTCCTTTCCTACTCAGTCACTCACTAAGGACAGGAAACAGAGCTTCTCAGATCAAAGGCACAGTGATAAGAGCACAGAATGCTGAGGACTTCCTGAAGTCTCCTAGGAAACTCTCCAGCGTTGTCATTATCCAATATTAATTTTTCACATTACAACACAACCGCTTAGTGAGCTGTCTCAGCTCAAGTGAGGATATTCCCCAGCTCAACAGAACATGCCATTCTTGTTCTCTCAACAAAACGAAGACAGAGCTATAATCCTGAAAAGTTAATTATGAATGGGTCAAAGAAGTGATGTTTTTTCTTCACAGGACTTCATTCACATTAGAAGATTAGAGCTTGGTGCCTATCATTCATTACACGGCTTGCTAATATAAAGTCAACACAGACTACTAGTGTATCCATTGTGTGTACACATAAGACTGGAGAATCTCACCCACTACTATTTTTCCCGTACTCACAGTATTTACAATAAAAATGAAAAATAGTTTAAAAGCTAGGGAGTGAGAAAGATGTGGGGGAGAGTAGTCACTGGAATAATAGTAAGGACAAAGGGGGAGGGGGTTGAGGGAACGTCTCCCAGTGGGAGAGGTAAGACTGCTGTTGTAACAGGAGTTTTGATGGCATCTGGTACCCGGTAGATCTTTTGCAGGAGAAACATGCTAAATTACACAGCTCACTGGGCAGGACCTTCATTAGCGCAGAAGCCAGTCTTTCCTCCTCCCCCATCCCTTTCCCAGAGAGCTAAGGCTGTGTCTTACTCCACTGTAGATCAGGTCCCAGCCACTGTCTCTGGTGTCCACTCCAGCTGCCACTGGAAATGCCAATCCCCTGGGTTTTCCTTCTGCCTTTGGCTTGGGTTTGTGAGTCGACTTCACCCCTCTCTCTCTCCTTTCATTATTTTTGTATTCTGAGCCAACTGAGAACAGCAATGACTTGGAAATCTCTGATTTCTCTCTCTCACTTTTCAGATGGAGACTCCTGGATATCTCAGGATCAGTTGTCCTTTACCCGGAGACCAAACAAGACAGTGCACATAAGCTGCAAGCTCTCTGGGGTCCCCCTCCAGAACACCATTGTACACTGGTACCAGCTGAAGGAAGGAGAACCCCTGAAACGCATCTTCTACGGCTCAGCTAAGACCTACAAACAAGACAAGCCCAACTCCCGGTTTGAAACAGATGAGAAGAATGACGGTACCTTTTACCTGATAATCAACAACGTTATCACAGCAGACGAAGCCACATACTACTGTGCCTACTGGGATCTCACAGTGTCTCATCGTCTGAAGGAACCTGTAAGAAAACCTTCTTATCCCTGCTCCTCAGCTGCACTCACAGTCCCTAAACCTCTGAGGACTCTCGGTGTTCTCATTTATGAGTCCACAGGTGCTGGGATTTGATGGGTCCTTGGGACTCATTTTGTTCAGAGATGATTGCAAATGGGGAAGCTAGAGCCCAGAAAAGGCAGGCGACTTGTCCCAAGCCAGTGACCCAGAAAGGCAGCTCCAGCCCTGTTTCCATCCTTAGCCAGTCCCGTTCCTTGTTTCTCTTATGGGTACTACTAAGATAAACTTCTTTTGACAAGATTACATTTCATTCAAAGGGACACTGTGACATAAATGCCTGGCATCCCTATGCCATTAGACCTCCAATCTGGGCTGGCTGATATAAGCCAAGTATGACATTACCATATAACTGAAGGGAGATGGAGGTAGATGACAAGTGTGTTCATACTCCCCATTCCTGTGCTATTCTCCCATGGCTAACTGTCCATCTTTGGTCCTGTAACTTTCTCTCGATTCTGATGTCTCAATACCCAGAAGAGCTTCTGTAGCATGTGAAGGGCACAGAAAAGACCTTCTCCATGAATATATTTATGAAGTCTTTGTCAGTTCTGGAAGGACTGGTTGATACAGGCTTATATTTCCGACTCTACACTGTGAAACCCTGAGGCTCTACTAGCTGAGCTCATGAATTTGGCTCGGATTTGGTGGCCCTGGCTCTGTACCTGTCTTGTTACAGAGATGCAACTGTTTGTATTCAGCATCTTACAACTCTTACCTAGGGGATAAGGACAGCAACCAAACCTATGCAACTGTGCTCTAGGCAAGTGCTTCTCTGAAGATGTCCCAGTAGCAGCCAAATACAGTGATTCCAATTCCAGTCTGACTCCAATGTCCAAAATACTGGTTATTTCTTTTCCAACTTGGTTCCTGTGTCCTCTATGGCAAAGATGCAGATGCGTTGTAAAGAAGACAATATGGTTTTGTTTGGAGATTTGTTTTATTATTATTTTTTAGCTTATTCATGCTTTTCCTCCTCTGATGAAAGAAAAACAAAAACCCAAGGAGATTCAACTTATATTTTTAAAATATTTATTTATTTTATTTTTATTGTATGTGTTTTTGCATGCGTGTGTGGGGGGAGTGGATATATGCGTGTGCGGCCTGCGGAGGCCAGAGAGGCTATCTAATGCCATAGAGATAGAATTATAGGTAGTTGTAAGCAGCCTGATTGGGTACTGGGAACTCAACTCAGATTATTTACAAGACCAGTAGGTGCTCTTAACCACTGAGGCATCTCTCCAGACCTGACCCAACTTCCCTGGACTTTCCTACAATGGATTTGAAGTGGGACGGGATCCAAGGGACTGTGGTTTCACCTGTTAGAAATGCAAAGACATCTGGACCAAAGTCTGACACACCCAAAATTGTGGTGGCACTCAGTATAGAGAGTCAGGACCCAAACTGTGGATCCAGCGAGACAACTGCAAGTCCCCCCCCCCCAACTTTGTCCTCTTTATGTCTACACCACCTGGTAATAGGCAGCCAAGACAATGATAATTGCATAATCCTGATTCAGATGGTAAATACCAATGTCTCCATGGATACGGCAAGCTCCTGTACAACTGAAAAAAGACGAAATCAAGTATCATATTATTTTGTGTGGATATCCAAGCCAATCTAGATTCAGTTCTTGTGTGCAATATGAACACCGGGACACTTAAATTCCTAAGCAGTGACAGTTCATATGGCGCATTGCCCACCATTCTATGCCTCAGTCATTACATAAATTTCCTATTCTTCAGAAAACTAACAAACTATAACCAGAAATTAAATTCTAAAATAATTTTTTAAGAAACACAGATTATCATTCACATTAAGCACTGATCTTCATAAAATTTTAGGAGCTTACAGATTTTTTTCCTCAACAATCTTATTTAAATTTATTCTTTTTAAATTTTATTTTAATTCAATCATTAATTTTTCCCAATCTGATCACAGTTTCTCCTCAGTCCCTCCTCTCTTCCCAGCTCCTTCCCCCAACCTCCCTTCTCCCCACCTCCATCCACACCTCCTTTCTCTTCAGAAAAGGGTAGGCATCTCATGTCTATCAGCCAGCCGTGGTATATCAAATTATAATAAGACTAGGCACCTCCTCTCCTATTGAGACTGGATGAAGCAACCCAATAGGAGAATAGGGTCTTCAAGCAGGTAGTCAGAGATAGCCCCTGCTACCCACAAGAAGACCAAGCTACACAACTGCCCCATATATACAGAGGGCCTAGGTCCCATGCAGGCCCTCTGGTTTACACTTCAGTCTCTGTGAGTCCCTGTGAACCCAGGTTAGTTGTTTCTGTGGTATTCTTGGGGCATCATGGTCCTTCTGGTTCTCACAATTCTTCCTCCTCCTTCTCCTGTGGAAGAGTCACAGGATTCTCCACGGTCCTCCTAAGGTTTGGCTGTGGGTATCTGTATCTGTTTACATCAGTTGCTGGGTGAAGTCCCTTAGACGGCAACTGGGCTAGGCAGCACTCTATGAGTATAGCAGAACATCATTAGCAATTATTTTATTGACTATTTTTTTTTGCCAGTCATGTTTGGTTCTATCCTAGGTCTCTAGTTAAATTTATTCTTTAACTGATATATGCAACCCAAATCTGTAAATGTCCAGGTAGTGGTATGCGATTTAAAAAATACATATGTAATATGCAAATCAAGAAAAACATAGACATATCTTCATATCTTTATTATCTCTTCATGGTAGAACACCTAAACCTCATCTCATTTTTAAAAAAAATACACTGCTCATTATCTATGCTCACTCTAACTTTCTTGAGTCACACTAAAACACACTGGTTGCATTTCTTTTACAACTTGTGTATTAACCATCCCTCTATTTTTAATTTAATGTGTTAATCCACGTGAATCTTACAAAGTATCATTTAATGTTGCAGATGTCCATTTTAGATGCAGATCCTCTGATATGGACCAGGCATAGACCCTGAGATGGCTCTAGCCACATGGTCTTTCCCATTCTACCAGCATAGTGAAAAGCAATTGAATGAAATGAATTGAATAAAGACTGGAGTTTTTAACCTTGAACTCAGATCTCAGCTCACTTTGAAATCTCCAGTTCTCATTGTCCTACCTGACATTTATTGGTCATAACAGTTTACAGACGCAGCTGAAAGAGGTAAATGATGATGGTTCACGGCAGATTCTCTATTTATGAATTTTCTTCCTGTTCACTATCAAAAGCCCAGAATTTTTACCTGTTATCCTGGAACATGAAGAAAGGAAATTTCAGAGTTGAACTGACTATAAATTTTCACAGAAATGTCTGTCACAAATCCTTATTTGGTGCAGACAAATATTTCCTTTATGCCAAGAAGAACCATGGCCTTCATTTGACATGTTTTCTTGTGAGAACTCCACACATACAGTTTCTTTAGCTCATGTAGGGATATGTCACATGTTCAGTTTGAACAAAACCATTACTGACTAGATGACAATCAAATTCAGAAAGGAGACAGGTGGTAAAAAAATCACTACAGGGAAGCACCTGCTGTGTGTGCTATGGCCTGTCATCTTGCAGACAGCAACCTTGGGTATGTTCAAAGAGACAGGCCAGTGCTTTCTCATGACCTGCTCCTCCACACAGGGATACACGGGGTTACAATGATACAGACTATGAATGTGAATGTTGTAGAAAAGTACTTCTTATCTTGAACATGTCAGATAATATGTTTATTTTTCTTAAAATGATGTTACACCCATTTGTTTTCTTATTGGAAGTCTATGCAAATTGCTCAAATACAGTTTTCATTAACATTCTGAGAATATTTGGAAAATGATCCAATGCAAAAAAGAAATGTTACTATGTGTTTAAGAAGGTAATCAAAGCTTGAAATATGGTATTATTTTAACCACAAAACATAGTTGCCTGAAATTTCTCAACTATTAAAGTTGTCATTTTCAAACTTGAAAAAATGATATAAAACTTTGCACGACTATGTTGAAACCTAAGTTTTACGATGCTTCATTTGCTCATCATTTGCATATTTATTTATTCAATCTTTGTTTTGAATTAGGATTTAAGTTGTCTTCCATAGTCATCTCAAGTCCTGTGTGTGTAACAAAGCAGGATGAGAACGAAAATTACTAATGTTTATACCAAAGTCTAAGATGCTTTTATATGTTATTAAAACATAAGTCAGACTGGCAAGATGGCTCAGGAAATAAGCTTGCTGCCAAGTCTGTTGACCTGAGTTCAACCTTAGGACCCTTGTGATGTAGGAAGAGAACTGACTCCTCTGAGCTCCACATTAACAACACAGGCACGCACGCACGCACCCACGCATGCACGCACGCTCGCACATACAAATTGCCTGTGCCTGAACTTTCACACTATTGTTAAGAGAAACACACTTTTTGAGCACCTACCACATTGGAGTGTCTGCTCTAGAAACGTCATTTTATTTAAACTTTACAGAATCCTGAAATAGGGATCCCTTCATCTCAGGCAAGGACACCTGAGCCTTGAGATCTTAATGTGTTCAAGACCCCATCACCAATGGTAGAAGCACTGCATCTGATGCTTATCTTTAGCTATAACTGCTTTTTGCCCATCAGTTTCAATGTTCTAAGGCAGTAAACTGTTTACTTACCAGAAGACTTTCTTCAAACGCTGCTAAGCTTCTCAGTGTTCATCACACTGGCCACTTGCTGATCCTAACTGCCAGCAGCAATGCCGTCTACTCACTTGTTTCTATCACCTTCCAGGTATATCACCCCCCGCTTCTGTGTTTGTACTCTGTGATGGTCATACCATTGTTCAGAGAGCCTTCAGTAAGTCCTTCTTGACTTCTAGAAACATTCATTTGAAAGTACTGTAAATTACAATTGCCCACACTGTTTCTAAATTACACATTCTCCTAATCGTCTACCTCATGAATGAAATATGCTTCATTACATTTGTTCTAACATACTCAAAGCATTGTAAATTTCAGTCTAATTTTTAACATATCTTATATGGAAGTTAGATATTTTTCTAATGGATAAATTTGTTTCTAATGGATAATCATTGGCTAATGATAGATACATAGTCAGTGGTTTTGCTTTAATTTTGCAATGCTGCATTATTCATTAATTGTATATTAATTTTATAAAAGGATTTTATTATGCCACATCTGTACAGGCATCTAATGTACTTTATGTTCAGCTCTTCTTTGCTGTTATTTGCTGAGACAGGATCTCTTTTAATTCAGGCTCTCTTTCTACTCACTATGTAGCTGAGGGTGGCTTTGAACTCCTGTTGCTCCTGGCTCTATTCTTGAGTGAGAAGACTGTAAAGCTGAGCTATTGCCCCGACTCCTGCTATTCTTTCTTTGACCACCGTCCCTAACCTCAATGTCTCCTCCTTTCTTCACTTCCTCTACTTTCACTTTTGTCTTCAGGCCATTTCCCCCTCTCAGTTGAACAAAAATGCTACATTTGTTTTTGTGACATTGACTCACTTCACAAAAAGTGATTATCTCAAATTCCATATTTCTCCTACAAATCTTACAACTTATAACATTTTTGTGACTGATGCATATACTCATCTGCTTTTTCTCTATCCATTCGTCTTTGGGTGGACACCCAGGCTGATTCCATAAATTGAGTGTTGTGAGTATCCTTCCATTGAGCACCGATGTACAGCTATCTTTATAGTAAGCTGATTTTTACTTTTGTGGGTATTTATACAGCAATGGAATATTTGGACCGTTTTTAAACAACTTACATGCTGACTTTAAAGTAGCTGAACTGTTCCATAACGGCTCCTTACTTGTTGCATCTGTTCTTGATGGAAGCCGTTCTCACTGTGGGAAGGGCACAGTTTTCATTTCTACTTCACTGATGGCTAAAGATTTTGAAGACATTTTCAACTACTTATTGGTCATTTAGACTTCATCATTTAAGAGAAATCGGAATTTCATTGATCATTGTTGATTGGACTGGGGAGTGTGTGTTTCTGTTACTCAACCTTTTGAATTCTTTATATAACCTAGATACTAATCCTTTGTCAGTTGAATATTTGGCAGAGACTTTCTCCCACTCGATAGGCTGTTTCTTCATTCTGTTGGTTGTTGTTTCTCTAATTAAGCCTTTTATTTTAATTCAATTCCACTAACCAAAACTTATATTTGTTCCCCCAGCTATTTAGAGTCCTCTAGAGAAAGTTATTTTCTATGTCCATGGTGGAAGTGTTTGTAAGAATCTGTGGTCCTCACTTTTAGTAAGAATATCAAGACCAAGAGAAGTGAAAATGAAGCAATTAAGTTAGATGTGAGCCTAGATTGGCAGGCACCTCACTGGGTTCAGAGAATATATAAAAACTGGACATATGACTCTTCCCCTCCTTTTTAAAATAGTTATGGAAATATACTTTTATATATCATCTAGAGCTTATGTTTTCTCAATAAGAAAAAAAGTGTGTGTTCATCTCTACATCTTACAATGTTAGCTTTAAACTTATCATAGACACAGCCTTGTACCCATACTTTTTTGCTCTGAACTTTTACTTCGGGTATAGGAAAGGAATAGCTCCCTGAGCAGATGGTAACAGTGGACTGGTGTTTTTCTGTTCATTTGTAGCTGCCCCTAAGCTGTCTTATATACTTTGAAAATGAAACATCAGGTTTCATTTCTAACAGTGTTCCCCTGGATTCTTCTATTGATTTCAAGTTTCAGCACCTCCTGTTAAGGGCTTTTTCAACCCATTTTGGATTTTATTTATTTATTTGTAGAGAGTGAGAAATAAGAATGTAGTTTCAGGCTTCTGTATGGTGTGTCCACTTTTCCTAGCACTGCTTATTAAGGAGACTGTCTATTCACCTTTATTGAATATGATGGTTGTGCTGAATGAGTTCATTTCTGGGTCCTCTATTCTATTCCATTGTTCCATGTGAGTAATCTCTGTACCTGTACCACATCAGACTATTAGACTACTTTTCCTTCTATTGGTCTGGAGTCTGGTTTAAAATTAAGTATAATGGTGCTTTCAACATTAATCTTCTTGCTTAGACTGATTTTGGGATTCAAAGTCTTCTGTGTTATCATATAATTAAATGATTGTTCTTTCTACTTCTCTGAAGAATATTACTGGAATTTTGATAGGCATTTAATTGAATTTATGTATCATTTTACAAATGTTTATTTTACATTTTATATAAATAGATGTTTTACCTGTATGTATACCAGGTGCCCATAAAGCTGGAGGATGGTATTAAATCCCCTAGAAATGGAGTTACAGACAGTTGTGAACAATCATGTCATTTGGATTCTGGAAATTTAACCCAGGTTCTCTGAAAGAGCAGTAAGTGATTTTATCCACTGAGTCATTTCTCCAGATCCCGTATATTACTTTTAACAATGTAGCTATTTAAATAATATTTATTTTGATTATCTTTGAACACAGAAAGTATTTTCATCTTCAGATGTTTTCTCTAATTTTTTCTTGACTACGTTAAAGTTTTCACTGTAATTTCAGTTGTAACTATATTTTGAACTCCATATATTGTTTGATCATTTCTATGAATATTTTCAATTTCACTATTTCAATTTCACTATTTCACTATTCTTGCATCAATAGTATAGTATCCCATTAGTAAAATGTATTTTGCTGTTTTTTAAATTAATTAGTTTTCACAGAAACTTGGATGAACATAGAGTCATATGCATGTTTTATGCCAGAAAGCCATATCCACAGAACTCTCTTTAGTTTTTATTTTTGAGGCAGAGTCTCATTACATTACCCAGATGCATTTTGAACCCACTCTGTAACTTAGGCTGGCTTAAACTGTGGATCCTTCAGCCTATGCCTCCTAATTAGCTAGTAGAGCCACAAGTCCTAGCTGAGAATTTGTTTGTTATTTAGTGTTCATAAAGCTTCACAGAACCTATAATACACTATTTATCCAAATTCTAGCACTTTCATTTAAGAAAAACCAAAGTAACTACTATAATAGTTCAGATTGGGATTGTAGCCAACTTAAATATGAATTTAGGAGGTACTGGCTTCCTGGTAAGTCTACACTTATCAGGACATCAGTTTTTCTCTATAATTGTGTTTCTTCTTGTATTCAGATTTCAATGGACAATTATTAAAACTTGATACTGCCATTTCATATAGTCTTTAAATTTTCTTTTATGTTTACTTTTGAGATTGTAATTTCATTACATTTCCCCTTCCCATTTTACCTACAAACCCTGTCATATACTCCTTCTTTCCTTCAAATTCATGGCCTCTTTTTTCATTAATTATTATTGCATATATATATATATATATGACTTGTATATACATATATATTTCCAAATATAACACACACAGTCTATATGATATTACTTGTGTGTATGTTTTCAGGCCTGAATCTTTGGCCCTGGACAGTCAATTGATAAGGTCCTAGCTGGTGAGGACCATCCCTCCCACTCAGCTTTATGCAGTTTCCTGTAGTTCTTTGTGCAAGGTTGAGACCTTGTGGGCTTATCTCCATCCAGTGTAGTCTCTTCATTGGTGTCATCTTTGTTTATCTCACATTTAGTCAGTTGTGTTGGTAATACTTTATGAATAGAGCTTCTAGTGTTGCTAGGAGACACAACCTTATAGTAAATGCATTGATCCTCTAGATCCTACAGTCTTTCTGTCCCCTTTTCCATAATGTCCCTTGAACCATGTTTATATGGGAATGCTTTGTAGATATAATCTTTGTGATTGTGTTCCAGAGCTCAGTAATTTAACAGTGTAGACAAAAGTTTTCTTGTGTCCTACAGCCACTTGGTCCCAAATAAACACATAGAGGCTTACACAAATCACAAACTGCTTGGCCTATGTCCCCGGCTTATTCCTAACTAGTTCATTCTTCTTAAATTAACCCGTATCTGTTAATCTATGTATCACAACATGTCCTCTGGCTTTACCTGTGTTATATTATATCTTGTTCCCCTGTCGATTAGCAGAATGTCCTCTGACTCCACCTTTATCCTGTAATTCTGTTGGGATTTCCTACCTGGCTATCAGCTGTTTTACCATAGACAAAAACAGCTTCTTTATTAACCGATGGTTGCAACACATAGCCACAGCACACAGAAAGACGTCCTACATCAACATCAAGACAGGTTGTAATTTTCTCCATCTGTTGCAAAAAGAATTTTACTTCATGAGGTCTGAAGATTACATGTATCTGTGGATATAAGAACAAATGTTTGTGGAGTTGTTGTTAGTGATTATATTGCTTTGGTAAATTAGTAGTTGGATATTCTCTCCAAATAACCATGACTTCCCTATCACTAAATAATTAGCTAGGTTTCCATTACCAGCCATGGAATACTTCTTGTGGAGAGGTCTTAAGTCTAATTAGAGAGCTATTGGTTACCAGCAATATATGTGTGCCATTATTATTTTTTTTAACAAATAATGGAACATTTTATAACTTATTAATTTCTGTATTTATTTTATGTGTGGTATGCATATGTGTGTAGATGCGCATATGCCAAGGCATGCATGCAGAGATTGAAATACAACTTAAGAAAGTTAATTCTCTCCTTCTATCATGTGAGTTACAGAAATCAAGCTCGGGTGACTAGGTTTAGCAGTAAGTGCTTTTACCTACTGAGCTATTTGCTATCCCTCATTACTTACTCTTTTATGTTTTAAATTAGTTTATATCTAGTAACTTGTATGTCCCATAGATATATGTCTCACATGTTTGAGACCTCATAATTCTCCTCCTGGTCTTGGAACAAGTCTAACAGCAGAGAAGAGGGACTGAAAGCATGTCAGGCCATATAAAGTCCAAAGGTTAAGCAACTGTTTGAGTAATAAAAAATTGGAAATGCCAATTAAAATAATATTTGTAATCAATCAACCAATCAATCAATAAACTTTTGCGACACTTTACAGCAGTAATTTTTTATGTAGTCGAGTTCTCCTCTATTCTAAAAAGGCATGGCAGATTACATACATTTTTCATCGAAATGGCTACAGTAATGGTTTTTGAATGGCACCTTCATGAACATATATAAAATATGAGTCACAATTTTAAATATGTTTTTATTATACATTTATTAAATCTCTTCCTCTTTTCAGAAATACTTCCCTCTTCCTAAGAAGAAACACTGGTGCTTGTGAGAACAGAAAAGATATTCCTTTGATGTAAACACCAAGCAGTTTCAGCACAACTGAACTCCTGGAAATTAAAAACAAAACAATTCTTAGAATATTTTTTCTAGTTACGTGAAAAAAGCAGTCGGTGAACCAGTCAGCCCAACTCCCTTATTCTTCAATTGTATCCCTTCTCTTTCTCGTTATTACTACCTCCAGGGAAATCAGTGTATGAAGCTGGTTTGTGAAGAAACTTACAAGGTACCAGGTGCCACACAATTCGTATTCATTGGATTTCTAGGAAACCAAGATCATTTTATCATGACAAGATTTTAGGCTGTTTATTATGTCATGAAGATCTGGAGAAGGTTCAGATTTTTGTAGAAGCTATGAGCACTGTGATAGCTCGGGCTGGATCAAGATATTTGCAGAAGGAACTAAGCTCATAGTAATTCCTCCCGGTAAGTAACTTTTTTCTGCTTTATTCCAGCAATGAAAAGCATATATATATATATATACATGATTGTAGCAAAGACTAAAAACTGTTATGAGATACTGTATCTGATTACAGTGTTATTAGCCTGAGTGATTTATCAAGACAGATTATTTGATATGACAGCAAAAGTACTTTATAGATGGTTTCTTTTCATCCAGAAAACACTGAAACTCTGTAACTAGAAGTTGCTTATACAAAGGGTTAGTGGGATACACTCTAAGGATCATGTCCTTAAACTGTTGATGTAAATTATTGCTTCAGGATATTGTTGTAAATGGTTTTTCAAGTGAGCTTTCCTGATGGTTTTTCTCTGTATTTTGAAATACACCTAGTGCTACATTCTCCAGAAAAACTGGGAAATCGTTATTATTGGTTTTGATCTTAAATCATAGTAAATTGCTGTCCAACATGAACGAATTCCATTCTTATTTACCCGAATCCTTGTAGGTAGGTTGTGATCAGTCACAATTTATGCCACTCTGTTTCTTGAAATATTATCAGAAGATTTCTGTTGAAATTCATAGTTTATATAAGCCACTTCTGTTCGGTGTTCGTGTAAAAATTTCTGTATAATTTTACATTGTTATTTCACAATTATTTTCTCAAGGAAGCTTAGGATTGTTTTATTGTCCAAAATTTTCATTTTCTGCATCTTGAAATTTTATAAGAACACATTTGTTGTCTAATTATTAGTCGCTATGCCCAAAAACACGGTTATTGTTTTTATTTCTCTCCAAAACTTTCTCTTTGAAAAAGAAGTCTCAATTAAGTCTAAATTGCATTCTAGGCTAGAGCTAATTTAAAAATGACAATCATTTAAGGGAGGAAATACAGAAACTTCTGGAAAATCTTGAAAAAATAAAATATAACTTGTTAGTCAATGTGGACCTAACACAAGCTGCAAGGCAGAGTGTGCACAGTCTTTGGATTCTTGGTTACATATACATCTTGTGTGACTTTGCTTGAAGATTATCTTTATATTTGCTTGCATACACAAAATTTCTAGCTGGAGGAATTTGTGTTTTTCCTTAGCAATCTATTTCATTATTTGATAGGAAACAGAACTCTAAATATATTTTAAAGGATTTTTATATTATTTGTGTGGCGGTGGTGCACACCTTTAATCCCAGCACTCAGGAAGCAGAGGTATAATGATCTCTATGAGTTCAAGGCCAGCTTTGTCAACAGAGTAAGTTTCAGGATAGACTCCACAGCTAACTTTGTCTTGAAAACAAACAAACATACAACAGAAAGCCCAAGATTTTTATTGTTAATTATTAAAATTTTTAGAAGTTGTAAAAATGCTGTTTTGTTTCTAATTTTATAAAGTAGTTTTTCCCTCTTGAGAACTTCATCATGAGTACTGTATTTACATGTTTTCCATCTTACCTTTCTCCCCTTTGAACTCTCCCAACTCCTTGCCAATTCATGACTCAATTTTAATTATTATGTAATATAAATACATATGCTCACATATGTATGTATAAAACTACCTGCTAAGTCTATTTAGTGTTATTCATGTGTATATGTGTTTACATCTAACCATTTGAGATTATATGACCTATCAGGGGCCCACCCCTAGAGAACACTGATTCTCCTCTAGCATTCATTCATAGCTCTTCCTCTAGGAATTTAGCCATGTGAGATCCTCCCCATCATGCTCAAATGTTAACTGATGTTGTAATTGCACACCTCTTATTTAGATGACCATATTGTTAAGATTTCATAGGTGCAAGTTCCTGTCATATATAGAAGTCACTATCTGAACAGATACCCAAGTCGATTGGTTCTTCAATTCATCCGCCTCCTTTTCCACATAGATCCCTGAGCCTTGAAAGAACATGCTGAATGACAACATCCTCACTTAGGACTGAGTGCTCCAAAGTCTTTCACTCTCTGGACATTGTCCAGGTTTGGGTCTCTGTATTAATTGCTATGCACTTCAAGAAGCTTCTCTGATAAGGGTTAAGCATTGTACTAATATATGGGTATAACAACATATCAGTAAGAGTTGTTTCATAACCATGTTCCAGACTAATAGGAGTATATTTTCCCCTAAATTTGTGACAGACCTAGTCAGGTGTTAGGCCTCATTAGCAGCATCAGGTATGGACTACATCTCCTGGAGTAGGCCTTAAATACAATTTTAAAATGTCACTTATTCAATAAAACGTTCCATAATTTTACCATTATATCTTGCAAGCAAACTACTATTTTAGATAGCAGGGTTTCTCATCTAGTATCATACAGAGTACCTTCTAGCAACATGAGCACTAGTCAGAGGGGTGAAGCTTTCGGTTGGGCTCAGTTTCTCCATGTTTAATGATACAAATAAGAAATATGTCCTTAGCATCAGTTTTTTGGAGAGTAATCAGTAGCTTTGAGAATAGCCTGCAATGTTTGAAGTGGGAGTCTATAAGACCCCTTGGCCAATGACTCAATAAGATTTTGCTTGGTGGCATAAGATTTTTGGGGATATTTTCTCCCTCATTATGTGGTAAGTCTATCTAAATTTCTTTCATATACATATGAAATATACATATGAAAAAATATGTATATTAGGAAATTTCTATAGGTGAAGATTTCCATGTGATTTTTCAAGGGCCCTTTAGTGTTACTCGTCCATGCCCTTTATGTTCCCTCCTTTACTCTGTCTTCCCTCCCTGCTCCCTATTTAGTCCTATTCTGGTTTCCACTTTATCTCTTTGCAGCACTTTATTCTATTTCTCCTTCCTTGTAAGATGCCCTCGCTCCCTGGCCTCTTACTGGAAACTTACTTGTTGAGATCATTCAGATGGAAGCACTTTCATTCAACGCTAGGGATAATTTGGAGGTGCAGCTACATGCCCAATTCCAAAACCTGGAGCTGTTCTCATGTGAGAGTGAAATGCTTTCTAAAAGTAGAGATCGACTATGTCATGCCCTGAGGTCTTCAAAGTTGAGAAGGGGATTTCCAATTGCAGCTAGCAGATCTACTTGATGGATTGTAGATACACGTGCAAGGATATTCCTATTACATAAGGGACTCCATATAGTTACAAAGAAAAATTGAAAGCCACCTCCCAACGTCTATTCCACTGAACTATAAAAAAGTAGGGTGCATTATAGAGCCAGTTACATGAATAGTGGCTGCACTAAATTGCCAGAGAACAAAGTAACAAAGATTGGAGAAGGGAAGTATGTTAGAAATGATAAGAAACCTTCATCTGTATGACCATAGAAGAAATTTAGTCTCCTTGCCTTCCATTTATTCCCCCTGATGAATGTATGCTTCTCCCCAAGAAAACAAAGGTAGTATGAAGAAATAAATTATCCTTAACCATTCAACATTTGTGTTTATGTAATAATTATTTTGAGTGACTGGACTTAGTGGTATATGTCTGTAATCAGAGCACTTGAGAGGCATACCAGATGGGAGCTTCCACACATACATAGAAAGTTTGATGCTACTGTGCCGGACTACATGAGATTGTCTCAATAATAATAACTACTGTCCTCATTATTATTATCTTGATTAATTTTTCATTTTATCTTACAGACAAACATTTTGATGCAGACATTTCCCCCAAACCCACCATTTTTCTCCCTTCTGTGGCTGAAACAAATCTCCATAAGACTGGGACATACCTTTGTCTTCTTGAGAAGTTCTTCCCAGACATTATAAGGGTATATTGGAAAGAAGAGGATGGCGATAAGATCCTGGAGTCCCAGGAAGGGAATACACTGAAGACAAATGACACATTCATGAAGTTCAGCTGGCTGACTGTGAATGAAAAGTCAATGCACAAAGAACACAGATGTGTTGTCAAACATGAGAACAACAAAAAGGGTGTTGATCAAGAGATTCCCTTTCCTCCAATAAAGAAAGGTATGTGCATACATCCTTTGAAATATAGCTTTCTTGAAAATGTGTCAGAGGATACTCAGTTTTTCTATGATGAGTTAATACGAATTAACTTAAGACCTTTAATGGGACCATTGCACTTATTTTACCTTGTACTTTTCCAAAGCACTAAGATGGCAGGGCTTTAGGAGAAAGGGCAAAAATTTGCTTAAGTTGTTCTAGTTCTGTAGTCAGTATCCCGAATACCCAGATCTGATTTTTGATTTCCTTCCTTTTTCCTTCCTGCCTCCTCCTTTCTCTCTCTCTCTCTCTCTCTCTCTCTCTCTCTCTCTCTCTCTCTCTCTCTCTCTCTCTCATTGTTAATTGAATTAAATGAATCACACATTAAAGCAACAAGCAACTAGGTACGTGATAAATGCTAAAATGGAGGTCTCACTTTTTTAATGACTCAATTGGGAATGTTCTTCCAAGCAAGCTAAGTCATTTACTTCAATCTTATTGTGTACAAAGTTCAATTCCCAAACACTGATGCCTCAGAAACTGGCACCTCAGTTAATAAAATATTCAAACAAAAGGGTCAAAGCCTATTACAAAAAAGGAGTGAACCTAGGAGCCTAGACGTATTCAGATTGTTGTTGTTGTATTATGTATTATTGCTAAACAGAATATCATAGTTAAAGTCTGCATATTGGTTGCAATCATGCTTTGTAATTAATGCATCTCTTGGCATTTCAATGCATCTCAGAAAGCTCATATAGGCCTGAGTAGGGATGTGGGTGGGTAGACAGGATTAGTCAGTATCCCAACATGGAGGGGTTTGTATAGTGAAGAAGGCATACTCTTTTCAACTTATTTAGAATAATTCAGATGAAGATCCAAAGATCTTGACTCAATGAAGGACATAGCAGCATGTCTAGACAAAGAGCTGAAAGTGCAGAGGGCCTAGCAGTGATCTCAGAAGTCATTGTGTGTCATACCTTCTAAACCTCTGAGGAATAAGTACGTGTAAAACTGTGGCCTCTTGCTGCTGGTCACTGTGTTTCTCCTTTGGAATCTCTAGTCAATACAATGATCAATGAACTTTGAGCAGTTTCTTTGGGAAGGTACTTGAGTTGGCAAGATATAACTTTTTTTAAAGACTATTTTACGCAGCTTACTATCTTTTAGGTAAAATAAGAAAAGTACTTTTTAAATTTCTGCTTCTCTGTGTAAAAAAGATAGCAAGTGAATGATGTGTGCTGACTTTCATATAATAAACTCATTTCTATAATCATATTTACAAATAATTATATAATTATGGAGCTCATATTTAAGTACACTTCTGTCTGTGAGAACATCTATGTATTCATTTACATGTATATATGCATATTAACAGCTAAATATAGAGAACTAAATATTAGAGAACTAATATATATGCATATTAACATCTAAATATTAGAGAACTGTATATTAATAGAGAACTGTCAAATAATGCACATATTAGTTAACAAATTCTTGTCATTTCTTGTAGTTGCCGTGAGTACTGAACCTACAGCTTGCTGGCATGAAAATGGTAAGTTTTAGCATGTTTGCCTTTGAGTCACACCACAACACTTTTCCTTTTGAACATAACAATGTTTGAACTGACTTCAGTTAATTTAGAAATGTTTAAGTGTTTGAGCATTACAGAAGAGATAATGATATTTACAGCTAATGTGTCACTACACAGACATCACGGCAACACAATAAACTACTAATTCATGTACAAGTATACTTTAATGAGGGGTACAGTGATGTACTCTAACCCATATTAACAAAGGAATTCATTTACTCATATGTCTATTATTTTTAACCACCGAAGTAGGCATGATAAAAGTTGTCTAGGTTTTTAAAGTCAACCAGTTACTTACTAATTACCGACATTGATGGCTTTAGACAAAACTAATTTCTATGTTCCATTTTCCTCTTATGGTTATTTTGGGAATGGTGGGCATTGCTTCAGGTCTGGGTGAGGAGAGCTGTTACCTGATTTGAGTCCTCAGAAATCAATACTTACTACTTCCTCTGCAGTAACATGTGCTATGCTGTCACAAAAGCAGACAGAACTAATTAAAGAACTCTTTCAGATGTGCTGCAGCTTCAGTTCACGAGCACCTCTGCCTACTACACCTACATTCTCCTACTCCTCAAGAGTGGGATCCACTTGGCCATGGTCAGCTTCTTCCTGTTTAGAAGAGCAGCTGTTTGTGGCAATAAGAAAAGGTCCTAAGGAAGTGAGTGCTGCTTCAACAAGTAACCTACTTTTCTCCTTTACTGCAAAAGGTGCATCATGAGGGTCCAACTGGATTTTCTTGCTAACTTGGACCTCTATAAAGTCACAGGAATATCATTCTATCATTGCATAAAGGTTTTCAAACTTTTATAAGCATTTTGAGCAGCTTCTCTGCAAATGAGCACACCTCCCTCCTGATTCTCTTCTCTCCAATAGTTTCCTCCCTGAGAAGCCCCAAACATCACAGCTCTAATAATATGTTTATGCATAGCTTGCAGCTTCTACCCATGGTCATTTTTTTGCCCTCAAACCTGCTAACTCCTTGAAAGCTTCCACTCTAGACAACCTGAAAAGCCTTCCTTAGTGCTTGAATTCTTGTCTTTTATTTCATATTAGAGACAATAAATTTGTTTAAAAAGATCAAAAGTCTCCTTTTGTTAGTCTTTACTTTCATTTAATAGCCCTGACAGTGTGGTGTGACAACTGAGACAGCCGTGTTATTCAGTGATAGTTGGTAACAAAATCACATTTCTAATCTTTGTCTAGAGTCTGTGCTTATGACATTTTTTTGGGACAGTGGGTGTAGGAGGAAACACAGGAAATTTAAAAAGCCATTTACTGCTCTTAAACACCATCAGATTTTGGGTCATTTGGTTTTAGGCTTTCTCCTTTCAATGAGCAAATATCTAGCATGACTCAAACTGTATGTGCTCAGTTCTCTGCCTATGTTTCATAGCAGGGTGTTTTCTGATCCTCAGGCTGCTTCCTGAAAGCTACCAGAACTTCATAGAATAAAAATGAAAAGTCAAATTTCCCTCCGTGAAATGAAGTTAGAATATTCTATCCCCTGGGGCTTTGTATATTAAATGAATCATTAACAGTAAGTACAAGCAAGTTCTTGAGGGCCCTGGTTCAGGCCCTTGACCCTACCTTGAAGTTAACAATCCCATTCACACACAAAAGCACCAGTAGTGATTCCTGTTCTCCATAGGAAGTGTGGGGAAGTGCAATAGGATCATGGGAGAACCCTTAAGTGCCTGTCTGAAGAATTTTCTGTCAGAGTTTGAAAGGGAGAATCTACTAACTAGCCAAAAGGATCTACTTATCTGGGATATATTAGTGAATCGACTCACAATTGCTCTTCAGTTCATCATCTTTACTGAAAACTGTGAGCGTCAGCTGTCCTCCCTCTATTCCACCTTGTTCTTCCTTGCTCCGCGTTCTCCTCCCATGAGTCTTCACGGTTCACAGTTTTTATACACAAGCAGCAATTCTATGGCCCAAGCAAGCTCACAAGGCTTGAACTCTATCAGGATCATAAAGGCAGATGAGAACTCACACCAGTGACTGTCAAGCTTTTTTATGACTCAAGAAAGAAGAGACTTTAAAAGCCTCAGTGAACTCTTAATGGGAACGTGGTCAAATGAGAGGGAGAGAGTTCTTAGACCAATTAGGAAAATCTAAGAAGGGAAAAGGAGAATCCGTGGGTAATACTACATTTTAAGTATGGCTAGACAACAAGCTAATCAATAGACTGAATAAGCCCAAAGTGTTAAGGGCAAAGCTGTTATCATGGCAAGACAAGGCTCCAAGCCCACAGAAGTAAGACTGGACAGACAGAGAGGAGCATCGTGCCAAGATGAGACAACTATAACACACAGGTCCATTGTCTGCAGACTTGGCAAGTGAAGAATCCGCAGGCTTTTCTTAGGATGCTTTGTGTTAGTAATCTTGGACACCTGCAACTTTAGCCTAGTGCATAACTGCAAAATTTAAACCTTATGATTTGTTCTCTAAAACTTTTAGTCTATTTTTTACTTGCTCTGAGGTAAAAAACAAAAAACAAAACAAAACAAAAAAAACCCAAAAACAAAAACAACAAAAAAACAAAGCTAAGCTTGTGTAGTTTGCGTTAGTCTGAGTAAAAGGAAAAGCAGGCTTTAAGTGTCCACAGTCTTGTGGGACAATAGATCTGGCTATGGAGCATGTCCTAGGATATATTCTATATATCAAAATTATACAGTTAAATAAAAAGTCGCCTCCTTGACCATTAACAGATATATGTGCCCATAAAATGATCTGAGCATGTAACTGAAATAGTTCCTTGTCCTATAGCTAGGGGGTCCACTAACAGTTTGACCAACACAATTGTCACTCTCATTCAGAGGGACTCTGGAGAGCCTGCATGGAATCCGACTAGACCCTGTTACATGGACTGGCTTTTTAGAGCTCACTCCCTATGGTAGATGCCTTGCTCAGCCTTGATGTAAGGAGGAAGGGGTGGGTCTTGCCTCAACTTAGTATGTTAGTCTGTGTTGACTACTCAAGGGGATTGGGGTAAGGGAGGTGGGAGAAGGGAGCCAGAGAAGGGGAGAGAGGAGGAACAGTGGAGAGTATGTAAAAAGGAATTTCATTAATAATTAAATGAAAAAACTTAAAAATCTTAAAAATGATCAGAATACTGCTAAACTGTGGAGATAAATCTCAATTTTGTACTGGGTGAGAGAAGCTATTACTTGACAAGAAATTTACTGCCAGAACAGCTATCCATCCAAAGGCAGTAATCCCAAATATCTTGTGTAATTGATGGTTTCCAACAGAAACCTTATTTCTGATGGGTTGGCATTTGGAAGACAGCTGAACTCTCACGGCATAGCTGTGGCCTGCAATAGCTTATGGCAGTGGCTCCTGGCAGATCATGTCTTATACTACACAACAAGCAACCGCTGACCCTCTAACAGCCCTTTGAAATAGATGCAATCATTGACCACATTTTACAAATTGGAGAGTTAATCTCACTACTAAGGTTGTTGTTTTGAAGCAGTACTCCTAATTTAAAGCCCGATTTCTCTGATTCCCCCCCATTGTGTGTGTGCGTGTGTGTTTCTGTGTTTCTCTTTGTGTGTATGTGTGTGAGAGAGAATATCAATGTTCTATGTATCCCATATCTTTCAGTAATATTAAATCAAAATGCTTACAAAATATAAAACACCCATTGATTCCTTAATAAAGCTAATGATAATTTCCTTAGGGATATGTGAGTTACTCTCTTTATTCCTCATGATTACTCCAGGCCACTGCTTGTCATTTCCTTTTCTCACTCATGCTTTCTCTAGCTAGAAACGTGATTTACTCTAGAATAATCATAACTGTGCCACTCGCTGTAAATTAGAACAGGTATTTTGCTTTCCATTTGAGCATTTCTCTTTGGTTTTAAAGTGTCCTTCTAGGGAGAGCATAAATAGAGTGGGCTATGCGTCTCAGGCATGGTAGATCCCTTAACGATGCCGTGTGGATGAGAATAGCTACTTGAGACTAAGGCTCATCCATAGACTGAGTCAACTGTAGAAGATCCTGGGAATCTTGGTCATCTCTGATGCAGGAATGAGGTTATGCAACTTCCTTGGTCCAGACTCTTATCACAACACAAGAGCCTCAGGCAGGCAACTACGGGACTTTGTGGGAGAAGCCTGAATAGGAACCACATTTCACAAAGAGAATACTGGCTACTTTGTCTGGTTTTTCTTATCTGTATCAGATTTTCTCTTGAATGACAAAACTTGTACATATTTATGGAATCCTATGTAGTGTTTGAGTCCATACACATATTGAGTATTCTTTAAATCGAGGAAAGCATAGTTTTTATCTAAAAAGTCCACTCATTATTTCTATGACATGAGAATATTAAAAAACTTTTCCATTCCCTTTTGAGATACATATCATATTATTATTTTCTAATGTTTTAGTCTCACACACACAGTAAAATTTATGCATCTTTAGAATAATGCATAAACTTACGTAATTTCTGCTTTGCATGCAAAGTTACAAACCAAGTAGTTGACATCTAAATGAGTTAATGGTGGAAATCACGGAAGTCGTGGTGTTTTCCAGTTAGTGAAATACGTATGTGCCACTTCAAGTAAGCATTACAATACACGGCAAGATAAACAGAAAGTCTTTGCTCTGTATAAGGGGAAGCCGTAGCAGAGAGAATTTGGGGATCTCCTAAAGATCCACAGAGAACGGCAGGACATGGACATCAGCTGGTTGGTGTGAACAGTTCTGCTCTTACCTAGTACGACATTTATTTGTAGATGGTAATATACTATTCTTCAAAAAAATCTTTCCCTATTAGGCTCAGTGTGGATGGGGGAATAATCTCTTCACCCACCCACATGTCCTCAAGTTAGAGCTCATATTTTTACCTTAAAATGAAAAGGCTTCAGGTTTTGCACAATCAAGTTCAGTTTCCATTAAACCAAGCAGAGGTTCCCATGGGGGAAAAATGCCAACAAGAATAGTTCAGCTTGAGAAGATAAAATTTAATTTAGCTTTGTCTCCCTGATGATTCTGAGCTGACTAGACTTCTTCAGACCCAATTCCTGACCTCTAAACAGAGATACTGCAGTATCTGCACAAATGAACACGTCATGGCTGGAAACTGACAATCAGCAAGGGAGAGCCCGGATCACTGGCCATTAACACCAGACCATGTCTCATATGGTGTCAAACCTCTTAGCACCCTCCTGCTGGAGTCTGCGTGAGCAGCCCAGGACCGCAGCAGTGAGCAGAGAGTTAGGGGTATGGAGAGAGAATATCCTGTGGCTAATAGCAGTTTAATTTTCTCAAGCTTCTTGTGTTTACCTGCTCTATCTGTGTGGTTGCTTCCTGGAAAATGGTTAAACTCAAACCACCACTGTTTGGGCCAGCACAAGATGTGGCTAAAGTGTTTGAAGACCAAACAGCAGTTAAGCCACAGCTCGCTCTGCTTGCTTTCAAAAGACCGCAAGCTATCAGAGAGAAAACCTCCGACTCCACATAGCGGAAGCAGCCCGGACACTCAGTCTCTGTGCTAATGGAGGCTGAGCTTGTCGCCACTGGTGTTCACACAGCTCAGCTGCTGTGGGGATTAGAATCTGCTTCCTAAAACTGTGTAGACACTGTACTCAAGAAAGAAACAGAAAAGAAGAGATGTAGCCCTAAGATAATTTTAACATTTTATCAAGGGTCTGTTCTTTCGACAGTGCTTGATTTAAGTTTACAAGTAGCTTTGTGCTTCATTTTCTTGGTGGGAAAAAAAAGAAATAAGGCCATGTCTTGAGAGAAGCAGCATAAGAAAATGAAGATGTGGGCAAGAATAATGTACTATAGGAAGTCACAGAATGCCTTGAGGTCAGCTGTGTGAAAGCCATCCACTGAACAATACCTCAAGAGGAAAACATCAGAGTTGCCTGAGAAAGACCTAGTTAAAGATATTAACATAAGTATCAGGTAAATGAGAGAGTAGACTCAGAAAAGAGATGCAGAAGGAAAACATCTCCAGCCCTTGTTACACAGGCTGGGCAATGGGTGTGCAGCAGGCATGTGGCCTCATTTATACAGTCCCAGGGAAAGTATGTGAATAGATAGAACATTTGAGTCTAGCTTTCACAGCCTGATATCATGGAACATTTGAATAAGAGACCGTGATAGACTTGTGTGTAATCAGAGCCAACTTTTATACCAGGCTGGATGCCTCCTAAGATATTAGCTTCATCTGTTGGCTCTGCACAGCAGCCTAGGGAGCAAGGATGTGTGTCTTGCTTTACTGCAGCTCTATTACCCAGACAGGAAATTGTCACAGAGTTAGCCCCACCTTCTCCCTGAGGTCCTGTCCCAAGAAAAGCACTGGAGAATTCCCTCCACTCTTTTCCCATGAGTATCCCTTGGCTGCACCCCAGCCTCCCTGCCACAAGGCTGATGTGGGCATACAACAGAACAGCACAGATGCAGAACTAGATATACATAGAAACGGTTTCCCCCTAAACTGGCAGCATCACAGCCGTATACAGTTAACATCCCGAGAAAGACACAGCAGATGATGAAGAATCACAGTCTGCTTCTCTGGGAACCAAAAGGTGAATTTTATGTTTGGAAAAATAGTTCATGATGTAAATTAGTTCCTTTTTATCCAAACTAGTTAAGCATGTAGAAAATTGACGGCAGTGTTTTCCTAGGACTCTTGTTTTTCTAAGTAACAGGACTTTAAAAGGCTGCAGGACACATCAGAAAAACATGGTTTTACATTCAAAACAATATTAAATGACAAAATTTTACATTATTCTCAATCTATCTTCATCTCTATTTCATATTTGTGCCAAATAAATTATACCAAAAGAAATATAGCTGATCACTTGATGTGTTGAATTTATTACAGTTTAAAATTATACAAAGTACATGAGTTTAAAATAATAAGGCTTATAGAGTGTTTAAAAAATATTAGAGAAATTTGAGGTTCAAACCAAATATTTGATTGTTTAAAAGTGTACTTCAGTTACCATAAAAGCGTTACTTTAATACATTAAGGAAACTGTCAAGTCCAAGGATATTGATGACAAGATATCAGCTACTCATTATAAGGTCAGACTGAGTTTCACCAAACAGACCAAGGACATGGCATGACCTGAGTGCCACAGGCAGGAACTGATTGTGAGCAGAGGTGAGGTAAATATCCATGAGGTATCACCTTAAAGAAATTCAGCAGCTCACCAACAAAACCATCAATGAACAGACGTCACCATTTTTTTCTGGCACCCCATTTCCATCTGCAGTCTTGTTCCCTCTATCTATCTTAATCTATAACAGCTATAAAGTACCACTAAAGTCTATCATATAACGATATTCAAATACTGACAGAATCAGAACACACATTCCAAGGGGCAACAGATTACTCTAACTCAGCACATTTTCTGTTCTTCGATAAACAAAAGCATCAAAAATCTTAAATTACGTGTATGATCAAATACGCAGAGTATTCTGCCAAGGATGAGGATATACATCCTTGTAAATGCTTTTATGAGTTTAGTAATGGTGCCCTTGTTTGTTGAGTAAAATTTTCTGTGGCCAAACTATGTTAATATATCATTTAATATAATAACCATGCTGAGAAATATGCATTATTAGCATCTCAATTACATAAAAGTCTGAGACTGTGATAGGTGAAGTGACTTATAGGTAGGATTTGGGGTAAATTCCGTTTGATGATGACCCCATTTGCTTTATCCCTAAGTGATTGCCAAAAGAAAATGACTTCTGAATGAAGATGTTTGGAGGGACAATAGGAAATTTAGGTAACAATTTTATAGTTGTCTTTTTAAAATCTGCACTAATAAGTGCAGCACGAATGAAAGAAACTCAGGGCCAGATCTCTGGGAAAGGCGGAGATATCAGAGAGCAAACACCACAGTCAGATCTCACCCAGCTGTCTTCCAGCTTCCTCAGCCTCACTCCTGTGGCTTCTACTGCCTGTTCTGTCTTTCTGTGCCTGCCTTAAATACTTTCTTCACTCAGTTAAGGCGTGGCACCACCACTGCCTGCCCGGGAGCCCGGAACTCCTTCTGTAAACTAAAATGACCTCAAACTCAGATTTGATTGGATTAAGGCTGTAGGTCACCACTCCTTGATATTCCCTGTGCTGGGATTAATGGTGTGAGTTACCACTGTCTGATCCTCCTAGACTGACTGTGGGTACATCCCTCTGATATCTCCTACTGTTTTATTATATTTGAAACATATCCCCACAAATCAGTTCTAAGACTCAGGACTACATGAAAGCATTTAAATTGATGTAAAATGGTTTGTTTACTTAAATCATTTTCCAAGGACTTTTACTGTTAAATAATTCTTCCCTGTTCAAATTTAGGTTCTAAAGACTTTCTAGAAAAATAGAAATCAAGACAATAAAAACTGTATTAAGCAACAAAAAGATGTTCAGACAGGACAGCAAAACAGAACTCTGACCATGACTTTTGGTTCAGTATGTCCCGTCTATATCCCAGGACCATAGAAATATTATCCAAAGCTTATGGAGAAGACCGATAAACTACAATAGATGGCCAGACTCTCCATTGCTCCCTGTACTTTCACAGAGAGAGCGTCTGGCTTTAACTCAAGCCAGGTTTCAGATCCTGAAGTTGGATGATGTCGATATTATCATCCCTTTGAATGAATTCAAAACTGAGGACTCAGAAGCATAAAGATTGTACGGGCACCAGTGGAGTGAGTTAACACCAAACGTGATCATCAGTAAAATTTAGTTTGCCTATAAAATTACACTGACCCAGGCAGTAATTTAGTAAAAGACAAGGCCATTCTTCTCTGTATCTTCATGAAGATTCAGAGCATGTTCGTACAAATTTGCTCTAGTAGGCAATGTAGCCTTTTAATAAACAGGGTGTAGCACAGTCAGCTGCAACTGACTGGATGAAACTGAAAGATGCAGTCAGGCAGCCTGAATGCATGAGTGTCTGTAGGACCAGCATCCTGACACTTCCTGGGCTTCCTAGATCTCACTAGTCTACAAGTGTCCTGAATGAGGAAATATTAATTGGCCGTTAAGAAGATGTCATGGATCCACAACATTAAATTGAAAGCATTGCTAAATAAGAAACTGTGACAGTTCATTTTTACTACATTGCTTGGTTGAAACCAGATAAAAATAGTTAAGTAACTTTTAACACAATATTTAATGCTAGAAGTACAGATCTTGGAAAAATAACATGCTGGATTTTAATATTTTCCTGTTATTTTTCCATCAAAATCTTCTAAGAAAAATGGACATGATCCATAAATTCTATATTAATCACCACAAAATACCATTCCTATTGTGTGTGTGTGTGTGTGTGTGTGTGTGTGTGTGTGTGTGTATTTCTCTGTGTGCTTCATGAAATATCCTTACACCTTAGTAATGTATCACCAAGGGACAGTTTGTTTAGTGAGGAATTGAGACTTGGGAGTTATCAAGCAGTATTGATTGATCCAGTTACTTTTTTGTTATTGTGGTCTCACTCCCTTTTGATTTACTGAATGTGGATTATTTGTTCCTTGTGTTTTTCTGAGTGTGTTTAACTTCTTCAGACTGACACTTTTGTTCTTATGTTTTCTGAAGAGCTGGATTAGCATATAGATTTTGCTTAATTATTTTATTGTGGGATGTTTTTCTTTTTCCATCTACTATAATTGATAGTTTTTTTCTGAATATAGTTATTTAGAATAGCACCTGTGGCACCTCAGAATTTGTAAAGCATATGCTCAGGCCAATCTGGCTTTCAGAGTTTCTAATGAGAAGTTAAATGTTATTCTAATGGGTCTACTTTTATGTTACTTAGTGTTTTTCCTTTGAAGCTTTCAACATTCTTTCTTTGTTCTGTACATTTAGTGTCTACATTATTATGTGTTAAAAAATTTCTTTTTTCCTTCTGGTCTATGGGCATCTACGATATTTTGTATACCTTGATTAGTAACTTTATCATTAGCTTAGTGAAATTTCATTTTATAATTTTTATTGAAAATATTTTTTGCTCCTTTGATTTCGGTTTGTTCTCCTTCCTCTATTCTTGTAATATTTACTTGTAAATTTAGTCTTTTCCTGGATATTTTGTGCTCGGAAATTTTTTTAGATTTAACATTTTCTTTGATAGAGATATTCAGATTTTCTATTTTGTCTTTCAGTGTCTGAGATTCTCTCTTCCTTGTCTCATACTATGCTGGTGAAGCTTACCTCTGATAGTTTGTCTGACACATTAAATTTTTCATTTCCAGTTTTATTTAAATCATGGTTAAATCTAGTGATTACATTTCTACCTTTATATCTTGAATACTTCCTATAATTTAATACTACTACTTGCTTGAGTTTTTTTGGACTTGATTAATGCATTTATTCATATAATATATGAAGTACTTGAATTTAATCCATAGTTACTTTTTTAAATTTCTTGTCTTGTGCTTTAGCTGTGTTGTGTTTCTCAGGGCCTACTGTAGTTGGATTCCAGGTTCCACATTCTGGTGGAGGCATATTGTCTTGGCTTTTAATTATCTTGGTTTTGTGCTGTGTCTTGGCATCTGTATTGGAATGATTGTTGCCGATATCTGGTCTTGTCTTTGTTGACTTGGTGGGGTTTGGGGGATTTTGTTTCTGTTATCCTCTTTGTATCTTAGAAAAGTGTTGCTGCTATGAATTACCTGGTAGAGAGTGCTTCTGCAGGCCAGAAAGTGGCAGAGAGGACTAGAGATGGACAAGGAGAAAAGACTGAAAGGAGCTTCTAGAAAGAGATAAGGGGATCCTGTACACACCAAGGGGCAGGGTCCCCAGGGAGTTAGAAATGTGGTGGGAATAGAGGATTCTATAATTAAATTGCACTCAGACAAAGAATATCTTTGTACAGGGATCAAAGAGATAGAGGCACTCTGGGTCTATACCATGAGTTAGATGTTCAGAGGAATAGAGTTGAGGTGGAAGGAGGAGCAGCTGCATTCAGTTTGTTACAAGATTGGGATGAGAATGAAGACCATAATGGAGAGGCAAAGGATAGTGTGATTTGCCTACTTGAGTCCAAGTCTAGTGTGGCCATTGGGGATCATAGGTTGAGAATGTTTCTGGGTATTGGCAGCTAACATAAAAAACAGTAATAGTCTAAAAGGGAGGGCTGAAAAGGTCCAAGGAGGGATCAAAGCTGGTTTTACACCAAAGCTTGGTGGAATCTCCAGGGTAGGACAGGAGTCTCAGAATAGGATGGGAAAAGTGGCACCAACAAAGACTAGAGGAGGAGGCAGAGATCCATGGCTGAGCACTGGGCTGAGCTCCTGGTCCAGCTGAGAGCAGGAGAAGAGAGTCTGTTTGAACAAAGGAATAGGGATTATGAGGAAAATTCCCACAGTTATGGCTTACTGGAGCTCTAGGAAGCTTACTGAATCAAGAATATCCACTGGAGAGCCATGGGGAAAAGAAGCTAGGCCTTCCAAGGGTAGGCAACTATCGATTGGCATGGCCAGTATGTGAATCCTCAAGGGATGGGATCAAACTGTGTTCCTGTGCATGGGCTGGCACCTTGAAGCCCATTCCCTTCAGAGGAACACCTAACCCAGTTTTCACTTCGGGATGAGTGAATTGGGCTTGCCACGCTGAGCTGACCCACCTTGGGACTTCTTACCCTTTTCGGGGAGGGTTTGGGGAGATGGTGAGGGTGAGGCTGAAGCGACTGAGAGGGACTGGGAGGAGGGAAGGGAGGGGGAGAAGGGGATACATAGAATAAAAATGACATTTTTTATAAAAAAATAATATTTAAAAATTGGACATTTTTAAAGGAACAGCTTTTAAAGTACTTAAAATTATGAGGCTATGGGACATTTAAAGTATATAAAGTGTTTTAAATTATTAATATTTGAATTTTAAAAACCATAAATGTTAAAAATTAATGCCACAGCTAGATGCCAGAAAGTGGAATCTTCCTATCTTATAACCAGCATGACAATGATCTTATCAGTCTGACAATGGACTTGGAATAGCTTCTCAGTCTGTGAGTTTCTACCACTCAGGTAGCCTAGTACTGCCTGCATGTTGAATGTTTGCATAGAGATTTATAACAGTGGCAAAACTGCTGCTGTAAAATAGCAATGAGAATAATTTTATAGTTGGGGGTCACTACAACATGGGGAACTGTGTTGAAGGGCCATAGCATTAAGAATCACAGCATTGAGAATCACCGGATTATAGAATGTCTTGCTTTACCCAAGATCTATTCATGCTTAAGAATGTATTTCTAGCCTCTCTATCTTACCTAGCTTTGCTAAGTTTAAGCTATTTTAATAAATGAGTCATATAAGAAACATATATAATCATGCATTATAAAAGGATCAGAAAATTTCCCAGTCTGTGGACTATGTTTATGAGTCGTTTTATTTTGATACTAAATGTTCTTTTAAAATACACTGTAAACTGTTTAGAGGTTTTTTTTTGGGGGGGGGGTCTGAATCTGTCTTTACTGTTCATCTTTTTCTGACCACACCTTTAATCTGCTAAGGCAAGGCTTCAAGTAAATGTTCGCTATGGAGGCTTGTTCCATCCAGTTCCTTGTTACGTGAGAGCTTAGCTTCATGAACCACTTTTACTACCCAAACTCTGAGGAATTTTAGAGTCTACACAGCCATCAAGTAGAGCACAGCCACCACTGCTCATAAACACCATTTAAATGCTTGGCAGCAGGGCCTCTTAAAAGAGCTCAGTTTTTGCTGCTAAGACTAAGTCAGGAAGCCTCTCTTAAAGGAGCCATGCCTCTGCTCATAACCAGCAAATGGAGACCACAAGAGAAAATGCTGTAACCAAAAAGTCATACTTGACTATGTTCCCTTTTTGTCTGTATGAGCAGTGACCTTAAATCCATCATAGGCAGCTTGTGCTTGTACTGAGATTCTTGTGAGACGTCAGGAACATGCCATGTTCCAACTTAAGCTGCCTGGCCACATGCTGAACATTTTGTAGGTCAAGCCCATATGTAGGGAGATTATGTTGTTCCCATTTGTTGTCAAGATGTCATGTAGGGAGATTACATTGTTCCATTGTAAATAATTGCCCCCCCCCCAATGAGTTTAATAAAAAGCACTGATTGGCCAAAGGCAGACAGGATATATGGGTGGGGATACCAGACTAAGAAGACTCTAGGAACAGGCAGAACAGGGCAGAACACCAGAGAGAAGCCAGAAGAACCAGAGGACTATTATGCTGCACTGAGAAAAGGTACTGAGCCACATGGCTGAACAGGATAAGAGTCATGGTTAGATGAAGGGTAAAGAGTTAGCAAGTTATATGCCTGGGCCTTAGGCTGATCAGCCTAAAATTAATGTAAGCATCTGTGTGTCTCTATGGGTCTGTGGGTCTGCAGGCCTAAACCTTGAGGCTAGGCCTGAAAGTCCAGGATAGAAACCTCATACTACACTCATACTCCACTCTTTATAATGGCCCACTTGATAGACACAATTAGGAAGCTGTTTTTGTCTTTATTTTTCTGTTTAGAATCCTTTTAAAGTTTTATGTGGATATATATGCCCTACTTTGAAATGCCATTTGTAGTCAGAAGTTTATGGCCCAGTCTAGCCCCAAGGTTCAGACTAGCAGTTCCAGTAATCACACAAGGGCTTATATTAATTACAAGTTGTTTGGCCTCTGGTTCAGGCACATTACTTGTTAATTCTTACTCTTAAACTAGCCTATTATTCTTATCCTTGTTTAGTCACACTGCTTGGTACCTTCTCTCAGAGAGACATTCTCATCGAGCTTCCTCTACATCTGTTGTTTCTTCTTCTGCTCTTCCTTTTCCCCAAATTCTCCTAGTCTGGTTGGTTGCCCACTTCTACTTCCTTTCTAGCTACTTGACCATCCAGTATTTTACTAAACCAATATTTACAGTGACAAATATTTACAGTGTACAAAAGCATAATTCCACAGTACTTAGGTCCACCTTTCACAGGACAAAAGGACTACAGATAAGTATATCCTAAGATTCTCTACCTGTGTAATCCCGAGGATGGGATCGATCTCTCTCTCCCACCTAGTTTTGGGACTCTTCTCCTTCTCCCAACTACTAGGACTAGGAGTCTGAAAGTTCCAAGTGTAATATTTTCCTTTATGTTTCTAAGATTCAACTTCTGCTTCTATCTATATCCAGCTCAGCAAGTTTCAACTTGGCTGACATACATCACCCAAGCATCAGATACTCAGTACAACGTGCTCTAAATGACTTACTGATAGCTGATGTGGACCAGTCCCGCCAATATGAATGTTCCCTGTTTCCTCAGCTGAGTCAGCAAAGGGATGCTTCTGATTAATGTCCTGATTTCTCTTTGACTTACATTCCAGGCTTCCTGGGCACTGACCATAACATTCTATTTCATCAGGAAGTCGTTTCAGAGAATATGTCATCTTTTGTCCCCCAATGTGCTGGAATGTTAAAAGGAAACTCCCTGTATAGGGGACAAAATAGATATAATGCCTATTGCCATACCAGAAAAGGTACCTAATAAAACTAAGTAGATCCTGATCTATCAACAGGTCATTAGAGAAAATAGTTTTTCAGTATGATCGGTAGGGCACCCAACTTGTTTTATGTAAAGCAGTTATTGTATGCTTGTAAGAGAAATGTTTGTCTCCATATAAACCACTCAGAAATCACTAAAAATAATCTGCCTATACTAAAAAAATATTTCCATATGGGAGACCTGAGATAAAATAAATAACATGTCCCCATTCCCATTTCCAGGTCCCTTCTTAATAGAAACTCTGATGTCAGCCATCATAAAGTCTTTGTTTCTTCTGCTTCTTCTAATTTTCATTAGCTCTTATATTAATAACACCTTCACTAAATGATAACTTCTGCCTTGGTGCCATTAAGCTGATAATTATTAGATCTCAATATAAATAGGTACCCATCACAGAGTCAAGTATTTGACTCATGATACAACTCAAGGAGGAAATGTAAGAGGCAACAACACAATTTAAGTCTTAATGTGTCTAAAAGATCCATGAAACAAAAATACCTCAGGTCTACAAGCCCCAGCTCAAAGACAGATAATTCCTGAAATGCTGAAGACTATTGTTTATGGGAGATAAGAAACCATATGTTTTCACTCCCCTAAACAAGTTTGTTTGACTTGTCTATACCAGATGTGCTTTCTCACATATAGGCAGAATATTCATAGGCAGGAAATACATCACGATGTATGTTTGACCCTGGTTTTATTTGATGGGAAATATTATAAGTCCTTGCCAATCATGACTTTGGGCTATTTTCTGGGAAACCAGTATCACAAGTGACTGTTTCAAATTTCAAAGTCTATACTTTGGCCTTACAAAATGGGACTCCCCATAAGAGAGCCATTTGTCTGGTGGGTCAACCTACTAAACACTGGTTGTCACCTGCTGTATACTCCCACAACTCTCACAACAGGTAGTGTTGCTCTATGAGGTAAGACCAGAACAGAATCACTGGGCCAGCCCACATAGCAAATGAGTGCCTGATTTCCATCTATTCTGCCTCCTGGTAGATGACATTGCTACCATGAGATTTCTTACTCCAGTAAGAAGTCATGCTAAATAATTTCAATAGAAATTTGCTGTTTTGATGTTATTGTTTGTGTAATCTTCACAGGAAGTCAAATTTGTTCCTAGTTAGAAGATATATTGATGTAAATCAGCAGGCCAACTTGATTGTCTGTTCTAACTACTTGTCACATTCATGCAGAAAAACAATCTAGCTACCGAGACTGATTATAAGATCTGAAGGCTCTACAACATATTCTTTACTAACTCATCCAAATCAACACCTGTGGTGGATTTGTAACTCAGTCCATGAAAATGGATGTTTATAAAGGCACAGAGAAGATCTGTAAATCTTTCCTACTTAATGTGAAAAAAGTGACATGAGCTTTCTTCTGTCCATGGCATATGATATGTACTTATTTTCTACCTGGATTGACACAGGTATTCAGCTCTGGTCTTACTACACAGAGCTACAGGTAGCAATGACTCTACCAGAAGTTGTGGGCATATGCAGCAGGTTCAGAAGGTCAACCCACCAGACAAACGACTCTCTGGTGAGGAGCCCCATTTGGTAAGGCAATGGGACCACTAACTGTAAGTGACCAGTTGCTCCTGTCTGTAATATCACATGTGAAAAAGCAGCTATGTTATGTTCCCATTACCATTCATTTTCAGGTAAAGTGTACATTACCATTTAATCTCATGATTATATCTCAGTCTTATAGGCACACATACTTATGGTCGTATAATTTTGATAATAGAAATATACTAGTATATTCTTCATAATTAAATCAAATCTATTGTTTCATAAAGACTGCATGATACTTAAAACCCTGCTTTGTTCCTTTAACTTAGACTAATAAAAGAAGATAACAATTTCTCCCCAGTGTAAGACAAGCTACATACATTTTGCTAATTTGAAACCTCAGAGCAGTTTTAAACTAAACTGAATGCTTCTGAATGTGAATCATAAGTTAAAAACTTAACAGATACGCACAGAGTCAGAGTTTCAGATGTCTAACTAAAGTTATTAAAACAAAGCAACTTAAGATACAATGCTAATTCTTCACTTGCTAGTCTGGTTGATAAGACCTGACTCTCTGTGCAGATCCCTGTGTAGCTTGTATCACCAGGAACTGTGTCCTTGGCTTCAGGTCAAAGTCTTACACCAAAAATTCTGAAATGAGCATTGCCATGGCTACTTCCTCCACCCAGATACTGCCACTTGCTATGCTTTTATTACAAAAAGTTATGTAAATGTGTGTATAGGAGATATAGAGAAGAGCTCAGAAGAGAGTCAGGAAGGATCAGATCTGAGAAGAATTGGAACATAGATTAGGGATAGAAAATGTGAGCTGGAAAGAAGCTATTGAATCAAAGCTAAGAAAGATTAAATCAGAATGTCTATGACGTGTAGGGGCATATTGTGTTGTTTCATGGTAAATAATTGTCCCACCCACTGGTTTAATAAAAAGAGCTGATGGGCCAAAGGCAGGCAGGAAGTGTGGGCGGGGCTACGAGACTAAAAACTCTTGAGAACAGAATGCCAGGCAGAACACCAGAGAGAAGCCTGAAGAAGCAGAGGACAACCATGCTGCTCTAAGATAAGGTACCAAGCCCCATGTCTGAATTGGAAGAATCATGGGTTAGATGAAGGGTACAGAGTTAGCAAGTTATATGCCTGGGCCTGAGGCCGATCAGCCAAAAAAGTCATAAAAAATAATATAATGAAAACATTGGACTTCATTGTATCTTCATGTACTATTGGTCTTCAAGATAATCCTCTTGTACACTGTAAAGATTTGTTCCTCTGGAGGGCTTAATAAAGCACAGATTGACCAGTAGCTAAATAGGAAGTAGAGGTAGGACAACCAGACTAGGAGAATTCTAGTAAAGGCAGAGAGAAGCATATGCCAGCCAGATGCTGAGGAAGCAAGATGAGAATGCTGCACTGATGAGCAGTTCCACACCGCATGGCTAAATAGAGATGAAAACTATGAGTTCATTTAAGTGTAAGAGCTAGATAGTAATAAGCCTGAACTATTGGCCCAGCAGTTACTATAATATTAAGCCTCTAAGTTAATTATTTTATAAGTGGTTGTGGGACTGTGGGTGGGAGAGATTTATTCAAACTTCAGGCTTGGGTGGGATAGAAAAACTTCCCACTACAAATGGTGCTTCAACGTGGTACAAGTACATTCATATAAAGCCTAAGAAAGCTTTAAAGGGGTTCTAGAACATAGAAACAGAGCCAAAACAGCTTCCTAGTAGTGTGTCTCTCAAGTTGGTCGTGGTACAGAGTGGCATTTGGCCTTGAACTACAGCATGGCAGGTTGGCAGCTTGCAACTTGAGCTGCAACAAGGTGGGTTCCTGAAGTCTCACAGGAACCTGAATACAAGTACGGGCTGCATATGATCAATTTAAGGTTACTGCTCATACAGACAGAAAGGGAATAAAGTCAAGCACAGCTTCTTGGTTGCAGCATTTTCTCTGGAGTGCTTATTGGTTAAAGGTAAGTGGAGGTGTGGCTCCTTTAAAAGAGGCTTCCTGACTCAGCCTTAGAGGCAAAAACTGCACAACGCTCTTTTAAGAAGGCTTGGTACTGAACACTTTAATGAGGTTTATGAGCATTGAACAGGGGTACTCTACTTGATGGCAGTGTGAACTCTAAAATCTTGGAGAGTTGAGGCGGTAAATATGGCTCCTGTCAGTACCTCTGCCATGAAGCTTAGCTCTCTCAGACCAAGATGCTGGATGAAGCTAGCCTCCATGGTCAAAGCTTTAATCCTATCCACACCTTAGCAGGTTAAGGTGTGGTCAGAACAAGATAGAGATACACAGTAAAGACAGGATCAGAAGGAATAAATCCTCTAAAAGGTTTATAATGTACTTAAAATATATGTGGGCTTGGGAGAAAAAGAATAGAAAAAGTCTGTTAAAAAATAAAAAATAAGCCATATAAAGATGGCAAATACACAGAGAGTCTAGAAACTGCATGTTACATTGTATTGTCTTTTAATTGTTTCCTGAAAAAGGAGCAAGAGATGCTGAGAGACATTTGATTATAAGTGCTTCTGAATTAATTCAACCTATATATTTTGTAAATGCCTTGACTTCAAAATTGAAATAAAAAGATATATTACTTTTGAGAAGAGGTTTTCTTTTTATTTCCACAGAACACAGAACAAAATGATTGCCCAGATGATTGAACATTTCAGATCTTTTCTGTTACAGTTTCCTCTAAGTTCTGCACCCAGAACAGCTTCAAAGTTGCTGACTGATATTATACAGCCTTACAAACTTCTCAACTCAGGACTTGTCCATAATCCTAAATTTTCTTAGGATCCTCTTAAGATTACCAATCAGCAGCAGTAAGTGGTCTAGAGAACTATGCTTACATTCCAAAAGTAAAAAACAAAACAAAACAAAACAAACAACAACAACAAACTGGATTATAGATGTTTGTCTTTATTTAGAATGTTGGTTACATGTTGTTATGAATAATGCTCAGGAATAAAAGCTAAACAAAGGAGATCAGATTCACTGCTCTTGTTTTAAAACCATAAAAGGGGGTAAATGTGGGAAATTTTACAGTGCCCTTATACACTATAAAGATTTGTTTCTCATTCATTTAATAAAATGCTGATTGGTTGGTAACTAAATAAAGGTGGGGCAACCAGACTAGGAGAATTCTAGGAAAAGAAAAGGCAGAGAGAGTCAGATGCCAGCCAGACGGAGAGAAAAAAATGAAAATACTGTACTGAGAAAAATTACCACACCACGTTTGATTCGGTGGATGGATGGATGGATGGATGCATGGATGGATGGATGCACAGATGAAATGACTAATTTTTTTGAGACAAGGTCTTCCTGTAACCTTGGCTGGCTTGGAAATCATAATACTGCCAGTCTCTGTCACTTGAGTGCTGAGATTAAAGGTGTATGCTACCATGCCTAGCATATAATGCAAAAATTTAATTTTCAATGTTATCCTGAGGAAATAATGACATTTTGCCATTTTCAGCTATTTTCTCCGATTTTTACATCTTCCAAACTCCAAATTATATTTGAAATTAAACAGCTCTTTTTTATTTCTAAATTTAGTAAATATAAGCTATGAGCCTCATGACAAGACAGATGAATAAAAATGGGTTAGGATGAGAGAACTAGTTAGCAATAACCCTAAGCTATAAGCCAAATATTTAGTAACCAATAAGCCTTTATGTGATTATTTGGGATCAAGCAGGGTTGCAGGTTTGAATCTCAGGCTAAACCAGACTACAGGTAAGAGAGATTCATTTGGACTTTAAGCTTAAGCCAGGCCAGAAATTTCATACAACAAAACTTCTTGCTACAAGTCTCCATGTCCTAAAGTTCTATAACTGCTTATAGCCACAAAGTGAGGTCCAGTGTTCCACTAAGTGAGTTTATAGGGAACATTAAAATACCACAACCATCAACATCAGCATCATCTAGAAGGCTTTAAAATAAAAATAAAAATGTATTTTCTGTCAATATATTACAATCTTTCAACGAATGCTGAGAATATGAACTTTTAAATAACTTTAAAGATGAATTGTATGAAATAGTGTTGTCTAAGCAGTAAGAGAGTTAGTGACTGTCTCCAAACAACTCAACAAGGTGTTCTCCTAAAATACTTCCAAGTCTCTTCCAATTTTCAATTCTTTTCTTCATCTTGACTCTGTCTGCTGTAATTCTAACAAATCCTTTTATAGTCAAAATGTTATATATGTATATATCTCTATATATGTGTGTGTTTATATATAACATTTATTACAAAAGTATGCATAATAAAACATTTATAATATGTTCATAATATCTTAGAAACTTTAAGGATAATTTTTATTATTCCTGCTTCATCAAGATTATTTGCTTAGTTTTAAGGGAAAGTTGGTCTAAATAACCAAGTATGTGGTGGTTTCTGGCTATCTGTGGACTTTTTAAAGTATGAATCATCCCTGGTCTCCATGTGCACCATACTGCCAATGATACAACCAACCATTCTGTTTTCTCTTATACTGGGTTCTCCCTGTATCCATGATCATGACTGCTCCAGGATCTTGAAAGTCTCTTTAGATATGATGTGATAACGTGAGAACCATCTCAATAATGCTTCTATTAAAAAAAAAAAAACAACTCTGATGAATCATCATCAGGTAGTCTCTAGATTATTATATCCTAGGTGATAAGCCAATGATTGGAGTTGATAATTTTGCTTATCCCCATAAAGTCTATGGAATATATATATATATATATATATATATATGTATATATATATATATATATATATACATATGTATAAAATTCAGGGTCTTCTCTGCCAATTGTGTAAAGATACCCTCCAAACTGTTGTTTAAGTCTCATTAAGGCTTAAAAAATTCCACATGGAAACTTTTACCCTAGAAGGAATCTCCTTAAGATTTAGAAAGTAAACAACTCACAAGTATCAGGAAGTCCTTGAAACTTGAAAAATTTATGAGGTTCTTCCTTCCACAAAGTTATATAAGCAATAAGGTCTTCTAGGGAAAGGGGAAAATCTGGGACATGCCAAGCTCCCTGAAAGTCATATAGAGAGTTCTATGATAACAGTTTTCATGAGTCCATGCTAGGTTGGACTTTTCAGTGATTCAGCTGCCTTTGATTTGTTTATGCTCATGAAATTAACCCTTCACCATACTCCTGTAAGTGAATTTAAAAGAGTCACTGGTTCACCAAGTTTAACTTTGATAGAACGGTTTCTTTGAACTGTCATTATTGTTCTATCTGGAGTGAGTAGATATTGTTCTATCTCCACAGGAAAAGCCATGCAGTCCTATCTGGTTAACACTTGGTGTGTGAAGTTATTGGAAATGCCTGGACAATGAAGAGGCTGTCATGTAACTTTTCATGATTGTTAGGAATTCCAGTATTATTCATACCATGCTATGTCAACTCAAAATATCTTTAGATGTTGGGAAAGCACTCTAGAGGGTGCTTCACTTCCTTTCAGTAATCACTGGTTTAACTGATTTCTTAAGGAAACAGAAATGTCATGCTATTATTGTCTTGAGATGTAGTCTTCAGTCAAACTTCAGGCAGATAATCAACTTTGAAATTCTTACTTGCCAACCAGCAGTATCTTTTAAGCTTCCTTCTGCCATCTTTTTTCCTGGAAAAATAGGAGTGGGTCTAACATTAACTTTATCTCATATATCATACACTATTCTTCTTTATACATTACTTCACAAACTTTATTGATTGCCAAACCCCTATCTGCAGTCAGTAGGATTTCTTTGCTATATTGGAATATCTATAACTACTAATTACCAATAAGAGAAGAGAATATTTTTATTAAAGAACTAAGTGGAATGAATAATAGACAGTTAAATAATGCCAATTTCATTTATATAATTCATTAACCTTTATTGGTGAGACGTTAACAAATATCTCTTCATCCTAAATAAGGCAACAACAATAGATCAAAGTAGCAATTCCACTTGGTGGACAAATGAATGCTGGACATCCTTACTAGGTGCCAGTGAAGGATTACTTACAGGCATGTGAATGACCTTAAGTCAACTGCATCATGGCAAAGCCCCACTCCTTAATAGATAATGACTCCATAAAAGCTGTTATTATGACATGATTTTAGTTTACCTTATACGTATATATTCCAGTATTTCCCATGATCACTTTAGATAGAAAATAGAAGGTTTGGCAATGAAATGATCATACTACACCAAAGAAAAAAGCCGTGCTACCACAACACCATGGAATCCACACTGGCCTGATTTGACCTTTAAGCAAATGATATTTGGATATTGAACTGATTCGGAGCGAATGGGCCAGTAAAAAGTAGAACTAGAACTCAGTTCTGATTCTTTTACCAAGTCACATGGGTACTACCAAAGACAGTCCTGACTTTTATTAGCTTGATTTGGCGCTAAGTGCCTCAGCTATGAAAATAGAATATAACTATCCACCTTATAATTTCACTTTAGGAATTGTCATACTAGAACACTTAGGATGATGCAGAGTTTTGTAAATTCCTTAGATATCATTCCTCTGTCTTCTGTCTTCCAGTTGAAATAGCTTCAGCACAATATTTTTTGGAACTGTGTGTTTATTCTTATATTAGTTTCTTGATTTTAAGGATATCAATTCAATTTCTATATTAAAAGGATCTTTATCTTTCAAATCCTAGCAGATTCTCTCTATGATGGAGCTTCATGTTCAGATTCCTGGCCCAAGGTCCAAACCTGCATTTCTGCAGCTGTTTAACCCCAAATAATCACAGAAATATTTATGTTGATTACAAACTGTTTGTATTGTGGCTTAGGCTCAATATCAGCTAGCTCTTAAAACTTAACCCACTTCTACTAATCTATGTCTTGCCATGAGGTTAGTGGCTTTACCTGTGCTCCATTACATCTTGCTCCCTTGGGTGGCATCTCATTGCATCTCTCTTGACTCCACCCTCCTTTCCTTTTATCTAGACATGGATTTGTCACCTGACTCCAAGCTGTATTATCATAGGCCAAAACAATTCCTTAATTATCCAATGGTAATTCACAGAGTACAAAAAGACATCTCACATCAAATATCACCATGTAGTCTATGAGAATTATACTGTAGATGTCCCTGCTTTACTGGAACACACCTACTTGATGTTTCCACAAAGATATTTTACAAGTGTCTATTACAATAACAACTTCTGAAACTGTTATCACATTAGAGATAGAATTTGAGGTATTCAGAATCTGTGTTCTCATATTAGCTCCAGAGTAAACTGTTCCTTATTTTCTTTGAGGTGAGTACAAAATTTTTGTGTTGACAATTGCATTTTACTTTCAAAACGTGCATGCTAAGTTTTGTTTGTTTGTTTAGATGTACCCTATCTATATGAATAAAAACTAGATGGAAAAAGCTATTAATCATTATTTTAATATTTTTGTGTGTGATAAAAACTGGTCTTATCTTAATCAGCAATAATTTTATGAGAACCTTATACTCCATAAAACCTTCTCAATGATCCATTAATTTCTGCCATTTGGAAAAATTTACACTCATCATGAAATCAAAAAACAGTGTAACTTTATTTCTTCCAAAGTACACACTGAATGACAAGAGTGATGTTTTATCCCTATTTGCTCAAATATTCAATTGATTGTTATATTTTTGTTTCATCAAATAAGTTAGGATTTTGTATTTTGAAGCTTTATGTGTGAAACATTTGTAGAAATATTATTTTGTACATCTTTACAAGCATCCATGGAAGCACCTGCCACTTCTGTCTCCTATTCTATATTCTAGGTGTTTTCTTGGTCAGTGATGGGGAAATGGTTAAATTTACGTGATAGTCATACTTGTTTTAAGGCCTTCTCTGCTACTAGGAATCCTGGATGCTTAGGAATCTCTATGAATCTCAAGTAGTACAACGTTCATTGTGTTTCATCTAATTGTAACTTAGCCCATGCTCAGTTTCCTCCAGTCAATTATAGAAGAAGCAGAGTTGCACAGAGCCATCTGGCAAGCCTCCATCCTGTTCAAGACGTCCCTCTCCATCAACCTTAGATAACATTTCTATCTTCATAAAATGATGAAAGGTGGACCACACAATGTCAAAGAAGATAAACTGGGAGGCACGTTGAATATTCAAATGAAACCATGATTAATAATTTGAGCTAAAATTAAATTTCCAGTGACTTTTTATGAGATTTCCTTTGTATGTAAGTAAAGCGTTCTTTTAACAAACTGTAAGTGTATCATTGGAAATATAGTGGTAAGTTCCCAATACACAAACCTCCCCCCCTCCCTCTCTCTCGCGCGTGCCTGTGTGTGTGTGTGTGTGTGTGTGTGTGTGTGAAAAAGAGAAAGGTAAAAAATATGTTTATTACAGATAGAAAAGTATATTAATTAGTTTTATGTTAACTTGGCATGAACTAGACTAATTTGGGAAGAGGAACTCTCATTTGAGAAAATGCCTCCAAAACATTGTCCTACAGGCAACTCTGTGGGGCATTTTTTGGAATAATGATTTATACGGGAGGGACCAGCTCACTATATTCAATGCTATCCTTGGGCTTGTGGTTGTGGGAGCTATAAAAATCAGGCCGAGTGAACTGTGGGGAGAAACCAGCAAGCAGCATCCCTCCATAGCCTCTACATCAGTTTCTGTCTGCAAGTTCCTGCCCTGATTTCTGCAGATGGTGGGCTGTGTAGTGTCAGCTAAATAAACCGTTTCTTCCCTAAGATACTTCTGATCATGATACTTTGTCCTAGCATTAAAAAGAAAACTGAGACAGGTAGAAACATTCATACATTCACAGGATGTCTACATGTTATATATTTAAGTTATAAGCAAACACGGTCCGTACATTTACAAAATGCCAACTCCAGGATAAGAACAGAGGACTCAACAGCTTTAAGCCATGCCGCTCTCTCTTGGGCTGAATACAGAATAGGTGACGAATCACTGCATCATTTCCCCAAAGACTGTGCTATACCTAGTGCATGGTGGAGTTTCTGAAGAAAATTCAAGCCCCAGAGATAAACATAAGTCTTCTCTTAGAGGTTTTGAATGGGGAGGGAAGGTTGATAAAATGCACACTGCATGCTTGAAGTCAGATTGCCTTGGGCAGCAAGGGTTGTTCCTTGAGTTAAGCTGTGTCTATCATATAGGATAGGTCTCCTGTAGACATTGATTAGGTATCTTGGAAACCTTCCCTTGTGACAATGAGGATTACAGACTCACTTGCAATCATACAATGGTCTCTGCCATTCCTTTTACAGCAGATCTGAGGGTATAAGAGGAAACTATTACAAATGAACTAAGTACCCCTACCCCCCAAAATGTTCCCATATCCTTATCTTCTCACACAGCAAACAAAGGTCCTGTACTTACCATATTCGCTGTTGAGCTTTTGCTTTCTTCCCTAACTACTCAATAATTCAGTGAGCCATCTTTCCAGATGCAGCTGTGCTCTGCATCATTTGGTACATAGACAAGCTGCCTTCACCCTGGTGGCAACCATGATTTACCAGCCTGTTAACTTCATCTAATACAGTTGCCTTGGCCATGGTTACAGTCTGATTACTGATTCATCTTTGTTCACATATAAGGTCTATGTCTTTTCTAAAATACCCAAACTATTTCTAACAAAAGCCAAGAGTTCTCCCTTCAAAACTTGTCATAATTTATAGAACATTGGTTTTGTATGTTTTTCTTTCTAGGTCATTTGTGTTAGGGCACTCTGGCAAACTGCTCTTCAAAATCTATCCCTAAAAGTAGTCATTGGTTACCACTTCAGACTCTGAAAAGTCACTTACCATCCTTGGCTTTTTGTCTTGGAGGGGTAGGAAGAGCGATTCTGAAACATTTAAAGGCAGTTTTCCTCAGAGCTCCCAGTGAACATACCCGACTGCCCACAGACTACTGCAAGCTTAATACAGGGCCTTAGGTAAATACATACACTACACCCGCTAGTTCTTCCCCCAAATACAGATCCCGTCACTGATGTCCACCTTGTCCACTGCAGAGACACGTGTGTCAGCTCATTCACTCCACTACTTCACACTGTACTTCCTGGAGATGCTGTCCTAGACATTTTTCATTGCTTCCTGCTGTTCCCACTCTAAGCCATGCTTCCGATCTTGGTCTTCTATCGACTCTCTTCACCTGTGACATCATCTGCCCACTTCCAGGCTTTGAATTCTCCTGTTGTGCCTTGTTTACGAGTATGAAGTCAGGTTTCTAGAACCCTGGTACTCTGTACTGCCTCTCCTTCTGGCCTTTCCACCTTGAGCTGTTCCCTACCTAGAATTCCATATTTTGAATGTGAGGGTTGGCTGGCAACTTTTTCTAGGCGAATTCTGGATTACCAAGCCTTCCTACCTAACTCCACTCCCTCTCCAGTCTCAGATCCATCTCTGTCTTCTCCAGGCAGCGCCCCCCACCCCCAGGAAATCAGGCGAGGCCTCCTCCAATTGCTGGATAGTGGCGCCCCCTTGTGTTCTTTTCTGTCACAACCCTTTCTGATCATTGTTTCCTATTCCAAACTGTTGGAGAAAATGGAGAACATGGTTAGTGTGTCTTTTGTTTGTGGAGTCGATGAAAAAAAGGAAGGAATTAGAGAACCAGTGGAGGTGGAAGTATTTTTATTTATTCATGCCCATGAAATATAATCACTTAAGTTGTAAATTTTATAAATAATAAAAAAAGCTTAACTATGTACAAAACAAGAGCAAAGTACTTCATCAATTAGATTATAGAACTCCTTAAATAGGAATCCCGTAGAAGAAGTTTGAAAGTACATCAGTGTTTGGCAGCTAAGGATATCACTGAGTCTGACTGTGCCTATCTACAAGGTTTGTGTCCTTTGAACACTTCCTGGCTTCTGTTACCTCATCTATTTTATGATAATGAAATGAGGAACACCCTGCCCACCAAAACACAAAACATGCACACACACACACACACACATACACATATGCACACGCACACATGCACGCACACACACACACACACACACACACACACACACACACACACACACAGAACACTCACTGGATGTCTGTGAAAGTCTGTAATCAAGCCCAAGAAAGTGTCAGTACAGTGACTGATGCACAATAAGCCTCTATAAGGCAATGGGGACTTCTGACCAATTGTGTCATATTGCCTCCAGTGAGCAGTGAAGGTCAGCTGCAGAAGCCATCAGCAAAGCTTGTCATAGCACATCCCTCAAGTAGAGACAGGCAGCAGGATGCTCCCCATGTAAATGGCAAAGAGAGCTAAATAATGTAGGACCTTACACGCAGCTGTTGTTTGGGGTTGAGAAATGCTATCACGAAGGAGAGAGACACAGACTGGAACATGCCTTCTGCATAAATCTCAAGTACAGAAGGAGAAAGGGAAGGAGGGAGAGAAAGAAGGAGGGGTAGGAGAGATTCTGAAAGGCTGGTTTCCTTCAGAGTCATTGGGGTTGATGATTTTTACTTTATTGACTCTGTAATCAGGTCACAGATGAATGTTGACTCCACAACTGAAAAGACATAGACATACGTCAATATCAAAGTGTTTTGTCATTGGTATTCTACGTGTATCATACACCATTCTAAGTGTACTGTGTATACACAGAGCACCAGAGGGCGGTGCTATGTGGTGGAGGAAGGTTGGGAATGTACATTGCCTTTCTTTAATTTGTTTTTGCTTATTTATTTAATGTGGACGTTCATGTGTAGAGTTTGTGTGTGCACGTGTGTATGTACTACTGGAGCTCAGAGGACAATCTTGACTTGTCTCTCGGTGCTGTCCACCTGAGTTTATAAGATAAGTCTTATCACTAGCCTGGAACTTGCTCATTTATCTAGGCTAGATAGCCAGGGAGTCCAGGGATTCATTTAAATCCATTTCAGCACTAAGACTGTAAGGACTCTTATGTGTGGAGCAGAAGAGCTTCATTTTCCTTCTGTGGTGTAGCTTTGGGGTGTGTGTGTGTGTGTGTGAGTGTGTGTTTTACATTACATGTATTTAATACAGCATTATGATATTTTCAATATTCTCTCTGATAGGATAAATGCTCGGTGAACATGGGAATGTAGACATTCCTTTGAAAAAGCAAAAGTGATTTAAGTGTTTTTGGTTTTTCCACTTGGGAATTTGACTGCCATGTCTCATGGTAGTTCTGCTCTTGTATAGGAATTCTCCATTATGGTTTCTATAGTGACTACAGCAATTTGTGTTCCTACTGACGGTATAGAAAGCTACTTTTCATCTCATCCTCATCAGCATTTATTATCTTTTGACTACTGCTGCCCTTCTGGCAGGTGTGATGTGGGCCATTTTCCTTAGACGCACGTTCTACTTTTCACCTTGCTAAGAGATCCTGCTGCAGAAGCCTGGCCCTTACTTCTTTATTTTCATTTTTTCTTTTTAAAAGATGTATTTTACTTTCAGTTATGTGTCCACTTGTATATTATTGTGTGAGTACATGCACTGTCAATGCAAATCCTCGCCAAAAACGAGAAAAGGGTCAGGATCCCCTGGAGCTGGAGTTCCAGGCATTTATAAGCTGCTCGGTTCCAGGGCTAGCAGTCCAATGCCAGTCCTTTGCAAGGGCAACACAGGCTCTTAACCACTTCCATGTCGTTCACTTTAAAGGAGAGAGAGCACGTTTGGTGCCATAGTCTTCACAAGAACAGGAGGAGAAGGAAGCAGAATGAAAACAGTCCACATAAGGGACCCGTCATCTCCACATCAGCCAGCTAGAGCATCTGTACCTGTCACCCACTGGGACAGGCTGGCAACATTGCCTCAGTTCATCTAATCCTTGGGAATAATATAACTCTGTAGCACAGCTACATTTCCCATTCAGCCAACCATCACTTTGTGCTTTATCTGCTCCACATGAGAGATTTCCTTAAGCAAACAACTCAGCTGATGGTCATGGTTATGGAGGCCATAGCCCACACTTCTTAGCGGACTAAGAATTCTTCAGCATAGAATACAAGACCAGCTAAGTAGAGTGAGGCTCTGTCTCAAAGCACAGAAAAGTGACAGTAAGTGGAAAGTCAAACAGGACTATGACTGATGAGTCTGGGACAGAATCCTCTTAATGAATACGCAAAGTTTTTGATCAGGGTCTGTCCATGACCCAGTAGTAATTCTGAGAATGAAGCACGAGCCCACTGTAAAGATACTTTCAGAATTTATTTTGAGAAACAGAAGGCATCAAATGTGATTTATTATAGGGATGTGGGGTTTTTGTAAGGGGTGTGAAGAATTCATTGTCAGGTTTAAGACTGGCATTGCAATGCCATCTGTGGTTATTAGTCCGTGGTGGTTGTAGAAGGCAGTGCCGAGTTTTTAGTACCTGACTACTACATAATACTACTGAAATGGAAACTTAAATAATTTAGTCAACACTGTATAGGATAAAGAAATATTAAATATATTTTTTCTTAGTCTTCATTACATTTTCACATAGATCATTAAAATCTCTCTGTTATTTCTCACACTGAGTGAGTCAGTGGAAGAGAATAAAAAGCCGCACAATACAATTGTGTAAATAGTACTAATGTGTGCCAGTGCATGTGTGCATCGTAACAAAGGATATTATCCCTTCTTTTTCCATCACCCCTGTTTCCACTAAGTAAACCATAGAAATCTAGTCTTTAAGAAGTTTCCAGAATTATAAACACATAAACTATATATTTTATAATCAACACACAGTAGTTGTGAAGCACTCGTGTTAATCCTGATGCTATCATTAAATGCTAATCACGGCTCTGTCTCTCCCTAACATACTTGACTCCATGCTCCACTAGAAGGATATGACACTTTGCATAGATTGACTTGCTTGATGCCTGTTTACAATTTTAATCCAGTTTTTTTCTTCAGAGTTTCTATATTAGAAATGAAATGTAATTACCTATGTGCTTGTGCAGAGTGTCTGCCAAACATAGTGCCTGAGGTTTTGTTTTGTCTTTCTTCCTGGTCAGAACATCCTGGTCAATCTTTGCATTTGAGCTTTGAATTAATAGCAAATCAGAAAAACATAGACAGGATTTAGCAAATGTTTCTTTTTGGTCTCCAGGCAACATCACTACAGTAGAATGAAGGACTGATTGGTGACCCTCCCTACCCTATACCAGATGACGACATACAGACGAAGGATTTTCTTAAACCTTTAACTCACATATACATCTAACCTGCTGCTGTGGAACAGGAAACCCCAGAACTGCTCAGAACTGGAAAAGATTTTGACCCACCCAGAGGACCCACTGACCCTGTTTTTTCTTTGAGACACTTGGACAGCCCCACCCTCCTGCTCATAACCTGAGACTCCAGCTCACAGACTGCTTCCTGCCTCCTTGGGAAGTTGGGATGCTTCTCCTGGGTGGATTCACCTTCTCCTGCCTCTGGATTTGTAAGTAGACATTTCCATGTGTAAGAGGCAATGATGTCACCCTTATTTCCATTTCTTCAAATGCAGTTTTGCTTGTTCATGAGGATTTTCTCTTTGCTTCCAGTTGGTCTAGGGCAGTTGGAGCAAACTGAAATATCAGTCACCAGAGCAATAGATGAGAGTGCCGAAATATCCTGTAAAGCTTCTCTTCAAGACTTTGGCCAAACAGATATACATTGGTACCGGCAGAAAACAAATCAACAGTTTGAGTACCTAATATATGTCAGGAATACCTATAATCAACGCCCTTTGGAAGGCATCAACAAGAAAATTGAAGCAAGTAAAATCTTTCACACTTCTACTTCAACCTTGAAAGTCAATTTCTTGAAGAAAGAAGACGAAGCTATCTACTACTGTGCAGTCTGGATTTAGCACAACATTAGAGCTTCTAGAACAGCCTGCATAAGAACCATTTCCCATCTGTGCCAACCCACATCCTTCTCAGCAAGCACAGCCACTTGCTGCTCAGCTGAGGGGCCACCTGAGCCTTTCCCCATAGTGCTTTTGGAGCTTCTAGGCAGCATCTTGAGTTGTACTTCCTCAGTAAGCTTCTGTAGACTACAGTCTGAAGGCAGAATGGCCCCACACTATCCTACTCAGTTAAGGTATCCAAGAGATATTCAAATCCAGAGTAGACAACTTTCAGCACAGTCTTGTCTTTTGTTATCACTGCACATAGGGCTGCAGTAAATGAATGACTTAGAACTAAGTCAGGAGAGGGCAATATGTGAGGAGAGACATGCAAACCAGGGATGTTTCCTGCTATAGTTTCCTAGTTCCTTCATAAGGCAATGAGATTTTCAGAGACTACCTCTGATCTCACCAGTTGGTGTTCTACTTGAGTTGAGGTGGAAATAAAGGGGTGTTATGGTTTTCAGGGCTATTGCCTTTAGGATTTGGGGAGCGGTGTCCCTGTGGCAGTGGGTGTTGGGTACCAGAGGTGGGAGAGCTCCGAGGGTTCCCTAGTGTTTTAGGAACTGTGAGTGCAGCTGAGGAGCAGGGATAAGGTGGTTTCCTTACAGGTTCCTTCAGATGATGAGGCATTGTGAAATCTCAGCAGGCACAGTGGTATGTGGCTTCGTCTGCTGTGATAACATAGTTGATTATGAGGTAAAAAGCACCATCCTTCTCATCTGCTTCCAATCAGGAGTTGGGCTTTTCTGTCTTATAAGTCTTGGTTGAGGCATGGAAGATTCATTTCAGGGGCCACCTTTCTTTCAGTTGGTACAAGTACACAGTTTTGCAGCTTATGTAGGGCATCTTGCTGGGTCTTTGGGCAAAATACAGCTGATCTTCAGATATTCTCAGTTTGGAGTCTCCATCTGAAAAGTGAAGAAGATAAATAGGGATGTTTAAATCATTTCTATCCCCAGTTAGCTCCAAATACAGAATTAATAAAAGAAGAGAAGGGAGAAAAATCAATTTACAAACCCAAACCAAAGACAAGAGGGGAAAACTCAGGATTTGGCATTTCCAGTGATGGTCACAGAGGACACCACAGGTGTTGAGAATGGGTGGGTCTTTGGGATTCATTTAGCTCAAAGTTGTCACTGCAAATGAGGAAGACAGGAAGGGTCTGGAGCTGGTGACCTACAAAAATGACCAAACTTGTATTTCAGGGTCAGCTCCTTTCCTACCTCTCTTAGGATCCGGGCTGAGCCATGCTTCCTTAGCAAATATTCTGATTAGCTTAAATCCTCAATCTTGGCACAAGTCAGAACCACCTGGAGAGTCTGCATGAAGAACTGCTGTTAGATTGTGGTGGCACCTATGAGATCAAAATGCTGTCCGTCTGTGACAGTGTAGAGCTTTGTCTCTTATGCATGTCAATATATATTAAAGCAGCCTGTTTGTTTTTCTCAGAGAAGCCTCCAGCTAGTCAGGGATGAGAAGTCATTTAAAAACATCAACATTTCTGGAAGACAAACTGATGTGAACTCAGTGCACAAACTATTATTTTGTCTTAACATGCCAGTTGGGTGCTAGAGAGGTGGCTTAGCGGCAAGACTGCTTTCTGCTCTAGCAGAGGTCTCAGAGTTCACTCCCAGCATCCACACAAAGGCTCACAAGTGCTTGTAACTCCAGGTCTAGGGGATTTCTACCCTCTTCTGGCTTCTGTTGGCACTGAGCATGCACATGCTATCCATAACGTATATGCAGTCAAAATACATACTTAAAACCAAACATTTAAACATCTACATTTAAAAACGTATTTAGGATATAATCTTCTTCTACAGTCATGTCTTGTCACCTGAGTTGGTGGCTGTTGGTGGACAGTTGTTCTGACCACAAACAGTCCTCTATCTTCAAGGACAGAGTTCGTGTCTGCTCATGTAACTTACTCCACTACTGTTGGTTCTGGGAGGACATGGTCACCAGCCAAGCCTGCTAGGTGCTTCACCCGTGCTCCAGGGATTTCTGGCCATTCCGTTTCTCCCGAGGTGAGTGTCAGGAGATTGTAGAAATGCCTTCAAGGAACATTTTTTTATTTCAGAATTTCAGAGCACTGGGTTTTAGTTTCCACTTTCTATTGTAATTAAGGTATTTATAATGCCAGAGAAGATAGAATTGTATATTTTTATTTTCTTATATGAGGAAGATAGGAAGTCATGAGAAAGCTGTTTCCCAGTTGCCACCACCTCAATAATGAGTCATGTTGGCAAGAGGTTGTGTGGCCTGCTTGAACATAGAGGGCTGGGTTCAGCATCCTTAAACTTCCCTTAGTTGCTACATTTTCACTGCCAGTGTTAGAAAGCTTTCTCCCTTAAGAAACCCCCAAATTATTGAAGGAGTGGCCTTGGTATTTCTAAGAACAGAGGCGTATTTGATAAATAATCTTGGCAGTTTCAAGAAAAACACACATCTGGGAGTTACAAAAAGAAATTTAATTCTCAGAATACATTTCCTGGTAACTTAGGAAAGTTGCTGGTTTTTGGCAGGGCTCAGCCCTCCTTTTGCTTTGATCCTTCCCACTGACTGTTGATACTTTCCAGTAACTGCTACCTCAGAAAAGAGGAGAGTGTATGAAGTCAGTTCACAAGGAAACTCACAAACTACTGGATGACATAAAACTTTCAAGGAACCAAGGTCAACTCTCTAGAGTTCCTAGATGGCTCAGTGTACTGAAGGCCAAGACTGGGCTCATGATTTTGTAGAAGGTCTGAGCAATGTGACAGCTCATCCTGGACCAAGGTATTTTCAAAAGGGACAAAGCTCATAGTAATCCCCTCAGGTAAGGAAGATGTTATATTGTTATCTTAGTAGTGAATAACTGATGAGGTTTCTCTTATTTTTAGAAAAAGGCAATTAATAATCAACTGTATCTGACCACAGTTTCATAGTTATGATTCATTAGATATAGAAATAAAACTTCTTTATAAGTAATTTCTTCTTTTTCAGTCAGAAAACTGAAATGCTGAATTTAAAATGAACATATAGGGGTAGAAGCTAGAATTCTGTGATAACTAAGTGTTTATGCGATCCACCAATATTACAATATATGGTTACTTTTTTGTAGAAGGTCTATTAAGTAGGACTCCTCAAAGTCTACTTAAATTAACTCAAGAAATTAACTTATTAATTTCTCCTCTATATATCTGGGGAATTACATTATTTTCCTTTCTCCAGAAAACTGAAAGCTCTCTATTCCTGCTTATGATTACGTACCTAAGGGCTGTGAAAGCATTAACTCTTATAAAAAAAAAAAATTCTAAGAATGTCAATAGATTCCTCTCATTTACCTGACACCTTACGGGAGTTTGAGAGAACAGACAGAATTTGTGGCACTGAGACACGTGGATGCTGCCTGAAGAAAGCCCAATTTCATGGAATATGTATGTTCCACAAAGCATTTGGGTCCCAGGTATATGAAAAGACTCTTCAGGGCTCAGCACCTGCACTGGATCATCTATACTCCCAGCTGCTGAACAGCTTTTGCTCGGAATGTTATAAATTCAAAAGGTCTGACATGACATAAACTAAATTAAAGAGCTTTCTCCTATGGGTTAGATGTTGTGAAGAGGCCTCAAAAGACCTTAAGCTGTGGCTTCCAGAAAGTCAGCAGGCAATATGCTTCTGGAATTCTTTCCACTTGTAATCTGTGTAGCAGTTATTGCTTTTAAAATCTAAATTTAAGATGAGCCTTTTAAATCCAAGGCCATATAAGATCTGAAACACTTGTGGGTCTAAGTATTTTAGATGAGTGATACTTGAAATTTAGGCCAGGAAAAAAAAAATAGAGGATGTGGCCACAAATCAACTCATTAAAGAGAAAAGTAACATTGGAAAAAAAATGAAAGCTACACATTATGTCAAAAGTGTGTGTGCTTTAAGTTACTATTCCAAATCATTACACAGACATTTATCTCCTTTCACTGAGGAAACACTAGGGCTGAGACACTTGATTTCTCTCCAGTTACGAACACACAATGGTGGCAAATATCATGTATTCCAATGTCACAACTATTTTCATGTTTTAAGTTCAGAAATTTTCTGCTCTGTGGCTTGACACTTTACATGGACACCTTCATTGACACTTGATTATGAGCATTCACAATTTGTATGAGTACAATGTATAAAAAAAACAGCTGTGGTGATATGTTATATATTTAATAAAACCAGTCTGGAATATCAGAGAACAGATCCACCCACAGTTAATCCAGGAGGATCAGAGAGTGGTAACTCACACCTTTAATCCCAGCATAGAGAAAGACCAGGAGTGGGGACTTAACACCTTTAATCCCAGATGCTGATCTGAGTTTGAGGCCAGCTTAATTTAGAGGAAAGTTCCAGGCTCCCAGGCAGGCGGTGGTGCCAGGCCTTTAAACCCGTAACTCCAGAGACAGGGGAGATCTTTCTGTGTTTCTGTAAATTCAAGGCTAACTACCAAATAGTAGTAGCGCACACCTTTAATCTTAACCTGGATGTGAAACAACTGGGCAAAGAGGGTATTTAAGGCAGGCATAGAAAGACAAATTCATGCAGTAGAAGCCATGAGGAGCGAGGCTGAGGAAGTTGGAAGACAGCTGGATGGGATGAGATTTGACTGTGGTGTTTCCTCTCTTTGATATTTCAGCCTTTCCCTGATACCTGGCTCTAAATTTCCTTTACTAACAGAATTTGTGCAACACTTATCCAAAATGTTAAAAAAAAAAAAAAAAAAAAAAAAGGCTCCAGACCTTCTAAAGTCTTCTTTGGAGAAGCAAAATCACCACTCATTGACAATGCTCTATCTTGCAGAGTAAAGGAATGATGTCTAGTCATTGTAATCATACAAATTGAAGCACCACATGAATAAAATATTTCTGTCATGGAGCCAAACTCACCTCTTTCTCCCCATAAAAGATAATGGAGATAATTCTGAAAATGTGTTTATTAAAATGATTGAGGCATGGTTCTTGTGTCATTTCTATATTGTGCCCTGATAATGTGACATGAATCAATTTTATTTCTGTATTGGCATCAAATTTGCTGGACACACTGAAGATGTTAAAGAGGTGAGTTGTATTAAAGGCAACTCCTCAGCTGCATTAGTCATAACTGCATGGACTCTCACAGCGAGAAAACTATAGGAATAAGAACAGGTTATCATGTTCTGATGTATAGTGCAGAATTAAAGTTCAGTGTCCTGGAAACTGTCAAATAGTCTTCAAGTCAAAAGGAGATTTTCCAAGCAAGGACTAGCTTGCACGGTCATCATTAATAATCCACACCCTGGAGTTGGTCAGTGGTAGAACTGTTGCTTAGCATGCCTGAGGCCTATCCCCAGAGAAAAATTATAAATTTATACTGTGAAATAACTCAAGACTTTTATCAGTTGGAATTGGATCCTAGTAAGAAATCACATTATGATCCATCTAGATGCCAATCATTCCATTCATCTGAATCACCATACGTCTAAAAGTATTATTTAATACTTATTGCCAAATGTTCAAGTTCATGAATACTATTCTGACACATCAAAAGTAAAGAAATATTTAAAAAGTGTACTCACACACTAGGCTAAAGCTGATTTATACATGAAAACTGTTTAAGGTAACAGATTTCTTCTTAGAGTTATTAAAGTTCCTACTGATCATAGGAGAATTGTTAAGATATATAAACAAGCAAAAACACCTGCTACCACCATTCATGACCATTATTCTGTAAAATTTCCATTCAGTCATTTATCCAGTATATTTTAATTATATTTACAATATCAGGGTAGAGTAGATTCATGATACTGCATCTGACTGTTTTTACTTGATACTATGTCATGAAGAGTCCACCCAACTGTTGTTCTTAAATTTATTCATATTTTCATTCGTAATTAGCCTGTACCACGAAGATAGTTTTCATTTATAGTTGTCCTGTACCACCTTCTTCTTTAGTGGGTATTATAAAAATTATTTGAAGTTAAATATGGAGATTATCTAACTCATTACCTGCAACTGGTAGATAATTAAATATTAACTTCTCCACAAATCAAGTTACCGTCCCTTATAGATTCGAATAAACTCAGGAACGCAAATGCATTATGAATATTTTATGTCCTGAAGCAAATGTATGGTCCATATTTAACATAAAATATCACATTAGAGTAGTCAGGATTTGCATCATACTTACTGCTTCTAAAATGAATCTTTCTTGATTCCAAAAGTGATTACAATTCAATATACATCTTGTAGAAGGTCAAGGTGAGGTTATCATTATTTACCCATAGCTAACTATAGGGGGAAAAGTTTTCCACTCCAATTTGAATAAACTTAAAGAGAGAACAGATACTCCAATCAAACTAGCACTTAAAATATCAGATTTCCTAACTTAAATTTAAAGACAGTTAAAATATCTATTGATAACACCATCAGTTAAGAAGTGCTGCTGAGCCCTTACATTTCATCAGTGCTTCCAGACTTCACCTGACTTAATCATCTACCACATAGCAACCATCTCAGTCCTGTGTGTCCAGGAGGAATAACCCATTATTTCATGGCATTATAAATATTTTATGCCCTGAAGCAATTATCTACTCACACAACAAAAGAAAAGCAGTTTTGCAGTTAATCTTTTATCAATATGTGTGAAATAAGCAATATCTGTAGAGGCCATTGTCTCATACAATAATTACTAAACACATGATAACTATGTTTGCACTGTTTCCTTTTTATAATTTTAATTTTTTAGTATTTCATGAGTACTATATTTATATCATTTTTACTCCTGTATTTCTTTCTACTAGCACCTCTAATGTTTCTCCCAACTCCCTCTTATTTATGGTCTCCTATTATTTAATTAGAATTGTTAGATACACACACAAATATAATGAATTTATAAATACAATGTGCTGGGTCACTTTGCTGTTTCCAGTGTGTGCGTATGATTAGGACTGACTACTTGGGATTGGATAACCTATCAGAGAGACGCTGATTCTCCCTCTCTCAACAGTCGTTAATTGCCTATAGTTTTCATCCAGGAAGCAGAACCTTGTGGGATTTCTTCCATTCAAATCAGTATGTCAACTGGTGGTACTGCTTTTCAGGTTTTGTTTAAACAACCATATTCTTGAGACTTTCTGAGTGCATCTTCCCTTTCATACAAAGAAGACATTTCCAGCAGATATCCTGGTCCTCTGGCTCTTACAATCTTCCCATTTCTTCTTCTGGGATATATTCAAGTCTTAGGTGTAAGGGTTGTATATGAATTGGGACTGGGTACCCACTAGCCAATGTTTCTCTGTATTTTGACCAGTTTCTTTCTTTCTTTCTTTCTCTCTTTCTTTCTTTCTTTCTTTCTTTCTTTCTTTCTTTCTTTCTTTCTTTCTTTCTTTCTTTCTTTCTTTCTTTCTTTCTTTCTTTCTTTCTTTCTTTTCTCTCTCTCTCTCTCTCTCTCTCTCTCTCTCTCTCTCTCTCTCTCTCTCTCTCTCTTTCTTTTTTTTGGCTCTCTGTAATGGTTTCCACCTGCAGCAAAGGGAAAATCCCTTACCACACAAAGCTGAGTGCATAAGGATAGGCATTTGGAATGCATTTAGAAATTATTCTGGTTTAGGAAGTGGCAGTAATAGGCTTTCTTCTAGAGTACACAATCTCACCAGCCAAAAGTAGTGGGCTAGGTTTACAGTATTAGGCACAAATCCTCTCTGTTTGGAGAGCTTTAAATCCAATTAGATGGTTGTTGGTTAGCCTGAAGAGTCACTCGCCACTATTGCGCCTTTAAGAATACCTTGTCATCTGTTTATTATGCTTCATAGGTCATTGTTCGCTTTTCTGTCTCGGCAGTTTGCATAACTTCTAATACTATGACAGATAATCCTTAGGAAGGAGGCTTCCAGGTCAACTCAACTTTAATTCTAAAGTGTGGTCTCTTCAGCAATAGGGTCTTATTTACAAATTCTTAGAGGCAGCCATAGGTAGTGTCAATAATTTATATTGTTATGAGGGCCTCTTGGATTCTTCTGATCAAAACCCAAAATGAATTTTCCATTGGCGCACCCTAAGTCTCTCATCTCTCTCTCTCTTCCTCTCCGTAATCTTAACTAAATATGATTCTATAGGGCTTTCCAAGCCTCTTTAGTGTTGTCTATCCTTCCCTCCCCCTCTGGTTTGCTCCCCCTTCTCCTTTTCCACTTAAAGGTCCCTCCCAGCATCAAGCGCTCTTAGTTGCTGAGTGAGTTCTTCAGCGCTGACTGTTTTGGGGGTTCTCTATATATTCTGAATATTAATCCTCTGTCAGATGTATATCTGGCCAAGATTCTCTCCCACTTCGTGGACTTCTTCATCTATTAATTGATTATTTACTTTTCTGTAAGAAGCTTTTTAGTTTTATGAGTTCTTTTTATGAATTTTAACTCCAAAGTTAGCATTAACTGAGCCCATATAACTGATATATTCATAAATTGTGCTTTGGTTCAGAAGGACAGAAGAACATCTTTTCACATGGAGGTTGCACACAGCCCATATTCATAGGTATCCCTTTAAGCCTCAGTATATAGTCTCTCATTTTCCACATGCTTAAATGCAGCCACCAGGATTCTATACATAAAGCCAGGACTGAAACATATCTCCAATCCTCCCCCAAACAATCATATCATGAGGCAGAAATACAGCAATACCACACAAACTTTGGATTCATTGTTTTCAATGCCTGTTTCCAAAATCTATGTAAGAACTGTAACAATATCCACAAGAAGCCACCAAGCTAAGAAACAACAGAGGGTTAAAAGGGAAATGAACAGGAGAAGCAGCTGTGGTTGCTAAAAGACATGAAAAAATTATGCTCAAAGATAAAAGAAAATATAGTGAACACAAACTTTTTATTATTTGATAAAAAGAAAAGAGTCATATTTTGAAATCCATAGTAAATTTAAGAAAGGATTTCAGTGCACAAGACCTCTAGGAGAAAAGCAAAGCACAGAGCAGGCACGTCCTCCATCAACTGAAAGACTTGTAAAATGAACCCATAACACTGTACCTCATCAGTGCTATGAACCTTTGGCAGAGCCACGCAGATTGGGAACCGTCAGAAGACAGGATATGATATGGTACTTGGCACTTAGGGAGTTTACCAGTGATGGCTGTGCAGCCTGGCCATCTGCTGTTCCTCTACTCAAATCTGCATTGAGACTAAGCCAGCAGTTTCAGGATGCACTCTGGAACTGGCTGGCTGAAATAAATTTGCAGCTGTTCTTTCTTGAAAAAGATAAGATTTACATGTGCCATGCTGCTGACCGGAAACAGAGTAATTCTTCTGGATAGCAGAAATGAAGTATTTCCATGCACTGACACACACTAGGCAGTATCCAGGCCAGGCTCTTCTGGTTGTCTTAGCATAAAGTTAAGACAGATGATGCCATTGAAGCTGGTGTGTGGAAGACACTTTCCCTGATATCACAACATTGGAAATTCCACCAAAGTCAGAGCAGAGCAGAATGCAAAGAAATGACAGACGATTTCGTTTTGCTCATATCCATCATGGATCTGAAATCTCCAAATGCATAATTCCCATGAGTAAATGAAAGGCTTGGTCCAATGTGAGTAAAATCGCATGCTGGAGCAATCATAGCAAACAAACTCCTCAAATAGCGGTGGTATTAACAGTGACCTCCTGAGTTTATGTAAGATTGTCATCAAATTCCTTCTCCCAATACTGTTTTGCTTTGGTTTCCATTGCTGATAGTGAAGCCAAATGGATGGACACCTAATACAGTTGTTTCAGGATAAAGAGCTGAAGCCTCGAAGGGCATTTGATTTGCACAAAGACACAGTTTGTTATACACACGAGTTGTCAACAGAACCTGGAAAATTAGGAACTCCAAAGTTGTTACCTGTTGAGTCACTGTGGAGTTCCGGTCAGAAAATCTTCTGCATAAGAACAACATTTGTCAGTTGACACCAGTGATAACTATTGCTTTGGTCAGAAGGAAGGAAAAAGAGCACCATACTGGAAAAACAGTAGAAGTACTGAGGAGAAGTGAACACAATGGAGACTCTTTAGTGATTTTACAGGACAGTTTAACACAATAATTTTATTAAAGGAGAACGTAAACATTGAACAAATAACAGAATAGGATTTAGCTTTATGTACATGTGAACTATAAGGTACTAAGGTACAAAGCATGTAATATGCAATAATTAAATGTGTGTGATATTAGTGATAGCTTATTGGGAAAGGTAAATATCAGAGCATATAGTATTGACAAGGTCTAAGAGAAGTATAAAGTTTAAACTTGGATCAAAGGTCTCTTTAATCAGATAAATGTATATTAAAACAAGTTTGAGAAGTATATTTCTATTTTATCTTAGTAATGCTTCAACTTTAAATGAAATAAAAAAATTAAAGTTTTTATAAAGTCTAACAAAATGTGTGTGTAACTCTGTAAGATTAATATACACATATTGAGTATTGTTAAAAAGAAGTTGTGGGTTTGCCCTCCCCCCCAATTCCTGATAGTGTAAATCATTTGGAAGGAAAACTTTAAAAACAGTCCAGTTCTCAAGCCTAGAGTTTAGACATGGAAATGAGATGCTGTGGGATGACAGAAAAACAATAGGAACTGCAGAACTGGGCAGAGATCCACAGGCACAGGCAATGGATCAACTCAGTCTGTGCTATTGTGCTTTGGAGGAAAGAGCCACTAAAACAGGCAACTCATTTGGTGACATCTCATATGTGAGATAATATAAAAGGGGCACTTGACAATCAGCTAATGAGAGGGTGGGTTATTTGAATTGTGAATGCATGGGAGAATGGTTTATCCAGACATTCTAGAGGACAAGGGGTGGGAAGACTAGCCATTAAGAAGGTGCAGATCCCAGTTTTCAGAGACATCATATGGTCATTCCCAGCACACCTTTATCCATCTTGAAAATGCAATCTACTCTGAGAAAACACAGGAAATGTAGCAATGAATCCATGCTGACCTATGGAGCAACAAAAAACAGATTTCAACTAGGCTCCCCCACTTAACAGCTGACTCCAGAAGTCATGGAACACTTCTATTAATTGTGCACCTCTAAAATGGGGACAATAGTAAGTCTCTGCAACCTACAGCGAGTGGAAGTCTACAGTGGGTGCTAACTCATCATAATTTGTCTTCCTAGCACAGTGGACCAGATTGTGTCAAATCCATGCGCAGTTGAGTCTCCTTTTCATATTTTATATTTTCCTACAGGAAAACGCTTTGATGCAGATATTTCCCCCAAGCCTACCATTTTTCTTCCTTCTGTTGCTGAAACAAATCTCCATAAGGCTGGCACGTACCTTTGTCTTTTTGAGAAGTTCTTCCCCGATGTTATAAGTGTATATTGGAAAGAAAAAGATGGCGATAAGATCCTGGAGTCCCAGGAAGGGAATACACTGAAGACAAATGACACATTCATGAAGTTCAGCTGGCTGACTGTGACTGGAGAATCAATGGATAAAGAGCATGAATGTTCTGTCAAACATGAAAAAAACCAAGGAGGGGTTGATCAAAAGATTCTGTTTCCTCCCATATATAAAGGTATGCATATATTAATGCAAATATCTTTCCAGAGAAGGGAATGGCCTTATAATGTGTACTGATAAAAAAAAAAAAAGAATCTTTGTTAAATCTCATTACATGTATTATAAACAGAGAGCCATGCTGTTCTGTCCCAGGGAATGTTAGAGGAAAAAACTAGCCAAATATTTGCTTTTAATGTACTAGGCCTCAGTTATACTGTATAAAAATGAAGACCATATGAAAGACCTTACCTGAAAGCATTTAGCCACTTAATGCATGAAGGGTTGAAATGTCATCTCCACTTTTGCTGGCTGTACTTATTCAGATGCAAAAACAGCACACACAGTTCAGAAAGGTTCTACTACCATGTAAAATAAATGAAATTACCTGATTCAGTTTCAGTGTACTAAATTTTGACTAGAGTTGTTTTTAACTGACAAGGTAGGCTCATGTAAAACATTTATATTCAACAAAAAAAGGAACTATTTGGCCACTGAAGGCTTGCGGCAGCCTGATTTTTTGTTTTACATGTCACTGTTACATGGCATCATAATTTAAGTGTTGATGAGGTTAACATACACAACACATTTCTGATTTCCATGGTGAGTTGATTTCTTGACATTTGCAAATGCAGCCACTTGGGTAGACATTTGCTGTGTCACCTGGAGGCCAGATCTTAGTGATATGTGGATGAATAGGATGACTTGGTGACCCAATGGCTGGCTGCAGTGAAGAGCCTGTATTCTGTTCCTCATCACTTAGAATTAGGCATTACTCAGGAGCCATGTCTCAGATACAGCTTGGACAGAAGGCTGAGTGTGCAAAGGCAGGTAGTAGGTCAGCAGGTAGCTCTCCATGTGTATGTGTTCTTATCCTGAATTTTGAAAGCATTCCTAAGGACTCAGAATGACAGAGAAAAAGAATCCTTTTATTTTCCTTCATGTGGTTGAAAAACCCCTTTGATCTAATGAAGAAATACACAAATGACAAAATATGGGGACACCTTCTCCATTCGCCCATCAGATGCCCTCAGTAAGTCTCTGTCCTCAGGAATACTTCGTTTCAGTAGGGGTCAGTGATGTCTGTAAAGTTGCTCACCTTTACTGAGGGTTTTCATGAAGAGAAAATGAATTAACAGCAATGAAGGAAGTTGTCATATGCCACAGCATAGCAAATCATCACAAAGGAGACCATATTCAACTCCCCGCTGAGATAGAGGCAAGACAAATATGCAAATCTGGAAGCTAATGTAGCCATTTTAGTGGTCAAGGAAAAAAAAGAAGGATAAAACTAATATGTACAGAGGAGGGGTTCAGTTATTATAATTTACTTACAATGAACTATGAAAAAAGTGTTTGCCATGTGTATCTCATGCAAAGCAAGGCAGGCGTTTCCAGTAATAGCATTCAACCAAGAATTTCTAATGCTGCCAATATTCTATTTATTTTTTCACTGAGTATGTATTTGCACATTCTTTCTTTTGACACAGAAGCTTTTCTAGGACCTATGAGTATACAGTAAAGGTGAGTCTAGCAATTAAGCATTAGGCATTAAACAGATATTGTGATCATGATATAATCTTTGTGAACTTCAATATGTTCACATGTAGAACCATCATATATTAATGTTATCTATTGAATTAACTATAGTGCTACTAATGCTTCTGGGATTTTAAGGCTCATATTTTAATGGCTGTCTTTCTGTTGACATTAGATTTATATATAAACATGTACAAATAGGTTTATAAATGCATTCACAAATACGTATATAATACACTGTAGAGTAATAGCCATAGATAGTTGACTTCATTTTGCTTTCCTTTCTTTTAATTGCCAATATCATTACTCCCACAGAAGCTCCGTCGGAAACTGAAAGTGGTAAGTTTTAGAATATATTTATCTCCTCCTAATCATCTTAACATTTGAATCTACCTTGCTTTACATAAGAAAAAAATCCCCAAATGACTGAATTTTGCAGAAAGGACTGAGTGACACTTAAAGCAATCAGTTGTCTCCTTGGAATCATATTAACATAACAAATTCCCAAATGAGAGGCTTCAGTGAGGTGCTCTGAATCACTGCAGAGGAGAATCTATCTATCCATCCATTCATCCATCCACCCACCCACCCACCCATCCATATCCATATCCATTCATCCATCCATCCATCCATCCATCCATCCACCCATCATTTAATGACTGGAAAAAGTGCAATACAAAGTAATTGTAGTATTGCTTTTAAATAGAACCTACACCTCAATTTAGATACAGAGAACCAGACACTTAAAAAAAACAAAAACAAAAAAACTACAGACTTCTCTTTCCCTCAAATGTGACAACAGTAAAATGCACAGAAACATAGAGAACATAATATATCCTTTATAGAACAAGAGTCTATATACTTTCAATTTGGAGCATAATAAATACAAGGCTTGAGGGCAAAGATTTCCTAACCTAGAAAAGGATGAAGGCCTCATATGAAGAGAAGCTGTAGCTGTAGTCTGGGACCTACATTTATATACAGCTCAGAACCCCGTTTTCGGTTAGTGTAAAACAAACAAACAAATCCCATGAGTTTCATGACACCATTTTCATGCACAGGTACCTTCACTTTGTTCCTTTTTGCCCCTGGTAACCATCACTATACCTTCCCCTCTTGCTGGGATTCATACTCTTGTAGGAATCCACACTTCCTCTTTCATATTTATATATTCATAACCCCCATAATTCAGAGAAATCATGCAACATCTGCTCCTGTAAATTTGTTTTATCACTTTCTATAATTGTCTCCAGGTCCTTCATTAATCCTCAGGTGATAATTTCTTCTTTTAAAAATTTTTGTTTTTAATGCTTTTAATTGAAATAGAATTACATCATTTCCTACCTTTCTTTCCTCTGGTCCCTCCCAGTTATCCTCCCTCAGTCTTCTTCAATGACCCCAGAATCCAAAGTTGACAGCCTATTTTGTATTATATTTGTTATATATATAATACATATGTAAAATATACACATATATACATACATATATATATATGAATTCACAAATGTATGTTTATGTATGTGTGTGTGTACACAAATATATTTTAATAGAATCCTCTGAATCTGTTTTGTTGCTTGTGTGTATGTGGTTTTAAAGCTGACTGCTCTACATTGGGCCACGAATGAGAAGGCTCATCCCTGAGAAAGGCTAAATCTCCTTTCAGAATTCAACAGTTGCCTGTAGTTCTTTGTCTAAGAGTGGTACCCAACAAGTTTTCTCCCTTTACATTAACATGTCCATTGACATTGCTCTCATCTTGTTTATTCAGCCATGCATAGGACAGACTGTTTGACAGAGATTTCCTGGTATTCTAGCACTTCCATTGTCTCCCTCCTCTTTCAGTATCCTTAGCCCTAGAGGGGTGAGCTGTGATGTTGGTGTAGATGTATACATCAGAGCTGGACTTTCACAATCCATTGATATCTGCACTGTATCCAGTTGTCATTTTCTGTTTTGACTTCCTTTGGAGCATAAGAAATCTTATGATGAGGGATGAAAGCTCTACTTATACTTATAAGATTTGGAACACAGTAAAGAATCATGCTGATCTAGCAAATTGGTGGTAGTAGATTTTTTTCCTAAGGTTTATGACTTCACTAGCCTGGGGAGCTGACTAGTTGCATCACCAGGCAGGATTTCCCACCCCCCCAGAGTTGGCCTTAACTGCCATTAAAAAAGAAATGATGAAATTTGCAGGCCAATGGATGGACTTAGAAAAGGTTATATCGAGTGAGGTAGCTCAGACACAGAAAGACAAATTGCACATTTTCTCTCATCTGCAGACTGTAGCTCACACATTCTCAGTCGTGAGTATATAACATGGTGTAATCACAAAAAACAAGAAAGTACAAAGGGACTGTAGATGTGGGGACCTGGATAGCAGCAGCATACTGGTTATATGAAGTGGGAAATGTAATAAGATGGGGGGCTCCAACTGGTGAGGAAAGAGGCAGGTAAATACAGGAGAAGCAACAAATAATACCACAGTTACTTGGTAAACCCTCAAAAATCATACGATTTTCTATTTATCTAAGCTTATACATAATACTCATAAATGTACACAGATACACTTTCAAATAATAAACATGAATAACTAACTAGTACTTTCATTTCTTTTAGCTTTCACAACTACTGTCAACCCCACAGAGAGTATTCTGGGACATGAAAATGGTAAGTTTCAATTTATACTTGTCTTTGCTTCGTAAGAAACTGCTTTTCTCCTCTCTATCAGCTTGTCTTCTGAATATCTTTGAATTAAAGTTAAAAAACAAACAAACAAACAAACAAACAAACAAACAAACAAAGCCAATTGCTAAATGTGGCAGAGAAGACTGAGTGGCATTTTCAATCAGTATTTTCCTACATGGCACTATAGATAAAAACAATTTCCACTTCAAACTTTATTCACAAAATAGTTGGGATTCCCCCCACACACATATTTTCACTATTAAAATGAACTGCACTGGAATGCCCATCGTTTGTAGTTAAAAACAAAAATGAGTTATTTCCTAATTTCCTAACAATTAAGAATTAAGATGTAAATCTGTATTATCACACTTCGACAACTGGAGACCTTGAAGCCTCCTGGTCCACAGCTGTCTAAGAGGTGAGTGACATTCAACCTTCAGGCTAAGCAGAGACCGTGGTCCCTGAACCCTGGCCCCTGGGACACAGTTTCCAGCACCCCAACCACACCCACTTTTGCCCTAAATCAAAGAAAGCTGGAGGAGCACCCCCCCCCAAAAAAAATCCCTAGCAAAACACAGCTGGAGGGACAGTCCACAGGCCAAAACCCACCCAAACCACAATCTGCATCATCACTCGCTAGTAATTGGTGAAATCGAAGTCTCTTGGTGCACAGCTGACTGAGAGCTAAGAACCAACTAAGAGCCAACTAAGCCTGACCCTGCAAAAAATGGAGACACACAATTCCTTGGCTGAAGCCAACTAAGAGCTGAATAAGAGCAGCCCCTGCAATTACTGGAGACACTCAGCCCCCAGGTTCACAACTGACTAAGAGCTGACCAAGAGGTGACTGAGAATGAGCCAAGGAAGCAATGGGCAGACACCAGTACAAGAATACAAATAGCAATATAAAGAAAAATAAGACACCAGCAGAAGAAACTAGTTATTTTTACAACATCAAGACCGGAAGTTATTTTTACAACATCAAGACCGGAGCATAACAATGAAGAGGAAGCAGAAGGAAGCGACCTTAAAAACAACTTCATAAAGAGAAATAGAAGAAAATACAAACAAAAAATTGGAAAACATGAACAAATCCCTGAAAGAAAAAAAAAAACAAGAAAAAGAAAACAAACAGGGGAAAGAAACATCCTAGGAATTAAAAATTGAAATAGAAGCAATAAAGAAGGCACAGACTGAGGCAAAGCTGGAAATAGAAAACCTAGAGAAACGAACCAGAACCACAGATGCAAGCATAACCAACAATGCAAGAGAAGGAAGAGAGAATGTCTGGAGTGGAGTGGACGATTCAATAGTGGAAATGGATACACCAGTTAAAGAAAATACTAGAACCCAAAAAGTCATAACACAAAACATCCAGGAAATCTATGATACCATGAAAAGACCAAACCTGAGTATAACTGAATTGAAGGAGAATACCAACTCAAAGGCACAGAAAATATAGTCAACAAAATCATAGAAGAAAGCTTTCCAAGCCTAAAGAAGAAAATTCCTATAAAGATACAGAACAACAAAGACTATACCTCCCAAAAGTCTCCCCCCCACACATAAAAATCAAGCCAGTAAACCTACAGAACAAAGAAAAAATACTAAGAGCCGCAAAGGAAAAGGGCCAAATTAACTATAAAGACAGACCCATAAAAATAAAACCAGATTACTCAATGGAAATAATGAAAGCAAGAAGGTCCTGGTCAGATGTTATACAGACACTGAAAGAACATGGCTGCCAACCCAGGCTACTACACTCAAAAAACTATGAGTACCACAAATGGAGTCAACAAGACATTTCAAGACAAAACCAGATTTAAACAATACCTATCGACAAATCCAGCCCTAAAGAAAGCACTAGAGGAAAAATTCCAACCTAAGGAAACCAGATACATCCATGAAAACACAAACAATCGATAATCCAACAGAAGGAAACCCAAAGAAGGGAAATACACACATGCTACCACAAAAAGTAACAGAAAATAACAATCATTGGTCATTAATATACCTTAATATCAATGGACTCAATTCACCTATAAAAAGACACATGTTAATATAATGGATACAAACACAGAAGCCATCCTTCTGCTGCATATAAGAAACGCACCTCAACTTCAAATACAGACACAGGCTCAGAGTAAAAAATTGGGGAAAGATGTTCCAATCAAACGGTCCTAAGAAACAAGCTGGTGTAGCCATCCTAATATCTAACAAAATAGACTTGAAACTAAAATCAGTCAAAAGAAACCAGGATGCACATTACTTATTCATCTCAGGAAAAATCCTCCAAGATGACGTCTCAATCCTGAATATATATGCTCCAGCACAAGGGCACCTACATATGTAAAAGAAACAGTACTAAAGCTTAAACTTCACATCAAACCTCACACACTAATAGTGGGAGACTTCAATACCCCACTTTCACCCTTGGATAGGTCAACCAGACAGAAACTCAACAGAGAAAATAAGGGATCTAACAGTAGACATATACAGAACCTTACACTCAAAAACAAAGGAATATACATATTTTTCAGCATCCCATGGAACTTTCTCTAAAACTGACCACATACTTGGTCATAAAGCAAATATCAATAGATACCAAAAATTAGGAATAACTCCTTGTATTATATCAGACGACAACAAAAATCACAGAAAGCCTACAAATTCATGGAAACTGAACATCTCTCAACTGAACCACCTCTGGGTCAAGGAAGAAGTTAAAAAAAACAAACAAAGACTTCCTAGAATTTAATGAAAACGAATCCATAACATATCCAAACTTATGGGACATAATGAAAGCAGTGTTAAGAGGAAAACTCACAACACTAGATGCCTATATGAAAAACCTAGAGAAATCTCACACAACACACCTAACAGCACAGCTGAAGGCTTTAGAACAATTAGAAGCAAAATCATCTAGAAGGAGTAGATGGCAGGAAATAATCAAGCTTAGGGTTGAAACCAATATAGTAGAAACAAAGAGAACAGTAGGAAGAATCAATGAATCAGAGTTGGTTCTTTGAGAAAGTCAAGATAATAAACCATTATCCAAACTAACCAAAAAGCAGGGAGAGAGAGTACCCAAAGTAAGAGAATCAGAAATAAAAGGGGGGACATAACAACAGACATCTAGGAAATCCAGAGAATTATCAGGCCATACTTTAAAAATTTATACTCCATTAAAATAGAAAACCTAAAAGAAATGGGAAGCTTTCTGGACAGCTACAACTTGCCAAAATTAAATAAAGATCAGATTAAAGTCCTAAACAGACCTATAACCCCAAAGGAAATTGAAGCTGTTATTAAAGTCTAAAGTCTCTCAGGTAAAAAAAAAAAAAAAAAAAAAAAAAAAAAAAAAAAAAAAAAAAAAAAAAAAAAAAAAAAAAAAAAAAGCATGGGACCAGATGGATTCAGTGCAGAATTCTACAAGATATTAAAAGAAGAACCAATACTCCTCAAACTGTTACATACAGTAGAAACTGAAGGAACATTGCCGAACTCATTTTATGAGGTCACAATCACCCTGATTCCCAAGCCACTCAAAGATGCAACAAAGAAAGAGAATTACAGACCAATCTATCTCATGAACATTGTGCAAAAATACTCAGTAAAATTCTGGCAAATCAAATCCAACAACATATCAAAAAAAAATAAAATAAAATAAAAATCATCCACCAAGATCAAGTAGGCTTCATCCCAGAAATGCAGGGATGGTTCAACATACAAAAAAAAAAAAAAAAAAAAAAAAAAAAAACAAACAAACAAACAAAAAAAAACAAAAAAAAACCAAAAAAACCTGTAAATGTCATCCATCATATAACAAACTGAAAGTAAAAATCCACATGATCTCATTAGATGCTGAAAAAGCCTTTGAAAAAATCCAGCACTCCTTCGTGATAAAAGTCCTGGAGAGATCAAGAATACAGAGAAAATTCATAAATATAATAAAGGTGATATATGGCAAGCCGACAGCCAATATCAAACTAAATGGAGAAAAACTCAAAGCAATTCCTCTAAAATCAGGAACAAGACAAGGCTGTCCTCTCTCTCCTTATCTATTCAATGTAGTTCTTGAAGTTTTAGCTAAAGCAATAAGAGAACAAAGGGAGATTAAGGGGATACAAAGTGGAAAGGAAGAAGTCCAACTATCTCTATTTGCAAATGATATCATTGCATACATAAGTAACCCCCAAAATTCTACCAGGGAACTCATACAAGTGATAATAACCTTCAGCAATATAGCAGGGTACAAGATTAACTCAAAAAAAAATCAAAAGTCCTCCTATACATTAAGGATAAAAGGGCTGAAAAAGAAATCAGGAAAACATCACACTTTATAAAGGCTGCAAATAGCATTAAATATCCTGGGCTAACTCTAACCAAACAAGTAGCAGACCTATTTGACAAAAACTTTAAGTCACTGAAGAAAGAAACTAAAGAGGACATCAGAAAATGGAAAGATCTCTCATGCTCCTGGACAGGTAGATCAACATAATAAAAACGGCAATCCCCATCAAAATCTGCTTAATAAAAGAACTTCAGGCAGCATCACCATCCCTGACTTTAAGTTATACTATAGAGCTACAGTAATTAAAAAAAAAAAAGCCTGGTACCGGCATAAAAACAGACCTGTGGATCAATGGAATTGAATAGAAGATCCCTACATTAACCCACACACCTATTAGCACCCGATTTTTGACAAAGAGGCCAAAATATTCAATGGAAAAAAAGATAGTATCTTCAACAAACTGTGTTGGCATAACTGGATGTTAGTATGTGGAAGAATGCAAATAGATCCAAATCTATCACCCTGCACAAAAGTCAAATCCAAGTGGATCAAAGACCTCAACATAAACCCAGTTACACTGAACTTGATAGAAAAGAAAGTGGGAAATACCCTCCAACGCATTGACACAGGTGACCACTTCCTAAATATAACACCTGTAGCACAGACACCAAGAACAACAATCAATAAGTGGGATCTCCTGAAACTGAGAAGCTTCTGTAAGGTAAAGGACACAGTTAATAAGACAAAAAGACAGCCTACATAATGGGAAAAGTACTTCACCAACCCTACATCTGGCAGAGGAATGATCTCTAAAATATATAGAGAACTCAAGAAACTAGAGCCCCAAAGCCTGAATAACCCAACTTAGAAATGGGGTTCAGAGCTCAAAAAAGGAATTCTCAACAGAAGAATTACAAATGGCTGAAAAGCATTCAAAAATTGCTCAACATCTTTAGCCATCAGATAAATGCAAATAAAAACAACTTTGAGATACCACCTTACACCTGTTAGAATGGCTAAGATCAAAAACACAGATGACAGTCTATATTGGAGAGGATGCAGAGCAAGGAGAACACTCCTCTATTGCTGGTGGGAGTGTAAACTTGAACAGCCACTCTGGAATGCAGTATGGTGGTTCCCTAGAAAACTGGGAATCAATCTCCCCAAGGATCCAGCAATACCACTATTGGACATATACCCAAAGAATGCACATTTGTACTCCAAAGGCATTAGCTCAACTATGTGCATAGCAGCATTATTCATAATAGCAAGAACCAAGAAACAGCCTAGATGTCCCTCAACTGAAGACTGGATTAACAAACTGTGGTACATCTACATGATGGAGTACTACTCAGCAATAAAAAATGACATCCTAAAATTTGCAGATAAATGGATGGGTTTTGAGAATATCCTCCTGGGTGAGGTTCCACAAGCTCAGAAAGATAGGCAGGGGATGTACTCACTCATAAGTGGACTTCTGACAAGAAGCAAAGAATACCCAAGCTGCAAACCATGGGCCCTGAACAGTTTGGGATCAGAAGGAACTTAAGAGAGACATCCAGAGACTCCCCTAGGAAGAGAAAATAGAGAAGATCTCCTTAGCAAATTGGGATCCTAATGGGTTGCAACCAAGAAGAGGTGGGCACAGATCACGAGAGAAGGAGATGGTTGAGTAAGAGGAGCAACAATGAGGGAGGGAACAAAAAAGAGATGGATATCTTGATAGAGGAAGCCAGTGTGGGGTTGAAAAGAGACCAAGAGACCGGGTGCTAGGGAAACCTCCAAAAAATCACAGGATGTCCCTGGCTAGGTCTCCAACCAATAGTGGAGGGGGTGCCTAAACAGGACTTCTCCTATAATCAAACGAACTACCACCCTAAGTGTCATCACAGAACCTACATCCAACAATGAATAGAGGTGAAAACAGAGATCCATGGCTGAGCACTGGGCCCAGTTCCTGGTCCAGCTGAGGGGGTGGGAAGGAGAGTCTGTATGAGCAAGGGGATAGGGATTATGAGGAAAATTCCCACAGTGATGGCTGGCTGGAACTCTGGGGAGTTCTGAATCAAGAACAGCCACTGGGAAAGCATTGGGAAAAGGAGCTAGGCCCTCTAAGGGTAGGCAACTGTCGATTGGCATGGGCAGTATGTGAATCCTCAAGGGGTGGGATCAAACTGTGTTCCTGTGCATGGGCTGGCACCTTGCACCTATTCCCTCCAGAGGAACACCTAACCCAGTCTTTATATTGGGATTAGGAAATTGGATTTGCCTGGAATGGATGTGCCATGCTGATCTGACCCACCTTGGGACTTCTTGCCCTTTTGGGGGGATAGTGAGGGGGAAGGCTGAAGGCTGACTGGGAGGGATTGGGAGGAGGGAAGAGGGGGAATCAAGGGGATACATGGGTAAAAAAAAAGAATTTTTTATATAAAAAATAAAATTAAATTAACAACAACAAAAAAAGAAAAGTAAGTGTTGTGTGACATGCCTTTTATCCCAGCACTTCAAAGATAGAGGCAGAGGATCTGAAGTTCAAGGCTAGCCTAGGATAAATGAGAACATTTATTAAAATGTGTGTGTGTGTGTGTGTGTGTAGTGTAGTGTGTGTGTAAGGGAGAGAGAGAGGAAATGTATGCAAGTTCATGTATGTAAATGTGTGTATATACTTTCTTTAAGACAGGTCTTGCATTGGCCTGGAGTTTACCAATTAAGCTGACAATCTGTCCATTTAGCCTAAGGGAGCCTTCTTTCTCTGCCTATATAGCACAGTGATTGCCAGAATGTACCCAAGCCTAACATTTCTACATGTGTTATGAGCATCTAACTCAGATTCTTATATTTTCAAGATAATCTCCAATAGGTTTATTTCCTAAACAAAGACCTTGCCTTTAAAACAAAATCATGTAAGATTTTGTCCTTCCTGATACATGAGTTATTCAGAATTAACTCATTTAAGTTCCGCTATGAGATTAAATACAATGATTGTGAATTATCAATGCATTGCCTGGCATAGAAATCATCAGAAATCACATATGAGCTTTCATTATCAATTTTTTTCTGATCAGATCTCTCTCTTTTTCACACATACACACACACACACACACACACAGAGAGAGAGAGAGAGAGAGAGAGAGAGAGAGAGAGAGAGAGAGAGAGAGAGAGAGAGAGAGAGAGTGTGTCAAATAATGGCCGTGATAACTCACTAGGACTTGTTCTCATTTCCTCTAGTTAACAGTCCTACCGATCCAGAAGCTTGCTTGGAAGGAAGAAACGGTATGTCGAAGCGTTTACTTACATTTATCTTATTATAGAGAACATGATCTCAATCATCTTAACTGTGAACTTCTCTGATTCAAAGGAAAGGCGTGACTGGAATTGTAGGATAGATTGACAGTGTAAGCTGACCCATTACTTCCCAGTCATTTCAACAATTGGTCTTATATAGTATGTCTTTGATTAGGGTCCACAGAACCTTCTAGTAGGTTTTTTGGAGTGTTGTTGTTGTCTTTTTTATTATTATTAATCACTTTTCCTCACACTTACAGAGTCCATTTTAGACAAAAGGCCCTTGATCTGGATTCTCTGTGTGTCTTTTCAGATGCGTTCAAGTGATCTGTACATGTCACACATCCCTATCTGGGGGTTCCAACATCAAGTGACAGCTTGATCACTTATCCTGTTTTATATTTTCCATGTAAGTTACAGTGGAAGGAGTTGCCTATGGTGCCATATGAACTGGGAAGGACAGGGGCTTCAGACTGCCACATATTGGACTAGTTAGTGGTCTGGTCATTTTAATGATCAGTGTACACATATATGCATGAGTGGCTTCCATTCTGTAAGCAAAACTTTCTTCACTTGAAAATAGAGAATAATTACCCTAAATTCACAATTATTTTAATGAATGCATAGATGTCAAATGTTCATCATAGTTACCATATTTAGTATGCAGAGTGAGTACTAGCTTCTGGTCTTTCAACCTACATACACACCAAAAAGAGACTCATATATTTGTTCTAGGGCTGACTGATCTTTTATGTCCCCAGTGTCATGAGCTCAGAATTTGAGGTACCACATAGGGAATGGACCTAAACAAGGACAGAGTCTAAAATTTTTATTACTTGAGATCTCTTATACAGAAAAAAACCCAAAAAACCAAGGCCTTGACTCACTAAGTGGTTATTGAGGTTTTCCAAATCCATCATTGCTTTAATTGATGGCAGCACACATTTCTTGCAAAACTACAAAATATTTTGGTTCCAATTACCCATTATATACTAATGAGAGCCTTGAGAGAGACTGGTGAAAGTCTAAGGAAATCTGGATTGGCAAATTCCTTCGGGATTTTCTGAAATGCCCTCTTCTAGAATCTCCCATGCACTCTGCTGTTCTTCCACTGGATTTCTATGGACAGTACTTCCCAACAGATCACCACAAGTTCAGTATACCATGCTCTGCTCTGTGCTGTGCTTACATTTCCATGTATGGAGTGATAGGTTTACTTGGATATGTAAGTACCCTCCTTAAAGTCACTTGTGTGGACTGACAGTTAGGCTGTGGCTTACTCAGCGTATACTGAGCCAACTGGAAATGAAAATAAGTCCTTCACCAAGAGCTATTCATTTATTATGAAAGATAAATATTTCATGGGCAAAGATGTCAGAATATTGTTTATATTGGCTTTGTACATGATGGATATTATTTGCTATTATTAGAAACATTGGAAGTGAAGAATTCTAAACTTTCCCCCTGCTTAACCTTCAAATGGATCTGCCTACCCCAAGTGCAACTTCTCTTTTCAGTAGTAATAAGATTAGAAATGAATTTAAGGAGGTTGTTATTAATTTGCCTCCCAAGATGAGTCCTCTTCCTGGTTCTGATAAGAGTGGCAGGAGTTAAGCTGTCACTCAGTGCAGGTCACCAGAAAAAAACAAAAGTCACCTATCTGTGCTATTCTGTCTGAAAAACAGATGAAACTAACTCCAGGATTCTAGATGTGCTGCAGCTTCAGGTTACCAGCAACTCTGCATTCTACATCTACCTCATCCTGTTCCTCAAGAGTGTGGTCTACTTGGCTTTCGTTGTGTTCTGCCTGTTTAGAAGAGCAGCTGTGCATTGTGATGGTCAATTCAGAATGGATGACGAATAGGAGGGTCCTGTTGTCTTCATCTTTGCCTCGATATCTTCTGAGGATCTAGCTGGATGTCCTTGATGCTTTGACCTCCTCAAGGTCATATATGTAACATTTTGTATCATTACTATACAAACATTTTCAAAACAGGGAGGGAATTGATCAACTTCATTCTATAAGAAATAGTAGCCCATGGAAGCACCCAGCCATCCTCACTCATCTTCTCAGCAATCCCTCCCAACAGCCCCAATACACACAAACTGCAGCTTCTAGTCACTCTAATTCATGCCCTTCAACTAGATAATGCCTTAAAAGCCTCTACTTCGTATGCCTGAAGAATCTTACTTGAACTCTGTACTTTGTTTTGCAAAATACAATAAAAGTTAGGTCTACTTTTGATATGACATGTGCTTTTATTTGTGACTGGTTCAAGGTGCAAAGCAATGTGACAGCCAAGCTATGACACACAATGTTTGTTATTAACAAGGTCCCAAACTATATTCCTAAGTGTGTCCTTTAGATGGTGGCTGGAACAATTTTCTGGAGCTGAAGCCAAGTGCAGAAGCTCAAATATCTGTTCTCTCAGGGAAACTAAGAATGGCTCATTTGGTTGAAGTCATCTCCATGGAAACAGGAAAAGGTCTAGTAGCATGTGAGCTGTGTGATGAACTTTGACTGTTTCAGTGTCATGCTTCCCAATCCTCACACGGTTCCCAGGAGAGCCGTCCAAACACCAGAGAGGAAAGGTGATGGAAGGTGTGAACATGCAGACTGTAGACCCGAGGACTGAGGTTTCAACACTGGATCCAGAATTTAGTATCTAAGTGAGATCAATTACTGAACTCTTATGTCATAGTTTCCTCCTGTAAAAGAAAGTTAGAATGCTGTGTCCCCGTAGAAGTGCACATTAGAGGGGTTAATGAAGCTGTGTGCTGGCAAATTCCCAAGAGCCTTGAGTATGTTCCCAACTCTACCTTTAAAATACTAGATATCACACCCACATCTCACCCAAAAGCACCACGAGAAAGGAGAGATGACAGACTTAGCTTCTATCATACACCAAATTACGATTCTCTAAGAGTCCTTTGCTATGAGTACAATTCTAGCCTATAAATTGGAGAATTGAAATTCGTTGATTTGCAAAGACTAGTCATAATTTACAATGATGTGTCTCTGAACTCAGTCTATTTGTTTTATAGACACAAATAACTTATGCAGTATCATGTACCTTTCCTGAAGTTACTCTCAACTGAGAAAAATAAATGACTTGAGACTCAAATGTCTAAATTTATTTTCCTTACATACGCACAAGTCATCTGTTGTTCACAAATTTCTCAGTCTTTTTTCTTTGGGAAAGACTGTGCCTTACTCTGAAATCACAGTATCCCCCCACCCCTGCCATCAATAGAAGCTCTACCTTCATCTCTAAATACTTAGCAAGCACCTACTCTTCCTGGGCAAACACTAGTGAAGTGGGCTATGGGCTGTAGGTACCACAGGGCTATTGTCAATGCTCTTGGATGTGAACAGTATTCTGATACCCAGCTCTTTCCCACTCATGGGGCTCTGAAACCTAACCATATGGAAGACTCTGATGAAGCCAGATACATTTCTGGGGAGGAAGAGAATTATAAATCCTTCTTCATGCAAGGCTTGTTCACCCAAACTGCTAAGCCAGGCAATCTGGTGGGAGAAGCCTGAGCCAGGAATCACACTTCAAAGTCATTTAAGAATCGGAGGTAGCTTGTCTGTCTCTAGCTATTTCATTAGTCTTCCCCCTCCCACAGCGATACAGAAAGTGCACATAGCTACAGAATTCCTTTTAATGGTTTGATAAATGACTATAGCGTGAAAATGTCAAATCATTGTAAATACATCTTTGTATCAAATATTCTTCACTCTTTGAAAGCATTCACTATTTTTCTCCCAGCTATGTGAAATACACATCAAATTATATATATATATATATATATATATATATATATATATATATATTATGTATATATATGTGTGTGTGTGTGTGTGGTTTAGTCTTGTGCTGAAGTGTAGCTATCTTTTGGGGAGCATATTCAAATTAATTTCATGTTTTTATGCAGCTGCAAATTCAACTGCAGAAAGCCTAGCAAAGAGCACCGATCACAGGCTCAATGTTCAGAATGCACTGGGTATGCGTTGCCTTACTTTGTCTCCTTTGTACCCAATGATACAAGCAGAAATGACATCCTACAGGTTGGGAAAATGAGGCAGAGGTGAGTAAGGAACCTCCCATAGCTATGTAGCTAATAAAAACTAGAGCTAGGATTTGAGCACAGGCTGCCTGGCTTCGGTAGCCCAACTACTTCCTTCTGAAGCATTTGGTTATGGAGCAGAAACAAGGTATTCCTCAGGAAAATCTTCATCACCAGGCTAGAAACTGCTCAAGAGAATGATCTGTCTATCTTTGCTCTCCTGGTTTTAGGCTGTTCTTATAACTACAGAGCTTTAGGCTAACCTGTCACAGCTGTCCAAGCAAGGCCAACTCCCACACAGACTTCCTGTTCACCAGCTATGCTGTTGTGTTGAATAGCTAATGCTGAGATGAAATGAATTCATGAATGGAAGTCTGTGCCCACTGGTACTCAGTACAAAATGAAGATTTAGATAGTCTCACAGGCAGAAAGTTCTGACTCAACAGTAGCTTTTCTCACAAAGCTTCAAAAGATCTTATGTAGAATTCCCCAGTGTCTCATCCCAGTGGCAGGCCTTTAAGAAACAGCTGAGTGTGCTGCAACCACCTCATGGCTGGGAAATTTTGATTGACAAGTTTCTTCAGGATTTTCTATACACACCATGGTACATGGGTAAGCAGTACTTCTAATGCTTCTCAACTACAAATACAACTATTTTAGAAATGTCATCTCAATTACAAATCAAAGTAAAAACTACTAGGTAACACATTTCAGAACTTTCTCCAGTACAAATGTTCACCATCTTGTATTTCTTTTTCTCACAAATAAAATTTTCAATAAGGAAGGCTGTCAATCCCTAGAGCCCTCCTAAGAATCCAGCAATGGTGATGCTCACTTGTAATCTCGTCCTCAAGGAGGCTGGGGCACACACATTCCTAGTGCTCACTGGCTAGTCAACCCAGCATACACGAGGACTTTCAGGACACTGAGAGCCCCAGTCTTAATAAACAAGGTGGACAACACTTGGACTGTTGCCCTGAGAGTCAACACTTGGGGCTGTCTCTATGTGAACATACACACACTTGCACATATGTGCAGTCATAGACGGTCTTACCCGTGCTCTCTAGTGATATTGGGACGATCTGCCCAATCACCCTTCATGGAGAACCTACTTTCCTCTGCAGCCCAGGTGTGTGTGAACACCCACAAGAGGCCTGTCAGACTTGAAGCTATGCTAACCTACCAAGTATAAAACAAGATCTCACTATGGCATCCATGTATTTTTCTTAAGATGAACATCTCATCTGGTTGAGGCCTCTTTGTGTGTCCTGTTTATAGGTCTGTTTACCTATGTCTATACATATCCTTTTTCCATTTTCCACTGTACAGTAATATCAGCAGACACGGAACCGTCAGCCATGCCTGCATTTCTGTAACACAGGCATTAAACAAAATGCTCTACATGTTCTAGCTGAATGAAAGTTCAGTATGTGTTTAATGGGCACATACAAAGTTAGAACTTCTACACTTTAATTAAACTAATTAATCTAACTTTAATATTGGAAAGGTTGTTTGCAATCAGCCCAAGTCTACAATGCTGGTTCTGTTGGAAAGCGGACAGAACTGCATATTTGAAACAATACATGAATGAGACTCAGCAGTTAGATTCAATGTAGGTTAACTCCTTGATGATGCTGAGTTGATTAAGATCTGTTCAGGACAAGCTCCTGAACCTGTTTTGCAGACATGGAGCTATTTCTTCAGTGGGAAGAGCAGATGTAGAGGCTGGAAACTGACAATCAGAGGCAGCTTTGTGAGGCTGTCACTAGCCAGGACACAGTGTCTTCTGTGGTCCCAACAGCCTCCTTCTGGAGTCCACCTGGGGTCTCAAGTCTCAGTAGAACAGAGCAGAGTGCCAGTTGCAGGGAAGGAGGGGACACTAAAGGGTGATGTGTGCAGGCTGGTGCTGCTGTGGCTGATGGCTTCAATTTCTCAGGCATCTTTGTTTACCTGCTTGGTCAATGTGGTTGCTTCCTGGAAAAATGCTCAAAGGCAAAACCACCCTTACTGACTAGTGCAACACAAGGGGTAGATAGGCTGTGAGAAGAGAAACTAGAAGCAGTTAAACCACAATCAGCTCTGCTCAGTTTCAAAAGGCCATGGCTAGTGTGAGAAAAGCCTAGTTTCCTTGTGTGGGAGGTGGGCTGTCAAACTGAAGAGGTACCCTAAGGGCAGCAGTACCCCGAGTGCACATTCAGGGCTCAGCAGCTTCGGTTGGAATCTGATACCCAGACTCATAGAGTAAGTTCTGATCATCCCCTTGAATTCTCTAAGAAACACATAAGATTCTCTGAAGTCCCAACAGCAACTTAGCTTCCTGTTGCAGAGTCTGAGGCACTTCATTTACAGATGCCGACACTTAGTCTTTTTAAATCAGAATGCAGAGGATGCAAGATGTGCATCCTGATTCCAGTTGATGAACATGTGATCCACAGTAATGTGCTTTATGAGCAAAGAAACAGAAGTCAACTCAGTGCTACTGAGTCACCTTTCCCAGGTGTGTGTGTGTGTACACTCATGTGTGACCGTGTGTAGTATCAGCAGCATCACAGAAAGACTGAATGTAGGATATCAGTAGACAGTAATGAGGAGTTGACACCCAAGCCCCAGGACTCATCTGTCCTATCGCAGAGGAAGCATGACTGACAGCTGAGACACCCTCTCCAGGACCAGTGATGGTCTCGTTCAGTCACATGCATATACTGTGCCAGTGTCTGTCGTCCGTCAACCTCTTCACATGGCTGCACTGTTCCCAGAGAGGATTGGCCTTATTTTCTGGCTCAGGCCAGTATTCTGGCAGCGTCCTCAGCACTGGCATATGGAGTACACTGCTCCACTCCTGACACAAGACATTGTCGCTGTGTTTGTTCCATCAAGTTCCTGAGGTCTGTCCTAGCCCTGAGTAGCCCTTCTTGGCTGTTCCCAGCCTCACTGTGGCACTGCTGAGGTAGGCAGACTCTCAGCCCTGGATCTGAGGTGAATCTTTTCCCACCCAAGCATGAATCATCACTGCTGCATGCAGCTAACTTTCCCAGAGTGACACAGGTAATGATTAGACTCACAGTCTGCCCCTCTGGGAAGCTCAAAGGAAATCTGGGGAAAGGGCTGATGATGTAAATTAATCCCTATTAACCCAAGCTAAGCAGACATCTAGGAAAGGGGCAGCAAAGGCATCCACGCCCTTTGCAGGTAGCCTTGTATGGAGGATATCAGACCCTAGCTCAGAACAAGATATTCTAGTGGATCACACAAAACGCAGGCAACTGTTCCTATGCCCCAGTGCCCCACTCTCTCCCTTTTGTAACTCACCACTTCCAGTCAAATACAGAGCACAGAGAAAACAAGACAGCCAATGTGATCCGTTGGATTTATTATTTTAAAATTGTACAAACAGCACATGTGCATGAGTTAAAACACAGTGAGACATAAGGAGTTAAAGAAATACAAAAGAATGGGACGTGAGACAAAAATACATTCTGTGGATTGAAATAAAAAGGTACCACATTTACTACAAAATTGTTATGTCAATATATTAGGCAGTCTTTTCTGGACGCAGCACAGGACTGAGTTATTTGTTATCAGGTCAGACTGAGACTCACAGAATAGAGGAAGGACACAGCATGACCCAATGGCCAAGGCAGGGATGACGTCAGTGGAGGCGGAGCAATGTCCATGAGGTATCGCCATAAATAAATCCATTTGCTCATCAACAACCAGCAGAATGCAGATCCACCCTTCACTGTCCAGGAGAAAGCCCGTCTCCACCTGCTTTCCTTGGATTACTCAGTGAGGGTTCTTCACACTTAGAGAAAGACAGGAGACAGACACTGAGTGGTGGTTGGAGCCGCGAGCCGCACTGCCTACCAGTTTCCTAAGTCTGTACTCAAGGACAGAGACACACAAAGGATAATAATGTGACAACGTAGGGCTTTGCTTTAAAGCGTTTCACAAAAGCCTGGTTAGTCGATGTTGACAGTTCTGCGTCTTGTGTGTCCAGCTGCTGTGGAGTGCTGTGTGGCACTGATGGACACACTGCTTGTCTGCTGTTGTAGGGCCTGAGTCAGCAACCTATCTGTGTGCTCCTGCTTCAAGAACCACAGTCTGACTGCTTCTTCCCTGGTGGCCAGAAGGGCTGCTGCCCTTCGCTTGCTGCTTACTGTCTTTGCATGTAGGATGTTGAAATGGCTTCCTTGTCATTTGAAGATATGCACCAATATCCACACTGGAGTTCACAGCTTTCCTATCAGAAGAACTAACACCCTTGAGATGCACTCCTGTAGGAAATTGCAGAAGTCTCTGGGGTACCTGAGCTCAGGTCCCCACTTCATGTTGTGCCACCGCAGACAAGCTCCTCACCCACCCTCTCCATCCAAGGGTGTGACATGGAGGTAACAGCAATCCCCATACCTCACAGGATCACTGACCTCAAATATAAGGTAGTTGTTTAAAGCAAGCCAACACCCAGCACTGACATCCTGGTTAAGTTAATGCTCATTTTCTTAGAAACATGGGGTTCTGGGTATCGTTCAAACTATGAATTCACAACCCTTACACTGTGTGAAGGCCTGCACCTGAGTACAGTGCAGTTAACACACACACACACACACACACACACACACACACACACACACACACACACACACACACACACACAAACCCAGAACAGGCCTGGCCTGGCCCAACTTGGCTGCACACTCCAAGACACTTCCTTTAAATCTACTGTGGGGATATTTTCAAATGTAATAAAAAAAGTAGGAGATATGAGAGAGATCTGCCCACAGTCAGTCTAGAAGGGTCAGAGAGTGGTGATTCACACCTTCAATCCCAGCACAGGGAGTATCCCGGGAGTGGTGACCTACGCCCTTAATACAATCTGAGTTCAAGGTCATCTTAGTTTACAGAAGGAGTTACAGGCTCCCAGGCAGGCAGTGGTGGTGCCATGCCTTAACTGAGTGAAGAAAGTATTTAAGGCAGACATAGAAAGACAGAAGGGCAGAAGAAGCCATGGCCCACTCTGTTAGGCCCAGCACTTGGGAAGCAGAGGCAAGAGAATATCTGTGAGTTCAAAGCCAGCCTGGTCTTCAAAGCAAGTTCCAGGACAGCCAGGACTGTTACACAGAAAACTCTGTCTCAAACAAACAAAACAACAACAATAACACAAAAGCTGGAGGAGGTGGGTCTGTCCTCTGATACCTCCGACTGTTTTTACTATATTTGAAAATGTCCCCACAATCCACCCTTCAAAAAAATACCCGCACTTAAAACACTTTGCTGGTACAATTTCACTTACAAATACTTACGTCACAGAGCAGAACTCACAGTTCTAAAAGTGGTTTTTCACTGTCCTGTTTTTCCTCAGGTTCTTCTTCAGAACCTGGGAGGGGGAAAGAAAAGGTCTCATTGTGTCAACATCACAAACTTCTTCACTGTAATGTAGACATAAAGTCATAAAATTCTGCATCAAAGACACATGTTTAATCCTCAGGAGACTGAAATTAATAAACTGTCATTTTAAACTTTGACCCTAGATTCTGTAAGGGGAAACTTCAAACATCACCTATGCTACAGCTTGGTGAAATAAATCCACTTATTTACTAGTCAAAGGAATTATCATGAATTAATTAATCATGAATTATCATCAGCTGCTAGTCTTCATCTCCCTCTCTGATAAGATTTATGTGTTTTGAACTTTATATGTATAACTGCTTTGTCCGCATACATGTCTGCGCAGCACACGCACACCTAGACATGAGTATTGAACTCCTGGAACTGAAGCTGCAGACAGTTGTGAGATGCTCTGCGGGTCCTGGGAATTGAATCCATGTAGTCTGGAACAGCAGCAAGTGAGGCATCTCTCCAGCCCCGCTGCATATGTATCCCTAAGTGTAAATTATATTTAGTTTTGGTATTTTTAAAACCACTGCACAGGTTGAACTGGGCATGGTGATGGCTCCTAATACAGAAGGAAGCTGCTGCCAGGGTCACATGCCCAGGGACCACTGACCAGCTCTTCCAGACAGATGGTTTCAGCCTCAACTTTTTCTACAATTGCACAAGCCATCTAGCTCTGAAACTCCTCCTTTAGATTAAGACTAAATAAAAATGCTACTTGTCATTGAGACTTTTCTGAAGATCAGAAATCAGAACTATCTGAGTTATATTGGCTGACTTATATTTTTGTGAAATCTTGCACTCCTTGAAAATTAATTTATAACAACATGAAAATTATTACAAAAGCAAATTCAAACAAATAGCTAAAGTTTGCATATATATGCTTAAATATGACAAATTTTAAAGGTCAGATGAATACATATAAATGAGAAATAACAGAAAACAGGCATATAATGCTTACATATTTTTGAGTATTTCAAAATATCCATAATAAAATGATAGTAACCCAGTTTTTAACTCTTAACTGTACAAACAGAATCTTGCCTTTACTGTCGGAGATAAGTATGGGTACGGTGATGTGAAATTACACACACAACTAGAAGGAAACCATGAGCTGTGAATGCCGACATTCCTCTGTAGTTTATGGACAGGCCAGCTTTGAGTTTTTATGGAAGTGTGCAGTACTCTCATAACCAGGGAGGGATTTGAAGGAGAGTGAGAAAAGGCAGGCATACATGAGGAGGTGGCAGCCTCACGGACTACAGTAACTGTGAGATGATGTGTTCTCAAGGGCATCCATCTTGTCTTTAGAAACGTCTACTCAATAAGGCCGAGAACAAACACGGTAATGGGGAAGGCATGCTGGAGAATCTTAAGGTCATGCCCCACATTTTACCCTCACAAATGTTCACCATTTCAGGTGAATTTGGAGTGACTAGGTAACTATAAAGTAACTGCTTGATGTATTCCATGGAGCCTCTGGGTAGGCTAATTATCTTTCAGTGGGGGAAGGAAGCTCAGAAGGATGTCTAGACTACACATTCCTGCTCTCAGGCTCAACTGACAGCCGCTTGGACGATAGCATGAATGAGTGTTTATGTCTATATACAGCTCCATCCTGCCATTCAGCAGAGGGAAGAGGCCTAGTGCAGCAGCTTGAGCCTAACTTCTCTCTAGTCACTGTATACCACTAAGCATGGCTGAGTCCAGACACTTCCACAAGAAAGCAAGAATGTAAGGGCCAGGGGATGGGAGAGAGTACTGCAGAATTCTGTACACGAGGTGTGACATTTCACACACAAGGACTCTTAATGTTACCAGCACAAGATCAAGCAAGTTAAAAATGTTAGTGTGGAAGGTGAAAGGGCACCTAAGGGCCCACCCAGTGAAAGAGCTTTTGGCAGGTGGTGGCTACTGGGGCAGGGAGTCACTTTTGTAGGGCCTGTTCATGCCCTGATGAATTACTCCATACCCCAACATCCTGCATGTATCGACAGCACTAACTGGGCTCAGTGGATTAAAGATAAAGAGACTGTAAAACTGTGAAGCAGAGGTGTTAAGTTTAAATACATATTATACATATAGGAAGTCTTCAAAGAATAAATAAAAGTTTTCTTAATATTCATAGAACTTTAAAAATCATGTTTTTCAAAAAAGGAAAACAAAACACATCAAAGAAAAGTAGCATTATTCCATATAGAGTGTAATCTCATGGTTAATTTACTAAGTGAATATTACTTAGTGAATTGTAAGAATAAGAACACAAATTTAGAACTGCTACACTATATAGTCAACAAAATGCAACAGAAATTTTAGGAAGTGCTATAATACTATCCTTCTAAAAAAGACAAAAGTCAAAGCAAGCCCTCTGTGAGTCTCCAAATACTGTGTCTAACCAGGAAAACATCAAAACAGCAGCAATAAATACATTCAAAGGATACAAAGAATCAACTTAAGAAAGTATAGAAAAGCATGAGAAAAAGCAGCTAGAGATTGTTAGGAAGGGTAAATATTAAAAAAACACGAACAGAGACTGAAAAACAATTCCTGGAATGGGGAAGCTAGAGCCAGGAGCATCTGTGAGGAGAGAAAGCAAGGGCAGGAATGAGGAGCATTTAACTTCACTAGAGAATGACAGACGATCTCCAATCTACACTGCAGAAAAACCACAGGACGCTGAGCAGAGACAGACACTGGCCAGGTGACACCCATATGTCCATAGAGGATGGTGAGGATCAGGAAGATGTTTGAAAAGTTTGGCTAACTTTTCCTGGGCTTGCTGAGAGCCATCACCTCATAGCTGTGACGGGCTGAAGAAGATCTAAATAGATCTACACAGAAAGCCGCATCACCAACCTGTTGGTGAACAGGAAACACACAATACAGCAGGTCAGAATGTATGGGAAACCAGTAAAGCAAGGCCTAGAGGGAACTACAGCTCTAAATGCCCCTACCAGACTGGTCTCGAGTCAACCAAGCAAAACTAAGTGACTCTTTATAAAGTAGACAGAGAATGTGCTAACCCTAATCCAAACAGAGTCACTCACCTCTGGCTTAGCACACTCACAGCACAGAACTTTTAACAAATGGCAAGTGGGGTCAGTGGGAGTCACTGGCTTATTAACTGTTTCAATGCAAATGGATACATAGTCAACATTCAGAGAATGTGCACATAGTCCTTTATTTCTTCTATAGATGAAAAGTAACTAAAATATACTATAATCCCAAAACACACAAACCAAACAAGCAAAAATGCCCAAATCTTAACTGAAACGTCTAGAGAGAGGCCACAGGACAATACGTTATGACCCAGAGAGAAGGTGAAGAGATCTTACTTTGACTTGTCTATAAATACACTATCCTCAAAAGAGCAAACCCATTAACTAGGATTAACTGACGGTAACACTTAATGTTTGAGACGATACAGGACAGGCCCATGGAGAGGGCCTAGACTGGTGTTCAGGAGAAATGCTTCAGCCTTGATCGAGAAGCTTCCCTCCACTGCCAACAGAGGTAAAAACAAGCGCTCCAGGCTGCTCAGGGTGCTGAGCATGAGTGAGTACTGAGTGCTCAGTCCTAACGAGGACATCCACATCACCTCCAAGGCTCAGAGGACATCATGGGAAAGGACAGAACTGTTGTGAGATCCAGGCAGGAAGGGTGTGACTCAGGACTGGGCCATCAACAGTGAACCGTCAATGGGGAGGGCTCAAAGGACCTACTTCTCCCTCTGGAGCTACTGAATGTTGGTGGTTACTGGGGAAGAGGTAGTCACTGTCTTCAGTGGCCACTGGTGAGTTCCCAGGGCTCCAGTGGACGGTTTCACACCTATGCTCTCAAGGACTCTGGTTAAAGCCAGTAGGTCATAAACCAAGCAAAAAGACAGGAAGAACTGAGTGTGATCAAGCTGTGTTATATAAATGTATGGGATCACCAAAGAATTTAATTGAAAAAACACATAAAGTGAGAAGACACACAAATAATGTAGAACAGGAATATGGAAAGATGCCAGGGCCACTCCCTAGTGTAGGTTACAGCGCAATGGGCATCTGTAGATTTGTTAGAGTAGCAAAACCAAAGTGTGCAAGCAGAGTCAAGTATTGGCAAGGACTTAGAGAGAATTAATTCAATATCCACTGCCTGAAAAACATTAGAAATAAAGGGCTTCAAAGAGCATCATATGAATATTTCTAGAGACATCTACCACAAGCTCAATAAATCTTTTAAAAATTCATCCAAGAGAAATATAAATTCCTAAACACATATGTGGCTGCTCACAGCTTGATTACTTATACGAGTGTGACTGGAAATCTGGAGTGCACTGACAATGATGTAGTGTCACACTGCAAATGGGACAAGAATGGTACGTTTGGAGTGCTGTCCATTTCCTAAAACTACACTGAAAAAGCAGCTGAATGCAGAAGCCACACGGCATGACCACTGCTACCCTACCAAATGTCAGGACAGGAAGCAGAAAAGTCACTTTAGGATGAGATATACAGGCACAGGGGCTAAGGACAACAAAGAATGAGAAGTTTATTGGCTGAAGAAAATGGCCTAAAATTATCACTAGCTATAACCCTGTGGTAATTCCCCCAAAGGCCGCTAGGTGGTGGTAGACATCACAGACAGAAGGCCCTGCATCCTGGAAAGCTTAGTGAGGAAACTGATTCATTTAATTATATGTTCACAAAGATTAATTTGTTTATAGTATGGAAAGTTATGTATATATATATATATACATATATATCCACTGATCTTAAAATATCTATTAATAACCCTAGAAATGAGTTTTAAATGCATTAAATACATTCCCTATACAAAGGGTGACCCTTAATTTAGAGCTCTTGTGAGGGATAAAGATTCTAATAGTCCTATCTGGGTAACAAGAATGAAGTAAGGCTCACTCTCAAGCACGCTCACGAGTACTCATGGAATTTTAATGCTTTTACTAGACTTGCACAGAGTAATATTACACAATTTGAGGCAGGCATCTATCCATCCGTCTGTCCATCTGTTCGCTACATTAGGATCAAACCCATGGTTTCCACATGAACTACAGACAAGTGCTACACCTCCTAACTACACAGTTACACACTAGTTTGCATCTCTAAGCACACTTTCCGCATTGTCCTGCTCTCTGACTGCAATCAGGACTTTCACTCTCACCTGAAGAGGACCACACCTTCCTCCTCTGAGCGCAGACGAGCAAGCAGGCTGTTGTTAGACCGAAAATTAAGCTTTGGGAACAAAGTACAGTGACAGTTCCCGCAACACATCTGCTAAGACGTGCTGACTTCCTGCCCATTCTAAATTTCAAGTTGTTCCTTCATAAGAAAACATTTTTATTTACACATCCTTCAATCTCCTCCTCTACTTTAATCCACCCTCCAGCAGAAAGAAATCTATCATGTGTCATGTAGTAGTTAAAACAGGGCAAGTAAGGCAGCACCAGTCTCTGTGGGTGAGCAGTGCAGCTCACTCTCAGCACTAGAGAACAGCTTAAGAACATTACCTTCTGCAACAATCTTACTTGTTCCCAATCTGAACATTCCGACAATATAAACGTAACATAAGAAAGTAAGCCCTTTGAACATCCACCTCCATTCAGCACTACTAATGTGCATCTTGTATAAATAAAACAGCCACCTGAAGAGATGTTACAGAATTGATTCTGATCTGGCAGCAATACCCAGTGATAATTCCGCAAAAGACCACTAGGTGGTGGTAGACATCACGTACAGAGTCCCTGCATTGGTCCAGGAAAGCTTGATAGGAAAGAACTGTTTCCAGGTATTGGTCTGCTGATCTGAGCTCCTTGTTAAGAAAACAAAACAGGTACTGAGAATTGCATTAGCCTAGAGAAACTAAGCTAAAATAGTTACATTTGAATTATGTTAAATTTCATTCTTCACACAAGTCCTACGATGTAAGTTATGAGAATCGAACATTCATTACTAAGCAGTAAAGTATTTCACTTTGATTTCTACACTCTATGGCTTTGCACTGATCCGAACACGCACCGTACTTCATGCAGCCTACAATTTTTCCATTTCAGGTTGTTTCAGATCTCCCATCAATAACCCACAATGTAAGTAACCACAAGTTCCTCTGGTGTAGTAACACTGCACAGGGCTGCACCTTCCATTATTTTCATAGCTCTTTCTGCCCGTTAGCAGAGTTTAAAATGTCCCTTTATCTAATGTTGGAACTACAACAATGTAGCCTCTAATTCAAGTTCTATCTCAGGGGCAGAAACAAGCCAACTGTCTGCAGAGATGGTAAAGATGACATAGGGAGGAGGGCTGGAAACAGGAGCTAGCGGTCTGAGGTCCCATCCTAGAAAGCAGGAGGGTGGGTGGGTGGGGAAGGGGAGCAGTTTCCTGGAGCTCTAGCTAGAGCTAGATGTTCAGAACAGAAGCAGCAAGATGCATGATGGTTGTAGGCCCTGGGCTACCTTTTCTAGAAAGTGAAGAAGAGAAAGAGGCTGGTGGGAGGGGATGGGGAGTAAGAGGAGCCAACAGAGGCGAATTTGGCCCCAACCCTCAAGGCTCTGGCCAGGGAGCTTTTGACTCAGCTACTCTGGCACTTTTCACAGACATGGGAAGCTGTAAGCAAGCAGGTATGAACATGCGTTGTCATACGGCAGCCAGCATGATGCCCTGCACCACCACTCACTGGGATGCAGGCATACATCTGCTCCATGCCCGACTGCTCTTCTTTATACTAATACAATAAGCTCACCTTACAGAGTGGTTATAAGACGTGAATGAGCAAACACCAGGGGAGCCCTGGTGTCCAGTACTTGCCTATAAAGTCCTAGTAACAAAATATTTTTATATTGTATCAAAATAAATGTAAATAATGTCAAATATTTTAGACAACTATTTTTACCTCACCTACTATAGCATTCTAGACATTCTGAAGTATTCCAGTGACACCAAGGTTCACATTACTTCACCTTATTGTGAAGAATTTACAGGCATTGCCTCCTCCATCCTGGGCAACCATTATTTTTCTGACTCCTGGGATCTGACCTCATTGGTAACCTTAGTAACCAGAATCATGCCAATGCTAAATTTTTGCATCTGGCTTATTTTATTTTACATATTCTGCTCAAGGTTCCCAGATGTAGCAAGGGTCAGGATTTAATTCCTTTTTAAGGCTACAGTATGTCCCACTGAGTAGACATGACACATGTTACGTGTTCACCTGCTTGATGTGGGAATGCGTTTATGTATGCTGTGAATCTCAATCTTTAATTCTTCCTTGATAGCTATTTTGTTATATGTAATTTTGCTATGTTAAAATCGAAACCTTCCTTTTTGATTAGACAGAAAGGGGGAAGTGATGTGGGAATGCGTTTATATATGCTGTGAATCTCAATCTTTAAATAAAGGAGCTGTTTTGGGCCATGACAGGCACCATAGAAGAAGTAGGAGGAGAAGTCAGCATAGGTAGGAGAAGCAGGGCAGAGTCAGAGGAGACCGAGCTGAAGCCGCCCTAGGAGCAACATGTAAGGAGCACGGGTGAGCCACGGGCCACGTGGCAGACAGATTAATAGAAATGGGTTGAGTTAAGATGTAAGAGCTAGCTAGCAATGTGCCTGAGCCATAGGCCAAACAGCATGAAGTTAATATAAGTGTCTGAGTCATTTCTGGGGGCCTGAGCGGCGGGTTCCTAAGCGGTCTCGGGTGGCAGGTCTGTGGGTCTCAGACCTCTGGCCGCCCGGGACCGAGAAACCCCACTACTACACCTGCTGATAGCTACTATCCACAATGCTGCGTAGGATTATGGGGACTGCTGTGTCTCCTAGCTTGTCGGAGCAGCACTGCTGGGTGATGAGCTGAGAAGTACCACGCTGCTGTCGTCTCGAGGGCTGCGCACACGTCTGACTTGCTCCAGGTTATCACCGAAGGAGGAGATTTAAAGAGTACTTCCATTAACAGGATGCAGTGGGACCTTAGCATGGCTTTGTATGTAATTTCCCCAAAGACTACTAGTTGGCACACTTCCACACAGAACTGGCTTTCTGCATACCTTCTTGGGAAAACGTTTATTCTATACCTGTGTGCATCTTTGCTCAGGGCCTGCTGCTGCTGCTCTAGCTGAGTGCATTTTTATTTTCTAGAGCACTCTGGCAGCTGGCTATTGAGAAGCAAACCCAGCAACTGTGCAAGAGAGGAAGCGGCAGACTGTAAACCAAATAGTGGTGTCTGTTTGGAAATGGGAGAAACGGTGTGACTGGAAGGAGATGACGCAGACAGAGAGCACAAGGCTAAGCAAGAGCCTAGATAAGGCACCAGCCATTAAAGGGGGGGGGGGCATCTGGAGACACTTCCTCATGGAGCCCTTGGATGGAGGGGCCTCTCTCAGCCACGAGCAACCCTGGAGGAAGGCTGGTTTAGGAATGAGGGAGTGAGGATGGAATCAAGTCTGCTCCCTTCTTCCTTCTTTCTGGGACGTACATCACAAGTTTCAGTATCCATCCAGGACTCTGTCTTTAGATCTGTCTCACTAGTCTCCTGGGAGACTCTCCTACTTAGTTTTACACAGTGACATGCTCAGTATCTGCTGGGAAACAGGCAGGGCCAGAGGGAAAAGACGGAGGGGTTTCCAAACAGACCAAGCACAAAGGGAGAGGGGCTGCTTTACCTGCTTCTGATTCAGGAGGGGAGTAAAACTGACCATCAGAAAGTCCTGCAGGGATGAGAACTCCCCTCTCTGATGCATCCTGAACTAGCAGGAGTCCTGCAGAGAAGAAATGCAGATGCTAAGAACCACATCGCTTGCTGGTATCTTCCTGGCAAGATCAGGTGTTATAAAAACGGCATTTCAATACATCAAATAGACTATTAGCGATACACAAGGCATCAACCATCAAATAAAAATTAACAAACTACATCAAGCCTGTGAAGAGTAAAGAAAACAGAACAGTTTTAATAATCATTTCCAATTATTCTAGACTCACTTCTCAGAGCTTCAATCTTTTGAATATTCTCACTTCACTAGAAATGTCAACACCAATAGCAAAACTGAGTCAACATAGACAAATGCTCTACCATCAGAATTCACTAGAAAAATAGATGTCGAAAGTTATGCTTACACGGCCTTATACCACTATGTAGAGAAAATAAATTGCTATTTGTCTGTTTAATTTGAAATATTTTTAATAATGTGTGTGTACACATGTGTTCAGGATGCCTGTGTATCTGCACCTGTGTTGGAGTGTGTTCATGTGGGTGCAGATATTAGTAGACCCAGAAGAGGGCATTTGGTCTCCAGAAGCAGGAGTTACAGACCGTTGTGAGCCACCCAACTTGGGTGCTGGGAACCAAATTTGGGTCATCTGTAAGAGCAGGACACACTCTTAAGAGTGGAGCCCTCTCTCTGGACCTGAGGTCTATTTAAATTTTCTCAAAGAAAACATGTTATTAAAAAGCTAAAGGAGTGAGAGCCTCAGACTGGGAGGACCATCATCCGTGAAGTTTGTTGCTTAAATCAGTATCAGTGTCAGGAGCTGTGGAAGCACAGCAGACACCAGGCATGAGTCACAACTACAGTGAAGGCAAATGCTGCCTTAAGTTTCATAAAAAGTTTCCAATTTTTAACATAAAAATCACTTTACTGCAATAAACTCACAAATAAAAACATCATGCCATTAGACAATGTAGCCACTCAATGAACACTTGCCCAGCCCTGAACTCTATACCTCACTATGATCTTCTTAACAGTTAGAACAGCCACTTTCTGTATCCCTTACATTTTAATGCATTTATCCACCAAAAAGAGAGTTAAAACTATAGAAACAATTAGCTTTCGAGCCTCTCTCATGAGTCATACAGGCTTCACATGCATTGCTCTTTCTCAGTACCTGATATTACCTTCCCTGCTCATCTTTCCACATGGTATTCTGTACCTATAGATATACTATATGTATAAATAAAAGTGTGTATATAATATAATGTATACACTATAAGCTAGAATCTACATATGAGGGAGAATTTTTTTCTGATACTGTGTGACTATTTCTTAGTGTTCACTTTCATATTTTTTCATGTTTATTTATTTGTGTTTGTGTGCCTGTGTGGGGTGAGCATGTGTACAGCGTACGATCAGAAGACAACTTGTGAGAGAGTGAGTTCCCTCCTTCCCCATGTGGTTTCTGGGGACTGAACTTAGGTGCTTGGGCCTGTCAGCCAGCACCCTTACGCACTGAGCCAGCGCTCCAGTCTTTGAATTAAAACTTCATTCGATATTTGAAAGAGCTTTCATCACATAACCATTCAAACCTCAGTCATGTGACCCTTGATATGCTTTCAACAACGTCCAGTTTGGTGTTTATATATAATAAAAAGTGGCCTCCCTATACTAACTTGATACTTCCCTCATTTGTGGAACCAAGAGCACAGAGTGGCAGAAGAACTTTGGATCACTATTTAGAATGCTCTGTAAATTCACTCTTGATTTAGAATTATTTTTTTCAGATTGCCTCTCTCTGTTAAGGAAATTTTTCAAATCAAAGTTCATGTAAAGTGATTCTTGATCCTGTTGCTTTTGAAGCTATAATTATGTTTGATTTTCTATAAAATACAAGAATTTTTCCTATTCAGGAAAACTGAGCCAGATGCTGGGAAAGGGTCCAACAGGGATTTATCTGAAGCAGCATGCCTAGCTAACCTGAATTCTTACTCATTTCTCTCCCTGATTTTTCAACAGAAAAGAGCCCATGCCAGTAACCCACCACACAGCTCTCCACGGACCATCTGACCTTCCTCCCGAACACTCCCGTACACTGGATACCATATGGTTATATGATAACTTTGTCAGATATTAAGAGATTATGGTGCCAGATGTCACTCAGCTACTCAAAGGACAGAGGAAGGCTGTAAGGGCAGGGCACTGCTGGAGCTGGAGATCTACTCTGAACTCAGATGAAGCACCATGGTCCCAGTGACAGGCACTTAACTGTCTGTTCTCTTTGTGACCCATCCTAAGCCTGCTGTATGCACTGCAGTATGGCACTTTGTAGAGCCATCAACTTCTTAAAACTGCTTCTTCTGTTCACTAAAATTGGTCCACCAATCTCTGCCCTGAAAGGCACAGTTCTGTTCTGTACAAATGCTTAGCAGCCTAGGAGGGTTATCAGGGTGGGGAAGATCAAGCCACACAGGAAGAAGGAAGCAGGGTTATTTTATTTTATGAATGTCCTTTCAACCAGTGGCGATACTTTCCAGAGGAAGCCTCATCCAGCAGCCACAAAGAGGAGCCACTTTGCTCATATGCATTTACCTATCCACCCACTTTCCCCTCGATTAAGACATAGCCACTGAGGAACATTGCCTAACTGCTTCAGTTTGGTCCCTGAAGCTTTCCTCATAGTAGGAGTTCCCTGCAGTGTGCTATGTGCAAGCCCAGGAGGCTGAACACAGAGAAAAACAAAACTAAAAACTAAAAGCCTTACTGTTTTCTTCTTCTGCCTCTTGAGGCAACACTTTGAAGTCCAGGAACCAGGTCTCGATCCAGGCGAGGATGAATGAAATGATGGGCAGCACATAGCCAAATGCCCCCTGGGAGAAAAGCTGGAGAAGAGGAGGGTGAGGTAAAGCAGTCACCATCAGCTCACACAGGGAGCTGGGCTTCACCGTGCCAGAGGGCAATATTACAGGGAAGGGAGGGAGCCTCACGTACCTTTGAGAGGATCACTTTTGCTAATAAAAAGGCACTGGTCACTGCTGTCGTCAACTGCAAGACACATAATAACACTCCTCAAACAGGACATTTCACACTGTGAGGGCTCCTCCCTCAACAAGAAAGCTGAACCAGGAGCAGACGGCCTCAGCAAACTGTCCTAGCCTGGATACTCTCAACATTACTTGTGTTCTCCCACACACCCATTCTGGGGAAAATGGGTTTTCTGTGGTACACAATCTCTGTGTGTGTACAACATTCCTTCTCTTGAACCATAGAACTTCCAAACTAATGTGTTGGGAAACTTCTGTCAGCTCAAGGTATAAGTCTAATACACATAAGAAAGGAAAGGACGTGCGCACACAGGCTTTTCCCTAGGGTTGTGAGTCCTAGACCAATCCCACCACACTGAGCATGAATGCTTTCTCTTCCAACTAAACGTCAGCATGGTGAAATGACTAAAGTGACTGCCAGGGCGGAGGCGGGGGGGGGGGGGGTTGTCTCCAAGATGCAGATACACACACACCAAAGAAATTCACTGGGAAAACATTTCAGCATCTGACAATAATTTAAAGACTGATATCAATTGCTCTTAGGTGAGTTAGCTGATTCCCCCTTCCTGCAAATAAATTAAATAGTCAGAAACAAGAATAGCTCTGACCATTTCTAATTTAGATTGGGATGTAACACAGTACCATTTGAACCTAAGCTGAAATCTATTTGAAAATGAAAGAAGGTGCTTTATTGTGACCCTGCACATGTCTGTGCATCTTTTCCTTAACAAATGCAGAGATGGGCAGCCTGTTAAACATGAGTTTACATGAAGACTCTGGACTAGAGTGTCCCAAATGCAGAATGTCATGGAAAAACAAAAGGTGTAATGATCAAAACTACCATGGTGTCAGTAAGACGTGGGAATCAGGCTTTCTGAGATGGTCAGCTACACCCTGACAGGAGACGTCAAATGACAAGTCTGACCTGCACCTTGTGATGGAGAAGGTGGCACAGGAAGAGCCAGCCCTGGACGACTATCCTTGGGCAGTATTCTCCTGCTGCAACAGCCCCCTGGACACTGTCCACTTGCTTCTGAGCTCTCTCAGTATAAGGAGCTCAAGAGCTCTGCACCTGTCCTCTGCCTGCCTCATTAGTGTGTGAGAAGGGATGAACAGCATTCAGGACACCCAGGGACATGGTAAAAGTAATACAAACAGCCAACTGACACTAACGTTCAGCTTCTTAATATTTGCTGAAAATGAACAGAATGTGTCCAGACTCTCTCCTAGATGCAAGGAAAGACACTGAGGAAGGGGTCCACTGGTCTGGGAAACCAGAGGAACAAAAGGAAGAGAGTTACAGTGGCTTTCCCTCTTTGAGAGTTGGTTGGCATGACTAAGGACATGTTGGGCATTACAATCACTTGCAGATAAACCTCGAGCATGTCTGTGAGTGTGTTTCCAGAGAGGTTCAAAGGAAGGGTAAGACCCACCCTGAGTTTTGGCAACAGCAGTCCATGGGCTGGGGTCTAAGACTCTACAAGGAGAGTGAGCTGAACACCAGCACTCATTACCCTGCATCTCACTGTGGACGCCATGTGCCCAGTGGCCTCATACCCCATGTATGCCTTCCCACCTATAAATGGACTATATCTCAACAGTGAATAAAATAAAGTCTTCCCTTCTCAAGTGGCTTATGTCACCTCAATGACAAAAGTAACTAATATAGACTGATAGACAGTTGGTGGATTGAGGGCGGGGGGGGGGGGGCAGGGTGGTTGGGGCAGGGAGGTTAGCACCAAAAGCAAGGGTTTTTCCACACATCTCAGTTGGAGGTACTGCCCTCCATGCTTACCTGAAAGATGGGGGTAGGGAGATGCCTGGCCAATGCTTACTCCTGGCCTCTAGATTCCTCACTAGTAACCATGTCAGTAACTGAACTAAATGTTTTCATTGCAGTGAGACCCTAGTAAATTAAACCTACTAAAGTGAGGAAAGAGGGGAGTTAGAAAAAAAAGGAAAAAATACTAGTGAAATTAGAGCTCTTAAGATCAGCTCTCCTCTCAGTATGGCCTGCTGTGAGCACCCTGGCCACCAGCCCTGGAGATGACCCATGATGCCACACACTTACCGCTATTGCCCACCAATGGCGCAGCTTGCATACAGCATAACCAAGTATCAGCACTTTAAATCGAAAAACTGCCAAAAGCTGAGAGAGACAATGGTAAGGAAAAAAAGTTACACAAAATATGTAAAAATATAAAGCAGCTTCAACTTACTATCATTTTTCTGACTCAGCTGTGGACAGCCCAGAGAGGCTCAGATCTGACCATTGCATGGAAGTGTGGAACTGTGGCCCTAGATTCTTCCAGCCAAGGTTTCAAATCAAGACCTTACTATCAATATACAAAGGAAGAGAGGAAATGAGAGTGAGGGGGACTAGCTCTCCTTCCAGGGACCAGGGCCTGTCAATCTGTCCTGCTTCAGCTAGGGAGACACTGAGCAGAGGGCTCCTGCTGGCCTCCCTGTCTCCCACTCACCTTTTTGTACCATCAACCTCTTAGTGAGGCAGACAACACTGAGTGAGCAGGTAACTCACAGAAAATAAACTCAAAAGAAGGAAAATAGCACTGAATTTATGGCCCATTTCAAGGGACTATGCCTCTTGCTGTCTATCTAATTAAATCTGAAGTAAGATATAAAACACTCACGAATATATCAAAGTAGGAGGAGTAGTAGTCATAATGAATCACTTCCTTCTTCAGTGTGTTCTCGATGCCTCCATTCACCTAGGACAGGCAGCAAAATGAGGAGGGAAATGTGTGAGACTCCAACAGGAAGGCTTCTACGCACGTCCCTGAGCACCTCCTGGGAACCCAGGAATGTTCGCCCATGGAATAGAAACTCTGTCAGTTTGATTTGTCTTCAGAGATTCCTTGGAAGAGTCAGAGACCCTGATCTCACAGAAATCATCCCCAAGGCCAGCTGCCATGACATAGAACACATGTGCCAACATTTTCTGTGGCTAGTTTTAATTTGCTCTTGACATTTAAAATTTGACACTCTTATAGAGATTTTCTTGTGTTAAAAAAATAGGAGCAGCTTTAACCTATAGTCATACATAATACAGTTACAGTGAACAAGGACAATAGAATCCAATGGGATAACCTGTTTGTTCTTCATACTACCAAAATGAATAGTAAATGACCAAGAACAGAATTATCCAGACTGAATTATGCAGAGTAATGTATTTCTAAAAAATAATCAAGTAGCAGTCATATCCCAGGCCATTTATACAGCCCAGACGGGCTCTCTATAGCCCTAGGCTGTGGCTCAGCCTGGTCAATTCAAGTTTCTGAGGACAAATATAGCCCTAACAGAGAGACAGTCTGAAAAAGGATAGAGTAATTAAACAGGCGCCTGGGTAAGAGAGGAAACTGATGAAGAATACTTTCACAAGATCCCATAGTTTCTCAATGTGGGATAGCAATGGTCACATAGAAAAGGAAGTCTTAGCTATTGCTTGACTTACATTTGCTAAAGGAATGGAGGCAAAGCATGAACATTACTCTGTGCATTACAGTCTTGAGGATTAGAGTTCTGAGTGACAAGTGTTCATCAGCACAGACTTACTTGGCTATTGAGCTGTACAAGTGAGTCACAGAAGAAAAGAGAAGTCATAGCCAAGTAGCCACCTAACCTAATGTTGTATCTCTGCAAGCTACAGAAGGTTGCCACCCGGTATTAAAAGAATAGTTACTCCCAGTGGTCCAAACAAAGAGGGGCCTCTAGCAGACATCTCCCTCCTGCATCTGTTTCCTGCGTGCACACTGTCCAGGGGAAATGCTTTTCTTTGGTTTTTGGGTGCACTGCTTCTTGACTGTATGTTGCCTATAAGCCGAGTTCTTATAGTTTATGTCTGTCATCCAATCTTGTACTTTAAGTCTTTACAATCTTTGATTTAGCAGGGGTTCTCAAACAGATGCACTACCATTCAAACCAAGTCTCTTTCCAATCGTCTTTCCAGAATAAACTTTATCCAGACATCTGAAATCTGCTCAAAACCCAAGACTTCTAAGTACACACATCCTGCAAGTGGGAACTTCCTTCCACATCAGACTTCTTATGAAGGGTCTTAGTTCAACTTCAGGTCCACTAAAGAGTGTAACCTAGCCATGAGATTACAGAAATATAGTATAAATAAATAAATTTGTCATTTCAAGATTCACAAGCTATCTTGTATGTAAATATTCTAATACCCTCAAAATCTGGAGTCTGAAGCAGTTGTGAGCCCAAGCACCTTGGGTAAGCGGACGGTGCCTATACTGGGTCCCATTAAGAGAACGATCATAAGCACTGGGTGGATGCGAATCAACTTCCAACAAGTCTGCCACCATTTCCTGAGTGTGTCTCTCAGATGAGTTCTTTCTTCATAGTTGGGGACCTTGAGTAGCAAGTGTTAATCAGCACAGACTCACCAGTTCTGTGTACTAGTTACCAACTTGCATCTGGCTTACTCCAGCCCACCACTGCTATAGTGATCATTACTCATTCACAAAGTATCTGCTGGAACCCTACTTAGTGCCCAACACTGTTCCAAATACAGGAAATACTTCAGCAGCTAAAACAATGTCTCCCTTCTGGAGCTTGCCATTGTGCAAAAGACAACAACAAAGGTCCACAACACACAGATACAACATAGTGACAGAATAATGGCGACCTTTACACCGATACCAGCATGATAGGATCTCACTATCTCCAACAGGATACAGGAAACTAATAATTTTATGCAGAAGAAACACTACTATAGCCGTCTGAAGATAGCCAGAGCCCGCTCCATCTGAAAGCAGGAGGCTGGAATGGCTGAGGAGTGAAATGGACCACTGACAAATACAGGAGACAGCGTCTGCACAGATGAGTATCCTCCAGAAGGCTCAGGTTAGGTGGTAGGGAACACAAGCAAACAGACCCAAGGCCTTGAGAAACAACAGATATCAGAGTTAAACAAATGCATTATTACAATAACCTCCCCTGCTTATTTTAAATTTATTAAGGTACAACTGTAGTATGAGGTTTCTGGCCCGGACTTTCGGGCCTAACCTCGAGGTCTAGGCCCACAGACCCGCAGTCCCACAGAGACACACAGATGCTTCCAATAGTTTTAGGCTGATCAGCCTCAGGCCCAGGCATATAGCTTGCTAACTCTTTACCCTTAAGCTATCCCATGTCTCTTGTTCAGCCATGCAGCTCGGTACCTTTCTTTAAAGCTGCATGGTTGTCCTCTTCGTCCTGCAGCTTCTCTCTGGTGCTCTCTCTGGTACTCTGTCTGGCATTCTGCTCTCAGAGATTTTCTTAGTCTGGTAGCCCCACCCACACTTCCTGCCTGCCTTTGGCCAATCAGCTCTTTTTATTAAACCAGTGGGTGGGACAATTATTTAAAATGAAACAACACAACCTCCCACATACAACTAAAGAATTTAAAATAATATATGTTGAAGCTTGCATTATATTTCTATTTGATAGTAGTTACATAGATAACTATTAGGAAACAATTGCATATACAGTTCTTGAAATTATTCTAGAACTTGTTCAATAAAATATGTTAAAATTTTCTTTTGAAAAATCTTAAACAAGGGAATTAAAAAGCACACATAATATAGAATGTATATTTCAGAAGCATTTTACATATATTTTAATATTAAAAATTATCTTCTGTAGATGGTTGCTTTGTTGCCTGATTTTCAATATTAAATGTGTGTACCTGGTGCCCTCGGAGGCCAGAAGAAGGCATCAGATCACCCAGAACTGGCGATATCATATGTGTGAGTCATGATGCTGGTGCTGAGAACAGAACTCGGGTCCTCTGGAAGAACAGTGCTCCTAACCACTGAGCCAGCTCACTATCCCTAATATTTTGCTTTTGTTTTTCTTTTTAACTAAAAAAGAGTTGGTTTTTTTTTTCATATATACCACAGTTCCCCTCCATCTCCTCCTCCCAGTCCCCCTTCAGCCTCCCTCCACCCCGTCCCCCCATCCATTCCCAAGGAAGGCACAAAGTCCAAGGTGGGTCATCCAGTCTGGCACATCCAGTTGAGGTAGGTCCAAGTCCCTCATCCCAGTAAAAGGGCTGTGTTAGGTGTTAATCTGTAGGGAATGGGCTCCAAGGTGCCAGCTCATGCACACGAACACTCTGATCCTATTGCAAGAGGCTCCACAAACTGCCCACACCATTTGACAGTTGTCTGCCTTTGGAGGATTTAATTCTTTTCCCTGAAGGTTCCTCAGCGATTGTTTCTGAGTCAGTGAGCTCCCTATAGCTCCAGTCAGCCATCTCTGTGGGTCTTCTCCTTATGATCCTGATCCCTTTGCTCATATACTCTCCTCTCTCTCTCTTCAGCTGGCCTGGGAGCTTGGCCTAGTGTTTAGCTATGGATCTCTGCTTCTGCCTCTATCCATTGCTGGATGAAGGTTCTATAATGACAATCAGTGTGGTCATTCATTTGATTATAGGGGACGCCCTGTTTATTACCCTCTCTACTATTACTTTGAGTCCCAGCCAGGGACACCTTGTGGGTTCTTGGAGGTTTCCTTAGTACCAGGTTTCTCTCTAACCCCACAGTGGCTTCCTCTATCAAGATATCAATTTCTCTGTTCTCCCTCTCTGCTGCTCCTCTCACTCAACCATCTCCTTCTCTCACACTTCCCGTTGCTTGCCCCCTAATATTATCCCAATGTACTCAGGAGATCTGCTCTATTTCTCCTTTACTACTCAGCAGAAGAAAAAAAAAAAGACATCCTAAAATTTGTAGACAAACGGATGGATCTGGAAAGTATCATCCTGAGCAAGGTAACACAGGCCCAGAAAAAGTGTCATGGTATGTGAGTACTCCTAAGTGGATTTTAGACATCAAGCAAAGAATATCCAGGGTGTTTTTGTTTCTAAGAGAAAGATCTGGTAAATTTTTATTTTAAAAGACCAAGAAAAAGTGATTTTAGCATTTTAAGTCAGACTTTCCTCAATTACTCAAGCCAAAGCCCAGAGATGGATAAATAAGCCCGTGCACAGTGGGTAGAGCCATTTCCTAGGGGAGCTTTACAAAGACAAACAGATGAATGTGTCCTAAGGTCAAATTACTATTAAGCTAAGCACCAGGGATTCAAATCTCGTAATCCCAGAGTGAATTTTAAATTCACCAAATATGTTTTACACACTAACACTAAAAAGTAAAAAGTTTAAGTCAGCTGGAGATAAGTAACAATGCATCATTTGGGGAAAAAAATAGAATTCACTAAATAAGACAAAACTGATGAGAAAAAAAATGTAAACGTTTGTACCTCCAGAAACAAGAAGTTATAAACAAAATCAACTTACATTTAACTCTATTATCCACAGTAAAGTTACAAATAAGAGGTCAAAGGTGACAAAGAGACAGAAAGTCCTCCTGACATCCGATATGCCTTTCTTCTCTCTTCCTTCATAGGACTCAATCCTGGCCATGAGCTGCGCAGGGTTGATGGAATGGATGTCACGCAGAGAAGCGTGTGAGCTCTGACTCCCTGTCAGAGTATTCTCCATGTCTTCTGGGAGGTGGCTCATCCTGGAGGAGGATTGAAGGAGTCTCCATTCAACTCCAGCATCCCTAGTGAGAGCTACCTGCAGGGGACAAGAGAAAGCCTCATTAAACCCATGCCATGCAACCTTCGCCAGTGGGAGTTAGTCTAACAGAGTCACAGTGCTTTGTCATAAGGCACTTATGTCTGAACAGATAAAGAGGAAGTAAAATAAGAAGCAACATTCCTGCTCATTACTAAGTGCTTTAGAAAAGAATGCAAAGCAGAAGAAAATAGGATTACAGTAGGAAATGGCAGAGACGGGATATTAAGCACAATGCCAAAGCATTCCCTGGAACCTGAGGCCAGCTCCCTTGCCACACCAGCAGGTAAACAAACCTCCATGGTCTTGTTATTACCCGTGGGCTAAGAAGCCATGCACCAAATATCTTCCCAGATAACAGAAGCACAACACATAAACTAGCTATATAATAGCTCCTGGTGAAGAATTAGACATCATTAAACTTAGCATTCCCCCTAAATTTAGCATCAAAAGTCCAGCACTATGTAAACACCAGATTGATAATTACAGAAGTTATGGTCCCATATATTGGTTCCCCAAGACCTGGAGTGCTTCATTCTAGAATAAGACTGAAAGGGTGTAATCTAAATGTGCAGGTTCCTCAAAGATGGGTGAGGTCACTGAACAGAAACAGTGGGCAGCTGTGCAGCTGGGCATTCCAGCTTTTCATCCAGCAGTCCATTTCCCTGTGGGAGGGATTATGTTTATGCATCTGGCTCAGCTGATATTCATGTTTTGCTTTGGCCATGAATGTGGACAGAAAGTTGGGTGGTACTTGTGTCCAAATATGTTTACCTTTCTAATCATCACATGACTATCATTTTAGGATGAAACAGAATTTGAAAACAGATTGCTAAGATTTCCCCAAGGCAGTGTGGTCTTGTTCAGCCCAGCTCACTTCCCAGTTTCTCTTCCTACCTGCCACTGCTCTCTACTTTGCCACTCTCAGGTACAAAAGTCCTCTCTGTACATTGTATCGTGTGGTAGCCAAATATAACATACTGTTTTTAAAGGAATTTAATGATATGAAGGGATATTTTATAATATACTTCTTACTATGGTAACTCTACTTTTAGAGGTTTAAAGGAAATTAAGGAAACCACGGGCATTTAACGCAACATGTAGCACTGGAGGTCAGTTAGCTACCTTGGAGGAGAGAGGGACATGGCGATGGGAGACTCAAAGCACAAGGGTGTCCAGAGAACGTAGTAAAGTTCTACATTTGAGAGTTTTATACTTGTGTACCTGTACACCTATGTGTAGCCTTCCAATAAAATTGTTACCTGGAATACCCATGTTAAGGCTGATTTAAATAGATCCTTTATCAAGCCTTTATAATGAGTTAGGATAATGTTTAGAATATAATAACTGGATTAAAACTCTAATGCTAAATGGAGGATGTAGTACGAGGTTTCTGGCCCGTACTACTAGGACCCACAGACCCACAGAGACACACAGATGCTTTCATTAATTTTTGGCTGATCAGCCTTAGGCCCAGGCATATAGCTTGCTAACTCTCTACCCTTAAGCTATCCCATGTCTCTTGTTCAGCCATGCGGCTCGGTACCTTTCTTTAAAGCTGTATGGTTGTCCTCTGCTTCCTGTGGCTTCTCTCTGGTGCTCTTTCTGGCATTCTGCTCCAGAGATTTTCTTAGTCTGGTAGCCCCGCCTACACTTCCTGCCTGCCTTTGGCCAATCAGCTCTTTTTATTAAACCAGTGGTTGGGACAATTATTTAAAATGAAGCAACACAACCTCCCACATATCCCCTTTTCTCTTCTTAAAACAAAAAGAACTCTAAATCTAATATTCTTTTCCCCCCTTATCTGTAACAACCTATAAACAACACTGTAAATAAACACAAACATCCATAATCCATATTTTGGAAATGTGGGCGTCGTTCTCTAGGCTACTTCCTGCTGAATGGGGACGCAGACAATCTCATGGGAATCCAAAGGAAAATGTAGGATTATGGACAAGTCTTTAGTGGAGTAGTCTGTAAGGCTGGGTCATCTCAGCCAGTCTCCTTGAAATTTTCTGAATACAGAGCTCAGGGAACTTCACAGAGATGTTCTGAAAAGCTGAATCATCTGGTCCATCCATTTCCACTGGAGATTTTTCAGGGGGTCTTCCTCTATTAAACTTTATGTTCTTTATCCAGGAAGAAATCCACAGTCTTCCACTTTTTGTGAAAATAAAAGGAAAACCTCTTCTCCAAAGTAGCGTATCTTTGCATTTCAATTTTAAAGTAAACTCATTTACAAAATATATACGTTGAATTACTTCAACAACATTTATAATCAGCTGTCTTTTAGCAGCTTTTACTAAGTCATTTTCAGTCAAGAAGCTTAAAGATAAGACAATAACATACAGTATCCAGACACTCTTTGCATTTTCCATCTTTACGTGGCTTGGCTTATTTTTTATTTATTTATTTTACTTTATTTCTTTTTTAAAGGATTTCTCTAACCTTTCTTTTCTTTCTCTAAGCCTATGTATATATATTTTCAACACACTCTAGGCCACTTAGACATTTTATAAAAAACTGTCTTTACTGTATATTTATTTCTTAACTTTTTCTGTTTCTGACCACACCTTTAATCTGCCACTATCTCTGACTGTCTCTGACCATACCTTTGCTTGGCTAGGATGATTGACTACCCAGATCCTTCTATTTCTTCTGTTTCTGAACACACCTTTAATCTGCCAGGATTAAAGGCTGGTATGATGGGTGGATGGCTCCACCCAGCTCCTAGTTTAATTTTATAGAATTTATCTTTTTAACCCAGGTACTCTGGGAATTTTAGGGTCCATATAATTATCAAGTAAAGCTTTGCCATCTGCTACTCATTAACTCCATTTAAGTGTTAGGTAGCAGAGCCTCTTTAAAAACTTACAAGTGTTTTGCCTCTAAGGCTGAATCAGGAAGCTTCTCTTAAAAAAGCCAAGCTTCAGTTTGCCTCAGGCAAACAGAGCTGATCCATGAAAACATCAGAAAGCCATCTTTGATTGTGTTCCCTTTTTCTCTTTATGAACGTAAACCTTAAATAAATCATTTATAACCTTTTCCTTATATTGAGGGTCCTGTGAGACTTCAGGAACCAGCCATTTTACACCTTAAGCTGCACTCCAAAAGCCCGCCATTGTAGCTCAAGCCCATGTGCTTCACCAGGGTGTCTCTGTACCACGGCTAACATGAGAGACATAACTCAAAAGCTGCTTTGGGCTCTAGACTATTTTCTTAAGCTTTCTATGGCTTTATTCGGGTATATTTGACCCACGTTGGGCTGCCATTTGTAGTATGAGGTTTCTGGCCGGGACTTTCCGGCCTAACCTCAAGGTCTAGGCCCACAGACCCGCAGTCCCACAGTCCCTCAGTCCCACAGAGACCACAGATGCTTCCAATAGTATTAGGCTGATCAGCCTTAGGCCCAGGCATATAGCTTGCTAACTCTCTACCCTTAAGCTATCCCATGTCTCTTGTTCAGCCATGCGGCTCGGTACCTTTCTTTAAAGCTGCATGGTTGTCCTCTGCGTCCTGCAGCTTCTCTCTGGTGCTCTGTCTGGCATTCTGCTCTCCGACTTTTCCTAGTCTGGTAGCCCCGCCCATACTTCTGCCTGCCTTTGGCCAATCAGCTCTTTCTATTAAACCAGTGGGTGGGACAATTATTTACCATGAAGCAATACAATACCCCTACAGGAGGACATACATATGACTATAAAATTAATTTACTAAAAGATTATACTCATGATAAAATAAATGCACACAAAGATTATCTATGAGTGAGATTTTATTTTGTTCCTTTTTCCTGTTTTCAAATGTACTTGGTCCACAGTCTGTTTAAGACAGAAGGAACTAAGTCACATGTCATGCTGTTAGGATTCAGAACTGAATTGGCTAAGAATCTGTATAGCCCTCCTCCCCCATTTTTTTCCTTCCAAACTGAGTGACATTAGTTCACAGTGTTTGGGTTACTTGTTTCCACTTCATCCCCCAAATGTCCCCCAATTCCAGTCATTTCTCCCAGTATTTTCTCCTCTTCCTGATGTTGAACCCTCCTGTTCCAAATTCCACTTGCCCCAGTCCACACCCAGAACTTATTCTATTACCCCTTCCAAGGGAGACCCTTATGTACCCCTTTAATCTCTCCTTGTTACTTAGACTCTCTGGGTCCATGGACCATAGTACACAGTATCACTTACTTTAGAGCTAATATCTACTTACAAGCAAGTACATGTCTGTCCTTCTAGCAAGTCAAAGACCTGTATGATAATCACTTCAAGTCTTTGAAGAAGGAAACTGAAGAAGATATCAGAAGATGGATGCTTATGCTTATGGATGGGGATGATTAATATAGCAAAAATGACCGTCCTACCAAAAGAAACCTACAGGTCCAATGCAATCCTCATCAAAACTCCAACACAATTCTTTCTGGACCTTGACAAAAACAATATCTAAAACAATCTTGTACAATAAAAGAACTTCTGAGGTATCACAATCCTTGATTTCAAGCTATACTATATAGAGCTGTAGTAATAAAAACCACATGGTATTGGCATAAAAACATTGATCAATAGAATCAAACCAAGGACCCAGAAGTAAATCCACACACCTATGGGCCAATTTATAAAGAAGCCAGGAATGTGCAATAGAAAAAAGAAAACATTTTTCACAAATGGTGTTGGTCTAACTGGCTCTCAACATGTAGAAGAATGCAAATAGATCATATCTATTACCCTGCACAAAACTCAAGGCTCAGTGGATCAAAGACCTCAGTGTAAAACCAGACACTCTGGAGCTGAGAGAAGAGAAAGTGAGGATAGCCTTGAATAGCACAGGAGACAAAGTCCTGAACTGCCAGTGCTTTATTAACCTACGTGACTGAACCTGTAGCAAAAGTATCCCACCTGCCATAGAGTTTCCTCAGAAAAGAGAGAGCAGAAAAGATCCCTTCTGCCTCCAGGGATGTGTTTGTATTTTCCAGGTCATTTTCTTCTATCTGTCCCCAAGCTGGTGGGAAGCAGAGGCGAACTTCAGCCCCATCTGCTGCCACACAAAAGTGACAACACCCCAATAGTAAACAGTCACTATGACTGCAAGTGGTGAATGAGCAGGATCAACACTGTGTGGAGACGCAATAATAAAATCCATTATTTGTATACTAATTGAAAAACAGCTCTTTTTTATGGTGCTCCTAGGCAGTCAACTGTGTCGGGATGAAGCTAAATATCTCCTTCCCTGCCACCAGCTGTCAGAAACTCAGAAACTCATTGAAGTGGACGATGAATGCAAGCTTCCTACCTTCCATGAGAAGCGCATGGCCACAGAAGTAGCGGCTGATGCTCTGGGTGAAGAGTGGAAGGGTTATGTGGTCCAAATCAGTGGTGAGAACGACAATCAAGGTTTTCCCCTGAAGCAAGGCGTTTTGATCCATGGCAGAGTGTGCCTGCTGCTGAGCAAGGAGAACTGGAGAGAGGAAGTGCAAGTGTGTTCGAGGATGCATCGTGGATGCCAATCTGAATGTTCTCAACTTGGTTATTGAAAAAAAGGAGAGAAGGATATTCCTGAACTGACAGACACTACTTGGCCTCGTCGTTTGGGATGTAAAAGAGCAAGCAGAATCTGAAATCTTTTTAATCTCTCTAAAGAAGGTGATGTTCGCCAATATGTTGTCAGAAAACCATTAAATAAAGAAGGTAAGAGGCCAGGACCAAAACACCCAAAATTCAGCGTCTTGTTACTCCCTGTGTCCTGTAACACAAACACTGGTGTATTTCTCTGAAGAAGCAATGAATGGAGGATGCTGCAAAATATGCTAAACTTTTGGCCAAGAGAATGAAGAAAGCTAAAGAAAAGCACCAGAAACAGATTGCAAAGAGACACAGGCTGTCCCTGCTGAGAGCTTCTACTTCTAAGTCTGAGTTCAGTCAAAAATAGGTCTTGGAAGGTAACAAATAAACAATCATACCTTGAATCTAAAAAAGATAAAAAGAAAGAAAACACAAAATGAAAATATATCTATTATTTTACAGAAATGCCATGAAATAATACTAGGCAGTTTGTCCTGTTTACTAAACCATCACAATCCTAGCTACATTCTGACCATTGTCCTTAACACCCACAGACAAGTGCAGATCTCACCCCTCACCAAGGAAATATCTCTTTGCAACAGATGGAGACCATTACAGAAAACCACAAGCAATTAAAATGTGTGGAGCTCAGTCCCGATGATACAAAACACTCTCAGGAATCAATGCTAAAGAGGGGACAGAAAGACTGTAGGAGCCAGAGGATCAGGGAATTTCTGTAAGATGGTGTCTCCCATGAACATCAGAAGCTACAGCCATAAAGTCTCATGAATATGACTCCCTTGAGGTGAATAAGACAATAACAATGGACATGCTAACATGGAGAGCATGGACAGGGATGGCCCATGAGGCCTCAACCCTAGACAAAGAAATTCAAGAAACTAAGGAAAGAAGAGAGCGAAGACTAATCTTCCCCAGGGAATACTACACCAGTGTTACCCAATACAAAATGGCTACCCCTGAGAGCATCCATACAAGTAACACTACACCAACAGAGCAGGCTGTGCTTGTGTATTTAGAGATGCATACACCATATGCATCATATATACACACATTTATCATATACATGAATCTAGAAATATATATATGTATATATGTAAAAAAATAATGAAAAATCAATCTAATTTGGAAAAGAACAAGAAGGGATATATAGGGAGAAAGAAAAAGGATAAAGGAGGTAGTTATGCTGGTGGTGGCACACACCTTTAATCCCATTACTAGGGAGGCAGACACAGGTGGATCTCTGTGAGTTCAAGGCCAGCTTGGTCTACAGAGGAAGTTCCAGGGCAGTCAAAGCAAAACAGAAAAACCCGGTTTCAAAAAACAAAGTTATATTACAATCTTAAAAAAAAAAAAAGAATTTATTTAAGTTTTTCAAAAAAGAAATGCAAAGATGAGAATGCCTAAGACAGTCTTGAGATCGACCCAAACTAGAAGGCTACGTATCTTAGACTTTCCATAAAGTTTTAACAATCAAAACAGATACACTGTGAATTATCACTGGATAATAAAATAACTGTCTTGTCCTATGAAAGGCCAGCTTATAGTCAGTCGGGGAAATCCAAGAGAGATAAGGGGGAAGGAAGAGGAAGTCACTGAGAGAGAAGATCCAGCCACCCAAGAAGCAAGATGTAATGGAGTACAGATAAGTCACAAGCTACGTGGCAAGACAAGGTGAATAGAAATGGGTTAAGTTGTAAAAGCTAACAAGAAATATGCCTTAGCCATAGGCCAAACAGCATGTAATTAATATAAACCTTAATATGATTATCTGGGACTACTGATCTGGATCTCAGGGGCCAGTCTAAGTCAGAAACTTCTTACTACAGTATGACATTAGGTTAAGGATAAATGACTAGAGTATGAGGTATAGTTGGGCCCATAAAGACCCATATGCATATGAACAATTGACTTTTGATAAAGCTATCAAAGCAATGGAGTGAAAGAATAGTTTCTTTTCAAAAAAGTATGCTAGGACAACCATATAAAAATTGAAAAAAATAAATTTCAACCTCTATCTTATATCATGTAAGAAACAAAACTAATTCAAGATGGATCATGGACCTAAACATAGATATTAAGAACACAAACCATCAGGAGCAGGAAGAATCAACAATATATGGAGAAGTCATAATAAAATCCAGTGTTTTATGTACTAATTGAAATAATAAAGGATTTCTATCTATGCATCTATTAGAGCCTTGAAAAACACTTTCCCAATTTTTGTTATAAATACAGACTTCTTTAAAAAGACAAAAACAGAATCTCATGACTATTTAAAAAAAACTGTGCAGACTGTCTTGAAAGACCACCTACTATCCAATCTGAGACAGTGTGAACATTGATGTAAGAATGACTAATAAAAGCATGATTGCAATTCATGCTGAAAAAAACCCTAAATCTTAACAGATAAACACATGTAGGAGAAGGAAAATTAGAAAGCCGGTTGTAATTCTTAGTGCAGGAATTCTTTAGGCAAGAAACATTAGTAGATGCTAATAAGTGTTTTAAATTTATGGGGAACAGTCTCAAAGTATTACCTCTTGAATAAGTTCAGTGCTGTTGGGGGACAAATATGCCTTTATAGAGGGAGACATGGCCGTCAGCACTTGGACCGATGCTGGAACAAGCTCACATGATATCATTTATTGTATTGCAATAAATATGTAACAATTACTGTGTACTCCCCACTATAAATGTTTAACCTAATGTAGTCATAAGGAAGTAATCAATTATAAGGAAGTAATCGATCACAGACAAAAAAAAATCAGTCTTTAACAAAATGGTAAGTGCAGTGGTGTGGATACTCTTCCAAATGAGAAGGACAGAGGAGCAAATATAAAAGTGATGAATGGCCTGGCTTGAATAATGAATTTAAAAAGAATGCGGGTCTGTGAGGTGGCTCGGTGGGTAAAACCACATGCAGCCCAAGCATGACAGTCTGAGTTCACTCCCTGAAAGGTAGAAAAAAAAAAAACAAAAAACAAACCAACAACAACAAAAAAAACAAAACAAAAACCAGACTCATACACACTACAACATTGGAAACCCTCACATACACAATTTTTTAAGAGTTTTAAAGAAATGTTATTTTTTAATAATATCAAAAAAAGGAACAGCTACAAAAGACAATTGCAGAATTGATTAGTGTTTTGAACCTGTTCCATGGAATGCCCTCATTCCTTGAGGAGGAATGTTCAAGCACTGCAGGCTAACCATCACAATATGTGCAAACTACCTCAGAGTAGCTCCACCAACATGTAGGACGTAACCAAGTTTGAGGATGGAGTTACTATATCTACATCATTCTATAGACAGCACATATAAGCATATATACAACACAAATGTAATTGAACACAAAATATTTTCTTTAGCAATAGTAAAAATATTACTAAATTTTTAGTCGACAGGTACGTTGAGAGAAATATTAAGATACAAAGACTAGGTAAAAATGTGATAGTGCATCTATAATTTATGAGATAGGCCTAAACTATGTACTGAGAACCAAAATATAAACCTGTACTGTAAGATTTCAGAATAGATAATGCCTGAAAAATCCAAAGGTTGCCAAGGACACACCACATCTATACTTCACATGCTGTGGAACAATCTTTTACAATATGAATGTGTATTACTCTCATTTGCTAATAAAAAGTTGATTGGCCAATAGCTGAGCAGGAAGAGATTGAGTCAGAGAGCCAGATTAGAATTCTGGGAAGAGGAACGGTGGAATCAGAGAGTCGCCAGCAAATGCAAAGAAGCAAAATGAGAATGTGGTAATGAGAAAAGGTATCAATCCATGTGAAAAGAATTATAGGTTAATTTAAGTTTAAGAACTATTTAGTAATAAGCCTGAGCTATCGGCCAAGCATTTATAATTAATATAAGCCTCTGTGTGGTGATTTGGGAAGTGGCTGCTGAGTATTTGGGAACAGATAAAGGGACATTCACCAATGCCTTAAACACATTTAAATACCAGAGCTCCAGCAGGCCATCCTCTGAGCAACAGCAACAGAATTTAGAAAGTAATAAACCTAGGCCATCTCTTATGCTGAATGAGCTTACTCTAGAGATCATGGATGAAAAAAAAAAATGGTTTTAAGAACACTGTGATTTGAAACTGGCCATGATGATGTCCCTGAGTAGATTCATCTGAGCAATACCAGCATGAGATAGAGGAGAAGTGTCAGATATTAGGATTAAAGCATATTGCAAGCAGAGGAAAGGTATCACAATAAATCTCACTTGGGATATACCAAATACAGGATTAATATTTATTGGAAAATAATTTAACACTCACTGTAACATGTTATCCTTAGGAAGATACTTGAGTGATCGAATATTCTAAGCGATGGATGTTTATCCAATCTCTCAAGAAGGCAGGAACAAAACGGGGTGCTCAAGATCCCAGCAGCCCCTTTTGAATGGGGCTGGCCACCCTCCCCCTTCAGTCACCTGGGAACTCCGGTTGTGTGCCTTCCAATCTTATCAGCTAACACCTGAATCCCACCACATCTCTCCCTTTTGTCTAACTAAGGTTTCTAACTATATATAATAGGAATTATTATGAGATAATATTTGGGAGAGGAAAAGGCATAAACTATAATTTAAACTTAATATTATATATTTTTAGAATACTGGTAGATGGTGGGGTGTATAAATTATTTTAAAACTGACACTATCTGGGATAGTGAAGACCTAACACTTGAATGTTTTTTGCTAAGGGATGATAGGATAATAACCTTAAATATCTATTTTTTAACTTCTTTAAGACTTGAGAAGGAAAATATATTACCTGAAAGTCAGATGTATATGAGAGTAGTAGCTTTTAAAGTTTGGGAGAGGAACATGGGTAAACTTAGCTGCTCAATAAGAAGCTTAATCTATAATGCTTGAAGAGGATATCCATGCTCCTGGAAGAGAAATGTACTCATCAACCTCACCCAGCTATAAATCCTGCAAGTTACAAGCTACGGTAGTGCTCTGCTTGGTAACATATGCTCACTGGTGCAATAGCCACATTCATGCTATGGGAGTAACCAACAGACTTTTTTTTTTTTATTATTGAATATTACTGTCAATGAGGCCAAGAAGCTGTGGCTAGATAGACACTGTCAACAAGGTAAAGAACCTATGCCTAGATAGGTTATGGGCCCTAGTGGAGATTCTGCTATTATTTTGATAAACAGATTAAAGTGCCCCTGATGACTCACTGCTATGTTCATAGATCAATGTACAGCTCAACCTTTATCAGAAGCTTCTTGTGTCTGATGGTAATTAATGCAGACAGACTCAAGATTGATCTATGTGCAGAAAATAAGTGACTACTGAGTGTTCAGTGTCCAATCTTAGTTTGCTTTCTTGGGTTTATCTTTTTAAGTGTATGTGTAGGTTTGTGTATGGGTATGTGCATGTAAATGCAGGTGAGGCACATCTGATCACCTCCTGAGCTGGAATTACAGGTGGGGTTGTAATGGTTATTGAACTGAGGTTCTTTGGAAGAGCAGCTTAAATTCTTAACCACTGAGCCATACAGTAAACCTTTCTGGTGCAGCCTAGCTCTAAGATCTGGATCCACAGTCCCAAATAATCACACAAAGTCTTATATTCATTACATGCTGTTTGGCCTATGGCTCAGGCTTATTACTTTCTAACTCTTAACTCCTAAACTAACCCATGATTAGCAAAGCGCCTTAGTACTTTTTCTTGGAGCTTTTTCATCTTTCCCATGGGTCTGCCTGGCATCTATGCTCTGCTCTTCCTCTGCCCAGAGTCTGGTAGCTCCACTCATACTTCCAGTCTGCCTTCTGGCCAACCAGCATTTTATTAAAACAGTGGGAGAAGGAAATATTTACAAAATACAAGAGTATAATCTCACAGCAGAGCCATCTCTCCAGCCCCTTAACTTACTTTCTATTATGATAAACACCATGACAAAAGGCAACTTGTGAAAAAGGCTTATTTCATTTTACAATTCCCAGATCATACTCTACTGCTGAGGAAGGACAGGGCAGGAGCCTGAAGAGAGGGTCTGAAACAGAAGCCATGGAGGAACACTACTTACTAGCTTGTTCTCCAAATTCTCACTCAGCTGACTTTCTTATACCTCCCAGACCATGCCTAGGATTGGCATCACCCACAGTGGGCTAGTGGCATCACCCACATCAGTCATCAACAATGTTCCACACACTTGCCCACAGGACAATCTGACGAAAGCATTTATCAAATAAGGTTCCTTCTTTCCAGATGACTATCTTGTGTCAAGTTACAAAAATCAACCAGCATAATCCCTAAGTGTGATGTCTCCATCTCACTCCTCTTCTCAAGGCTGAGGGCAATCATCACGGAAGACAGAGCAGAAAGATGTTGAGAGCAAAGGGTGGTGACGTCAGTGAAAGAGTTTCCAGACAAAAGAGGGAAGATATAAATGTGAACTCACAGACTGTGAAAGCACGCACAAGACCTGCACAAGCTTAATCCAGATAAAACCCCAGCTCAGAGGAGGGAAGTGGGAGTGAGGTCCATCTACTTGATGATCTTCTGCACCCGACTGCTTCTTAAAGAGAAAACTCCTTTTCTTTAGTGGCGTCACACTCCAGGGCAGGCCGAATACCAAGAAGTATACTAGGTCGTCACATACTGAACATGCTGGAGGGAGGGAAGTGGGAGGATCTGAGAAGAGTTGGGGGAGGAGATGACTATGATCAAAACACACTGTATGAAATTCTCAAATGATCATTAAAAGTATTATTTTTAAAACCGAGCCTCTTATAAGGAATTATCTCGCATCCCAAAGACCAGAATTGGGACTTGGTTTGCCATATTCTTCATGTTTCCCAGACTTATCTTTTCTAATATAGATAAACAACAGCTTAATTTCAAGAAGCAGTCTAGTAAGTGGTCAGCCCACTCTACCAGCCTCTTGAGAGATAGCTGGGCTCCTACTCTTTTAATATCACAGGACTCTTTCTTGGAAAGGTGGGGTAAGAACTCCTGAACATGTCAGTCTAGCTTGGCCACAGCTTCAAAAATAATTTTTAATCTCTGGCACAGATAAACATCTTCAGCTGAAATCAGTGAATCTGAGCTGGAGATGCCAATTTTTAAATATTGACACCTAGACTGAAAAAAAAGCATTACTTTCTCTTTTACACTAGATTTTTTTTTCATACTTACACAAGAAAATAGGTCTTTAAGTGACAAGAATCAGGTACAACTTCCAGGATCATCTTTATCAGGCTAATTTCTGCTTCAGAAAACGAAATCATATCAAAGACCAAAGAACAGTAAGAGATGCAATGCAACCTACAAGCTGATATTCCAAGAAAGCAGTGTGCTGCGTACCCAACAGTGAAAACACCTCCCTGTTTCCTCTCTCTTTTCCCTTCCTTTCTCCCTCCATTCTGTCTCCTCCCTTGTGTAGCTCGGTTGGCTTTAAGCCTGCCTTGAGGGTAACACTAAACCGTCTACCTCCACCCTCAAAGCCCAAGTGTAGGAATGACAGGTATGCTTCACCATGTCTGGCTTCAGCAGGGCCTCTAAAACCTTAATAGGTGTCAGTAAAGACTTTAAAATAGCAACATTCTCAAAATGTTTAACCTTGTAATTTGTAGAAATAAGCATTTGCAGAATCAAAATTATAGTGACTAAACAAAGATACTAACAGATACACAAATATTTGAGAACAGTCGCCAGTCATCAGTAAGGTCAAGACTGCCTGACTGTGGAGCTTGTACCACCCTCGCCAACCTCTTCTGTCACCTCTCATTCTCAGCTTTCCAGTTCCCTAGCACCCACCCATCCTTCGGCTCAGAAACAAAGCTTTCCTTTCCTAACACTCCAGCTGAGCTTACTCTGAGCTTCCTGTGCAGATTATGGCATTTGTGCCTTTGCCATACTTCAGCCCCACCTAGAATGCCCATTCTGCCAGTCATCTACCAACAGCCTATCCACTGCTCAAGGAAACTCGTGTCAACTCCTCAAAACACTCTCCTGATCCCAGAGGGCTTCTGAGTGCCTCCCTCAAAGACTCAGGTGCTAGCATTTTGTTTCTCAATGTGGACAGCCATTGAGGGGGGAGCCTGGTGGGGAAATAGCTCGCCGGAGAAAGGCATTACTGGGGATTGGTTAGTTCTGGAAAAGGCACGGGTTAAAAGAGAGAGGTTGTGGGCCCTGGGCCTTCTGTTTTACCTCGTGGCCTCTGCACATAGCTTTTTCTTGTCTATTTCTCTACACTCTATTGAGCCAGTCAGGGACCATGACCATGAGTTTCCATCCTCCAAAACAATGAGCTAAATAGCCTCTTGCTTTAACACTGAGGAGAACTTTACATAATATAAAATCAAAAATTCAGTGTACAATTCAGAGGCTTTGAACATATGTATCCTCAATATTGTATAATTTTCGCCTCCATACAGTACCAAAATACTTTCATCATTGCCCATGGAAATCTCATAGCAATTACACCGTGACTCCTTATCCCCCTCTTTGCCCTGCTCTAACAGCACTGACTTATTTTGAATATTTCATATGAGTGAACGTGCTGTATTTGGTGTGGAGCTTCCTTTACTTATTACAATGTGTTCAAGATACACCCATTCTATAACATGTGCTAACAAAAGGTGGCATTCTTTTTGTTTGTTGTTGTTGTTTTCTATTGCTATGATAAACACAATTACCAAAGTAACTTGGGAAGAAAAGGGTTTATGGATTTATATTTAGACCACAGTCCATCACTGAGGCAAGTCAGAACAGGAACACAGGCAACAGCAGCAGCAGGAACCATGGAAGAGTGCCACTCACTGGCTTACTCCCAGGCTTGTATTCATTTGCCTTTCTTAAGAAACCCAGGCCCACCTTTCAGGGGTCGTTCTCTGGACCCTTTTATTTCAAATGCACCCAGAGAAATGTCCATGGACCAGCCTGATACAGGTGAATACCAACTGAGCCTCCCTCAGATTAACTCTAAGCTGTGTCTAGGAGACAGCTGAAACTAAGAGATCTATTTAAAAAATAAACCTCTTATTTATAAAATTGTCCTATATCAGTCATTTTGTTATAGTAATAGATTACTTCTTCTAGATATATGTAATAGGTACCTTCAAGATAACATCTATTATACTAAATGGTCATCCCTGAAAACATATTCATACAAGGAACATAATACAAACTGAGCAGGTGGTACTTACGTATTTAGGAACACACATACACAAACACAGGTACATAAAAAAACAATGAAAACAGACCCTAAATGTGAACGAGAGCAAAGAGGACTTGGAAGGGAGAAATGGGAGAGGAAATGACTTAATTATAAGCTAAAAAGATAAACAAGTATTAAAAATGGAACCTAAAATAAGGACTTCCTCCATCTTATTACACATATTTCACATATATCAAAAGCTTCTATAGAACAACAAAGTATCATTAGCCATTTTCCTTACACATCAAAAGCTCCTAGAAAGCCAGGAGTAGTGGCACCCACTCTAGAGATGGCCCAGAAGGAGCACAAGTTGAAGGTTATCCTCAGCTACACAGGCACCTCAGTCAGCTCAGGTTATATGAGCTGCCAAAGCAAAACAAAATGAAGAAGAAAAGGAAGAAAACACAGCAGAAAACCTCCTAGAGAACAATTCTGTATCCCAGAGAAATGGTGGACATGCAAGACAGCTTGTTTGCTTACTAGATTTATAGCTACAATTACCAATGTATAAACATATAGAGGACTGGTCCTGGTGGCAGCATATGCCTTTAATCCCAGCACTTAGGAGGCAGAGGCAGGAGGATCTCTGTGATTTCAAGGTCAGCCTAGTTTACAAAACAAGGACAGCCATGATGTGGGAATGTGTTTATATATGCTGTGAATCTCAATCTTTAAATAAAGGAGCTGTTTTGGGCCATGACAGGCACCATAGAAGAAGTAGGAGGAGAAATCAGAGCATAGGTAGGAGAAGCAGGGAGGAGTCAGAGGCAGATCGAACCAGTGGCCCAAGAAGAAACATGTAAGGAGCACAGGTGAGCCATGAGCCACGTGGCTGACAGATTAATAGAAATGGGTTGATTTAAGATGTAAGAGCTAGCTATCAATGTGCCTGAGCCATAGGCCAAACAGCATAAAGTTAATATAAATGTCTGAGTCATTTTTGGGGACCTGGGTGGCTGGGCAGCTGAGGGGTCTGGCACGGCATGTCTGTGGGTCTCGGACCTCTGGCCGCCTGGGACTGAGGAACCCCACTACTACACAGCCACTGCTATTACACAGAACCCCATGCCTCCAAAAAATAATACAAAACCAAAAAGGCTGGAGAGAAGGCTCTGTGCTCTGATATTCCAGACTATTTTTATTAAATATATATTGGCACATTTCAATTTCTATTTTCGATAGTGGAACTAATAAAAATGTCCTAATCTTACCACTCAGATTTGATTGCTCACCTGCCTTTCCAACATGCAAAGGCACAACACAAAAGTGCTATATATACACAGAAAGCACAGACACATCAACTATATGCCTGGGACCTACCAACCCAAACAGATGCAGATTTACCGCATCTACTGCGTGTACAACACTGTGCTGGTTGTTGTGAGGTAGAGATGGAAAAGGCACTGTCTTTACCATCATGTACAAATTATACAAGTTGCTTGGAAACAAAGTAGAAAAAAGGTATAATACAAAGAAGGCTAAGTACCAGTTTGTGGCCAGAAACACCATCAAGAAAAGGCTAACCTTAGAACAAGCATGGCTCTGAATGACTGAAAAGCTGATCAATGTATCAGTGAGGAGAAAGAGAAAGGCAATTTAGAGTGGATTAAACGCAAGCATGTCCACCACCCATGAGTCATCCTCTGTGTGGGAAGCTGGGTGAGGGAGCCGAGGGAAACTAGAAGGCTGGAGCAGTGTGTGGATAAGTCAGGAGCTGTGAAAGGACAGCATGGGAGTGAATGTTCCTTTCCCATAAGGCTACGCTGAGGAGAGCAGGATCCTAAGACAGGGCAGACACCAAAGACCAGCAAGAGTTCAGTACTTCTAAACTGTTGGCAGAGAACTTCCTTGTTCAAAGAGGGGTAAACAAGAACTCCAGGCTAAGTGGCTCTCAGGAATGTGAAGTGGGGTTGGGGTTCATTTCTCCATGATGGAGGCACTCTGTGTTCTCAGTGCCCCAAGAGGTGTTTATTTAAACACTGGCCAAGTGTAAGTCATGGAAGAAAAGGTTATAAACAATGCTTGATACAGCTAAAAGCTGGCAGTTTAGTCTGCACCAGCAGCAGACTTGGTGCAGAGGACGTTAGATGATCAGCTTTGACTGGTCCTGGGGCTTAAAAAGAACACAAGACAATGCCTTACTTACCCATCCTATGCCCTCCACTCAGCATGTATTCGACTTCTATCACTGAGTGGATTCCTGTCTCTTTAGGTCAGCAAAGCAATACTACATACCTCCAAAAAGACCTCAATCTAACAGGGGCGGCTGTGTTTATTTGCTGCCTTACACACTTCCTAAACAGGGAATCAACTGTCAATATGCAGAGATGAGCATTTCACTAGTGGAATCTCCATGTTTCTAGTTTCTCTTCAAAAATAGGCAACTGGCAATATTCTCCAACCCACCGGATTGCCACCCAATCACGGTGTTTACTTCTGGCATCAGCTGGCTTCTGCTGGCATTTAATTTTCCTTCTGATTTATAGGATCTTTAGATTACAGACAGTGGTAAATCGGAGGGGCTGTGTTGGATAAAAGTAAAGGAGGAACACTTGCCACTTTGCAAAGTTACTCATCCTCTTTATGTTTTTATATACGTTTCCCAAGACAGGGACAATAGTACTGCAACCTAACTTAGAGGGAGGCTGGAGAATACATTACAGACAAGAGGTTCCTAATGGGACAGAGGATTAGGGAGTCCAAGGTGCTGACAGTACTCCCCCCCCCCGGGGGGGGGGCATTTGCCATGTAGTTATCTTTCTGGGTAGAGACCAGAGACGGTCTTGGACCTCCTACAAAGCAAAGGCTATCCCATAACTAAGGCCAGCTAGCCCACACAGCTCTTGACCCAGAAAGTCTTCTGTGCTAATTACTAGAAACAATGCCAAAGCAAGTCCTGGCTTGGTGCTTTCCACCTGTGCTAGAGAAACTTCTAACACCTCAAGAGCTGCTGTTACCTTTGATGATTTACAAGAGCACAGGCAAAAGAAGCCACTGGGAACTCAAGAGTGGTACAGCAATTAAGAGCCCATAATGCCCTTGCAGAGGACCTGAATTCATCACTGGTGGGCGTGGCTAACAACCACTTCAGCTCCAGAGGACAGCAGGTGTTTGAACTCACAGGTGCATATGCCCACACCCAAACACACACACACACACACACACACACACACACACACACACACACACACACACACACACACACACACACACACACACACACACACACACACACACACACACACACACACACACACACACACACACACAAAATTAAAAATAAAAATAAATGTTTAAAATAAAAAATACTACTGGAATCACTCGATTCTGCATCAATAAACAGAAAGCAATTAATTCAAAAAATTACGAAGTATTTTTTTTAAATTTTAAAAACTTTAAAAAATAAGAGTATTCTATAGTAAGCAATAAACAATATTGGAAAAGTCTATTGTTCTGGGAAATAGAGGATATAGAAATCTGTAACTGCTTCAACTTAAAAGTTTCTAAGCCAAATTGTGCATTTAATAAAGTGAAGACTAGCTAGAGAACATTTGGGGAAGGGGGGACTGTAAGAAAACAGAGAAAACATAAGGGAAGACAAAAGCAGTTCTAACCAGTTCCTGACCAAGAAGACCCTCCCCACTTCAACAGCCAAGAGCTGGGTGAGAACTGAGGCTTTGATCTCCACTCAAAGGAAAAGAACCATCTTACATACCTAAGTCTGTTCACAAAGAAAGGAAACTATCAGAAAGGCCCGGGCCCAGAGTTCTGAAGTGCAGCCAAAGCCCAGGTGTTGGCCAGGCCCAGGTAAGAAGCCAGGAGCTCCTAGGCCACTCTCTACGGACCTCAGCCTTCCATCTATAATGACTGTAATTATTTTACCATGACTTTTTCCAGTAGCAGGTGATCTCAACATTTAAATTTCTCAAAAGGAACTGGCTGGAACCTATCCAAGTCAGACCCACACTAGACCAGGAAGTCAGATCTGTGGAATCAAAGCAAAACAACCAAACCTTCTATCAAAGAAGACAATGGAAGTGCAAATGCCAGAGGCTCACATTGCAAACCCACTCCATGTAAGGCCAGATAAGTCTTTTAAACCTTAGCCAACACAGCTATACGCCATGACCAAGGTATGAAAGTAAAGTATGTTGCAGAGACAGTGTCCCAAAAGTGCTCTGAAATGAGAAAGCTCAAATCATAGAGACAAGAGAAATGTTTTACTGAGGAAGTCCAGCATTAGAGTGGACTCTGAGGCACAGGGAGGGCTTTGACCAGTTGCCAAACAGAGCACTGAGGCTATCAGGGGCGCTGTTTGGGGCACAGGACTCCCCATGAGTAGATAGCTGGATGACTACAGTGTGGGGTCTGATCTTCACAGCCTACATCTCTAAGAGTATGAGCACCTGCTGCAGGCGCATCCTCACAGTGACACTTGGTCTAAACAACAGTTTTGATATTTTGGGTAAAAGTGCAAAAATGCTCTTTTGCATAGATGTAAATTTCTTCTGACATTTAAATAAGATGCAAGTTCTATTAATATTACTCTAAAGCCATTAGACTCAATTTCCATTATGACAGCAGGTCAAAAGGGCAGCCAGAAAGCAAATTCGACTACTGATTTTAATTTTTATAAATCCACTGTTAATAATCTAATGAAGTTCATCAAGTAAGATAATCTTAAAACTCATGGTTCCTTTTAAAAATTTAGGAAGACATTACATCATGTAACAAACTGGTTTTTCTACCATATAAAGTTTATAAAGTGTTTTCTACTTTTTAAAAGTAGCATCAGAAAAATTATATGATTGAGCTGACCCAAGTACTTCCTCAATCATGGGACGAACTCTACTTGCTACTAGAAACAATGAACCAGCAAACTGCATGCCTCATTACCTTGCATCTAAGATTAAGTTCAGGCTGGCAAAGTTTAGCAACTTTTAAATCTATTTAAAATATTGCTGAAATTATAATGTGAATTAAAAACATGTAGCCTGGATTGAATCCAGGACTGTTCAAGTATTCTTTCCCTGAACTACAACCCTGTCTTTTTTTTTTTTTTTTAAATCAGGACACAAAGTCTTGTTACCCAGGCTAGCCTACAACTTGATTTCCGCTTCCAGAGCTTTGGATATGATTGGTATTACAATCATATACCACTGAACTGGGAGTCACTTACAAGAAATAACCTTCCAAAAAAAATAAGGTACATGTAAAGAGCTAACATATTCTTCTTCTGAAAAAAGGGAAAATTAAAAGAGGGTTGTTTTAGTTCAAGGAAAAGCACTGTTCTAGCTTTTAAACTGCCTTCTATGAGTTTAGGAACAATGCATTCTAGATGTTGGCACGGTGTCCTTTGATATACTCACACATTCTTTGCTAAGGAATTTTCAAGGGAACAGAACAAAATAGAACACTCGCATGAAAATATGGAGGTGGGCATTTGGCATGCTTGGCCATTTTAAGTGTGTGAGAAACTAACGTCTATCTACAGTTCCAAAGCCCCTTCTCCACTGAAAGGGTCCATTACAAAAGCACTAAAATGTCACATCAGGAATGGAGTTTGGAACAACATCCACCTGCAGATCCTGTTACATGCTTGGTGAAGAAGGGGTGGAGCCTGGTGGAGTGGGCTGGGGGAAAGCTAAGGATCACCATCAGTCTACTGAGGTAATTTAGTCAATGTTTTCTTCACTGATGAAAAGTGTAGTATCTGCAATATGTCTGAAGGAATAAAATGTATGTGATGTGCCCAGAAAACTCCAGGAACTAAAGACAAACAGAATAATCCTTAGTCATTCATACATGTTCTAATATAAAGGTTAATCTACTCACTGATGCACTTTCTTAGCACATGTTTGGACAACACGGGACTGCTGCCAGAACTTTGCAAATGGAAAGCAGCTAAAAACTGTACTGGAAATGCCTGACCATCGGGACTAAGGAGATAAAAGGTAGAGCTGAAGAAGAGCCGAGGGCTTGAGTCTTGCACACAGCAACAATGAAAAGTGCTAGGGAAAAGAGGGCCATTCTTCATTAAGAGGACCCCCAAAGAGAAAAATATAAAATTAATTAACAATGATTTTGTAATCAAAATAAACAAAGCTGCTGAGAGTTTATGAGTGCCTCTCAAGTCTGCAGACCACACAGACCTCAGATTCCTGTTCATTCTACAGCATCATGTCCAACGGAGATCCACTTGTCCACTATTTCCTATTAGAGCCATACTGGATTCCCCTTCCACTAAGCTACCTCTTCCTTTCCAGCCTTTGCCTTTTAACTGGAAACTTCTGATCTTCCAGTTCACTGACTCACTCTAAACATTAAGGTCTTATCCAAACCATCACCTTTTGCAGGAACATTTTCCTGAATCCTGCAAACTACAGCCACACCATGTGTTTACTGCTGGATCTTCTAGCATTCATTGCTATTAAAACCATTTTTATTTGCACAGAATTCTATCTTCACCAAAAATCTAAGGAATTTGAGGGCAGGAACCTTATCTAGTGTTCAATACTCAACTTCCAACACTTAAAACGGCATGTAGTATAGTCAGGCACTCATAAAATGTCTAATGATTAAATCCAAATAATAATCACTATCTTGAGAAGTCCTGGGAGGAGTTTTAATTTCCTTTCTTTAATGCACTTGATGTAACCTTTAAAGGTCCATGCTTCAGAAGGGAAGATTTCAAAGAAAAATGTATCCTTCCTAACAATACAAAATATTACATATGTATGGATATCGTGTAGTGGATGTAGAGGGAAGCACAGTATACACTGTCCCACCATAGGGACGTTTATCCAGCATTTTTATTGATCCATAAATACAGCCATAAGAGTATAGATTGTTCTTTCCCATCAAATCCAGCTTAAGAAGAGGATGATGGACAGATGAAGCAAAGATGGGAATCCTATTTTGGATCCTTAAACAAAGACATCAGACGGGACATGCTGAGGTAACTCTAGTTCACTGAGAAGTTAAACCTGTCACTGTATTCAACTTTACTAACCTGACCCCAACTGGTACTCAGTCAAGTGATAGATTCGGTGATTCCATCTGTGACTAGAGATAAATGCCCTTACAACTGCCATATTAAGAGAACACTAAGAAAAGTTCCACGATGTCCACCCATGTTCCAACCAAAAGAGAAAGAGAAAGAACTCTACTGAGATTTAAAAGAAAAAAGGCAGGATGAGTGGGCAAATCGGAGAGCTAAAGCCATGGCTGGAACATTCGTGACTCATGCTTAATTTTCGTTTCCTTTTGTTACATCAAGGCTTCTCTTGATGCAGGCGAAAGGCTGGTAACCCACAGCACCTGCCAGCCCACAACTGCATGTCATCCCGGTCTTGACAGATCTGATTGGCACCGGGCCGAGACTGGACCACCCGCTTCCCGGTTAGTGTGGGAGTGGGCCCGGGGCCCAGCATCACTCCCGCACTCCGCTGAATTTGTACCCACAGGCTGCACGGCCCTGGCCAGGAGTGGGGAGTCCTGCGAGCCCCGAACCTTCGCGACCTGCCCCGCAGGGCTCGGGAAAACAGCCTACCTCCTCCGCGGCGCGAGCCGCCCTGGGGCTGCACACCCGGCTCCGCGGTCCAGGCCGGCCCGGCTGGGGCGGGGCTGCAGGGCGGGACCCGCCGATGACGTCAACACGCTGGCACGCATAGACGCTGCGGCTCCCAGAAACAGCAAACAGACGGCGGATTGGTTTGAGCAGCTGTCAGTCTCTTAACGGCCAGTAGACGGCTCAGGAAGGAGGCAGTGGGCGGGTCTGGAAGTAGGCGGAGATTCCACAGCCCCTCCTACAGCTGCAAGGTTTTAGTTGGTTGCCGCTTCCCCTGGGGTTCTGCTGAAGGGTTCCTTTAGTTGCTCTTTACGGTTAAGGCTACCGAGAGTGAAAAGTAATACTGAGGGTGGATTTCAGGCCCTGGCACCTTGGTTTGAACTGTCCACTAAAAACTTGTCTTAGGTCTCCACCTTAAGTCTCAACTCGCGAAGACTGTCAAAGGAAGCCTCTTTCTTCTGCTCTCCCATTCCGTAATGCCTTTTCTTACTGACAGTTAAGACTAATTGTATTTGCATGATTGTTATACACGAAATTGGAAAGTGATATTTGTTTTTCCCAATAGTTGTTATGGCTACATCCTTCAAAAGTGAGTATAAAGAGACAAAATGCCCTATCAGTTCTGAAGATGCTCGGCCGTTGGAGGAAAATATTGACAAAGTATTTTTAAATTATCTTATAAAGTAGTTTTAATTGCTTCTATAACGTTTAAGTTACAAAAATGAATTCATATACCTGTAAGACTTTTAAACATTACAAGTTGGGTAAAACCTAAGTTTATACACCAATTAAAAGCTCATTCTTTATGTGATGGATCCGAGGTCCTGTGCATTGACATATGAAGATATTTGTCAACTATGTTCTAATCTTCAACTAGCCTTAAATGTGTCTCATTTTTTTAAATGCTGTACAGTAGTCCTTAGGACCAATATGTATAATTTGCCATATCTGTGTCGTCAGACATACAGTTTGTCTCTTTTATTGTTAATAGGAGAAATGGTACCTTAATCATATGTGGGTGCATTTTCCTAGTTCTGTCCAAGTACTGGTTATGGTGGAGATAACAAGAGAACACACTGGATTTCAGGATGCAGACATCTTCAATCCTAGATGCTTCCTGTAAGGTCCTCTAGTGCTGCTACAGTGTCTGTTTCCACCCTTAGAATTTAAATAATCCTCTCTAGAATCCATGTGAAGAGAAATAACCTTCAAGTTTGATTTTATCTAAATTGATAGGTGTGGGGAAAAAGGACAAATTGTGTGTATAAATACAAAGTAAGTGCAGGGATTTTGTGTGAAATGATTTGGGTGACAAGATGAAGCAACTTTTGTAACTGCTGTAATGCAGCAGCCTTCTTAGTAATTAAAACAGTGCACACTGTTCTGAGGGCACTGCCGCTGAGGTTAGTTTTCCCTGATTTCAGACTGTCTAGACATAGTACATACCCTGAGTACATTTTACTTTGATATCCATGATGGCTTAAGTTGATTATCAACTATTGTAGAAATTATTTATTCTCACACCATATTCAGTTCAATGCCATTTCTCCATGCAGATTCTCCTGTTGGGAATAATTCCTAGACCTCAGCTGTCAGTGGCTGACCTGGCAAATAGAGTCTGCTGAACTGAAAAATTATTCATTTCTTAGTTTGTTTTTTGAGACAAGCCCAGACTGGCCTAGAACTCACTATGTTGCCCTGGCCACCTCTTGAACTTATGGCAGTCTTCTACTTAATCCTCCTGGTTGCTGAGGTTGTAGGTATGATCCAACATGCCAGACTATCTCCAAAATCTAATCATTTCTTTTCCATATCAAAGTCATATTCTATCACTGGGAATACAGTTGCTAGAATTAGGGCTGTGAAGGTTTGTAAGACAATGTTTGGATTGTTAAGCAAGTAGTCTACATTTGCCCATTCTTTTGACTGTCAACAGAATTCCTTTTTATTCTAATAAAATCAACATTGATGATATTCAAACACTATAAGAGACTGTCCCAAGTAAGCTCTCCTTCCTCTTTGATATCACTTCTTGCAGATACCTAGCTGAAACTGGTTGAAGACTGGCTTTCCAACTTTGGGTATAGGTGCCACTTGCCTAGGAAAATTATCAGAATACATATAATAAAAAACTTTAAGGGCTCTTAAAGGTTAGAGAACAGTAAAGCTGAAAATAATGCATTGATTTCTCTTTAATAGTGTCAAGTGGCTGTGTTTCAGTCAGCTGGCCATTTCATTCAAACCACTGATTATATACTGTTGTTATGTGACACTGTTCTTAAGAGACATGAACAAATGTCTACTCACTCCAGATAGGAAAGTACAAGAAACCAAAGTAAGGACACCTACTGAATCCAGCTTGGTGAATGTTAATGAAAATGGGCTCATAGGCTCATAAAGAAAAGCACTATTAAGCAGTGTGGCTTTGTTGAAGTATGTGTGACATTGCTAAAGGAAGTGTGTCTCTAAGTGGTGAGCTTTGGGGCTTCTGAAGCTCAAGCCAGGCTCATGCCCACTCTCTCTTCCTGCTACCTGCCTATCAGGATGTAGAATCCTTGGCTTCTTCTCCAGCACCTTGTCTGCCTGTGAGCTGCCATCCTTCCCACCATGATTATAGTGACCTCTGAACATCTAAGTCAGCCCCATTAAATGCTCTACTTTATAAGCTTTCCCTAACTAAGACCATGAGCCAAATGACTTTCATTAGAGTTACAAATAGAAATATGGTGAGAAGATACAGGGTAGAAATTACTTAATGACACCTGTTGTCACTCTGGGACTGACAATAGAATTAAACCTTGATTAAAAGGTGGAGTTGATGTTCAAATGGCCAGGAAAAAAATAAAAAAACCAAAAAAACCACAGAGTTTTCTGGTGGACCCAAATAAATACAGAGAGACACAGGAAGGAATAAGGAAGGGCTTAGAAAGATCTGAGAGCCTTTTTGATCTGAGAAGATGAAGAGAAGGTTCACTGATATTTCCTCTTTGCTCAGTGGACCTTTAAGACTGATACCCTAGTATCTGACTCCCAAACTTTATTTATTAATAAAACAATAAGAGAAATTTCTAGATATGGCACCCAGTGTGGGGCACATAAATTTACATAAGGCCTGAGAAAGCTGAAATAAAAATTCCAAACACGTAGTCAGGCATAGCTTCTTAGTAACTCACGTCTCTCAGATAGGCCCTGGGTTTGCAGCATATACGGGTGTGGCTCTTTTAAGACCATGCTGTGTAGCTAAGCACTAGGGGAGCAGATACTGGATACAAACACCTACTGCAAAAGGATACAACAAATTCCCAGAGCTTGGGCAGGTAAATGCCAAGTCAGAGCTGGTACCTGCTGGCATGAGGGTAGGTTCTCACAGAACTGAAGAGGACAGAACCAGCAGCCAGAGTGCCTACCAGGTTAAGATTTAGCTCATGTGGTCAAAAAATGCTGAAGACCTGAAATAAATCAGATTCAGATTGAGAAAACACTGAAAAGATATAGTATGCTCTAAAATGTTGACAAAAATAAAATGTGCTATGGTATTATCCTCTTGTACATTGTAGATATTTGTTTCTCCTGCTGGTTGAACAAAACAGTCAGAGGCAGACAGGAAGTATATCCAGGGCCACCAGACTAAAATAACTCTGAGAAAAGGAAGAACAGATGTAGTGGGAGGTTTCTGGCCTTGACTTTTGGGCCTAGCCTTAAGGTTTTGGCCCGCAGACCCGCAGACCTGCAGAGACACACAGATGCATAAGATAGTTTTAGGCTGATTGGCCTAAGGCTCAGGAATATCACTTGCTAACTCTTTTCCCTTAATCTAACCCATTGCTGTTATCTTGTTCACCCATGGGGCTCCGTACCTTTTCTTAGAGCAGTATAGTTGTCCTCTGCTTCTTTCGGCTTCTCTCTGGCATCCTGCTCTGTGCTTCCTGTTCTCAGAGTTTTTAGTCTGGTAGCCCCGCCCACACTTCCTGCCTGCCTTTGGCCAATCAGCGCTTTTTATTAAACCAGTGGGTGGGACAATTATTTATCATGAACCAACACAATACCCCTACAAACAGAGTAGAGATGCCAGGCAGATGTAGAAGACAAAAGACAAAATGCTGCTCTGAAAAAAGGTACTAAATTACTTAGCTAATTATGGACTAGTTTAAGGGTTAAGAGTTAGCAAGTAATATGCCTGAGCCATAGGCTGATCAGCATGTAATTAATATAAACTTCTTTGTGTTTCTTCAGGACTGCTTGTCTGGAGCTCAGGGCTAGGCAGAGCTAAGCAGTTTCGAGCAGGTCCAGACTTTGGGGCTAGTCTGGGCCAGAAACTTCATATTACAAAAATGGGTATAGACAATCATAGAAAAATAAATAAATAGCTTAAAGATAATAACATAAAGTTTTTAAAAAGAGAGTAATGGAAAAAGAATAAGCCACACAAAGATTAGAAATATGCAGGGTGTCTGAATCCTATATGGTACTTTGTTGACTTTAATTTTTTTGAAAGCTGATACGTGAAAGACAGATGCTGCTGAGTGACATTGGATTGTAAAATAAAACAAAACAAAACACCACACTAAATTAAACCAACCCATATATTTTAAGAATATCTTAACTTCAGAATAGAAACCAGAAAATACGTTGTATTAAGGAAGAGGTTATGCATTTGGTTCCGCAGGAAACAAAAAGCTATGGATTTCCTACTGAAAATCTTGGCTAGAGACATGAAAAAGAAAAAAACAGCAAGAAAAACTACAAGTCAGGTAATATATAAACTATTTCCTTGACATGGGAACAGCTCTGAGACTAGATGAGAAATGATAAATCTTGATGGCTACAGAGTCCTCAGGACTTACTATTACATACCATCATTTCATTTGGCATGGATAGAGATTTATATTACAGTTTGGTTATGCAGTCTAAATGGACTTATAAACTCGACAGATATCTTTTACCAGCTCAAACGCAGAGCAGAAAATTATCTTTAGCTGATTTGTATACATCATACATTCCATATTTATGTTAATACAGATATATATGTTACCTTTAAAAGTTTGAGTATTTTCAGAAAGAAGAGGACCAAACACCAATGAAGACAAGTAGACCAGGTGATTCAGTCTCTCAGAATGCCTCTGTTGCATTTTGATGCAGTTCAAAATTCTGCATCCAGAACAACTTCAAAGCTGCTAGCTGAGATGGTTCACCTTCACATACTACTCCAGGCAGGATTTCAAAGAAGTTCTATACTTTCCCATCACACAGAGACTAAACAAAAAATAATATAGCTAGCTCTCCCAGGACTTGACTATTATCTCAACTTTCTCAGGTATACTAAAGATGCTGTTGACCCCTGACAATAAAAAGCAGTCTGGAGAACACCATGCCCACATTCCCAAGAGGTAGGTGTGTGGTTTTTAGTCATTCAGTGGATTATGGATGTCTGTCATTGTTACTGGTCATGGTAAGGAGGAAACTAAGGAAGAGTGGTTAGATTCAAGGACCCCTCTAAAGATAAAAAGGTGGTATATGGGAATGATAGGATAAAAGATAGATTATTGTATATACTTTTAGAATAAGAAGTAACTTCTAATCTAAAATATTGAACATTGATATGAATTTTTGTATATTGATACAAATTTAAGGCTATTTTGTTATAATGTATATATATTTCAACTCTTGTTTAAGATATTTTTATATATTGATACAAATTTAAGATTAAGATTACTTTGTTATACTGTATGTATGTTTTTATTTTTGTTTGACATTTTGTATTTAAGCAGCTCATTTAAAAATGTAATGTAAAGTTTTAGTCCTTAAAGCTATTAGAATAATACAGACAGGTTAGTAGTTAGTCATCCATAACAATTAAATTATAGTCATGTTAGGTATGCTTTTAAAGTCAAACTGAGATATAGTTTAAATAAGTAGATGGTCTTCAGACACCTCAGAGACCTACATAATATGACATTTAAAATGTTCAGGAAAGCTGGAAACTGGAAACACACTGAACAACTTGAAGGTAGCTTGACATGTTGGGGACAGTCTCTCTCAGGCATCTTGTATACTGGAGCTTGGGTGTCTTAAGTGATTCATCTTGCTGAGCGATTTCTGGACAGCTTTGTTGGTCTGAAAATGTCTTTTCTCAGTTCTTACAGCTTATATCCATTAGGAAAGAAAGGAGCTAGTAGATGTTGCAGTTTGAAGAACTTCATGAAGCCTTTGAGTTGTTAACTTCCTAAGCTTAAGGGAATTCCCTGTATAGCAGAATGTTTCATTTTCCTGTAGAATATCCTATGTCTGAAATTGTCTCCTCAGAAAAGATTGCTACATGGTAAGAGCTTTGTCCTGCACTCAACTAGAGTATTCCTTTGCCAAGGTGACTGACCTGTCAGTCTTTCAGGAGAAAACCATTCTTGACGCTTTCACATGCTGTAGAAGATACAGCTATAACGTCTCCTTACCTGTTTGTGTAAGCTGGTAGTTCTGTTGGTTCAACACTAATTGTGAGAAAAGTTTTAGAAAGTTAAAAACATCTGTTTTTATTTTCAGGTTTTTTTCTTTAGAGTTTTTCTGTCCTGAAACAAAATAAAATCCAGCACACCATCTTTCTTGTATCTTCATTACACAATAGCATGAGTTGTGTATAAGGAATTTCATCGTATATTCTTAACTTTTTTAAAAAGCACAGTAATTTCTATTGTATATTAGTGTGATAACATAAATGGCCAGGGAACATCTATGAGCAGGGTCTTCTGTATCTGTGAGCTATGCTGTGTTACAATAATGTATCAACTCCTTCTTAGTTCTAGAACCACAACTATAACCTGATTAGCTACCTCATTTGCATGCCTGCAGACTCCTCGCTAGGCTTGAAACTGAGACTCCCATCCTAGAGAGATAAGAAAAGAAAGGCAAAAAGCTAGACCCAACCAACAGAGTCTGTGGTGGGTTCAGACACTATTGAGCAAGACCTGGAGGTGTGGCTTCGAGGTCTCGAGAACCCCTGTACAGGGCATGTCCAGCCCACTTTGAAGACTGGTTGCACACTGCCTGCCCTTCCTGTGTGTTCCTCACATTTTCAGAAGGAAAATTACTTTGGCTGCAGCATGGGACATTTCAACCCTCCAGGAATTGCCCTAAGGCTCAATCTGGGATCAGTGAGTGTTTCATATAAACTTATAAATATAAATATTAATTCTTTTATATAATCTATTGTCAGTGAATAATTCCTACAATAGCTGACATCCAAATGTGCGTTTCCAGCAGCTGTGATTTCAGCTCCAATGTATGTATGGGAGGCCTTGTCCTTGCCCACATCAGAGACCAAAGTGATGTGGGACTGTCTTTCTGTATGCTGTGAATATCAATCTTTAAATAAAGGAGCTGTTTTGGCCCTTGGTGAACACCATAGAAGAAGTAGGTGGGGAATCAGAATAGGTAGGAAAAGAAGGGCAGAGTCAGAGGCAGATCGATCCAGCCACTAAAGAAGAAACATGTAAGAAGTGCAGGTGAGCCATGGGCCACCGTGGCAGGACAGATTAATGAAAATGGGTTGAGTTAAGATGAAATAGATAGCTAGCAATGTGCCTAAGCCATAGGCCAAACTGCATGAAGCTAATATAAGCATCTGAATCATTTTTGGAGGACTAAACAGCAGGGGCAGCTTATAGGTTTTAAGATACATTACAATTCAATCTTCAGCTGCTTTTAAAAGAGGATATTTTCTGTCTGGACAAGCAGGCTTGGTGCACATTCCCATGCTGTGCTTCCCACTGTTGCATTTCTACTTCATGGCTTTTCCTAGGCTTTCCTGTGGCTGAGCCACAAGTTCTGCCTTTCAGCAAAGGTAGGTGTGGCTGATAGCATGTTCTTCAATGTGTATTTGTAGTAAATTGTTCTGATTTTGTGAGAATTGCCTTTCATAAAGTTATCTTTATAGAAGACCAAACCTGAAAGCTTGAGTCAGCCCACTCTGACTAAGTGGAGCGACATCTGTGACATCTGTTGGACTTATTAAAACTTTAATAATAATAATAATAATAATAATTTCTTCAACAATGGCAGACAATACAACTTCCCAATATCTTTAAAAAATTGCTGCTATAATTGAGAACTTCTTCATAATTATATTTTGTAGAGCTTCACACTTGTATTCCTGTTACTTCTCAGGTTGGTTCTATATTTTCTATCTCAAAAAATGGTTTGATACCTATAATAAATATGAGATGTTAAAAGGTATAATGGAAGACTTGAAGTCTAAGAATGAAAAATTTTTCCTTGAAATGTGTAATATGTAAACTGTCAATGATAAATTGGCATGTAAAGTTAATTTTTTAGAAACTATCACAAACTTTCAGATAGATCTTTCTCCCTGGACATAAATATTAGGTTCTTGCAGGAGAAGTGTAGATCTGTGAACCTATGTTAATATGAGAATAAGAAACCTGTTAATTCCAAGGAATCATTAGAAAGATTGGCTGTTCAAGAGATTCAAATCCTAAAGACATTGGTGATTTCTAAATTACAAAAATGGGAGGACCATGTTTCTATAATTGAGAAGGATATTAAGGCATGGTCTACTTAGAACAGTTCAGGACAACCATCACTGATATGGAGGTGGGGATGACCTGCCTAGCATTGTGAACATTATCACCTCCTATGATCTATCCAGTTACCATTCAGAAAAAGCATACATATAATGAATATAAGGATTTGTAGGATATAATTGGGTACCAATACATATGAATGATATAAAGGACATCAGAGAAGATATTTTACTCCATGGGACCTTGACTCCCTGGTGCCAATACCTGCATTTTTCTTACAAAAGGACAGTGAATTCATGTGAGGCCTCTGTAGAATTTTGAATTGCATATGAAAGGGACATCCACTAAAGGACTAAAGATAGGATTATTGTGTTTAGAGAAAGTTAACAAATTCTTCATGCTATGTTACAAAGCAAGCCATTTGCTCTGCCTTGTACTCTTACCACGAAGTAACCAAATGCTCAAAGCGACAGGTCAGTGGCTCTGGACTGAAAGCTCTGAGAGAGTAAACTAATATTATATCTTATATCTTCATGGCTTCATTATCTCAAGAACTTCTTATACTTGCTTAAAGCCAAATAATACAAGTGGAAACTGAACAAAAATGTCTTTCATAAATAGTACTGAGAAAACTGAGCAAACGTATGCACAAAGAACTGGACCTCTGTTTTGTTTCACATATAATAGTTAACTCAAAATGGGAAATGACCTAAGTATAAGAACTAAAGCCATAAAACTCGTAAAAGCAAATACATAAATAAGTATTTATTTATGTACCATTTTTATTATTATAAATCACTATTTACATATTTACTTATTTATTCTTGTACATGCTTTTTTATTATTCTTAACAAGGAGGCAGTGAAAGTGAACCTGTAAGTCACTAGCTCAAGTTATTGTAGGTGACCGTGTCATAATGTTGGTGACTGTGACTGTCCAGCACCAAAGTCCCCAAGGTAAGCTCAGATAGAGCCAAGAAAGACTATGTTATATTCAAACAGCACACATCATTTTCATTCAGAGACAGATTTGGGGGTGGAAATCTCAGGCAGAATTCTAGGAGACACCATCATTTCAAGAATAAATCGAAGTAGGAGACATCAACAAGAAAGCTAGAGAACATGGGTTCAGATCAGAGCTACAGGTGTGATGAAAAAGAAAACCAACACCTAGAGAGATGGAGTGATGCAGACTCTAACCTAGTTAAAGTTACACAAGAGCAACGTGGAAGACACGACAGTGTAGGGACCATGGCATATCAAGGAATACTTAAGTCAGTGCAATGACTTTAGTCTTTAAGATTAGAAACTTAATTATAATCTTAATAGATTATAGACTTGTAAACATAAATACAAGTAGGAAGTAGAGAAAGACAAGTATTATCAGAAAAGCAGAGAGGAAAATGTAGTTTGCAAAGCCTTGAGGGCAGCCTTGGTTGAATGGTGCATGGAGCCACATGTATGAGACTAATTCTGAGAGGGCCTGTAGTGGGTTATCTGATGAAGGAAGGAGGAGAGAAATAATGTTCTGTTCTGACATTTTCCATGCTTTTCTTTTTCCATTAATTTGCAATTAAAATAGTTGAAGGCATTTGTCTGAAAGAACCTCTTTAATCATTTAGTAATAGACACAGTACAAATGTATATTGCAATTTAGTTTCCACAAAATGATACTATGTAAATAATTTTTAAACACCAGGATTGCTAGTTTCAACTTAAAAAGAAAAAGCACGATTTGTGGAAAGAACAAGACCAGGAAAGGACTTTGGGAGTTGGAGAATCCATACAATTTGACCCTTGATTCTAAATCAAATTGAGACATTTGAGTCTTCTCTGGGTAGACTTTGAATGCTAACTTACTCTTTATAGTGAATAGAATGACAATTCCTATAGAACTCATTGAAAAATCTGATTCAGTTGTAGCAAATTATCTCTAAAAAGTTGAAAAGAAAATATAATTTATGAGCCCATAGCTAATGTTAGAACTTGGTAGAACTTTGCCAACCCAAATAATCAGTGAATTTGGTCATTTCCATCCTGTTCTATCCAAACATGAGGGATCCAGTTGCATCTTGGTGAAACTATTTAGCTCAGTGTGGTCACTCATGTAACTCAGGACCACAACTGCAATGAGAATTCTCTCCTGCTCCACTGAGTGAGTCAAAACAGCCAGGAAGCAGGCTCCCTTCAGCCGCTATGACTCACTATGCATGAGACTGAGCTGGTGACCTGGGTAGGGAGCCACTCCAGCTCCCTTACATGTGGAGCCACTGCTAGCCAAGGTTGGTTAGACCTCCAATTCCACATGTCAAATTAGGCCTCTGCCTTGCAAAGTACCAAGGAGTCACACAGAGGTCATGGGTCTATTCTTCCCAGCTATACTTATATTTCTCACACAATGTTTATACTGGCGAGAAGAATCTCCTGAAGGTTCTCGTGGTAATGTGTGAGGAAGAGCCAAAATAATGGTGGAATATCCAGGAAAGCAATGCTTACCATTGTCATGAATTATTTTCAGAGAAAGTTATCTTCGTTGCTTTTTTTTTTTTTTAAATCTTATTGGGAAGTTTTGGTTTTACTGTAAGCATCTATATTCTGTTGTTTTTGCTGTGACAACAGAATTTGATTAAATTGTTAGTAATTCTTCATTTTTTGAGAGCCCTATTTTGGTACAAACTTTTCTCCATAAATTATGTTTTCAGTAATGTTCCTTGGAGAGCAGAGAAGGCATATATGACACACAGGTGGAAGTAACGGCTCAATGCTTGCTCTCAGGGAACCAGTTTTCACAAGCAGGAACCGACCTTTACTGAGGTGTTTGGTTTTTGTCTGTTTAGAAGTTTAGGGGCGAGTTAGAGTCTGGCAGCAGCCACAGCAGCTGATTTTTTTCTTAGCTCTCCCTGGCTCGCTCTCGCTTTCTGAAACATGCCTGTGTTGTGGCTGTCTCTGATGGTGTCATCCAGGTGTTCACCAACACGGAAGGGCTCAAGGCCTCAATACTAGAAATGAAGAAATGCACGCAGGTGGGGGTGGGGTGGGGGTGGGAGTGGGGGTGGGGCGGGGGTGGGGTGGGGGTGGGGTGAGGGTGGGGTGGGGGTGGGGTGGGGGCTCTTCTGCCTGAGTGAGGACAACGAGGACACCGTCATGGAGGACAGCAGAAGGATCCTGTCAGATTGTGGACAGCCCCTACACTACTTTCTTCAAGATGCTGCCAGACAAGGACTGCTACCATATTCTCTATGGTAGAACCTATGAGACCAAAGAGGAGGGGCTGGTGCTCATTTTCTGGGACTCCGAGAGTGCATGTCTTAAGAACAAAATGGTCTACAGCAGCTCCAAAGATGCTGTCATGGAGAAGCTGACAGGAATGGAGCATGAGTTACAAGCAAACTGCTGTGACATCAAGGACCTCTGCACTCTGGCAGAAAAACTAGGCAGCAACATAGTAGCCCCTAGAGGGTGAGCTTTTTTGAGCCACCTCCAGCGCAGTTCCAGGAATATCTGACAGCCTGACCTGCTCTTGGGTGTTTCAGGCTACCCCTTTCCTGCCAGAAAAGAGAGGCTGGGGAATATTAGGAGAAGGTCAATCCCTTCACCCTAGTTGCCAGATGTTCTCTCTCCCTCTGATCCCTGGACACCCTCCTCCCTCCATCCTTGACAGTTTTGTCCAACCCAAACTAGTTTTGATCTTCTGATTCCTAAGTTGAAGAAAACCAAGTTTGTGGGGAGGCCTGTAATACTTTTAAAGACCCCCGTACTCCTCATCCCTCCCCGTCCCATGCAGCCAACTTCCAACCACAACAGTGACTGTGCTTGTTCATTTAGTTCTGTGTGTAAATGAAATGTGGAAACGATCCTCCCTGCACCAACTGGTTATCCCCTTCCTCTCCTTTGAACTTAGTCACTCATGGAAGCAGGACCAGTTACGTACTTTGAATAAAATAAAATAAAATTTAAGAAGGCTAAGGCTATTTCCCACTTTCTTTTCTATGAGGTTCAATATAACTGGGTTTATGATGAGGTCTTTAATCCACTTGGACTTGAGTTTTGTGCAGGGTGATAGATAAGGATATATTCGCATTCCTCTACATGTTGCCGTCCAGTTAATGCCAAGTGGATGGGTGGATGGGGTGGATGAAAGCTGGGGTGACTGGATGAGTGGAGAGAGGGGGACAGCCAAGGAAATTTTAAAATTTTTTTAAAGGCAAATTAACAAAAGAAAGAAAAAGAACTTTAGAGGAGAGGAGACTGGAGCTGTAGTCTTAAGTTGCCCCCACCCACACTCACACTTTGGAGGAAACAGTTTTTATTACATCTGTCTCCCAACTACTGCTAGTTTCGGAGTCAAACAATTTCAAAGAGTGTTTGACTTCAGGAGGCTGATTAATGACTGCTCACGAGTAGATAGAAGCACACAGATCCACTCCTTACCAACAGGAAATAAACCTTTATGATGCATTAATTTCAAATTTCAAAATGTGTCATATAAAATATATGTGAATACATTATTTTTGTAATAAATAAAATAATAGCATATTGCCAGGAAAGAGTAAAATCTTTCAAATGCCACCACCCTACTTTTTAATATCCCCCAGAAGGTGACTGCTATTAACAGTTCAGTGTATAATCTCTCCAGTTTGTCTCTCCTGACAGTACAGCTATTTTTATGTCCAGCATACTGAGCAAGCAAAATAAATTTGAAATCATCTCAGCTCTCATTTCTCCTCTCCTGTGAATACACTGGGTAGGAAATTTCTTGCTTAGCCAGTGGGTGAGAGTTGTATGCTATGCCTTTTTTGATTCCTAGTTAACTCTTACTTATAGGCTACAGCTCTGTGCCTGCAATTGGAAAGAACAGGCTCATATATTGATCAGTACCTTACAATCTTCTGGAAGGAAAGCAGAGTTCAACACAAGTCAGCAACATGTTATTGAAGAAAAGATAACCTTTTCTACCTAGTCCATGTCCCCATTCTAGCAGTGATTTCTGACCCCTTGAACATGAAGCTGGTAGAATATGGAAAAGAGAGAGAGATGGCATAGAAACCAGGTAGGAAATGTGATGTTGCTTTAATATTATTCTTTTTTCCAGGAAGGCTCTGTGATCTCTGCACCACAAGGCTTTACACTGTTTCAAATTTACAATAAAAAGAAATATATCAAATTTAACTAACTTGTAGATTTTTGGTGTAGAGTTAACTAGTACTAATTATATTCACATTGTTGTTAATTAATTTCTAGAAGTTTCTCATTGTACTATCTACTGAATAGTACTCATCTACTGTATCTACTGAATAGTACTCATTTTCTTCTTCCAGCCCAGGGCCTCCGTTCCTGTAAGTTTTCCTTTTAGGTAATGCCTTTCAGTGGGATTGTGCAATGCTCCTTTATTTGTGCTTGGTTTCATGTCATATTACAATGATATTAGTGTCCACCCATGCTGGAAAGACACCACAGGATTTATTTAAGGCTGAATTACATTAGATTGTATGTATATGTTTGCTTTATGCTTTTGTGTTCTGAAGCTTCATCTCTTGGCTATGGTGCTGCAATGGAGGTGGATATGAGAATATTGCTTAGAGATCCTGCTTTCAATTCTTGTGTGTGTTTATACAGAAATGGGACTGTTGAGTCCTATGGTAGACATATTTGGATTTTAAAAAAAGTAACCTTCATACTCTTCCCTGTCAGATGCATAATTTTATATCCATATCAACAAAACACAGGAGTTCCGATTTTCCACATCTCAATAATGGGGATTTTTTTGAGGGGGTATAATATCTTATAGTTTTTATTTTCCTTACTGTAATGAGTAATTCTGTTGAGACTATTTCACATGCCATGATACATGCTGTCAACCTGACAGAATCTAGAGTAACCTTGGAGACAGGAGATGAGCATGCCTGTGGGCGATTATCTTGATTATATTAGTTGAGGTAGAAATTCCTGCCCACCGTGAGCAGCACCATCCCCTGGCTGGAATCCTAGACAGCATAAGCAGAGAAAGGGAACTGAGCAGCAGCATGCACTCACTGCTGTCTGCTTTCTAATTGCAGATGCCAGGCACCCAGTTGCTTCAAGCTTTAGGGACATTGACCTCCCTTCCGTGATGGACTATACTCTTGACCTGTGAGCCAGTTTCTACCTTAAGCCTCTTTTGTAGGTGTATTTTATCACATCAACAAGAAAAACAAAAACCAAGGCATATGCTCCTACTTATTTATATACTTTCATGGTAGAGCCATCCCTCCACGTCCATTGCCATATCAACCACGCTGAGCTGCTTTTGCTTGTTGCTGGGTTGTAGAAGTTCTTTGTGTACTTTGGCACTAGATCCTAAGAAGGTACATGATTTTCAAGTATTTCCTCTTTGCGGGGTATTTATTCACCCTGTTTATATTTTCCTCTGATGAGAAATCTTAAGTAGTCTTATTTTTTGTTTTTATTTCTTTATGGTTTTGGTATAGAATAAAAAAAAAAATCTGGTATCAAGGAATTTGTACCTATGCCAGTTTTAGCTGTAATATTTCCACTTTTAACTTATTGTTAGGTTTAATATGCATTGTTGATGTGGGAGTGCCTTTCTGTATGCTGTGAATCTCAATCTTTGAATAAAGGAGCTGTTTTGGGCCATGGCAGGCACCATAGAAGAAGTAGGAGGAAAAATCAGAGGATAGGTAGGAGAAGCAGGGCGGAGTCAGAGGCAGATGAACTGAAGCCGCCCAAGAAGAAACATGTAAGAAACAAAGGTGAGCCATGGGCCACGTGGCAGACAGATTAATAGAAATGGGTTGATTTAAGATGTAAGAGCAAGATAGCAATGTGCCTGAGCCATAGGCCAAACAGCATGAAGTTAATATAAGTGTCTGAGTCATTTCTGGGGGCCTGAGCGGGCGGCTGGGCGGCTAAGCGGTCTCGGGTGGCAGGTCTGTGGGTCTCTGGGCCTCTAGTCGCCCGGGACCGAGAATCCCTACTACTACACATTGTAAATTTGCACATCTATTATTTTGCATGCTGGTACCTCTCACTGGGCCCTAACATCATAACCTCTTCCTAGTGTGCTTTGTTGCTTTTGTCCATGATCATTGGAATACAAACCTGATGAATTTTTCCTCAGATTTTTACTGTTCTGTTGGTCCAACTTCCTTTCTTTCTGCAATATCAGTTTTAATTGCTCTAGTTTTATAATGTTTTAGTCAGGAAACACAAGGTCTTTAATTCGTGGTGGTCGTTTATTTGAATAGAGTGTTAGTTAGTTACAATTTCTTGATACTCCATGTGGGCTTTAGGATACCCTTATCTAGTTCTGAAAAAAAAAGGGTCATTAATGTTTTATAAGGATTACATTGAATCTGAAATTTTCATCCAGTAGTGTGGGCCCTGTATTAACACCCTCCTTCAATGCATGCTTACGAGATGTTTGTACATTTACACTTGTCTGTGAAACTTTTAATAGTGTATTGTTAAAGTTTACAAGCCGTTCTTTTCTTCCATTAATTTTATTTCTAATTACTTACCTTTTATTACATTTATTTATTTTGAGTGTGGAGGTCAGGGGATGACTTATGGGAGCTGATTTTCTCATTTCACCATGAGGATCTCAGCAACTAAATTCAAATTAGGAAGCACAGAAACCAGGGTCTTATCTTTTGAGTTATCTTGTCAACTCCTATTTATTTTATTTTATATTTTATGATGCTGGGAGTAGAACACATGGTCTCATGCATGCTAGGCAAACACTCTATCGGGGAGTGAATTCCCAACCATATTGCTATTATTTTTGATAGTGTGGTGATTATTTTAATGCTTTTTTGTGAGTGTAAAGAAATGCAACCAATTTTGTGGGCTGACTTACTATTAGGCTTTAATATCAGGGTAATTTCTGGTCTCATGAGTTGGCTTTGGAAATGTTTCCTCTCCCTCTCCTTCAGAATGTACATTAGACGTCTTTAGAAGTGTTAATGTTAATTATCTTTTAAAAGTACTGTAGGCATCTGTGAGAAATTCACCTGTTATAGACTCTTGTGGGGAGAAGTTTTTAATTTCTGATTACAGATATTTTAAGAGCTTTCATTTGTTCCTTGTTTAGTCTTTGTAGGTTGTATGATTTTAGAAATTTATTCAAATTCTAGATTACCCAATTTGTCATATAATCATTTAGTCTCTTAGAATATTTTTAAATTTAATGTGTATGGGGTTTTTGCTTTCAGATGTGTCTGTGCATCATGTGTGTTCAGTGCCGGAGGAAAGAAACAGAAGAGTTCATAGGGTCATCTGCAGCTGGGGGTACAGCTGGTTGTGAGCCACCATGTGGGTGCTGCCAACAGAACTTGGATCTCCGAGGAGTAAAAGAAACACTCGGTTGCTGAGATAACCTGTGCCCTTCGACTCTTTTTCATTTATGTTTTATCATTTGTAGTGTCCACTCTTTCATCTGATTTCACTTTAGTGTTTCTCTGTTTTTTTCATATTTTAGTCAACAGTTTGTCAATCTCCCAATGTTGTTAATTTTTTGCCTTTTATATGTTTTCCACTACAAAATTTAAGCTATTCTCTAGTGTGCATTACCTTTTCCCCTGTAAATGTTGACTAGGTTATTCTCCTTTTCTGGTTTTCTGAGGTTAGTTAGATTACTGGTTTGAGGTGTGCTTTTAACGAAGGTGCTCACGCCTTTAGCCTTTCTTAGTATCACTTCACTGCAGCAGGAAGTGTGATCTACTGTACTTTCACTTTCCTAAGTTACTTTCTAAGATCCTTTAGCGTTCTTTTTTGACCTGGTTTTGTTAATAACTTTTCTAATCTCTGTTTTCCTGAAGCATCCAGGGCTCCTGCTATGGTTTTCTAATTTCACTCCTTTGTGGTTTGTTTCAAGGTTTCTACCACAGTGCCCAAAAGCACTCAGGGAGGAAAGAGGTTCTTTCTGTTCACTGGTTTATAATCCATCACCTTGGAAGTCAGGGCAAGAGCTCAAGGCAGGAACCTTGAAATGGGAGCTGCAGCAGAGGCCATAGACTCTATGGCATACAGAGGGACGCTGTTTACTGGCTTTGATAATCAAAGCTTACTCAGCCTGCTTTCTAACATACCCAATACCATCTCCTCAGGGGTGACACCATCCACAATGATCTTTCCCTCCCACCTCAACCACTAGTTAAGGAAAAAAGCTATCCAGCACATGGTTGTAACTGATACTCAGTATGACTCAAATCTTTTAATTTGCTTAGGCCTTATGGCCTAGTATAGGGTTTACACTGGAGCCAGTTCAATATGCCCCGAGGACAATGTATATTCTTGCGGTGGTGGGTTGTACTTCCTGGGTATGTCTATGTCCAGTTGTAATGTAAGTGATCAAGGTGTCCATTCCCTATTGGTTCCTTACTGCTCTAATGGTTACTAGAAGCAGATTATTGAAGTCTCTCACTATAACTGTGTTGTCATTTACTGGCAAAAAAATATTCTTATTGTTGCACAAAGAAACACTTGGACAAAATAGAAGCAAACAGCAAACAATCTCATCTTTAAAATGGATGCACCATGACCCACACTGGGCTGGCAAGCAGCACACAGGGCCAAGGTGGTCTCTGTCTTTTATCACTAACTCAAGGGAGGGTCTTGGCAGTTCCTCAACAGCTGAGGGTCAGTCTTACAGTCTACTGCTGATTGGCAAATTAGGAAAGTGGTGCAGGAGAAATGAAGGAAAGCGGAGGCCCAGCCACTGGGACCAAGTTCCAGAAACTGACCAGGGTCTTTGAGTAGAAAAGGCTTTACCAGGTAAGGAAGAAAAGATGCACATGTAGGGGAGATTGGTGGAAGGAACATTGGCCCTGGGCAGGCTAGCCACCTTGACAGAAAAAAAAGGGGGTGGGGCTGAAACAATGTTTCTCACACACTCCTCCTGTACAGTGCTATCTCTTTATGGTTGTGGTTTCTTCCTGATACACTGACTGATGTTGCTTCAACTTCCTGTTACACCTGTCATACTCACTTTGGTATTCCTCCATCTTTGTGCAGCCTGTATCCCACTGGAATCTGTTAACCATTTCTGCTGTGCCTTGTGGGAACGCTTCATTGCTATTTTCCATTTGTTAACTTAAATGTTTGGGAACTTAACTTCTCCCAGGCTCATTTGCCTGTTGGTCTGTCTCATTCTGTCTTCTTCCAGTCTCAGATTTCAGTTTGCCTCCATTGGGACCTCATGGCATTTCAGTGCACACTACATTTCCATAATACGGACAGCCAACACAACAAGCAGCTGCTTTCCATTCCTGCCTGTGGGGCTTTCTGCAGCGCCCCAAATCCTTCGGCCCATCACTTCCTCAGAGTTTTAGTTCCTGCTGCTTTGGTCAGTCACTTGGTTGGGTTTCCCCTCCGTCCCCCATGCACTTGTGAGCATTTTCACAGCCAACGTAACTTTCTGGCATGAAGTCACGAGTCTGAGTGGGTGATACCTGGTATTTTCTCTTCTCTCTATCTTACCTGGACCTGGCTTCCAGACCCAGAGCTCAGCAGGCTTTTGGGATTATGTCTGTTGCATTTTCTTCCAGAAAGTGGCTGTCTTATTTCAAAGCTATATCATATCTTCTCCTGTATGAAACTGATAAAATTTCTATACTTTCCTTCCTGTACTAATTTCAAATCTATAAACTTTCTGTGGTTTTATTTGCTATTTCTAATTCTTTATACATGGAGAAATATAAGTTTACAGTGGAAGTTATGAGACAATATTATTTTTGCTTAAAGTACAATTATAAGGTGTTTACAGTCTTTACCAACATCAAGACCAAGGTCAATTGTATTGGTGTATCCCTGAATCCACTGCCAGCGCCTTCCTCCTTTATTCCCTTTCCCTCCTCTGTAAGATGAACCCATGTGCAACACGCAAACTAAACTTGCCCTTTCCCCACTGTCATTGATATCCATTAACAAAATCCAAATGTTATATGGTTCTGAATGTAGTATGGTGTAAATTGCTTCTCTCCTCTTACAGTTTGCGTCTTTTACTTCACACAGTGTTTAAGATTCGTCTTCACTGATAGAAGTCTTGTTCCACTGATTTCTTCAGTCTTGTGTAGTTAGTTTTCCATCGGATGATGGCACCATAACTTTACACTTTTAGCGATACTTAGGATTTACTATTATAAGCAATGGTGCTAGAAAGACTGAGGAATGTGTCTTTTAAACACATATGCATGCTGAAAAATGCAGAAGCTTCTGAAAAACATAATGATAGATTAAAGGATGATGTATAGGCAAACTTATTTTCCATAATAATTGCACCAACATATTGTAATAACCATTTTGTGGGCAAGGACTCAGTTTTCCTCATAGTCTGTTGGACAAGGTTTACAGTTTTTGCCTTTCTGTGGATATCCTCAGTTTCTTTTCTTTTTAAATGTGTGTGAGTGTGTGTGTGAGTGTGTGTGTGTGAGTGTGTGTGAGTGTGTGTGTGAGTGTGTGAGTGTGTGTGTGAGTGTGTGTGAGTGTGTGTGAGTGCGAGTGAGTGTGAGTGTGTGTGAGTGTGTGCGTGTGTGTGTGCGTGTGTGTACATGTGTGTGTGTGAGTGTGTGTGTGTGAGTGTGTGTGGTGTGTGTGTATGTGTGTGGGATGTGTGTGAGTGTGTGTGTGGTGTGTGTATGTGCGTGTGCGTGTGTGTGTGTGGTATGTGTGTGTGTGTGTGTGTGTGTGTGTGTGTGTGTGTGTGCACGCATGCACGTGTTTGATGTGTATGTGAGTGCCCGAGAGGGCTGAAGAGGGCATCAGGTTCCATGTAGCAGCTACAGTGCAGATGGTTTATAGGAGGTTGAGCCTCCTAGGATGACCACTTGGACCTCAGGTCCTTTGGAAGAAGAGCAAACACTACCAATCTCAGGAGCCTCTCCAGACCCACCGGTAGATTCTTATTTTACATTTGCGTCTCACTGATAGCTAATGAGCACCTTTTTTTCTTCCTCTTTTATAAAATTTGCGTTTATATGCCTTGACCACATTTTCTATTGAACAGACTTTCCTGCACCATATTTATATTTGTTTGTCTGTGGTTGATATACTTTTGGATAAGCTTCTGTGGTTACATAAGTTGGAACTTTCTTAAAATTTGTCAGTCAACTTGATTTGACTTCTTGTTGCCAATTTCTTACTGTGACTCATTTAATGTGATGAATATACTAGATCTTCCACTAACGTCTATTCCTTTGTTTGCTGTTGAATAGAGTTCTTATCACTCCTGTTTATAAAATTAGCTCTTTTTTCCCTGTGTCTAAGGTTGCATAGCCTTATATTCTACATTTGTTTTGATTTACCTCAGAACTGGATCAACTTAGAATTAAAGCATAAGACAGAGACCTATTTTCCCGTAAATGTCCAGTTAGTCAGAATAATGACATCATCACCATTGATGGAGTATCTTCAGATATGTGTGTCTGTCTTACACTTTCTGCTCTATCCTATCGTTTTTTTCCCCCTAAATTTATTGCTTTGAAATGAGAATTTTTCTCACTATCTGGAGAAGCAGAAGAATCTCTGGCTTCTTTCTTTTGAGAGCTATTTGTTTGCTTTTCCATAATAGCTTCATTCAGTTCACCAAAATGCATCCATAAAACAAGCCCTTTGTTTTTGTATAGCATTGCAGTGGATTTGTAGGCCATTTTGGCAGTGGGTTAAGCTGCTCACTCCACAATAGGAAGCGCGTTTTCACTACTGAGTTACAAACATTCTGTATATATTCTGAGAAGAAATTATTTGCTAAGTTCTGGCTTTGCAAATAATCTTTTCTGGGGTTTCCATTTCATTTCATATGACAGACTTTAGAAGAACCAATGATTTAATTATTTCCATATAATCCTTTAGAATTTTTAATTTTATTTTGTATATATCAACTATTTTACTGTTATTGTTTGTAGATTTTGTATTGCTATTTAAGAAATCTTTGCCTGGGGCTAGAGAAAATGGCTCACTTGTTAAAAGCACTTCTACTGCTCTTCCAGGGTCTTGAGTTCAATTCCCAGCAACCACATGGTAGCTCACAACCATTTGTAGTGGGATCAGATTCCACTTTCTGTGTATACATAAAACACATGAATAAATAAGTCTTTTTGAAAAAGAAATCTTTGCTTAACTTTAGGTCATGAAGATTTACTCTTATTTTACCAAGAAACTTCATAGATTGTGGTATTTTTTTTTTTTTACCAATATACAGAAATTTAAATATCCATCATTATTTATTAAAGAGCTTATTTCCAAAATTGAATTGTGCAGCTGTCTTCATTAGCAATCAGCTGGCTACTTCTCAGTGTAGATCTAGTTTTGAATGCCTACTCTACTTCACTGGTCATTGTGTCTTTTTATATATAAATACCTATGTCTCAGTGCCTGTGTCTCTACAACATGACTTTGAAATCAGAAATTATAATTGAAATAGCACATTCTAAATGTGCCTTCCTTTTTCAAAATTAATTTTTCTATTCCCTTGGTATTTCCTTATTTCCATGTAAATACACAGTTATATTTTCAAATGAAAAGCCCACTAGATCTATGTTTATAATTATACTTGAATATGCAGATTAATTGAGAAAGACATTGTCAGAACATTGATTGTCCTGTTCTGTAGATTCATTCACATTCTGCCTATGACAACAGCTCATTCTGGTACACTCCCAAACAGTTTTCCCTTATATGAACATCCTCTGGTTTATTTGCCATAGATTGACATCTGGTTTGGTTCCAAGTGCTTTTATGAATAAAACTACTCTAAAGAACAATATACAGACATTGTGTGCGCATAAGCCTTTATTTCTCTGAGTTTGAATGCTCTGGAATTCAGTTGCTTTGTTAAAGGGTAGTTGCATGGTTAGTTTTTAAAAACAATTCACCAAATTGTTGTCTGGACAAGCTATAAATTTTCATTCCCATCAACAGAGTATGAATAGTCAAGTTCCCCACATTTTCAGCAGCACATGTGTGACTCAGGTTCCATTGTGATTTGATGCCATTGTTTTCATTTTATACATTCTAACAAGTATGTAGTGACATCTTGTTCTGGCTTGAATTTCTATTCCCAGTTGCTGAAGACATGAATGTCTTTTATGTTCATTCAGTTATTTGCCATTTGCATATAATTTTCTGCAAAATGTCATTTTTCTGTTTTGTGATTGAACTGTTAATTCTATGTCCTAGTCATTTGTAATATCTGTTGTTGGTTAATTTATTTTTATTTTTATTATTATTTTTTTGGTGAGGGCTTCAAAATAAATTTCACATGGAGGCTTATTCTTAATTATAAATGCCCGGGGTTAGCTTGGCTTGTTGCTAGCTAGCTTTTCTTAACTTTAAATTGTCCATCTACCTTTTTCCTCTGGTCTTTTTTCCTAATTTCTGTGTATAGTACTTTCACCCTTTACTTTTTCAGCTTTTTTTTTAGTTTTACTTTACACTTTGTTTTCCTTTCACACTCATGGCTGGCTGTAGCTGGGTGGCTGACCTCTGGTGTCCTCCTCCATCTCTTGCTCCTCCTCCTTCCTCCCAGACTTCTCCTTCTATACATTCTCTCTGCCTGGCTGCTCAGCCCATTCTTCCCCTTGCCTTGCTACCGACTGATTGACTGTTCAGTTCTTTGTTAGACCATCAGGTGTTTTAGAGAGGCACAGTAACACAGCTTCACGGAGTTGAACAAATGAAACATAAACAAATGTCACACACCTTAAAATAATATTCTACAACAATCTGTAGTTTATCAAACTCTCTTCTGGTTTGTAGCTGTGGCTTTTACTTTCTTAACATGACTGGAATCCATCTTCTAATGGTAATAAAGTCCAGTTTACAGTGTTTCTTGTCTAAAGTTGGTCATGTTTGATGAACAACATGACCAAGAGCAACTTGGTGAGGAATGGTTCCTTTCGGCTTAGAGGTTACAGTCTATCACCCAGGTACATATCCAAGGCAAATACTCAAGGCAGATTGCCAGCCGGGTACATGGAAACAAAAAGTAAAACATAAGCGTGCAGAAATAACACTGACTTGCTCCTCTGGCTTGCATGTACATAAATATGTAAATAGATATATTTAGTCTTGCTGTGTAGCCCTGGCTGGCTTGGAAACTGCTATGTATATTATCCTGACTTCCAGCTCACAGAGATCCATCCACCTGCCTCTGCTTCCCAAGTTCTGGGGTTAGAGCTTTGTGCTAACACATCCAGCTTCAGCTTCCATTCTTATTTATCTCAGGCCTACATGACTATGGATGGTACTGCCCACAGTGGACTGGGCCCTCCTACATCTATTAGAATACCCATGGGGCTGGAGAAAAGGCTCCATGGGTAAGAGCTCTTTCAGAGGACTGGGCTTTGATTCTGGTTCTCCGGATGGTAGCTCACAGCCATCTGTAACTCCAGTTCCAAGATATGCTGTGCCTTCTACTGACCTCTGAGGGAACCCGGCTTGTATATGGTGTGCATAAATACATGTAGGCAAAACATTCATACATAAAAATAAAAGAAATCTTAAAAAATGTAAATGCCCATGGACCAATCCCATGGAGGCAGTTTCTCAAGTGAAGTTTCCTATTGTTGTGTGTGTCAAATTGACAACAGAGATTAGCTGTTGTATTTCCTCTATAGAAAATGTGTTTGGCCAAATCCAAGAGCATCCTAAGAATCTTCTCTTCTGACTATTTCCCCCTAAAAGTATTACAGTTTTCTATTTAGAATTAAGTCTTTAAGGCATTTGGAATTACTTTTGAATAAAGTATAAAAGGTAAGTGGTTTGTTGTTTGTTTGTTTGTTTTGGGGAGGGTGGTTCTTGCTTTTGTCTATGGCTATCTAATTATACCAGTACTATATATACTGGTATAGCAGTAGGTTACATAAATGTTCTGGAAAACACATACACGCACATACACACACACAAACACACCACACATGCATGCATGCGCGCGCGTGCACACACACACACACACACACACCATACACAAAATGTTCTGGAAAACACACACACGCACATTTACACACACAAACACACACCACACATGCAAGCGCGTGCGTTCACACACACACACACATACACACACACACCACACAATGTTCTGGAAAACACACACACGCACATACACACAAACACACACCACACATGCACGCATGCGCGTACACACACACACACACACACACGCACATATACACACACAAACACACGCACACACCACACATGCACACACCCACATGCATGCACACACACATACGCACACCACACACACACACACATGCACACACAACATCCCTCCCCACACACATGAGTGGTGAGAACAGGTCTAGCTAACAGAACAAAGACAGAAATTGAAGCCGATGCTGGGGTTACTCAAAGCCGAAGTCTAGTATGAGCTGAGCAATAAGATACTGCTGAAGAGTGGATGTCTGCAGCTGAATTTCTGGAATGAAATGGAGAGGAGGAAGCTGCAGCAACAGGGATCCAGGTCGACACAGCCAGTCAGGACGTCACATTCACTTTCCCCCACTTTCAAGTCTGCAAAGTCATGAAGCCATCCTGCTGTTCAGACCACTGCTGAGCAGCTACAGTGTCCATCAGGGTCGTCTAGCATGTCAACAAGATACATATGACTTTTACGCCCATATGCCACTGACGTGGGCCAATGAGAAGAGAGAGCTAATTTGATTTTGACAGAAAAAGTCCTCACAGAAAATGAAAGGAAGGATTGGGCTTATGCCAAAGATTGCTGTCAGGGAAGCTTCCCCTGGATTTCAAATTAAAATTTAGTCTATTCATTTTACAAAAAAAAAAAAAACAAACAAACAAACAAAAAAAAAACAAACCAAACAAACAAACCAAAAAAAAAAAACAAAACAAAAAACAAACCTTATTTTAGGGTCTTGGTTTAGAATTGACAAGACCTTGTCTCTGTCATAGTGATTTCTGTATTAAAAGAGCAAAAGTCTTTCAACTTCTAAAATATATACCTGTTATTACCAAGAGCTCATTATACTTTCTATGTTTGAGGTCACTTTAAACAATACTATACAAGGTGCGTTCCTACTTTCAAAACGCTCCCGCACACTCAGAAAAGAGGGGTACTGTCTCAATCACTGGTTCGTTAGTAAACTGTACTTTCCAGCTTCAAGCCTATACTTGTAAAAATCCTCCTTCTCAGAGACTGCTGTTCCTTGGAGTTGTTCACCACTTCTGGCTTTGTGCAGTCTTTCTTCCTCGTCTTCCTCAGAGTTCCCTGAGCCTTGAGGGGAAGAGCGTGATACAAATATCCCTCCCTCCGAGGGCTCAGTCTCTCTGTGCTGTCCACTGTGGGTCTCCATGCTAATTACTATTTACTTCAAAGGGAAGCCTCTCTGTCGAGGGTCAGTGATGCACTAATCTACAGGTATAGCAATGTCATTTGGGACTGGTTTCTGCTGTGTTCATCCAGACACAATGAGGCTGGCGCACATATGAATTGTGCCAGCATACATCAGACCTCTACAAGTTCAAACCAGATGAAATTCCAGAACGGCAAAGAATAAATGGGCACAAATGTTCTTCTTTCTTCCTTGTGAAACAAACTGCTCTTTTGCCCAAAGCTCTTTCTGCCTCGATCTCTGCTTCAGTGTTACTTTGGGGTGGGGGCGGGGTGGATTGGGGATGAAGGAAGTCCTGAGGCACCACCACCGAGAAATACCGAGAGAAGGAATTGCTACAGATTAACCTAGAAATACAACCCTGCCACAGAGGACTGTGTGGCCAAATGAGCTTCACTGTAATTAACTTTTCAGCCCTGCAGGCTTCAACCCACTGCTAACTCTGAGAAAACAGTGATTGAATTTGGCTATGTTATGACTTAGAAAAAAATGTAATTTTTGTGGCTTGCCTATATACACTTTCTCCAAGTCAGCAAAACAGACAGTTCATCTGATGCCCCCTTTTCTATACTTTCCTGGTCATAAGAACTACCCGAGACAATAGATGGAACACAGCCTCCTGCCCTGGTCCCATACATCCATCTCTGCAGGGGAGGGCTTCTGAACACCTACCAACTTTCAAAAATTCCTCAAAGGAACTCTATCCATAATCAAGGGAGTTTGTTAATACTGGGGCAATTCAGCTTATGAACACTATAGCATGCATTTCCAACCCCTAAATAGAATAAACACATTGGTAATGGTATTATGCTCATATTATCCTGAGTTGCTGATCCAAAATTCCTAGTTTCCCTGTAACCCTAACTTCTGAGGTATTCATTGAGGCACTGAATCAGCCTCTGTAATTAAACTAGAATGGCTGTTACTGTGCATTCCTAGAAGAAAATAATAGGAGATGTATACAGAGGAGAAACCTGTTTCTTACATAAAGGAAGAAAATGCTTCTCTGGGGGCAATGTCATGAATCTTATGTAAATACTCAGTGGAACTGTTGCAGAGCAGGAGAACCCACTTTACAGACTTGTGCACAGCCTTGGGAAAGCTAAGAAACTTTCACCATACTCACCTTATAAATTTTGTTCAGGATCCTAATCTAGATAATTTCTTAGCACACCAAATTTGCAAACTATGTGGGAATGAAAATGTTGCAAATCTGTGTCATATCAAAACCAAAATCCCCAAGAAATAAAAATATCTCACAAATGCTAATTTAAATGTCTTGAAAACAAGCTCGGAAGGCATTAGATTGAAATTCTACATCGAGAACATGGAACATAATGCCATCTCTGTTGCAAGCATTAAAATTTAACAGTGGTGTCTGCCTTTAATTCCAACCTTTGCGAGGCTAAGGCAGGAGAAGAGCGAGCTTGAGTCAAACTTGGGCTGCAAAGGGAAGTTCTGTTTCAAGAAACAAAAGGAACATACAAAATCATGCACAATACTGCAACAGGATCTCTTGAGATTAAATTGACATCCTTCTATAAAAAGAGTGCGCATAGGAAGATGAGGGAAAACACACACCTGTGCATCAAAGTCTCGAGAGCAGTACAATAATGACATCATCACTTCCCACAGTCGACTTGACTCATGGCCAATTTCTCCCTTAATAGGTCTGCTTGACAGCTTCTTTCTACGTACACTGTGCCAAGCAATTCCCACATATCGGATCACTAAATGATGAACTTGATCCTGTGAAATGAGGGGTTTCAATAACACACAAATCTATTTTTAGGGATATTAATCTTATACAAATGATTTTAATAGCAAAACTTAAGTCCCATACTGCCAATTTTAACTTTCTAAAAGAAAAGTATTCTAGAAAGATGAGTCAATGCTTACAGGTGTATTTCACCCTTCCAGGGGTTCAGTTCTGCCTTCCCAGCCCTTACTTGAGATGGCTCACAACTGCTTATAACTCCAGTCCCAGAGCATCTAATACGCTCCTGTGGCCTCTGTGGGCATTGAACTCCTCTATTTATAAACACACACACACACACACACACACACACACACACACACACACACACACACACAAATAATTTAAAAATATAAAAATAGATCTTTAAAAGAAAGAAAAGGCTACTGAGGGTGTGATGATACATATATTTAATCTTTGAGAGAACATTGATGGACCCAATTTTGTGATGATCTTCTGCAGACAATCACAGCTACTTATCCATCAGGACAGCATTGTCATGCCACTCACAGTGACAGAGTTCACCATGTGAGTTAGAATGGCAAGTGGAGAAGGTTAATTCTACCCATTCTTGAAGATGAAGATAGACAATATAAGGTTCAGAAGTACACAAAAAATGATTTATTTATAGAAATTAGAATAGAGATAAGAATGTATCCTGGTAAATAAGAGAAAATCAAAATTTAAAAAGAATAGGATGAACAGCATCGCAGGAAGATCTGGAGAAATGGAAAATAAAAAAGATTGGGAGGAAATGCCAGCAGAGCAATTTAATCTATGTTAAGCTTAACCTTCAGAGGTGAAAATGCAAAAGCAAATGGTCTGTGAGTATTTTTCTCCCTCATTAATCTGAATTTCAGAGAATGCTCACAGAGAATGCATTTCAAGTGAAGGTTTTTGATCTTACTCACCTTGACAGGGACATTAAGGACAAAGAGTAAGTGTGGAAAAGTAGGGTATATGAGAGATGGTCCATGGCCAGAAGGAAGGAGGGAAGGTAGATTTAGATAAAAGGAGGAAGGTTAGACGTGCATTTGTGGGAACTTTTTGGGTGGTGTAATGTTCTGAATAGAAAATGTACCCCACAACAAACTACTGAATGCCTTAAACCTAACCCAAGAAGGAAGTGAGAGTGAAAAGCTGTGTGGGAGCATGTACAGTGCCGAATATGTTTGGGTTGTGATTTAGTAGAAGGAGACTTAGAATTCAGATATTAAAAGTCCCTTCATGACTGGAAGGAAGAGCTACTGCTCATACACCATAGTGGTGGTGGCCTCTCAAAGTGGATACTCCAAGACTAGGTTTCCGCTTTTATAAGGTCATATTATGTCTTCTAGCAGGGCTGTCTCTGAGGTAGTAAAAGACAAATGTGCATCGCTCCTTCTATGCAGAGATCAGGCCACATCCAGAATGAGTGTGCTAGGAGGGTAGGGCAGAAGCAAACAGGCTCTGGTGTAAAGAAGACAGATCAGTCCCAGAGGTCAGGGTGAATAGTTTTCTACAGGGAGAGGGCGATCAAGAGTGTCTCTGTGATAAAGGCAGGGCCAGTGGGAAAACGATCCTCTAAAACTGGAAGGTTGGAAGGTCATGGTGAGCGTGTAGGGCTTTGCAGTCTGTGAGTTTAGAACTATACACATTCCCAAGGCCCAAGTTCATACTGGCCTTTCAGCTTAATGAGGGAGGGAAAAGACCCCAAGAATGGTTTCCATCACCCAAAACTGCTTTCACCGATGTCCGGGATCAATACGGGGCAGGATAGAGAGCCATGCTCCTGACTCGACATTTTCTCTATTTCCCATCTCACTTTCCTTGACATTTAAGGAGAATCTGGTTAAAAGTAACTATTAATTAGATCCTGGAAAGTGCTGACTATAGGGAAAGACGGAAAAAGCCAGCATGTAGGCTTCCCTTAAATATCACCCAGGCAGATTAGGATTGTGAGCTACCATCAGCAGGGCTCTTTTCAAGGTGTTTGTACCACAACGGGTGTCCATTGCACATTTATTTCATTACTTTTTAATAAAAGGCCATGTGATGGAATAATCTGATACTAGGTGTAATGCTTAAAGATGCGTCAATGAGAGGATGACTTGGCCTGGAGGTTTTGAAACACTATGGAAAAATGGAACTCTTGGGGTATTCTCATTAACTGCTGTGGATAACCACGGCTTTGCCCAATCTGCAAAGTATGCAAATGGAAGAGTCACAGAAATGGTTTTTGGAACATGGAAAAAGTAGACTTATGATTTTTTTTTTCTGCCAGCACAGTCTATTAGCATTTAATTTCATTTTCCCCTGAACTCTTAAATACTATCATTCAGAACTGATGGGGGAACTAGAGTACACTGTAGGTGCATTGCTTTGTGGTCAAATATCTGTTATCTTTGAAGGCTTTCTTCTTTCACACACACACACACACACACACACACACACACACACACACACACACACACACAGCATATGGCCTCAGACCTGCCAGAGTGGAAGCTGCCTTACATACTGTGCCTCTGATGGCTTCATAGCACAAGAGATTTCATAGCTCTTCCCAGGGACCAGTGTCCTGACCTTAGGGAGGGGAACGGCAGGCTCTGAAAATGGCCCATTGCACATCTAAGCAGTTTTTTATTTTGGCCTAAGGTGGTGAAACGCAACAAATATCACCATGAATTCACCACGTCTCTCACATGGTGGTTTAGAATGTTTTTATGTCTGCCCTGATTCTTAATTTTTCTAGTCCCTCAGCAAAGTATCACCAAATTGAGCCTTTTGATAGAATGAGATGTTCTCCAAATTACCGTTTCCAAATGTTGTTGCTCAACCAAGGGTGAAGACACTTAGGAAAAGATGCTCATTGACCAGTCAAATGTAAATGTTTAATGATTCAGAAAGGAGAACAGCTTGCCTTAATTTACCACAGTCTTCCAGCAGTGTGACTGCCTCAAGCAATGGAATAAGAGACGTTCTAGCCAACTGAATTTTTTAAACAAAGGAAAAGAAAAAAAAAACAAACTAGTGATATGCTCTTTTCTATACCTTAAATTGTGTCAAAACATAGGAGAGATGTGCAGAATGGCTTTGATGAATCCAAACCAATAAAGGGGCCAGTGACAGGGTTCTACCAACAAGCTAGTGACAGAATTTTTGAAATGTTGTCTATATATATGTTAGTTAGAAATGTATTGTGTTCTTACAGCACTTTTTCTACAATCCAAACATACAGCCTTGCTTGAGTATTTTAACCTGTGCTTCTAGAGGATTCTTGCTTATAATCCCAAACTCACTAGGACATGCAATTCCAAACCAACCTCAAGCAGTAGTTTGTAGAAATACATTTATCTGCTTCTCATCTCAGACAGATAGTTTTGTAGATCCCACGGGAAGTTCACTCTGAGAGACAGAGCAATTGAGTACAGCAAACACTAAAGTAGACTCTTTTTCCCCTTCTATGAAGGAATATGGTCTCCTCAAACTAACTCAAAAATATATTGGAGGCTTCATGCTTGCCTGTGGTTCTGCTCTGCTTTGCTGCATTTTATAATAAACATTCTGGTTAAAAGACTGAATTCTGATGAAGTGACATGATGTTGCATGTCACATGTTAGCCACTAAAGGTCTCTGTTTTCATTTGAAGTACTCTAGAGCATGAGATCCCATCATAGTCTGTGAGAATTGAAATATAACAGGAATTTTGACATGGACTGCCTGCAAGCCACAAAGAACAGCCACAATGTCAACAACCGGACCTCTGACCAAACATTCTGAAGCTATACCCTGAAAACGTAATGTAGAGTATTCTGGTTTGGGGGCCGTGGCTTGGGAAGATGATGTGTTTTTTAGCAATAATACAGCATGGGAAAGCAGTGAGTGCTGAATCTTTGGCTCCCTTTGCTTCCCCTGACAGATGAGAAGACTCATGTGCAAGGCAATGTGCTTTGCCTATACGTGAGCAGGACCGAGACTTGAATGAGAAGATCTCTAAGAAGGGTTTGTAACTGTAATCTATGTCATTTTGCTTCAGAATGTGTTATACCACTGCTGTAAAAGAATTCCTTAACAACATCTATTTTAGTGATTAAATGGACCTCACAAGTCAGTTTTCTTAATTTATAGTAAAATTAATACTACAGTAACAAAATGCTGTTCCTGGAGAACTGATTGCTCTAGAATGGATTGGCAGAATGTGTACACAATTTCACTTCTGAAAGTTGATAGATATAGGCACATCCTAATGTTTAGGAGAAAACAGAAATATTCCTAGTTAGTGATGCCCGTGTTTTGTTTGTGTTTAGAAGTTAGGTGGTGGTTATTTATGATTGAGTAACACTGATATCGACAAGCCTGGTGTTCTAGTACTAAGAAAGCGCCTATATAGTGTTAGAGTTTTATGGAAATAGTAAGATTTGGAGATGAGTGATGGAGATTGAATTGGTGCATATAGTTCATTTCAACTATGACTTTTTGTTGTGTTGAGAGTTTCTCTTTCTTCTGACTAGTTGAATATTGTTTATATCTGTGTTATTGTATTTTAGAGTAATTTAACCATTAGCCAAGGTCATTTCCATTCTGTTCATTTCATTAAACTCAACCCTGTGCTTAGTATTTCCTTTATCTATGTGCATTACCTCAAATCTCTGATAAAGGCTACAGAATATATTTAAGTGAGAACAAACTTTAAAGAGAATTTATTTCTCTATTTACTTTTCTCTGTTGGGAGTTCCCTTTAGCTATTGGATTGCACAGATCCATAGTTCTTATATGGCAAAGAATAATGACTTATTTTTCATTTAAATAGGTTGATTGATGATCTTGGCACTGAAGTTCATACAGTTTAAATGCAGGACTGTAAAGGAATGTGCTCCATCTGCACAAAGTAATTTTACTCATAAATAGAAATTTTCTAGATAGAGGAAAGGTGTGCTAGCATTAAAGTTATAGGCTCCTTTTGCAACAAAGTCTGTGCTGGCATGGGGGAATGTTGTCCAGTCATGGATAAACATGAGTTATGATCATTAGGGCAAAAGCTGGAGAAGTAGAGAAAAAGGGGGTGGGGCAGAAGATTGGCAGTGCTGAGAGAATACACGGATGAAACAGAACATCCTCTGATATTATCAGCCTTGGAGATTATATGCAAACCATATCAAAAATGGCTTTCAGGAAAATTAAGTATCTTAATTATAAAACTAAATTGGTATGGGGAGACCAAGCCTGTATGGAATGATGAAGTGTCATTACAGAAAGTGACAGAAGGAAGAACTACATTGTCCCAATGATGTTGGTGTTTGTGGGTCAGTAACTGAAGCACTCCCCTGTGGGCACATTCTGAAGAAAGCCTGTGCACTAGGAAGTGGCTGTGACTCTCAATAGTGACATTTCATGAAAGAAACTTTCAAAAGAAGAGGTCCCACAGGAGGCGGCAGGGTTTTCAGAATGGGGGGTTAGCATCTGACATTTGGGGGATTTTGGAGTCCTCACAGGAAGAAATAATGTTCAAATAAAGAAGAAAATGATGTTGTAATCCAAACTAACTATTCCAGAGTCTGTGGGAACTGTCAGAATAGACTATGAAGGAAAGTTTATCTTCCCTCTTTCTTCAGGGATCATCCACCACTCAGCAGGGAAAGGGAAGATCAGTCTGATTGAGGGCTCAGAAAGGGCTGGTATGACTGACAAGCTACACTCCAATTACCATTCAGTAACCTCTTGGTAGGAAAGGCTTACATCACAAGCTAAAAAGGAGCTTTTTTTTCAGAACCACGTGGGTTTAATGCCATAGTGGTGCTCACTTTAGGGATATTATTCAACTATAGACCCCCATCTTCTTAGCCACAGACTAAAAACAAAACAACACAAGCCATGGAACATTTTTGAAAATCTAATGTGCTAAACTACACAGCGCCAGTCCCAGTGCTGGACACAGGAAACTGAAGTTTGCTGAATGTCACAGTTTTACCTAAAAAGGTAAAAACATATTGCTTGCTCTCTTGTTTTTGAATCCTCTATTATCTGTCTTTGATCCAAGATTCATTTGTATGTCAATATATGTCAATAGGTCGTAACCCCTATATTATTGTTTTATCATTTTAGTATATATTTCTGGAAAATATTTTAATACTAATATATTTTCTGCTTTGGAATAAACAAACAAAGCTAAGAAAAAATATAAAATTTTAGCAAAGCCATAGTATAAAGATTATAAAGAAAATAATGTCCAGACATGAGACTGGAACATGTGTGAAAGGAGATGGAAATAAGTGTAGCTAGCATGGACCATGCATGCACTCCCCACAGAAGCACCAGAGAGCCTCAGTTGGCTTGGTTCTTGTTAGCATAAACTACTGTGTCATAAGATCTCCAGTGTTTCAAGACAAACAAGAGACACAATTTAAAAATCATTACTATTGTGTACATGTATGTGTGTATGCATGATGTATGCATGGTGTGTGTGTATACATGATGTATGCATGGTGTGTGTATGCATGATGTATGCATGGTGTGTGTATACATGATGTATGCATGGTGTGTGTGGTGGGGAATGCATTCTCTCCTATCTGTACAGGGGTCCTGGTGATGGAACTCTGATCCTTAGACTTCCACGGCAAGCGCCTTTACTTGCTGAGCCACGACACAAAAGGACACAATTTTCAGGGTATCCAGGGAGAGGAATCTGTGAGCAGCAAGTAAAACAAAGGAAAAAACTGTTAGCTAAAAAATAAACAAACCAAGAAAACCTCTTGGTAAGTGCCATCTAGTGGTAAAAAATGTAATTAATAGACAAAATTCTGTTTTCAAAGTAATGCTAAATATCAGACGGTGATAGATATATTCTGACTAATTTTAAAGTAATTAATCATAAGTGGAATTTGGTGGCTTTGAAAGCCTCTTTAGTCACATGGAGTGGTACCATGTTGTTCTGGTTAGCTTCCTTTTCACCTTGGGAAGAGAGACTCAATCACCTCCGCCATATTTGCCTGCATCCATGTCTGTGGAGCGTTTTCTTGACTGCTAGTCGGTGTAGGAATGCCAAGTCCACGATCAGATGCACCATCTCCAGGCTGGTAGCTCCAGGCACATAATACTTTGCAAAGTTCAATATTAAATAATATATTTATTTTACCTAGAAAGTAGAAATTCATAGAAGATTTTGGTTTGGGGTGTGGTTTGTTATCTCCCTATTTTAGCTTTGAATTATTTGGCCCATGGCAAGGCAACTTAGAGGCAGGCAGGAAATCCAAGCATAGATACAGGGGAAGGAGGGTGGAGTCAGATGGAGAAGCTGCAGTCTGCTGCTTTAGGAAGCAAAATGTTATAGAAAATAGGCAAAGCCATGGAGCCATGTGGCAATACATGGATTAATAAGAATGAGTTGAGTTAAGTTATAAGAGTTATCCTGTAATGAGCCTGAGCCATAGGCCAAACAGTTTGTAATTAATATAAGCCTTTGTGTGGTTCTTTGGGACTAAGTGGCAGTGGGACTGTGGGTCTGGACTTTGGGGCTGGGCCGGGCCAGAAACTTTTGGCTACAGCAAGCAGAACTCTATGTTCTAGGCTAGCCTGATTTACATAGTGAGTTCCAGGCAAGCTAGTGCTACACAAGGACACCCTGTGAAGGGGGAAAAAGGAAAAGAAAGGAAGGAAAGAAGGAAGGGAGGGAGGGAGGGAAGAAGGAAGGAAGAAAAGAAGAGAAACTCAGGAAAGTAATAATAACCGCATTCTGCCCCATCACATTGGCATAACCTCCACTTATTTAAATCTTCCTCCATTTTGATAAACAATAATTTATTGTTAGTGTTCCATTTAACACATTGTAAATTATTCTGAATAATTTAATACATTAAATTATGTTTTCAAAGATTATACCTGCTATTTATTGCTGGAATATGGAAACAAGACATTAAAAGTGAGGAATCGACATACCCACTTGATATTTAGAAAAATATTTTATTGGCAATGTGGAAAAGATGTGGAAACAACTTTTAGAGAACGCCAATTTATTAAGCTTCTATACAAAGCAAATCACTACCAATAATGAATTAAAATATAAAAGCAAATAAAATAGAAACATAATTAGAAGAGATAGAACTTTCAGTCTTGTAGATGGCACAGAAAATAGTTATTTGGTTAATTGAATGTCTTGAGGGATTATAACAGTATCCACAAATGGAGAAGAGAACTCGGGGTTTGAGTGAGGATAAATGCCCCAAACTGATATCATTGATTTTAAGAAGTTTGTGGAGTCTCTCTAGTCTCTCTAAATCTACTGTGATGTATGAGTTTAATGTGAGGATACCATCAAGAGATAACGGGAGGTAAAGACATAAAAGTTGGGTAGATTACTTAACAAACACAAAGGGAGAGACTGATCAGATGTACAATTCCTCATGTGCCAGTGTTTTAAAATGGGTACCAGGAAATTTGCAGGCAAATAGATGGAACTAGAAAAAAAATCATCTTGAGAAAGATAACCCAGACCCAGAAAGACAAACATGGTATGTGCACACTCATAAGTGGATATTTGTGTGCAATAGAGGATAACTATGTTACAGTTCACAGACTCGGAGAGACTGGGTAACAAGAAGGGTTCATGGAGCAGGAGCACCCAGATCTCCCTGAATAAATGGGAAAGAAGAGATTTCACCAGTGGACTGAGGGTAGGTGGGAACAGGAACATGAGGGATAGGTTGGGGAGGTGGAGGAGGAGAGTATTTAAAGATAATACTAGAAAGGGGGGGGCATTTTGAGGTCAGGTAAAAAACCTGGCCTGTAGGGACTTAATAAAAGCTCCAAAAGTTTCAGAGACATCAGAGGGAATCTACCCACAGTCTATGTAGGGATTTAATAAAATCTCCAAAAGTTTCGGAGATATAGGAGGATCTAACCAGTCAGTCTAGGAGGATAAGAGAGTGGTGATTCACACCTTCAATCCCAGCACAGGGAGTATCCTGGGAGTGGTGACCTAGGCCCTTAATCCCAACTGAGTTGGAGGTCATTTTCGTTTACAGAAGGAGTTCCAGGCTCCCAGGCAGGCAGTGGTGGGGCCACCCTTAACTTACCAAGAGAGTATTTAAGGCAGACATAGAAAGACAGAAGGAAGGAAGCCAAGAGAAGCCAGGCTGAGGAAGCTGGAAGACATCTGGGTAAGATCTGACTGTGGTATTTACTCTCTCTAATATCTCCGACTTTCTCAGAGATCTATCCCTGAGTTTCATTTATTCGTGCAACACTGGCCCACAGAAATCTCCCCCAGGAATCTACAAGGATTTTCCCACCTAGTGTTGCAATGGGGTTTCTTGGTCCTGGGCGGCCAGAGGCCCAGACCCACAGACCTGCTGCGCCAGACCCATTAGCCGCCTGCTGCTGCTACTCAGCCCCCCAGAAATGACTCAGACACTTATATTAACTTCATGTTGTTTGGCCTATGGCTCAGGAACATTGCTAGCTTGCTCTTACATCTTAAATCAACCCATTTCTATTAATCTGTCTGCCACATGGCCCGTGGCTCACCTGTGTTTCTCAAATGTTGCTCCTTTGTGCTTCGGGCTTATCTGCCTGACTCCACCCTGCTTCTCTTACCTATGCTTTGATTTCTCCTGCTACTTCTTCTATGGTGCCTGTCATGGCCCAAAACAGCTCCTTTATTTAAAGATTGATATTCACAGCATACAGAAAAGCATTCCCACATCAACCTAGGACTCCTAACAATAGCCGATACATAGCCTGACATGGCCATCTTCTGTGACCAGGCTAAGACTTCAAGTAGAGGGACTGGGACACTGACTCAGCCACATGACCTTGGACCCACAGTCTGTCCTGTCTATAGGATCTGTTGGGGTTGGTACCTAGCCCAATTATCATCAAGGAGGCATCATCAAGCTACTGATGGAAACAGATGCACAAACTCACAGCCAAATATTAGGCAGAATTTTAGGCATCCTAAGGATTTTAGGAACCAGAGAAGTCAAGGACAGACATCACAAGAAAAATCACAGAATCAACTAACCTTGCCTCATAGGGGCCTCATAGAGACTGAACTGACAACCAGGGAGCCTGCATGGATCTGACCTATGCGCTCTGCATATGTGCTACAGTTGTGCAGCTTGGTCTCTTGTTGGGCTCCCTACCATGGAAATAGGAGCTGTTTCCAACTCTTTTACTGGCTGTTGGGACCCTACTTGTCATGCTGGATTGCCTTGAGTATCCTCAATACACGTTTGTTGATATTCATGGAAGAACTGGCCTTTCCTAAACAGAAATGGAGGAGGAGAGTATTCGAGGTAGGAGAACAGGGGTGTGATGGGAGGGGGGGGGCTGAGAAGAGAGGGGAAGAAAAACTGCTAAATTAATTAATTTAAATAAAACACTGAGCAGATAAAACTGATCAAAAGATAAAGTGTTTGGCTTTTAAAACTACAAAGGAAATACAAGAGAGACAGAAATATTTATTCATCTATTTACTTCACTGTAGATTTCAAGTATACTGCCAAGTACATAGTAAGATACTTATCAAGCACTAGGTAATGGAGTCCCCCATTCATCCTGCCCATTTCTTATGGTATAATATTTTTATATATATTATCTTGGTAGCAGACCGCTGGACTGAGATTTTGGTGAGGTTTCAATAATAGGTTTCATAGCTTCCCACTTTCTTTGTAGAATTATCTGAAATTGATGGTCAATCTTTCATGCTTCTATGTAAGCCATCAGTCCCGCTTGTGTTAATTCTGCTCCACTGCACAGTAAGCACAATGTAACAGAGAGTCTGTTGTGCAAGGCAGATTCATGAATATCTGCTCATACTCAGCGCTCTATGTCAAAAGTTGAGTGTTACTTCAAGGTATCAATGATATAACGAGTATCCTACATTTTCAATTCAAGATAAGTTGTATACTAACTTTAAAAAGCCAACAATAACCTTAGACTAGAAAAGAGCTTGAGGTATAAACCTAACACTTGGTTTTCTGCCATCCCAACCTCATAGTTTATTCCCATGTCCTCGTTCATTTTAGCCTCACTAGGTTCTCGCAGTGTTTTAATTTATTCCTAACCCCAATCCCCATAGGGGTAAAGTGAACCTGTTTTCATTAGCTTTCTTTCAGGACAAGATGTTGGACAGCAGCCATGTTAGTAAAAACATTTGGTGGAAGAGGTAGATATCTCCTCAAGGATCCAGCAATACCACTGTTGGGTATATACTCAGAAAATGCACATTTGTACCCCAAAGGCATTAACTCAACTATGTTCATAGCAGCATTATCCATAATAGCAAAAACCTGGAAACAGCCTAGATGCCCCTCAAATGAAGAATTGGTTGAAAAATTGTGGTACATCTACACAATGGAGTACTACTCAGCAGTTAAAAAAAGATATCCTAAAATTTTCAGGCAAATGAATGGATTTGGATAATATCCTTCTGAGTGAGGTATCATAAGCCCAGAAAGATAGGCATGAGATGTACGTACTCATTAGTGGATTTTAGACCAAAAGCAAAGAATACCCAAGCTGCAAACCCCAACCTCTGAACAGCTTGGGATCAGAAGGAACTTAAAAGAGACATCCAGAGATTCATCTAGGAAGAAAAAATAAAGATCACCTTAGCAATTGGGATCATAATGAGTTGCAACCAAGAAGAGATGCGAACAAATCGTAAGAGAAGGAGATGGTTGAGTGAGAGGAGCAACAAAGAGAGATATAGAAAAAGATGGATATCTTGATAGAGGCAGCCAATGTGGGGTTGGAAAGACACTGGGTGTTAGGGAACCCTGAAGAACTCACAGGATGTCCCTGGCTAGGTCTCCAACCAATAGTGGAGAGGGTACCTAAATAGGACTTCTCCTATAATCAAATGAATAATCATTCTAAGGGTCATCACAGAACCTACATCCAACAATGAGAGGTGGAAGCAGAGATCCATAGCTGAGCATTGGGCTGGGGCTGAGCTCCTGGTCCAGCTGAGAGCAGGAGAGTAGAGTCTGTATGAGCAAGGAGAGGGATCATGAGGAAAATTACCACAATAATGGCTAGCTAGAGCTCTGGAGGACTCACCGTATCAAGAACAGCCACAGGGGAACCATCAGGAAAAGGAACTAGGCCCTCCAAGGGTAGGCAACTGTCCATTGGCATGGGCAGTATGTGGAGCCTAGAGGGGTGGGATCAGACTGTGTTCCTGAGCGTGGGCTGGCACCTTGGAGCTCATTCCCTGCAGAGGAACAACTAGTCCAGCCTTGACTTTGGGATGAGGAAATTGGACTTACCTGGAGTAAATGTGCCATGCTGAGCTGACCCACCTTGGGTCTTCTTGCACTTTTGGGGGGAGAGGATGGGGGGATGGGGAGGGGTGAGGCCGAAGGCTGACTGGGGGGATTGGGAGGAGGGAAAGGAGGGGAGCAGGGGGATACATGGATAAAAAATGACTTTTTATTAAAATAACTTTTGAGTCTCATGTTTTTGTTCAGGATAAGTGGGTTCTAGACAAGTCACCTTTTTGGGCCATGAGGTGCTGTCATTCTCTCGCTGCATTTTCATTGCTGAAGAGATCATGATTTTCCGCCGCTGCATTTTAAAATAATGGGTTCAGGGAGGCTCCTGAGAAATAAAGGAGTTGATGCGAAACGTCATTCGAACAACAACAAAAAGAGTGGGGAGCAGAATATCAGAAGAATAAATCTATTCGAAAGTGTAGTCTTGGAGTTTCTATTGCTGTAATAAAATATGCTGACCAAAAACAACTTGGGGAGGAAAGGGTTTATTTGTCTTGCATCTACACATCGTAGTTCATCATAAGGGAAGTCCTGGCCGAAACTCAAGGCTGAAATCTGGAGGCAGGAAGCAAAGCAGAGGCCATGGAAGGATGTGATTTACCGACTTGCTCCACCATGGCTTCTCAGCCTCTTTCCTTTAGTATCCAGGACCCCAACCTGGGATGGAGGGCACTTCCCCCAGTGGCCTGGGCCCTCCCACATCATCCCTGAGGACAGCCCTCTTTCCTTTAGTATCCAGGACCCCAACCTGGGATGGAGGGCACTTCCCCCAGCGGCCTGGGCCCTCCCACATCATCCCTGAGGACAGCCCTCTTTCCTTTAGTATCCAGGACCCCAACCTGGGATGGAGGGCACTTCCCCCAGCGGCCTGGGCCCTCCCACATCATCCCTGAGGAAATGCCCTACAGACTTACCTACAGGCAGTCTGATGGAGGCATTCCCCCCCCCCCCTGAGGTTCTTCTTTCAAAATAACTCAAGGTTTATGTAAAGCTGACAAAAACAACCAGCACATCATGACACTGTGGCCCAATGACTACGTATAAACTCAGGGAGCAGGACATAGAACTCAGAAGTAAACCTGCATGTCTCTGTCAAACTGATTCTCACCAAAATCTTGACAGTCATTGAAGGGAAAAAGTATTATTTTAACAGGTGGTGCTGGGGAAACTAGATTTTAAAAAGTGAGAACTGATCTTTCCTCACACAAATTCAATTTTAACTCAAAAAATGATCAAGTGTGTAAGAGTTAACACTGAAAAACTTTTAAAATTCAAGAACTAGTATTAGTCTTAGAATTGGCAATATATGCTTTTGAAAATAAAATAAAATGTATTCATTTATTGTGTGCGCGTCTGACCCTATGTGCGTCGTCTATTGTGTGTCTGACCCTATGTGTGTCATCTATTGTGTGTGTGTGTCTGACCCTATGTGTGTCGTCTATTGTGTGTCTGACCATGTGTGTGTTGTTTATTGTGTGTGTCTGACCCTATGTGTGTTGTTTATTGTGTGTGTCTGACCCTATGTGTGTTGTTTATTGTGTGAGTCTGACCCTACATGTGTTGTTTATTGTGTGTGTCTGACCCTATGTGTGTTGTTTATTGTGTGAGTCTGACCCTACATGTGTTGTTTATTTTGTGTGTGTCTGATCCTATGTGTGTCGTCTATTGTGTGTGTGTCTGACCATGTGTGTGTTGTTTATTGTGTGTGTGTCTGAACCTATATGTGTGTACTATGTATGCGCAGATGCCCAAGGTAGCCAGAAGAGGTTATTTGATCTCCCGTTACTAACTCTGTGGCTGCTCAGATTCTTATAAATGACACAAAAAAGTAATCAAGAGAAAGTGGATTAATTGATATTTATCAAAATAAAATAGTTTTTTAAAAAAGAAAAATTATCATCAAAGTGAACAGAATGCAAGAAAATATTTCTGAGCCTTCTATCTGGAAGATTTAGTGTCCAGATTAACCATTAAAAACTCCTTCCCTTATCAAAAACATACAGGCAATTGTCTCAGCATGTTCAAGTGACCTGAGCAATGATTTTGGTATTTTTTGATGTGTGCGTATATATTATGTGTGCATGTAAATGTGCATTAACATGTATGGGTGCACATGTGTGTGGTTATATAAGCTTTTGGAGGCCCCTAGTTGGCATTGTGTGTCTTCCTTCGTCATTTTCCATTTTATTTATCGGGGTAGGGTCTCTCAGTTAAACCCAGAACTCGGCGATTGACTAGGCTGTCTATCCCACCTTCTCTGAGTACTGGGATGAGAGGGAGCCCTTGCAACAGCCTGGCTGTGGATGTGGGTTCTGGGAAGCCACACTCCAATCCTTATGCTTGGGTGACAAGTGTTTTACCCACAATCATCTCCCCATTCCAATTTCAGGGAATTTACAAGCAACGGAAATTTATTACTTCTAGTCTGGCAGTTTTTCAGTCCACAGTCAAGGGACCAGCAAATTCTATGTCTGGTTAAGGTCTGTTTCTCATTGATGCTGCCTTTCATGTGTTCTCACCAAGATTCGAGGTCATTTCCCTCAACCTCTCATGAAAATTGAATCCATCCATGCGGGTGGAGCCACTACAACTCAATCACTTTCTCAAAGACTCCAACTGTCTTTTTTTCTCACATTTTTATTTATTCTTTGAGAATTTCGTGTATTTTGACTTTATTTCTCTTTTCCTCCACTCCTCCAGATATGTTTACCTCTTCACTATCTACCAAACTTTATGTCCTTTATTTTTTCTTAAACCCATTAAGTAATTTGGCCTGTCCATGTACTCTATGATGTTTGCCCTTCACTGAAGCATGGAAAACCTACCAGGGGCTTTAATAGAAATTGACTCTCCCTTTACCAACATCTATAAATTTTGTCCAGATTTAATCTTGCATAGGTGCTATGCATACTATCTCAGTGCTTGCGAATTGATATGCGCAGGCACCCTGCTATGTCCAGAAAAGAGTTTCTGTGTGTAGAAGACTATTTACTGTCTCTGGCTCTTAAAATTTTTCTGTCTCACCCTCCTTTTTAAATGATCCCTACGCCTCAGGAGAAGAGGAATTTTTATATACAGGGTGGTAGAGATATTCTGCTTAGGACTGAGAATTCTTCAGCTTCTTTTTCTTTGCATGTCGGCCAGTTGTAAGACTCCAATATTTAATTCTACTTAATATACGCCATGTGAGCAACAGGTTCCTAAATCAATCTTCAGACCATAGCACAACCTAAATTTTAAAAAAAAGAGTCTGGTACTTGAGTGTCTACCTCTCTACAGAGGATATTCACATGACAAAGTAAACACCAAGGTGTTCAATGTCATCACCTAGTAAAGACACAAATCTAAACGCCCTGGAATACCACTTCGTGTTCACTAAGATGGCAGCAATCAGGAAAAGTGGGGAGGGGGGGTATTGGTGAGGCTGTAGAGATGGAAAAGGTGCAATGGCAGCATAAGACACTTGTGAGCCTAAGGAGGACAAGTAATCTGCGAGCTTCTGTCAGGAGATACGGTGAGCTGCAGTGTGGATAGACATAAACTCTGTGTCCCTTGCTACAGTCAAGATTATCACCAATTCTAGGCATTTCTATTTACATGTCATAAACCTAAATTCAAGTGGGCTCAATAATCTCATCATCTCTTCAAATTCTTGGTAAATTATATATCCTGTCATTTAAATGCTATATTTGCTTTGATCTTACACAGCTGTGCCCCACCAGAACCTTTATCGTGCCTTGAACACTAAGGTAATGCTGTAGATAAATGGCTAACACTAAGGTAATGATGTAGATAAATGGCTGAGTTTAAAGAGGAGTTCATGTCTTTCTAATGAGACTGGAGGAGGAAACGAATTCTGAAAATAGTATATTTTCATGGAGTAAGTCTTCCCCTCTCTGCTCTCATGCCTGTGTGGGCTTCCTCTTAGCCTCTCCTTTTATTTTCCTTTCATGTAAGGGCAGAATGATGTCCTTATAAATCAGATTGGCCACTGACACCATGCCCTTGATTTGTCTTTTTAAAACTTACTGTCAAGCCAAGTCACTTTTATGTATATGGAGTATTTATCTTCAAGTATTTGTTATATGAGGAGAAAATGAACTAGGCAATATACCAGGAGGTGCATCAAAGTATTGCTCACAGGTCCTGAGTAATGTCTTCACTGGGCAGAGAAAACTTGAGTGACTGGAGATAGAATCAAAAGATATGAGCTAATACAATTTTCAAAGTCCAGGTAAGAACCATAGACAATTGCTGTCTGTCTTGCCCCAACTCTCCTCATTAGCATAAATTAACACCTCTGCTAATGTAAGAATATCTGACCCTACCCTTGTAATCTATACACATCATTTTTTAATAACTCAACACACTCAATCCCAGGTTTATTTGCAATTTTAGTATTTTAAATCTATTCTTTAATCTCATTAAACTCCTCATATATGAATATATAATCATAACAGGAAACTTAATTGCCACCTGACATAGTGTTAGTCTTCACACTGGCCCAGGGAAGCACAAAAATCAAGACACTTGAAGGAGGAGGGATACCATGGTAGAGCAAGTGTAAGGTGCAAGCTCCACAGGAGTTCATGGCCTTGCTTTTCATTAAGCAGTGCTTATATGGCTTGTCTGTCCTGCTGCATTAACAGTAACCACAGATGTGTGATTATAAAGAACAAAGCCACAGGTGAGCAAAGGCGTTCAGAAGATGAAAAGTATCACAGACAACAAGGTACAGGGATCCTCTTGCAAAGGACAGAGCACCATGGTCCTGTTCCAAGGCATCATGGGGTCTTCCTCCACTGATTCATTTGGAAAAAACCATATACGTGTATAGATATTTTACTCAAAGCTTAAACATCTACACATATATATGTATATTTATTATTCAAATTTTTTAAATCACCATTGGTGAGAGATAGAAGCTTCCAAAGAATTAAAGACACTACCCATGGGGGAAAGGGGAAAAAGGGGAAAGGAGAACGAGGCATACTTTGTAGTCCCACTTGAATCCTACTGCTCTGTTTGAAGTGTAGGTGCCTGCACACATGCTAGTTTCTCCTCGAGATGATGAGGACAGAGATGCTACCACCAAGACAGCCCCATGTGGAGAGAAGGCACTCGTAAGAAAGTAATGACTTGTTGAACTATATCGAGTGTTGTGTGATGGCGTTGTACCTAGGTTTAATCTCTTTCTCTCAGCCCTGCTATGCTGATGTACAGGCTGTCATTAAGTTGTTGAATGAAAAGTAGATAATCACTGGGTACAGGTCTTATACCTTCTCCTCCAAATGAGTCTTGGCTACAAGAAGTGAATCTATTCTCACAATTTTTATTCTTTAGTCTCAGGTTTGATTCTGATGACGGTTGGAGACTTTGTAACCAAAGATGATTCTTCTAACTAACAAAAATCTTAGAATTGATGGAAGGGACTCTAAATAGCAACCACCTCACGAAGGCCGCAAAGACTGGTAATTTGGAGGCCAAAAGGTTGTCTTACTTCCTTTAAGGAAATTTTTGGACAAAGAGGCAACATTTAAACAGATCTCTGGAACTCCAAGTCAATGGCATGTTTCAGAGTGATCAAATTTAACATGGTTTGAGGTTTTGCAGTAAAATCTCATCTGATGCTAAGCAAAAAATGAAAGTCCCTGTCCAGAGCCTTGGAAAGAATGTGAACTCACAATATTGAAAAATAGGTTAAAGTAAACCAAAGGAAACAGAGGCTAGGATGGAGACCCTGCCAACACAGAATCAACTGGCACAGAGAGCCATACACATTATCATTTTCCCAAACATCCTCTCTTGTGGAAGCCAGTGTTACCACTAGGCCTGCCAAAACCATGTGATCAGCCATTAATAACAAACTCAGGTCAACCATGTCCTGTGAACATCCTCTTAACCCTTAATCAAAGAATAGTAGGCAGCATGCTTATTTGTGGGAGTAATTTGAAGACTTGGGGTAACCTATAAGAAATCCCAAGGAGTAGCTTGCTTTCAGGCATCATAAAATCAGCTTATGGAATGGCCTGGCACTCTTATGGTTTATGTTCAGCCATTTAGGGAGGCAAGTACCATTTCAACTTGTCTCTGGAAGCTCAAATATAGTTCCATGAAAAGAAACGAGGCTGAATATTAATATTCTCACAGTAAGGGTTGACAGCTAAAAACCATCCTCTGCAAACATGTGATATAAACTAACACACCATCCCTCAGATGCCATTTTGCTTTCTCCAGGCAAAAAATATAGATATATGTCATAATTCAATTTTATGAACAGCTCCATTTTACAAAGTTTTTTTTTATACTTAAAGCAAAGTCAGAGTGGCTAAGTACTATTTCATTTAGTGCAAGGGCATTATGAGATTAAGCATTCATTTTCCATAAATGCCCATGTTATTCCTTGGGAGAATCCATGCCAAATTTTACTTGGGCATTGAAATACACACTCATTGCATGAATCATAATTGGTATTGATAATAAAACCCAGAGCCAGATATTAGGGCAAATGTTTTAGAGAGATCTCTGCCTCTGCCTCCAAATGCTAAGATTAAAGGCCTGTGCCACCACTCCCTGATCAGAGAGACAGAGGACAAGCCACAGCTACTTCTCACTATGCCAACTTCTCAGATGAAAGGGACAGATCCTGTCTCCTCCCACCTCACATTCCTTTCTCTGCCCAGCATATCACTTCCTGTTTCAAACTTCCCAGTGCTGGGATTAAAGGTCTGTGTGCTTTCAAGTACCTGAAGCAGCAGCATGGGATCCCAAATGCTGAGATTAAAGGTGTGTACCATCACTTCCTGGCTCTCTCCTGGATTGAATCAATCTCGAGAAGCCCAGTGTGGTCTTGAACTCACAGATACCTAGATGGATCTCTGCCTCTGCCTGGAATGCTAGGATTAAAGCTGTGTGCCACCACTCCCTGAACTCTATGGCTAACTCTGTGACTGTCTCTGTCCTCTGATCTTCAGGTAAACTTTATTTCTTTAGCGCCTATAAAATATGTCACCACACATATTCCTTAAAAGATTTTTATTTGAGGTAAAGTAGACATAAATTTTGCCATCTTAATTATTTTCAAGTGCATGGATGGATGTTTAAACATAGCTTATTTAGGGAAAACAACATGAATATTCATCTCCAGCACTGTTTTCACCTTGAAAAATATGAACTCTATCTACCATGAAGAGTCACTATCCATTCTCTCTTCATTAGCAACTTATACCACCATTCTACTTTGCTCTTGCCTCTACCTATTTCATATAAGTAGCATATTATGTTCTTTTGTAACCATCTGATTCAGAAATGTGGATAAACCCATAAAATTTTAAATGAGACCAAAAGAAGATAATAGGCACAGAGCACATTTGTGAATGTGAGTGTGTGTGTGTGTTTGTGTGTGTGTGTGTGTGTGTGTGTGTGTGTGTGTGTCTGTCTGTCTGTCTGTCTGTCTGTCTGTGTATAAGGACACAATGAAAGCAAAAGTAGAGAAGAGGGGCTTGGGAAATTAGGATAGAGAGAATGAACTATGACATACTTTGATTAAAAATGCTGCTAGAGATACCTAAAACTTTATGTACTGATTTTAAAAATAAAAATTATATTAAAAATATCTCCAAGATTCATCTATACTAAAGCAAATGTTAGAATTCTATTTCCTTAAAAAGATGATATATATATATATGTATATTTGTGTACACACACATATATATGTATATATTATATATAATTTTTACTAATCAGCTGTTGATGAATACCTAGGATGCTCTCACATTTCAGCTATGGATAATAGGGCTGTTATCATCACAGGTGTACATGTGCATCATAAAGACAATATGTTCACTTATTTTGGAATTGGCATGGTGGAATCTTTCTGGTTATAGATTTTTGAAGAATTATTATTCTCTTGTCCTTAGTTGTTCTATTTAAGGAAGCTAACAAAGCACAGGGCTTCCTTCTATGTACGCAGCTTCTCTTGGGCACAAGATTCAATTTTCCATGTACTTTCTTTTCTGTTCTTTCTTTTTTTTGTCAGTGCCTTTTGATGCAAAGAGATTTTATTCTAAAGTAGAATGTGTATTTTTTACTTTATTACCAGTATATTTTGTTACCACATCTAAGAATTTTGTGCTTTTATTTGTGGACTTAAAAGTCACAGTTTTCAAGTTTAGACCCTTGATTTATTTTTAGTTTCTTTTTTAAATATCATGTTAAAGAATATTCAGCTTGGTTGTTTTGTGTGTGGGTGTCAGGTTTTCTCAGCATCATTTTTGAAATGACTGATGTAGTAAGAAGTTTCTGGCCTGGACTAGCCTTGAGATCCAGACCAGCAGTCCAAAGTAGCCCACCCACAGCTTCATGGTCCAAATAGTCATATGGAGTCTTATATTAATTACATGCTGTTTGGCTCATGCAGATTGCTAGCTAGCTCTTACTCTTAAACTAACTCATGATTCTTACCTTGTTTAGCCATGTGGCTTGGTACCTTTTCTCAAAGCAGCATTCTTCTTTCTTGTCTGTTGTCTTCTGGCATCTCTCCCTAACTCTGCCCCGCTTCTCTTTTATCTATGCTTCATTTTTCCATCTACTTCTAAGATGCCTTGCCATAGGACAAAACAATCCCTTTTATTAACCAATGATATTCACAGCATACAGAAAGACATCACACATCAAACTTCTCTTTGACTATGGGATAGTCTTGGATCCTTAATACCGCCTCACCCCCATGTTTGGGAGCTTCCCTCATTGTCCTCTATGATATGACCCTGGTTTGTGACAACCTCTTCTACAGAACACGTAGTTTGGTTACTGAAGCATTAATTGCAGATGTCTCAGATTTTTCTTTTCAAGGTTGTTTTGTCTATTTGTTGTGTCTTAAGATTCTGTTTGAATTTTAGAAGGTGGACTTTCTTTAGGAGGTGGACTTCTGCTTGAAGAAGTGGGTTAATAGAAGCCGGTCTTGATGTTTGTACCTTCCTGTTCACTCTCTGCTTTCTGAAAGATAGAGGGTCACCTGACAGCTTCCTATTGCTGCTTACATACCTCCTGTCAAGATGGACTGTATCCCTGTGGAACTATAAATCAAAGTACCCATGGTATTTATTTTCATTCTGTTTACTTGTTATTTTGTGTTTGTGTGTACATGTGTGTGGCACATGCATGCCACAGAATACATATGTAGAGGTCATAGAACAACCCAGAAGAGCTGACTCTTCTCTCTACCATATGGGCCCAAGGGATTGAACTTAGGTCAGCAATCTTGATGAAAAGCATCTCTGCCCACTGAGTCATACAGGTCTATGATTTATTTCCAACTTCATATAGTTATAATCAGAGACATACTTTGTAGGCTGCTATTTAAAATATATTTTATTTTATTTGTGTCTTTAATGTGGTCTACCCTGGAGAATTTTTTTATAGATAAATGAAAAAAATCTTTGTTATTAGGTAGAGTAGTAGCTCATATGTATATGTATATGTATTTGTATATATATGCACATATGTGCAGGATTTAGATGGTTTATTTTCTTTGTTTCTGTATACATCTTCTGTCTGGAAGGTTTATCTAATACTGAGTGTAGATCATTAAAATATTCAACTATTGTAGAAATATCTCTTTTTCAAGTCTGTTTTTGTTTCACATATTGCTATTGATTGCTGTTATATGTCTCTTTTGCTTTATTGAAACTTTTACTATTATAGAATATTATTCATCTTCTAGAAATCTTTTATTCAGAACCTATTTTGTTTCCAGTATGTACTTTTTGCATCCTTGTCAGATATTCAGTTGTTATAGTTACGTGCACTTATGTTTGGGCCTTCTTTCTTCCGATGATTTAAATGTCTATATTTGTGCCAATAAACATACTGTTTTATTACTGTGTTTCTGCAGTGTATCTCGAAGTACGGTATAGTATTTGATTCAGCATTGTTTCTTCTGCTTGGGACTGCTCTGGATCCCTGGGATCTGTTGTGTTCCATATGAAGTTCAGAATTTTTACTTTTTACCATGAATTATGCCATGGAGAGTTTGATTGTGAACACACTGAATCTATAAATTTCTTTCTCTGAGAAGGTCATTTGCATAGTTTTAATTCTACTAATCTGTAATCAACTGAGATCTTTTCATTTTCTGGTGTCTTCCTCCAGCTCTTTCTTTAGAAACACAAAGTTTTCGTTGTAGAGGTCTTTCACCTCTTGGTTAGATTTGTTTATTTCTAGATTTTTAAAAGGCTAATCTGAATGAGAGTGTTTTCATAATATTCTCATCAGCCCTTTGACATTGGCTATAGAAAGGTTATTGAACTTATAAACTGATGTTGTGGTCTGATAGTTGGCTGAAAATATTAATCATTTCTAGAAAGTTTCTGGTACTATTTTTGAGGTTGCTTTTGTATAATATCATATCATCTGAAAATAAAAATAAATTGACTTTTTTCTAATTATCATTCTTTTGATTTTCTTCCCTTATCCTACTAATTGTCTCATCAATCCAATCCTCCAAGGGTGCTGACCTTGATTTTAATGGTCTAAGTATTCTTCAGCATTGTGTATTATCATTTGCAAAAGCCAGTGATTCAGTTATTATTCACCTGGCTTCTTACTCTGGTACCATTCTGCTTACCGCTGCAGTTAATCTGTGCAAAAGTTTCTTTTGGGTGTTGAATTACTTTCGTGAATGATTCAGTTTTCTTTCCTATTTCTTCAATCTGGTCCCAGGCATTTAATGCTGCCATGTGGCCTAAAGCCAGAGTATGTTCGTTACATAGGAATTGCCTTTGAATTTCAGCATAATTCCCTTCCCTAAGAAGTTGGTCTTGGGAGACTTCTATGCCTCTCACTCTGCTTCTTTGTTCTGTTGTTTTATCCTCTTCCTTCCACCATGATTTCCACTGTAAAAGTGGCCCAGCATCTAAAACAACAGTAACCATATCTAACCAATCTTTATGGGTGATCCGATCCAGTTACATGATGACCAGCTATTTAGCATTTGTTTTTCAAATGGTGAGTGCATCCTGTATGTTATGATTGCTTCTTTTACTCTCCTTAATTCTAGCATTTATACCAGAGCCCAACTAGCTTCTGTATTTTCTTTATCATTTTGCAATTTTTAAAGGTTCTGGTTATATTAATGTTGGCTGTTTTGTGTTATCTTAGATGACTTTGCAGAAATTGGTTCTTTATATTCCTCTGTTTGAGTTTGAATGTAGTTGTGTTCTCTCTTAATGGGCTTTTCTAAGACTTTTTGCCTGGCACTTACATTTATTAACTTTTTAAATAATAAAATAGAAATCATGAAATATTTGTAATAAACAATATGATAAACATTACGACAGTCCACCAATCTGGTTGTCAGTGACGATTCAAATGACTGTGAAGTGGGGCAGCTACCTAGTGTGATAGCAGCCCCAGGAGGGGTCCAAAAGGAGAAGAAACCAGTCACAACCCACCAGAAGAAAGAGGCACCATCTGAAAAAATTACCCCGATGAAAATGAAATAGAAACACATGTGGCTGGTCTGCCTAAGACTGGAGGTTAGCTTAAAACAGAAATCCTAGCCAGCAGGCTATTCCTCTGACTATATGTTGCTCTGACCAGTAAGCAACTTTGGGGGACGGGGGGAGGGATTCATGCCCCATGTTGGATGCCAAGTATTGTACAAATTCTGGTTGTATTAAAGGAAACTCAGTGCCAGATATCAGGGAAAGACTGAAATATCAAAGAGAGGAAACACCACAGTCAGATCTCACCCAGCTGTCTTCCAGCTTCCTCAGCCTTGTACCTTGTGGCTTCTACTGACTCATCTGTCTTTCTATGCTTGCCTTAAATACCCTCTTCACCCAGTTGTTTCACATCCAGGTTAAGATTAAAGGCATGGGCTACTACTATTTGGTAGTTAGCCTCGAACTCACAGAAACACAGAAAGATCTCCTCTGTCTCTTGATTATGGGAATAAAGGCCTGGCACCACCACTGCCTGCCTGGGAACCTGGAACTCCCTCTTTAAACCAAGCTGGCCTCAAACTCAGATATGCTGGGATTAAAGGTGTCGTCACCACTTCCAGTTGGGCATAGGTCACCACTCCCAGTCTTTCCCAGTGCTGGGATTAAAGGTGTAAGATACCCCTCTCTGATCCTCCTGGATTGACTGTAGATTTTATTAAATATACAACATATCACCACAGAACCATCATCATATCTCTTGAATAAGGCCAAATCTATCATGGTAGATGATCTTTTTTATTTATTCCTGTTTTTTCTTTGAAAATAATTTATTGAGTTTTATATCTGTGTTCATCAGGGATATTGGACTATAGTTCTTTTGTTGCTGCTGTGTTTTTTAGCTCTTTTGTGTATTAGAGTAATACTAGCTTCACAAAGGAGTTTGGAAGGGTTCCACTGTTTCTGTGGGATGCATAAACCCAACTAATATATCCATAACAAAACTCCTACATCTAAGACTCAAGGAATATTGTGGAAGAGCAGAGTGATGGAAGATTTTAAGAATTGGGGGACCAGAGTGTCTGTTATGAGACAATGTCCTTTATATATGATAGGGAATCTCAATAACATGGTGATCCAAACAAGACCAGAATAAAGTCACCCTTAGTTGGCATGACATCATGGATAGAGAAAATTTTGAGTTCCTACTCCTAGATGAAGAGGTGCAGGCAATTAATGACGATTGAGAAAGGAAAAATCAGTTTCCCCTGGATGAGTCCCTAAATTTCAGCCCTAAGAATATATACACGTAAGCAGTACCAAATGTGCTCAGTAAGTGGCATTTATGTATTTATATCCATGTATATATATATATATATATATATATATATATATATATATAACAATAATAGTTAAAGAAAATCAGAAAAATAAACAACACACACATGCAAATAAAATTATCCAATCATTTTCTAGAAAGTCTTTCTTGGGGCTATCTGCCTTTTGTATCCACTTGTTAGGGCACACTTTTGTTGGCCATCACTAATTATCATCAGTAGCACATGATAATTTTTCTACTTACTTTTGAACACTTGATTATAAGAGTTTCATCTTAGAAACTCAAGTCTATCTACATTGAATTGCTTCTCTCTTGTTAGTCTTGGTAGAGAATGACTGCCTTAGATTGTACACATGATCACTTAGTTTATAACTATTGTTGGTACATTAGAACAATCTTTTTGATGGAACTATATCTAAATGACTTTAAAATAGTTTAGTAACAAGGTCTAGTTTTATTTGTTTTTGTTTTCATTCAGAAGACTAGTTTTGAATGATCATTCATATATTAGTTTCTTTTTCATTTTAAATGGTTATAGCTTTTAACCAAGCTTTAAAGTGATCACATATGCTGGTATCTGTGGGTTGTGTGTCCTATTCCACCAAGTATGGAGTCCTTTCACAGCTATTCTGATACTTACTGTATTTACTTATTTCATTGCATTTCCATTTAGTCCTATTAAATTGAGAATCATGAGAATCTTCTATTACTCATGTTATACTTTTCATTGCTATTCTTAGCCTCTTTCCACTAAACTTAAAAAAAAAGGTATTCACTGCATGTGGCTTAGGAGAGATTCTATAGTATACAGAACCAGGAATACTAGTGTGAGAACTCTATCTAAAGGGGTACAGGGAAGCCACCATCCCTACTGGGTAAGGGTTTTCCGGTTGAGCTGTTTGGGTGAGGAGTGCCTACCCCCTTGTAGGTTACAGCTCACCTATGCTCTTTAAGGAAATCCAACAAACCATTGGTTTTCCAGAATGAACTTTGGCATATGGTGCCTGGGTTTCCTGTTAGAACCTTGGGATGAGGGGTAGAAAGCTTACATTTAACCCCTGAGAAGGAATTTTAGCAACACATATTCACCTAAACCAAAAATATAATAATAAATAAGTTGATAAATGGTTTTTTTTCATTTATGTCAATAGCTGGTTTTATTAAAGTCTATTATATTCCCATTTTTCTTGCACTCAAAATTTTCTCTCTACAATTAAAAGCTGTTAGATCTTAATTACATCACATTCATTATTAGACTCAGGTGAATTTCCCTTTTTAATATGTCAAATAAAAATATGTTGAACAAATACAGCAATATCTGAAAATAACATTAAATTTTATAAATTATTTTGGTACTTCAATTGTAGTTTCTCATAAAATAATTTTTCTAATATTAACCATATACATATGTTTTGTTTATGTTGACAATTAAGATCAAATATGTTTGTTTTGATTATTGTATTCTTTTTTGATACTGCCTTTATGTTTTCATTTCAAAATTGTTCTGAGTTTCTAAAATTATTTGAAAAGTTTTTCACTTCGGCTTTGTATAACACTTATTTCAAAAGAACATAACCAAGTACGAAGGAGCAGAGGGAAATTTTTATGTATATGAACAAAACAGTAGCAGGAAACTAATGTGATAAGTGGGATTCAAACCAGAAATTGCCAAGATCAAAGCAGAGCCTTAACTGACTATTGATGTTTGAGTAATCACTATCTCAGGGGTTAGTGATAATGCTCTAAGATAATCAAGAAATCACAGAGAGAGGTGGAAGAGCAAAACTCTAAAGTAAATCAGAGAGAAAAAATGCAATTTCAAGAGTCACCAGTATTAACTTCCTTAAAGAATAGATGAAATTTACTCCTTTTGAAGTTGATGCCAGAGTAATGCCGAGAATTTGTTTGGCGCTCCACACCATTTTCAGAAACTTTTAACCACATCTATCACTTTTCTACAATAAATCTCCACAAGGAACAAGTAAGTATGCATCCATATTTTCTGTTTTTATTTTCTCTAAAAATCACTTGGATTCAGATCAACACTTGGGAGAAATTATTTTCAATTTGAATCTCAGACTCTTACATAAAATAATGATGAAGTGTTACTTTGTTTAGACAGACACCAAATTCAAGGCTACAAAGGTTGTCTGGAAAGTGCAGGGAAGGGTCATGTGCTGCTACTGGGAAGGGAAATTGCCTTCTGGGCTCACAATCTGTTGCATGCTGGGTGCTTCCAAGGTTTTATCTGCTGTTGAGAGAGCCAGAGAAAGGGATAAAATGGGAACTGCAGTATCTACCATAGGAATAAGATGAGCAGAGTAGATAGGTGAGTATTTTGCCTGTATGTTGCCCTTTGACACATTACATTACTGCCCAGATCATCTAAATTCTTAACCATATTAATATAGTGGCCTAATTTGGCATTTATTGGATATTTAGACAGCTTTTGATTAACACAAGATAATAGCCCTTATAACTTCCAAATTATGATTTTCAAACTACAGTGATATAATAGCATGGGAAGTAAATGCCTCTTTAATTTAGTATCTTATGCATTCATGGGATGTTCATAGAAAAATAGCACTAGATTAGCAAATTTTTTTTTTTTGGTTTTAATCAAAGGATCTCCCATGAAGGATGGATATTACTTAAAATAATGAAAGTAAGCTTCAAACATGACTTTGTCATCTGAAGCAAGTAGCGCTAGGGCTCATGAATAAGCATTGAAACTGGTTTTTTCTCTTTGCAGCTTTTTTTCTGATTGTCTCTGAAGCATTACAGGAGACAGGCTAAAGATAAACTGGTCAGAATGAGACTCAAACTTCAGAAACATAAGGAAACAGATTATACTCTCTAGGGAGAGAGACATTCTCCAGGTTTCCTGGAGGAAGACAGTGAAATCAAAGCCACATCCTTCACTATCATGGACTCAACATTTACCACCTAAGGTGTATGTGTGTACATGTGTTTGAGGCCAGAGGACATTCTAGGGTGTCAATCTTGCACAGCATCCACATTGGTTTTTAAACTGGTCTAGGACTCACTATATAGGCCAACAAGTGCCAGGAACCAACACGACCCAGCTCTGGAGTTACACCCCACATTGTTATGGCTTGCATTTTCTTTCTTTTTTAGTTTTTGTTTTCCTTTTGTACTGGGGTATTGAACTAAGGTCTTTGTTTTTGCAAGACACTTTACCAACTGAACTACCTCCTCAATTCCATATATCTTTCAATTTTATTATAAAAATTATAAGAGCCTAAGTATCACCACAATATTTAAACATTCTTATGATAGGTTCTATTGTAGGGTCATAGTTGATTTAATGAGACCTTTGAAATGTTTCATAAGCATATTTGACATATAATCATATTGTATTATTTTTATCACTGAGGTTTAAAATTAAAAAATTTCTAAATTCATAGACAAGTGGATCATTTCTGTAGACAGCACTTTATGACTTGACAAGTCAGTGATGATTTCACAAGATTTCAGTGAAGAACATTCTTATAAGTACAATTAGATTCTATAATTAATTTTCATTATAGTTGTATCACATATCCATCTTTCTAGTTATATGTTTATTAATCAGTCCATTTTTATTCTTTTTAAATATGAGCGGTACATACGAGTTCATTTTCCTCAAAGATTTTCAGTATTTGTTGGTTTTTTACATACAATATTTGCATGCATGAGATACACAATTTGTAAGACAAATTTTTCTATGTTTTTGTGTAGATGGGAGGGTATGTACACAAGTATGCAGGTTCCCAAGGAGACCAGAAGAGAGCATTCACTCCTTTGGAGCTTGAGTTATTGATAGTTGTCAGCCACTAGTTGTAGATGCTAAAATCTCAACTTTGGTCCTCTACAAAGCAGTAAATTTCCTTAAGCACTGAATCATCTTTCCAGACCCAGAATACACAAATTTAAACATAATACTTGGATAAATATTGACAAACCCTATCAAGATATAGACCATCACAGTCACCTAGAAAAATCCTGTGCTATCATCTCCTTTCCTGCTCCTTCAGGCCACACAATCACTGTTCTGATTTTTCCCCCAGAATATACAAATGCTGTCTATTCTAGAACTGCACACAATGGCTCAATGCAATAGGAACTTTCTGTGCAAGTACTCTTTTTAATAAGAGTTATTTTTTGATATGTGTCCATATTGTTGTACATATGGATGCCTCATTTGTTTTTTTAATTGTTGAGTACAACTCTTTGTAAAAGTGCATTATAGTTTGCTAATGGACTATCCTGGTATAGATTCCTAAGATAGAAAATGTTCAATATATAAAAGGTAGTGTATTTGTAGGTGGGAAGACAATCACCACAGTACAAAATATGTAGACACAGGTATGGTTTCTTATTTATTAAACACACACACACACACACACACACACACACACACACACACACACACACACACACACACACACACTTTATTCTTCGGAGTGTTGCTTACAAAAGGAGGGGAAAGTCACCAATATCATAACAAGTCTAGCTGATGGATTTCAGTCATGAATTTTTTTGGGTTATGTAGTTTCCAGTGTTCTATGGTTTATTTGAAATAAGTATCAATGTATTCCTTTCAATCACTGTACAAATCCGTGTGATTTTTAGAGAGCCTACATTGAAACAATAAGAGAAAGCACTGTGAGCTGCAATCTGACTTCCCTAATAGCAACAGGAAGAACAAGCATGCAAGGGACTGGCTGGACAAGACGCCACAGGCTTCTTCCTCACAGTGACTTTTCAAGTTATAAAGTGCTGTTTACAGAAAGATCTCTTGTAGGAACCCTTCTGCAAACCAAGATACAGACTGGAGTCTTGCATTCAGATTACAAACAAAACAAAACAAAACAAAAACTCAAAATCTCCTACAGTTACTTTTTTTTTTCCTTTTTCAGAAAAATTACCCATTTCTAAGGAGAAGATGTAAAGGAAAACCAAAGGATTTTATAGAAGCTAGTTGTGAACACAGTTTCTGCGTAAGGGGTGTTTTATAAAAGCCAATGAAGATATTTGGTTCCTATCACCACCAAAGCCACCTGAGGCTGATAGGAGAGGTTCTAGGTTCACAAGTAGCATGGGAATAGTCAAGTAACATGACCAGGGCAAAAAAAAAATTAGTTGATACCTTGTGATAACTTACTATTCAAAAACGAAAACTCTTAAGAGCTTTATCTGCAAACCAATATCTCCTGATGGTATCTACTGAAAACCTTCACATGTATCACTATGTTAAAACCATTGATGACTTTTTATTAAAGTCTTGGGCAAAAGGAATCACCTACAGTGGACAGTCACATTAGTGTTCTTTGGGATGAATGTTTCCACAAAGCTGAAGTTTACTTGAAGATCTCCATAAATTTTTCCTTACTGGAAAAAGATGCAGAGGCTGAAGAGCTGGCCCCGACTCTCTGTTCACTCCTTCCAAACAAAGGGAAGTGTTTTCTGGTCATTGGGAAGGTCCAGAACTGAGCCTTTCCCACTTTTTGTTTGAGTCAAGCCTTTGGGAGAGACTTAGATGAGACGGTTCTAGGGCTAGTGGACACCAATTCAGGTCTCTGCATTAAAACTTTATTAGTTGAGGTACATTGCAATGAGGTCTTTGGCCAGTTAACTGCGAAGACCTCAGACAATAATTGTTGTACCATGGGAAGAACAAGGAATGTGGAGACTCAGGTGGCCCCCCTTAAAAAGTACTGTGGAAATGACAACTAGTAGGCTAGATGGAGCTCAGAGATAGAGTGAAATCATGGTGTAAATTTCCTGCTTCAGGCCTCTTAACTCTCTACCATTCTTGTTCATTTCTGATACAGGTGGAAAATATGTAAAACACAATACAGATTATATTGAAACGTTTTCTGTGATTCTATTCATATTCATTAGCTCTGGACTTTAATATTGCTAATTTGTTTACTTCTTTCTGTTATAAAGTAATGAGTATGAGAAGACAAAAACCTAGACTATAAACACAAACAATTTAGTCAGAATCCCAGCTTTTCCACTACTTCGTGGTAAAACCCAGAGGTTGACCCGTTCTCGGTCTGTTTCTCACCATCCTGATGAAGAAAGAAAATATTTCTTGAGGTCATTGAGAGTTTTAGCACACTGATCTTTAACAAGAACTTGGGACAGCTCTTGAATTGTATTAAGTGCTGTTGTCTTTATAGTTAGTGCTAGTGTACGCGATACCTGGTTATAAGCAAGGAATAACACCACAAGATGTTGTTCTAAAAGAGGTGTTGGTCCAAAGAAAGCATTGGCAAATTTGTGTCTGAGCTAGAGTGTGTACTCTGGCTTATTCAACAGAAGAATTAATTAATCATCTAAGAAGAGTTGGTATCACTATTGTATACCCAAAGGCACAACATGAAGCCATCGGTCTGGTCTGTCTGGGTAGTCTGGGTCTTGGTGGATGGGCTATCCTGTGAGGGAATATGATCAAACATGGTCCCAGACCTCCTGAATGCATTTCTTAATTTTATGAAACCCCACCAGAAGTGGGTGGGCAGAGAACTGGGGGAGTTATAAGCAAGGATCCGTCAGCAGTTTATGGTGAGCTTCAGGGCAAGCGCCTCCCGCCCTGCACAGATGTTGCTATAATCCTGTCTTCTCAGAAACAGCACTCTCTCTGGCCTTTTCCACTGAGCCTCTCTATTCCTTTTCGGGATTTATTTCTCTTGGGGGAGAGATAAAGAATAATAAAAGAATTGCACAACTTTCCCCCCTTCCTGCTGTCACTAAAATTATATTGATTACTAACCACAAAGCACCAGCAAGTCAAAAAAGAAGAGCCTGCCAGAAGTCAGCTCTGCGAGGAAGAATAAACATGAGACCAGCTGGGGAAAGCAGGCTGGATCTAGGAGGCCAATCTGAGACAGAAACCAAGTCTAGGCAGACAAGTCACCTGAGCTGCCACTTCTCAGCTCTGGCTGAAGACCAATACTTGCGAACAGGGCCAAAGACAGACTAAGTACAGTTAAAAAGCAGCAACAGAAAAAAATACCTCTAGGGTAAACTTCAAAGAAATATTGTGCCTGAGAGAGACAGACAGACAAACAGGAACAGAGAGGAGAGAGACAGAAAGACAGGAAGGGAAGGGGAGAGAAAAGTAAGATCGGGGAAGAGGAGGTTGGGGCAAAGAACCAGGCATCATTCAGTCATCCCGTTGACCATCTTCAAGATACCAATCAGCTAGTTTTGACAGAAAGCAAATACACCTAATGGGCATGTATGCATGCACATGCACGCAAATAGCCTTTTTGAAAAAAGTCATAAAATTCTCAGAAAATATTAAACTCTCCTAGTATTTCAAGAGATGGAAACATTCTTAGTTGTGTTTATCTCCCCTAAACGCAGTTACTGATTGTGGACTAACAATCTAGGTCAAGAAGCCCAAGGAATTGGAAAGCAGACCCAATGAGGTTAAACTCAGCTTTCTTGGGTCTGGTTAGTAACACAGAACTCATTCTCCAACACAATGGCCACCGTCAGGGGCAGATATGCTCCCTTCCAAGTGGGTTCCCTTCTTTCTCCTTGTCAAAGTCCCAGCCTTGAATGAGTGCTCAAATATCTTGGATTCAATTTGGAAGAAAAATAATATAAACTTTCTATTCTATAAAGAAGCCTACTGCCTGCAGATTGACTTAGCAGTTAAAGGCACTTGTTGCTCTTGAAGAGGACTGGGCTTGGTTGCTAGTATCCACGTGGTGGCTCACAGCCACCTGTTACTCCAATTTCATGGGATCTGACCTTTACTGACCTCTATGGTTACTAGGTGCAGGTGTCATGCACATCTGTAAATGCAGGCAAAACACTTGTACATGTAAAATCAGTTTAAAAAATCTAAAGAAGAGGAGACAAGTATGAGAAAGAGAAGGATGAGAAGAAGCTGGGTCCAACTGAGATAGCCTTTGGGTGTCCATCCTACTCTGACCAACAAATGAGAGGCGTGATTCTTCCTGGAGATAATGAAGGAATTCTTCAAGAAATGTACTCACAGCATGTGGATCACCACCAGATGGACAATGGCCTCTGCAGTTCCCACACTTTGGCCCCTGGGGCTTCACTGACCTTAAAGTGGAGGTCCATCCTCATTGTAAGACCTGCTCCATTTCTGAGTAGATAGTGATCAAATCTGTCAATGCATCCCGACAGGTCAATTGACCCCAGTTACATGCTTGATTCCTTTACAGCTCAGCTCTTTTTATTCTTAAAATATGTGCTGAAAATATGAAAAATGACTTATTTCTCTGCCATTTGTCAGGGCATCTACTTGCGTTAAATCTTCCTTTCTGTTTTCCAGCTTTTGAAGGAATCCCAGGCATACCAGATTATGTGATGCCTTTGATCTTTTTAACACTATGTCTCTTGAGCACTGAATCCAGAAGATTCTACACCAGGGACCTGAGAAAACTAATATACACTAGAAATCAAGGCAAATATTTCCTAATGAACATTTCCCAAGGATAAACAACCCTGTGCCATATGCTTAAAATTCAGCATCTATAGGATTGAAACATGATGCTTCAATATGTTGAATTTCTTTTACATTAGGTCAGCACAATTGATTTTAGGCACTGGCTTCATAGTCTCAACATCTCCAAACATTTTGGCCTCTAACTCAGTGGTTAGAACAGTGGTTCTCAACCTTCTTAATGCTGCGACTCTTTAATGTGATTTCTCATTTGGTAGTGACCCCATCCTTAAAATTATTTTTATTGCTACCTCATAACTATAATTTTGATGCTGTTATGAATCATAATGTCAATATCTGTATTTTCCAATGGTCTTAGGCAACCCCTATAAAGTGGTCATCTGACCCTCCCCCCAAAGGGTCACCACACACAGGTAGAGAAAGAACTTCAGAGACTTTAAAGCCATGTCTTTTCCCTTGCTCATTTCCAACCCCAATATAAAGGAATTAGGACTTGAGGCTTCTGTAGATTTAGTAATTATGAACTCTGAGAACCGAGGAAGTGAGGACGAGATAAAACAGAGGACAGGGAAGAATGAAGATGTGAAAAGAATTTGTTTTTGCTTAGAAGACAAAGCAGAATCAGAAGCCGACACATAAAAGCCCCAGAACTATGCTAAGGAGAGGATGTGGAGGATAGGAGGGCATGATTTGATAATCATCTAGTCCAGCTTTAAATCATCAGTTCTTTCCCCTCCATGTCCCCTCGACCAGCCTGAGTGACCCCTAAATTCATTTCTCATGAGCAATTCATATCCTACAGTTGATTCTTTGAGTCCCCGTGGAACACAAGCATTGCTGATGCAGTTAGAGGGCCCTGACATGGGCTTATCTTTCTAGAGACAGACTAGTCAAAAGTCTCCACCTCCTCCGACCTAGTCCTCTAAGATGGCTTCAAACTATGTTTCATGATGGAATCCTTCACTTCTGGAGAACACCTGTAAATGAGCCAATCTCTGCTGGTGACTCTGGTTCAGGTCAGTGTATCAGAGTGAATTTCATTTACAGGTGTGGTTCTGACTGTCATGATTCTGGCTGGAGAAGTTCATCAGGAAGAGCCCTAAAGCCTATATTTTTTGTTGCTGTTAATGCCAAGAACCATTTAGATATGTAGTGGTAATAAGTTGTTAAATCATTTCGGAAACATTTAGAAAGTTTTGTTTGGGATCAAATACAAGACTTTTGGGAAACCCTTCCCTCCTGGGAGTCAGTAAAAACATACTTTTCTAAAAGAAGTGGAGTAATTTCTTAGCACATTCTCTGCTTTGTTGCTGACTCAATCTAAGCCCAGTATAACTCTAAAGCCATGTCTTTGCCCTCTAATTTAAATTAGATAACTAAAAACAATAACCAGGGATACATTTACTCAGTTAACAGAAGATGTCCAACTCAGGGGACAGTAACAATTTCCATGTAACAGGCATTTCTACCATCGTGTCTGCATGCCCATTATAAAATAGCTAGCTTTAATGCACTACGTAAGTCATTAACAGCAGTAACAGGCAGCATTGCTTTAGAAAGTACTACCGGAACATTCAGAGTTCTCTAGAAAGAAATGAACAGAGTTGAGAATTTGATTTTTACCACAAAACAGAGGAGCATTCATTTGCTCTACAACACACTAAAAGCCATACAATAAAGTTTTGTTTTTATTTAAAGAAACTATGATATTTTACAGGAAACAATTTCCCAAAACTTTATAATTCTCTCCATTAAAAAAAATCTCTGTGATCTGGTTCAGAACTTATTGATATATGTAGAAAATGTTGTTCATCAAAACTAAACCCTGTGCACTTTCTTGCCGGCTCTATCCTGCTGTCTTTTCCAAAAGAAACTGAAAAGACTGGACTCAGAATCCCATGATCAGCACTTAGCTGTGTGACACTTGGCATGCCATTTAACCGCTGTGAGTTTAGAGTTCTTCCTCCCTCAGTGGAAATAACAGACTTCTTTGGAGAATAAACCAGACAACACAAGTAGCATGTGTTTATCTAGTCTCATTAATTCTCAGGCTCTTATAAAAAATATTTTAAATGTTTTTTTTTTCAATTTTTCCTTTCACACACACAAGATATGGCCTTGTCTTAGGGATTCTATTTCTGTGAAGAGACACTATGACCACAGCAATTTTTATAAAGGAAAATACTTAATTGAGGCCAGCTTACAGTTTCAGAGGTTTAGTGCATTTTTATCATGGAGGGAAACATGATGGCGGGCAGGCATGGTGCTGGAGCTGGGGCTGAGAGTTCTTCTGCATCTTGATCCACAGGCAACAGGAAGTGAACTGTCTACCTTACTAAACATAGCTTGAGCAAAGGAGATCTCAAAGTCTGGCATCACAGAGACACACTTCCTTCTACAAGGCCACACCTAATCCAACAAAGCCATACCTCCTAATAGTGCCACTCCCAATGGGGACCATTTACTTACAAACCATCATAGACTCTCATTAAACACAAATTTTTAACTGGTATTAGCATAAGCTGTGTAAGGGTTTCTTCAATAAAACTGAGACCTCATTCTTCAGAAACATTTTCATTTTCATTTCTTAGCATCTGCATAGTCTTTAGATACTAGTCTGATGCTGAATCAGTGTACCTATAACACCCAGGCTCCTTAGCATTGGCCCAGAAGCCAAGCTACTCTGGAGTTTGCAGCACAGTTAACTGAGAATATAGAATGTGTTCAAGATTGTCCTGGGCAATTCAGTGAGTACCTATTATAGAATAAAAAGTAAAAGAGATGACTGAAGTTACAGCTCAGTCATAAAGAAGCTGTCTAGCATTCAGGAAGACAGAGGTTAAATTCCCTGTACCAAACACAAATAAACATCAGCAGTGACTACAGAATTAGACTGAGCAAAACCATGAGAGTGGAGAGTATCATGAAATTCTATAGTAATGGTTAAATCTTTATAATGAACCGTGTCAGAATACAATTTTGCTGACCTAAATAAAAGTATCTATGTGGAAACCAAAAATTTCCCACCAGATCCCACAAATACTTATTGAGAAAATTATTTCCTTCAAAATTGGGAGTAAGAGAGGATTGCTATCCTTGGTAGCTAATATTCTGATAAAATTAATAGTGAAATAACCAATATAGCAAGGCTTCCAAAAAGAAGTGGAAGAAATGAGACATGGAAATGAGAAATAAAAGAAAACATATAGCGTCTTCTGTTCCTGTGACTGATTTTATGTGAAAAATAATCACATGGAAAACCATGAGAAATTAAAATAGCAGGTTTAAAAATCTTTCTTTTCCTTTCATTGAAAATGAATTTTTACTCTCGTATTATACCCTAATTACAGTTCCCTTCCCTCTACTCTTCCCAGTTCTTCTCTACTTCTCCATCTCTCTACACTCACCCATTAGAGAGTAAACAGGCTCCCAGCAGATAATAATAAACTATAACAAAACGAAGTATAAGATAAAGCAAAAAACCATCCCATTGAAACTGGACAAAAAAAATAACAGAAGGAAAAAATTCTCAAGAGAAGTCACAACACTCAGAAACCGCTTGTTCTCACACTCATGGACCCCACAAAAACATTAACCTGAAAGCCACACAATGTGCACGTGGGACTTGCTGCGACATCCTGTGGATGCCACCTCAATCTCTAAGGTTCCTGTGAGCTTTGATCATGCTGACTTAGAGGGGCTTGTTTTCTCGAGTCATCCATCCCCTGTGGCCCTCCTTTTCCTAGGGGTTTCCTGGGCCCTGAGGTGAGGAATTTGATGAAGACACCCCATATGGGCTCTGTTCTAATGTCTCTCTCTCTCTCTCTCTTTATGTAGTGTCTGCCTGTGAGTATCTGTATTTGCTTCTATCTGCTGTAGGATGAAGCTTCTCTTATGATGGCTGAGCAATGCACTTGTCTATGCTATTCTGTGTATAGAATCAATACTCAAAAGCTCATATTTCACCCAGGCATAGTGGTACAAGCCTATAATCCTAGGATCTGGAAGCGGAGGAAAAAACAACTTCATTTTGCAGCAAGTTTAGGATACAGAACAAGTCCTTATGGGTTGGGGGCGGTGTTCATTTCTACCTATTAGAAACTGTTAGAAATGAAATTTAACAACTGCATTCTAATGTCTTGTAGCTGGCAATACAGAATAAATCTTAATGCAATGGTCCTGGCCTTTTACAAAGATACCACAGGTATTAAGAGAAATAAAATAAAATTGTGTGTCATAAAAATATAAGTGAATGAATGTTGTATGAGGTTTCTGGCCTGAACTTTTCAGCCTAGTCTCATGGTCCAGACTTTTCAGCATAGGCTGGTGGCCCGGGCTTTCAGGCCCACAGTTCCACTGAAACATTAATTGTACATTGATTGACCTGGGCCCAGGCATATAACTTGCTAGCTCTTGCTCTTAATCTTGTTTATCCATGAGGCTTGGTACCTTTTTTCAGAGCAGCATTTCAACTTCTTTCCTCTGCATCTGCTGGCTTCTCATCATGGTGTCTCCATTACTTCTCTGTGGTATTTCTGCTCCGTTCTTCCTGTTCCCAGGGTTTTCTTAGTCTGGAAGCCCTGCCCACACTTCCTGTCTGCCTTAGGCCAATCAGCATTTTTATTAAACCAGTTGGAGGGACAATTATTTACAATATAACAGCATAATTCCAGTACAAAAGAAAAATTCAAGCATATTTAGTTTTTATATAATACTAAAACCTATATCCTTACAGAAAAGCAAGATAAGGGTTTGGAGTGATAGCTAAGTGGTTTGAGTAGTGGCTACGCTTCCAGAGGATCTGGTTTCCATGTCTAGCATCCGCATGTTAGCTCACTGTAGTCCATAACTCAGCTGCAAGGGATGCCTTCTTCTGATTTCTCTGGGTACTGGGCATTCATGTAGCATACAGACATATATGCAGGCAAAATACCAGTACAGGCAAAACAAAAATTAATAATTTCTAATTAAAGAAAAATAAGCCAAGACAGGAAGTTATTTTACAAAATACCAAACTTGTTATAACGCCAGTGCAGTGAGGATAATGTAGTCTTGGGACAGCAATAGGGGAAAAAGCCAATGCTTATTGAAAACAGGTCGAAGCTACCCATCATATATGGAAGCAGCTGACATTTTACAATGAAGCTTCTCCAATTAGAGTTCAAGGGTAGAAAGGAAACAATGGAGAAAGAGGATACATATTCTTCTCCATGTGGACACCTTACAACCATTACATTTAGAGCCCGCATCTAGAAATGGAAGTATAGTGCATCCGAAGTTCATCTTATAAATGGCAATGGTATAAAGAGCTTAATGATTTATTAAGATATGGAGTCAAAAGTTATTTCTCAATGACAGAAGTGGGATTATAGGAAAAAGGAAATTTTCTTCTTTGCTATAGCTTTTAATGTAGAATTTGTTTTAACATACAAATTAATCTTTGTGTATGGGCAATTTTTCTATTCTGTAAAAAGGCTGGATTAAGTTATTCTTTATAAAAACAGTTTGAGCTAGGCATTGAGGATACACAACTTTAATCTCAGCATTCAGGAGGCAGAGTCAGGCAATCTTTGTGAGGCAAAGGCCAGCCTGGTCTACAGAGTAAGTTCTGGGACAGGGTCCAAAGCTACACAAAGAAATTCTGTCTCTAAGAACAATAAAACAAACAAACACACACCCCAAAATATCCATCACAACAAACAAACAGGAAGAAACAAAAACAAAGATCAAAAACCAAAAACTAAGCAAATAACATTTTGAGCCATATAAATGATTTTGTTTTTAAATCATGTACATGCTTCTCTAGGGTCTAGCTTAATCTATCCCCACACTCCAGGCTTAGAACAGGATATACATTCTGCACACCTGTCCAGGACCCTGTGTCCACCTGAATTTAATTTATTTAAGCCATTTATCACCTCTAGGCCCAACTCTACTTCACACCTATTCTTCCCCAACAGGCTTAATTCTTATCAGACTCAGAACTAAAATAAAGTCAGTCCACATGTCCAGATATCCTTGCAAAAACTTAACGTGAAAGATCAAGGAAGTATTCCTGCTCCAAGACCTACTAGTGCCAATGATAATTACCTAGATGGACTCCAAGACACAGGATTTAAAAGAGCAATCATACATTCCATCAAACAATTCAAGGAGTTTAAAGATGACACAGAGAAACCTTAAATAGAAGAAATGCCTGGTGATGCCCAAGAAAATACTAAGCTGATAGAAATGATGAAGACACTCCAGGTTTGGAAATGAAACTCAATAAGGAAATAGGAATGCTAAAGGGGACTCAAGTTGAAGTGAAGAGGTACTTGAAAAACCCAATAACCCAACTAGAAAACTACAAAGGAAGCCCTTCAAGTAGAATACATTTAGCAAAAAGCAGAATACCAGGACTCAAAATTAGTAAAGGATGCAGACAAAATAAGGAATTTGAAAACATTTTTAAAAATACTGAAAGAAGACAGAGGAAATGTGGGACACCATGAAAAGACCAAGCCTTTGAATAATAAACTAGACAATGGAAAAGAATACCAGGTCAAAGGCATAGACCTGAAATTACAAAACAGCTGTAGAAAAAAAAGGGGGGGCTGATTATTCAGGAAGCAGTGCCTAGAACTAACTGACAGTGTTATGTGAAACTGAAATTCTGCACACCAAAGAAAACAACCGAGTGAAGAGGTACTCCACAGAACAGGAAAATACTAATACCCAGAGCATATAAGAACTCCAACAAGCAAACAAACAAAAATCCCCAAAACAAAAAACCAAATATCAAGGGATCAAACAACCCAATCAATAAATCACCAAAGACACAAACAGGCAGTTCTCAGAAGATGAGGCTCTATTGCACAACAGTTTCCTTCAAGATTAAATCCCTTCATCTTGGAGGGAAACTTGTTAAGACATAAGGTATAAAAAGCAAAGGAAAACAACAAGAAATTTAGGACAGGATGTTTACAAGGAGGTGAAACAACAGAACGTTCTAAGGGGAGGTGAAACACTCCATCCTGTGGGGAAGCGCTGTTAAGACAGAAACAACTCCAAACAGCGTCCAGAAGTCTCTGTAGCTGACCAGATTCAACAGACCTCTTCCCTAAGAGCATGTAATCAGAAAGGCTGCAGGCAGTCCTTCTTAGATATACCAGCTGCATAGAGAACAGCATGGATTCCTGGAAAAGGCTTAAGCCAGCTGAGCCACCTGGAAAGGGCATTCTTCAACTTGCTGGCTGCCTTCAGTCTGTGTAGCATGCTCCAGGTTCCTGACTTGTGTGAGAAGTCACCCATGCTAGGGTGGGCTTTAGTGATGCAGCTGCCTGCGAGGTATTTCTTCTTCTGTAAGTAATGCCTCACATGAATGAATTCCATGAATAACCCCAATAAAACTCCCTGGTTCACCAATGGACTTCGTGGCATCCATACGTCGGTGATGATGGACTCCTCACTTGGGGAAGCTAAACATGTGTATGTGTGTGTCTCCCCTGGAAAACATCACTCAACAAGTACAAAAGTTGGCATTACACAGCTCTCTCCCATCAGCCAGCTCGTGGATTTTTGACAAGGTTTACAGTGCTTGGCATGAAATTCCTCCTGTTGAGTTGGTCTCATATCCCAATAAAAGGTGGTTGGTTATACTCATAACTACCATGTTACAATTGCAGCAGAGGTTACATTCTTTTGGGCAGGTGAGTATTATAGTGTGCTGTGTTACTAAGGATGTTTGAAAAAGTCACAGGGAATTGCCTTTTTATGTTTACTTAACATCACACACACACACACACACACACACACACACACAGAGTTTGAAGTGGAGTAACACCAATTACGGTGACAATGCTCGCTAAGTCATAGACAATCTAACACGATAAAGCACCTATGGGAAAACTTTTAAGGTCTGGTCCTGGTAGTAGAAGAGCCCCATTCTCCCCTCAAAAAGTATAGGTCTTTGTCTTTGTCCTTGGCTGCAAAACTGAAAGCAAGACCCTCTTGCTGAATACAGTTCACGCCTCGGACACCAGCCAAAAATTGACTTCACAAAGCTGAAAGGCTTTTACACAACTAAAAAAACAATCATTTGGGTGAAGAGGGAGCCCACAGAATGGGAACCTTTACAAGTTATATTGAGGGATTCTGAGAGTGGGAAGAAGACAGCAATTGGTCATGCGATACCAAACAGGCAGCCTTGAAACATACATAGGTAAGATTATACAGAACGAGCAACTTGTATTTATATATTTAGAAGTATATGTGTGTATACATATGTATATAACAACAATGAATAAAAACGAGGCCTGAATATGAACCAGTCAAGGAGGAGAATATGGGAGGGTTTGGAAAGGGGAAAGGAAATGGGGAAGTGATGTAATCGTACTATAATCTCAAAAAAAGAGACATAATTTAGAAAACATTGTTTGAATGATAGAGCCTCAACTACTTTAATACTTTCGGAGTAGAATATTAAGCATACTTAATACAGACATGGATTATTTTTAGTAAAAACTAGTTTGGGCATGGTATTTCAGGAAGAATGGATGAGAACTAAAGAAAAGGAGTTGGCATGAAGCATCCTGGGAAAAATGAGTCTTAAAAAGTCTTTCACTGAATGAAAACCAGGACTTGAACATTCAGTTCATGATGAGAGAGTGAGCTGGACATATATCTCTCCCTCAGATAATTAGCTGTGGTTTATAGGGATTGAATACAGGAGGAATCTGAGATTATAGAAGATGACACCCAACGTTTCCAGCATGGGCTCTTGGGGATGCCAATGTTCTGAATTATGACAAGATACAGATAAGGATCTTCCTTATGGAAGATATGAAAATACAAGTCATGGTGCCTAAAACATAAAGATAAATCAACAGCAAACCAATCAAGAACACCATAATTTCCTAAAGTTATCACATCTGAGTGTCAAGGTCGGCAATAGGAGTGTGAGTGACGGCCCAGGGTGCCTGATGAGTAGTAGGTGGCCAGCTCTTTTAAGTGCACTTGCTTTAGGAACCAGAGATTTGTGAGTATTCCTGCACACATGAGGTAGGTACAGACCTGACATGTGTGCCCTACAAGCAGAGAACCCAGCAGTGGAAAGAGGACTGGAATGGGGTCCAGAATTTTGGTTATTTGTACTTGTTCCTTCCAGGAGAAAGGCCAAGAATTCACCCTCATCACAAAGTTGATAAATAATTTCCAGTTAAATGAAACTCTTATGGCTTATGTAGATTCAGAAAGTCCAAAGATTCTAGGAACCCTGAATTTGTAGGCCACATTAGTGCTTAATACCTGTGAACAGTGGACCATCTGGTTGATGACCCTTCCTGAGCAAATGACCTGCTTTCCCCCTGCCTTCCCCTGCCTCTCCATTCCTCCCCCTGCCTTCCGTCTGCTTTTCCGTGTTTGGAGATGGTCTCAGGACAAGCAGAGGATAGCCCTGAAGGGCACATCAATCATTCCTGTACACAGTGGGTATCTCAAACAGCAGATGTTCAAAGGGATAACAACACATTCAGAGGTTTGAGCAACAAGTGTGGATTTAAAACACTTTAGGTAGCAAAACACAGGAAAGAATTTGAAAAATTAAAGCAACTGAATAATGCAGCTTTTGTCCCTTTCCATTCCGCTTATGCAATGTAACACATTCAGACAAAAATGCTTGAGCATTCCATCAAACCCTAAAGAACACACATTCTTCTTAGCAACCCACAGAACTTTGTCCAGTATCAACCACATATCAGCACACAAAAGGCCCCAGCAAATACAGGGAGCACTCTGCACTCTATATTATCATAAAAGAATAAAGGCGGATACCAGTAACAACAGAAGCAACAAACCACCCGAGGAAAACTAAGTGAAGAAAGAAATCAAAAAGGAGATTTAAAATTTCTAAGACTGAGTGAAATGAAAACAATGTACCAAAATGTGTGGGGCTTGGTGAAGGTTGCCTGAGGAAGAAAGTTACAGTAGTAAGAGCCTACACTGAAACCTTGAGCAATCTCAAGTTATTAACTTAATGATGCACTTGGAAAACTAAGATTAAGACTCATGGCTGCTCACAGTATAGAGAATAACACACTGTAGCTCTGGATGTGACATTGGAGAGCCAGAGCCAGAAGCTGACTACGGTGTTTTGAGGACATAACTGGGCAGTGACAGGGATGACGAGCAGAAGACCAGCGTAAGATCAAGTCAGACAGAATTCCAGCATGGGAGGGTAGTGGCTGCTGCCACCACTTCCCCTCTTAATTGGTAATTGATGGTTGCTGGGAGAGGGAAGAGGGTGGAGAGACAGGAGAGAGAGAGAGACAGGAGAGAGAAAGAGAGAGAGAGAGAGAGAGAGAGAGAGAGAGAGAGAGAGAGAGAGAGAGAGAGAGAGAGAGAGAGAGAGAGAGAGAGAGAGAGAGAGAGATATTCTCTTCCAGGATGTAGCCCCGAAATTTGTGCCCAAACTGGCAGAGCTGAGTTGACACAATGGATAAAATAAACGAAAACAGGAATTTCGGAGGAAATAGCGGCTGTGTGTGAGGGGGAAGAATTGGAAAGGAGGGAATGGGCACAAGATTTGATCAAAGCACAGTTTATGCTTATACAAAATTCACAAAAGGAGTAAAAGAAACTGCAAGGAGAAATAAGTAACTCAGATGGTGATAATTTGGAAGATTTTAAAAATTATTTTCTGTCTTCTTCTACTTTATATTTTCGCTGACAAGAACTCTCTAATATCCACGACTATTTGCCATTAACTATTGGGCTGCACTTTGGTTTTGGAGTCACTTGGCTCCCCAAGGACTGTCCTAACAAAAGCCTCCATTGGGTCTATTCTGACTGGGCAAAGGGCTCACTCTCCACTGCTGCAAGGGCACTAGCGCCAACCTCAGCCATCGATTTGATTTTCATCTCTCTGAGCCCTCCTGACATGCCTTCATTCATTGCTCCTGTGCCTTCCTGGATTGGCTTCCTTCAGAATCTGGACAACTGTTACTTCAGCCTGAAGTCTTTCCCCTAGAAGCCCTATGGAAATTTTTTTGGAACCTAAGTTGGGTTCCAACTTGACTATAGAAGCATGCTACAGTTCTGGTTGTATTCAGTACTTCAAATTCTTATATATTTTAGGAGGATTGCCATGGATTATTTCTGAGTTTCAAATTTCTTCATTCATGATTCAGTCTGGTTCCTATTTCTCCATCTGTTCGCCTGTAGCTTCTTCACTTCTTGGCCCAACATGGTACTGTGTACCAATGTCAAAAGTGGCATTATCTACACTAGTAGCAAATTCTAGGATGATGTTAAGCCACCAAATTATAGGGCCTAGAAGTTTCCAGTACTGTAGCTAGCTGGATTTTCCCCACTGTGAGCCTCTGTCACTAATGAATACAGTATGTGTTTGATTCTGGTTGATCTTCCAATGGCCTTAGTCAGTGACCTGTGGCATTATCTGTACTGGCACCACCTCCTGCCTCCAAATGCATCTGCCAAGACTGCTTGAACTCTATTCCAATCTTCTCCTCAACACGAGTTTATACCAGGGAGATATGGACTCTCTGCTACATGGTCTCCTCATTCCTTACCTCATCTCATTACTCCCCCCAATAAATCGAATCATCTGTGTCAGGGTAGACATGTGCTAATAATTAATAAACCATGTCTTCTTCTGTTTTCTAAAGCTGACATTACCAAATCCAGGATGGACAGTGCATAGAGTTTAGGAGGAACAATGGCTTGGGTTTCTGTTTGCTGTTATCTTTTTCTTTCTACACTTCCTGCTGCTGAGACCCAGCAGCAATTAATTGTCAGGGAAAGACAAAAAACAATGTCAGCATTGCTAACACGGATGACAAATAGTTGGTCAAACTTCCCCTAAGCTTACATGTGATCTGATGACACAGCAGACTCGGAGAAATATCTTTGTATGGAAGTTGACATTTGTCCCAGGAGCTTGCCTCCTTCCATTAGCATGGACTAGTCACATATGGGTTAACTTTCCTCATTTCCCTGTGTTCTAACCAAACTACTTCCTTACTTGTAGGGTCAGTGTGATTTATTTTCTATCAAATGCAGACGAAGTATGCCATGTGTGGAGATGAGGATTTGAACTGGGTACCTACTAGAGAGTTTACACCATTCCAGTTTTGACCACAAGCTGAGTCCTTGTGTGTGTGGATTGTTTCTAAATTAGGTTCTTGGGGCAGGTCATACCAGAAATGCATAAAAAATGAGAACATTGGCAGCAGGGATTCTGGGGAAATCAGAGTGCATAAACTATAAAGAAGCTGACTAAAGATTTCTATATAAATGTTTTTCTTATAGTTAGTCACAAAAACTTAAAGAGCCCTGGTCACCCAGATGTGCATCTTATTTATAATCATTGAAACCAGAACTGTAATATGATTCTGAATTTGAAACAGAGCATCTTATCTCAGTTGTCATTATGAAAAGTGTGTCTTGCATTGATAGAACAGAAGTAGAGCATTTCAAGCTTAGAAAAATGCTCATTACAATACTTTTTAGATCAAAATTCATCTTAAAAATAGTGACCTAGAATATGGTAACATTAGCCTTGTAAAAACTGAACTATTGCTGAGTTAAAAGTTTGAGTGCCCAAGGCTGTTTTAAACACTTAGTTATCTGGATTCACATGCTCAAATACAAAGACCATTTCAGCAGCATCTATAGTGCAAAGGTTCAAACAAATCACATAACTCCTTTCATGCCTTTGTATGTGCCTTCACTAGTATGGGGGTAAGATGCCCTATGAAGCATTTTACACCTGAAAGAAAAACCCAGGCAAAGGCAACTGTAGACCAAATTGCCAACTTCATCTAACTTCTGTGGCTTTTCCCACAAATATGCTGTGTTGCTCACATGGAAATGTCTGCCATGGAAAGAAAAGAAAGCATTCCTTTCAAGGGCCACAAGCTGTAAAGCTGGGAAATGAAATTTGAAGCACACTGAGACTCTGTCCCTGGGAATTTTCACACATCACATTTCATTATTAAAATCCATACTCAAGAAACCAAAAAAAATTGTTCAATTTTTCTGAATAGAGGCCTATGTATAACAAATGCTCGATTTCATAGTTCTTAATGAAATCAATGGAAAATCTTATTGAAAACATTTAAGAGTATTAAATGGAAAAATAACACATGACTAGCCAAGTTTAAAAGATAATTTATATTTTTATAAAAATTCTTCACAGAGACATATGAAGATTTAGAGAACAAATTATAGATAGATGATGGGGATTTAAGCAATATTTTTCCATCTTTTTTGAACTGTTTGTAGTTTTTCTGCAGTGAGCTTGGATTGCATATATAATAATGATACTAAGTAAAAAATATGGATAATATTTATTAGCACCTAGCCTCTGGTATATGAAAGGAAAGTAGATCCACGCCATTACAGAGTGGCCTATCTATCAACTAAACTACTGGTTCTCTTGCTTCATTTTAGAAGCACCCATTTAAGAGCCACACAGGTAGATGGAAATCCTTCCTGCTTTAATATGAATGCAATGGTCTCAGTTCATGGTGGACTTTAAAGAAGGTTCACAATGTGGGCGTGGGGTTCTCTAGACACAGCCACATTCACTCACCTTCACATCAGTGTCAGTATTCATTATCCGAATATATTACAAGGAAGAAACTAATACAATTTTATAAAATTGCTTTACCATAAGAGAAAAATTACTCTGAAAGTATAGACTTGCTTCTAGGATGCTTTATGGAGGCTGACTTGGTAGTGTGGAAGGGAACTTAGTGGTGGCTGTATGTAAGTAGGTTAATATTCAAAGATGCCCTTACTCAAAAGGCCGGGACAGAGGTTACCAATCACAAGAAAGCAAGCATGAAAGCAAGTGTTCCTGATCATCAGTGGCCAGGCAGAATAGATGCATTAGGCATGCTCCATCAGTTTCACCACACTTTACAGAAGAGAGAGCTGGAAAATAGCGACTGTTTCACTCAACAAGCTCAGAAATAGCAGAGTCAAGGTATTCAACACTCTGATTTCAATATTTCACCTTCCTGGCAACTGTCACACTGTCAGCATTCTACTCAGACCTCAACAGGAGTTTCTACACTTTTTTATAGAGCTGCATAATGACAGAGGCAACGGGTCCGGCTTGGCTGATGCTTAACTCTGTGCACCACTGTATGCATGCATACGACCAATAGGATTTTATATTGCATACAAAAATCCAAAAGACACTGCCTTCTCTTGCCATAAATATAATTCCTGTCCATTCTTTCCTAAAAGGTGTTATACTGCAAAGCATTTGAAATCCAGTAAAGAAGTCTTCTGCTCGCTTTGATCTGATTCCAAACCAGAGGGACTCTTGTGCTGGGGTTTGCATCAAAGGGCTGAAATGATATGTGTCCCTTGCTAGAATGTAAACCACAATGCCTCAATTCAGATGACCTCAAGGCCTGACCAGAAAATACTCAGTGGCTTCTTCCAGTTACCTTTTCATGCTGGTCTGTCCTTATTATAGCTAATGCTCCCCAGATGTATCAGTGGCTGGCTTTGTTAACCCTTTGTTGTGTCACATACTTTTCATAGACATGTGAGGAGGGAAAATATCTCCTAATGGAGAAAAATAGTAAAGCAAATTGCATGTATATATACATGAAATTGTAAGAATTTAATATGCACATGTATAAGGTATAGTATAATAAATTCTACGTGTGCCAATTCTTAACTTTAGGAAACCCATTTTTAAACAAACTGGTATGAAGACTTCTTTACCAAATTATTTTGCTTCATATTCCAAGCATTATTTTACAGTCATCCTTGGACTTCATAGAGCCCCTGTTGTTACCAAAATCTCTAGGTGCTCACAACTTTCCACAAAATAGAATAGTATTTGCATATAAAACCCACATCCTCCAGCAGAGCCCAAATCACCTGCACATTTTATATGGTCCTTAAGTTAACACAACATCATATAAATAGCTATCATGCTGCATCATTTAAGGAATCACCATAAGAAAAGTGTCTACCTGTTAAAATCAAATGAAATTTTTTATTCTTCATATTTTCTTTCTTTTTTTCTTTTCTTTTTTTTTTTTTTTTTTTTGTAAACCCACGGAACACAGACACAGATGGCCAATTATATTTTATAAATAAAATTTTCAAAACACAACTAAAGAGAAAAGGCTCATCCATTTTATAAAACCATAATACGATAGTTAATAATTAATGAATATCACTCAATATCCAGACAGATAAAATTTCAATTATGTTAATGTTATTTTCCCTAGTTTATTTAAAATTGGATCTAGTTAAAGCCTATTGTAATCATTAACGTACGATGTTGCTACCGCTTGTTCTATTGGGTTTTCTTTCCATTTTCTTCTCCTCTTTGTGGTTTATTGCTATAGGAACTCAGCTGCTTGTCCCGTGGACTCTGCTAACTGCTGCTTGTGCTTCGTGTGATCTCTGAGAACGAGCAAGTGTTCTGGATGGTCAGGAAGGTCCAGGTTTGACTTTTGCGGGGAATGACTCCTTCAGAGGAGGAGCTTAGTTCTTCCCTCAAGACACAGCAGCTGCCTGTTCTCCCCTCCTTTGACTCAGTAATCAGCGCCCGGTCTTAGATCTGGAATTAGCTCGGAGTTACATTAGGCAGCATTGCTCATATCTTAGTAGTTCGTCGAGAATCATGTCTACATATGCTTTACACATCATACCATAAACAGATAACTTTTATAAATGTGTCAGTCTCAGTTGTGTGTCTTGGGCTGGTTGTGGGGCCTCTGGCTATGGGACCAGGACTTATCCCTAATGCACGAACAGGCTTGTTGAAGCCCATTCACTATAGAGTGATACCTTGCTCAGCCTTGATACAGGGGCCTAGGGGCTTTGTTGACTATCCATGGGAGGCGTTATTCTCTTTGAGGAGTGGATGGATGTGGGTAGAGAGAGTCGCAGATAGGGGTGGGCAGTGTTGTTGAATGGGAGGAGAAAAGGGAAGGGGAGCTGTGGTTGGTATGTAAAAAAACTTTAAAATAAAATAATGTCAAAAAAGAAAATCATAATTAAGAAAGTGCATTTGGTTGCCAAGAAGTTCTACTATTAATAGGGTTTAATAATAATTAGTTGGTTCACTAGAATTATCTGAGAATTGACTTTAAAAATACCATTGACTTTTTTGTGTGTATTCATTACTCATAATGTTGAGTTTCACAAAGACAAGTATAGTCAAGTATACCATCCCTACCTCCTTTATCATTCCTCCTGATGATTTTCTTTTGTGTTGTGAAATAGCAGTATGAACTTATGAATCTGAATTAATTTTATATAGCTTAGTACCTGACACTTTATTTCTCACTGATTTTCATGGTGCTTTATCTTTTAAAGTATGCATTTAAAAACTGCATTTACTCGTGTGTGGTAGCATTTGGCAATGTAGCTCAGAGTATCTTAGAGGTTGAACTCAGGCAGTCTGTTTCGGTGACATACTGTATTTAATAAAGTTAGTCTGGAATATCAGTAGACAAAGGTATCTCTCCAGCCTTTGTTTGTTTTTTTGAGACAGTATTTTTCTGTGTAACAGTTCTGGCTGTCCTGGAACTTTCTTTGTAGGCCAGCTTGACCTCGAACTCACAGAGATCCTCCTTTCTCTGCCTCTGAAGTGCTGGGACTAATGGGGTATGCTGCTACTGCCTGGCTATTAGTAGGCCTTGAATTTACAGAGATACAGATGGATCTCTGTCTCTGAGTGATGGGATTAAAGGCATGAATCAGCACTCCCTGACTGATGCTGTCCTCTGATATTTCACACTAATTTTATTAGATATACAATACATCACCACAGTCTGTCTTGGTGGTAAGTGCCTTTACCTGTTGAGCTGTCTCCCTGACCCCTAATTTTTTTTAATTATGTTATAATGTTATAGAATTTTAAATGAAAATTTTCAATCATCTTTTATTTTGGTTTGTTCTTGCCTCCATCTTGCTCTGCCTGAGTCCCTTTTCAGCCTGTCTCCTTGCATCCTCAGTATCCCCTACAATTTTGCTTTATTGTCTTCCAAGCTCAGTCCCTTTAAAGCCACTCCATCATCTCCAGTCTCACGGCAGGCCTTATCTCTGACAGTCTTCTAACATTGACCCTCAGGTCTCTGATATCTTGCATGTAAGCCTTATTAGCTTCCTTGTAATCTAGTCTGCAAATTTCAATGGTGGTCTTCAATCTTCTCTGTAGAGAGTTGGAATTAGGTTCTGAGAGCTCACGTATCTTTCAGAGGGAAACTGCCTTCAATACTACTGAAGCTACATATTTGTCAATTCTCACATGTTCCCTGGGCTGAAAATAGTTGATATCAATAATGCAAATTCAAAAGTAACAAGTTTTTAGTTTTCTCTTTTTCTTCACATCTACTTTTGCTTCTCCTGCTGTAAAATTTTGCTTTTTGACTAAGAACAGTGTTCTGACTTAGCATCCACATGGCCTGAATTTCATCCTTAACACTCTACATCCTCTACCCCACAAACAAGAACCTGGATTGAGGACACAGAAGTTGGGAATAAGATGAGTATACATTATGCACATGCTTTTTCAATAATAAACCATCACTACTACTGATATTATTATAACTTTGAAAGTTTCCTTGTATCAGTGTTGGTCATTGGGACATATCTTATGAGGGATATACATTTAAAAATATCCTTACCAGTCTCTGGAACCTAGGTCATGGGACACATTCCATGGACAGCCCACGTCTACCCACTGCTTTCCCAATCCCAGGCCAGCAGAGAAGTCTCTGTCAGGCTCTTAACCTCCTATTAACATACCAGTTGTCATAGCCTGAAATCTACAAGACAAACACCATCCCATAACCCCAGACATAACCCTACAACCTCAGAGGATGAGGCACAGATTTCACCATTACCTATTGAATCAAGAACTCCAATTGAGTCAAGAGCTCTTATTGGACCAGAAACACAGAAGCAACCATCTACTGTTGGACCAACAACAGCTCACTGCAATATAGATTACACCAACTCCAAGTGGTATAAGAGCTCAGATTGGACCAAGAGAAGTTTGCTGAAACACAGACATCATATTGGATCAAGATCAGCTCCCTGAGACACAGACAAATCTTGCACAGATCTGAGAAAGCATTGGGCAGAAATCAGCGCAAGATTACATATAACAACATAAAAAACAATATGACACACCAGAACCTAGTAGTTCTACAACAGCAAGAGCTTAATATTTCAATGTAGAAGAAACAGAAAGAAACAACCTTAAAAATAACTTTATGAAGATGATATAAGCTTTTAAACAGGAAATAAAAACCCCTTTAAAGACATAGAGAAAAGACAAACAAAAATTGGAAGAGGTTAACGAATTTCTTAAGACCAAGAAAAGCAGTCAAAGAGGAGAAGTAAACAGTTCAAGACTTAAAAACTGAAATAGAAACAATAAAGAAAACACAAACTGAGGGAATGTTGGAAATGAAAAGTCTGAGTCAACAAACAGAAACTCCAGATACAAGCATAACCAACAGAATGGAAGGTATGGAAGAGAGAATCTTCGGCATGGAAGAATCGATAGTGCAAATAAATATGTCAGTCAAACACTAAAGCCAAAAAAGTAATTATAAAAATGTCCAGGAAATCTAGGAAACCATGACAAGACCAAAACTAAAAATAATAGGAATAGAAGGACAATAATACCACCTTAAAAGTACAGAAAATATATTCAGCAAAATCATTTCAGAAAACTTTCTCAATATAAAGAAGGAAATGACTATAAAGATAAAGAAGCTTACAGGACACCAAAGAGACTAGACCCCCTAAAAAGTCCACTTACCACATAATAATTAAGTGACTAAGCATGCAGAATAAAAAAAGAATATTAAGAGCTACAACAGAAAAAGGCCAAATAACTTATAAAGGCAGATCATAAAAATAACACCCAGCTTCTTAAAGGAAACAATGAAAGCCAGAATGTCCTGAAAGATGTTATACAAACACTAAGAGATCACACATGCCAGCCCAGACTACTATACCCAATAAAACTCTCAATCATCATAGATGGAGTAAACAGCATATTCCATGACAAAACCAAAGTTAAACAATACCTATCTACAAATACAGCCCTACAGAAAGCACTAGAAGGAAACTTCAAACTAAGGAAGCTAGATATACTCAAGAAACCATAAGCAATAGATAATCTCACAGAAGGAAATCCCAAAGAAGGGAAACACATACATACTACCACCAAATATAACAAGAATTAACAATCACTGTTCATTAATATCCCTTAATATCAATGAACTCAATTCCCCTATAAAAAGACACAGGTGAAGAGAATGAATACAGAAACAGGATCCATCAAGCTGCATACAAGAAACACACCTCGGTTTCAAAGACAGACACTATCTTAGAGTAAAGAGTTGGGAAAAGACCTTCCAATCAAATAGACTTAAGAAACAAGCTGGTTATTCATTTGAGTACAGGGGAAGTCCTGTTTAGGCACCCCAACACTATTGCTTGCAGACTTGGCTATGGATATCCTGTGAGTTCTTGGAGGTTTCCCTAGCACCCAGTCTCTTGTCATCACAGAACCTACCTCCAACAATGAATAGAGGTGGAGGCAGAGATCCATGACTGAGCATTGGGCAGAGATTCTGGTCCATCTGTGAGTAGGGGAGGAGAATCTGTATAAGCAAGTGGATAGGGATTATGAGGAAAATTCCCACAGTTATGGCTAGCTGATGCTCTGGGGAGCTCACTGAATCAAGAACAGCTACTGGAGATCCATCTGGAAAAGGAGCTAGGCCCTTCAAGGATAGGCAACAGTCGAGTGACGTGGGCAGCATATGGAGCCTCAACGGGTGGGGTCAGACTGTGTTTCTTTGCATGGGCTGGCACCTGGAGCCCATTCCCTGCAGAGGAAGACCTAACCCTGTCCCTCCCTGTCTTGACTTTGAGATGAGTAAATCAGACTTTACTGGAGTGGATGTGCCACGCTGAGCTGACTCACCTAGGGACTTCTTGCCCTTTTTGGGGAGGGGAAAGGTGGTTGGGGATAGGAGAGGCTGAAAGCTGACTGAGAGGGACTGGGTGGAGGGAAGGGAGTGGAGCAGGGCAGTACATAGATAAAAATAATCTTTTTTAAATAAAAAATAATAAAATTAAAAAATAAGCTCGTGTAGCTATCCAAATATCTAGCAAAATAGACTTCAAACTAAATCAATCCAAAGAGATCAGGAAAGACATTACATATTTATCTCAGGAAAAATGCATCGTGATGAAGTCTCAATCCTGAACTTTTATGCCCCCAGTACAAGGGCACCCACATATGTATGAGAAACACAGCTAAAGCTTAAACCTCCTATCAAATCACTCACACTAATAGTGAGAGTCTTCAACACCCCACTCTCACCAATAGATAGGTCTAACAGACAGGAAATTAACAGAGAAATAAAGGATATAACAGGTATTATGACTCAAATTAATTTAATAGATATATACAGAACATTTCACTTGAACACCAAAGATTATACCTTCTTCTCAGTACTCCATGGAACCTTCTCTAAAATTGACCACATACTCAGTAATAAGCAAATAAAAATAGATATAAAAATTGGGAATGACTTCTTGTATTCTATCAGACCACTAACATTAGAGTTCAATAACAATATAAACTACAACAAACTTAAAAACTTACAGAAATTGAACATTTCTCAATTGAACTAGCTCTGGATCAGGGAAGAAGTAAAGAAAAAAATTTAAAAACTTCTTATAATTCAATGAAATAGAATTCATAACGTACCCAAGCTTATGGGACACAATAAAAGCAGCACTAAAATGAAAGGTCATCGAACTAGGTCCTACATAAAAAATTTTGGAGAAATCTCATACAAGAGACTTTGCAGCAGAGCTGAAGCTTCAGAACAAATATATTCAAACTCAACCAGAAGGAGTAGACAGCAGGAAATAATCAAACTCAGGGTTGATATCAATAAAATTTAAGCAAAGAGAACAACACAAAGAATCAATGAATCAAAGAGTTGGTTCTTTCAGAAAGTCAACAAGACAACAAACCTTTATTTAAACTAACCAAAAGGCAGAGAGAAAGGGGGGAGAGACAGAGAGAGAGAGAGAGATGGAGAGAGAGAGAGAGAGAGAGAGAGAGAGAGAGAGAGAGAGAGAGAGAGAGAGAGAGAGAGAGAGAAAATCCAAATTAACAGAATCAGAAATGAAAAGAGGGGCATAGCAACAGACACAAAGGATACCTAGACATTCATTAGTCAAACTTAAAAAAACCTGTACTTCCCAAAATTGGAAAACCTGAAAGAAATGAACAGCTTTCTAGATAGGTATCACTTACCAAAATTAAATCAAGACCAGATAAATGACTTAAATACACCCATAACCCATAAGGAAATAGGAACAGTTATTTCTAAATTTCCCACTCTCCCTCAAAAAAGCTTAGGGACAGATAATTTCAGTGCAGAATTCTACCAGAATTTCAAAGAAGAATTAATACCAATACTCCTCAAATTGTTCCACACAATTGTAACAGAGAAAACATTCCCAAATTCTTTTTATGAGGCTACAGTCACCTTGCAACCCAAACCAAACAAAGATGCAACAAAAAGAAGAATTGAAAATTACAGACCAATTTCTCTCATAAACACTGATGCAAAAATACTCAATAAAATACTGGTAAACCAAATGTAAGAACATATCAATAAAAATCATTCAGTATGATCAAGTAGGCTTCATCCCAGAGATGGATGTTCAACATATGAAAACCTGTCGATGTCATCCACCATATAAATAACCTAAAAGAAAGGAATCACGAATCATCGTCTTCCAGTATCACTAGATGCTGAAAAAGCCTTTGTCAGAATCCACACATTCATGGTAAAAGTCTTGGAGAGATCAGGGATACAAGAAACATACCTAAACATAATAAAGGCAACAGACAGCAAGCCAACAGCCAACATCAAAGTGACCCCACTAAAATCAGAAACAAGACAAGGTTGTCCACTCTCCTCATATCTATTCAATACAGTACTGGAGTTCTAGCTAGAGCAATAAGACAACAAAAACAAAAGGAGATACACACTGGAAAAAAAAGAAGCCAAACTATTGCTATATGCAGATGATATGATAGTATACATAAGCAACCCCCCAAATTCTATGGAGGAAACTCCTACAGCTGATAAACACCTTCAACAATGTGACAGGATATAAGATTAACTCAAAAAATAATGATCAATAGCCCTACTTTACACAAATGATAAAAGAGATGAAAAAGAAATCACAAATACATCATCCTTTATAATAGCTGCAAATAACATCAAATATCTTGGGGTAACTCTAACCCAAAAGTGAAAACCCTGAATGACAAGAACTTTAAGTCACTGAAGAAGATATCAAAAAAATGGAAAAAGCTCCCATGCTCTTGGATAGTTAGGATCAACATATTTAAAATGGCAATCTTATCAAAAACAATCTACAGATTCAATACAATCCCCATCAAAGTTCCAACACCATTCTTCACAGACCCTAAAAGGACAATATTCAACTTCATATGAAGAACAAAAACCCAGGATTGCCAAAAAAATCTGTTTAATAAAAGAACTTCGGGAGGTATCAATATCCCTGACTTCAAGCTTTACTATAGAACTCCAGTAATAATAATTATAAAGCTTGTTACTGGCATTAAAACAGACATATGGATCAAATGGATCAAACTGAAGCCCTCACATTAATCCACATACCTATGAACACCCAATTTTTGATGAGGAAGCCAAAAATATACAATTGGATAAAGAAAGCATCTTCAACAAATAGTGCCAGTATAACTGAATGGTGCCATGTGGAAGAATACAAATAGATCCATATCTATCACCCTCCACAAAACTCAAGTCCAAGTGGATCAGTAACCTCAATAGAAACTCAATTACATTGAACCTGTTAGAAAAGAAGGAGGGAAATAGTCATAAACAAATTTTTACAGGAGACCACTTCCTAAATATAACATCAGTAGTGGACACTGAGAGCAACAATTAATAAGTGGGACCTTTGGAAACTGCGAAGCTTCTGTAAGGCAAAGGATATGGTCAATAAGAGAAAATGACAGCCTACAGAATGGAAAAAAATCTTCACCAAACTTACCTCTGGTGGGGGATTGATCTCTAAAATATATGAACAACTCAAGAAACTAGAGGTCAAAAATCAAATAATCCAATTAAAAAAAATAGAATACAAAGCTAAATAGAGAATTCTCAACAGAAGAATTTCAAATGGCCAAATGACACTTACAGAACTGCTCAACACCCTTAGTTATCAGAGAAATGCAAATCAAAACAACTCTGAGATACCATCTTACACACACACACACACGCACACGCACACGCACACGCACACACTCACAGATGTGACTGTGAGATGGTGAATATTTTAATTATCTTGATTTTTCATCATTAGTTAATAATCACATATATAGAAACACCATGCTACATGCCTTAAATATATGGATCATTCCTCAGTGCAAAATGAAATATTTAGAAGGTTACCACAGGCAGTTATGGATACATTCCAGATAGGTGATTTTATTTAATACATTTTCAATTGAGATTCTTTGCATTTCCAGATAGAAACTTAATTCTTGCCTTTCAATAATAAATGACTTCATTGAAGTGGCTCTGCTGCTATCTATTTAAGACTGACACTTTTAGGATGAGAGAGAGAGAGAGTGAGAGAGAGAGAGAGAGAGAGAGAGAGAGAGAGAGAGAGAGAGAGAGAGTGAGAGAGAGAGAGAGAGAGAGAGAGAGAGAGAGAGAGAGAGAGAGAGAGAAGAGGACAGTAGTACAGGTAAAATAATGATAGAGATGGGGAATAATGGAGATATAAAAATTTAAAGAGGAAGAGGAGTTAGATAACAGGAGAATGAGTTAAATGGAGATAAGATGAATCAAAGTTGGTACAAGGAAACCTATTGTCTGGAAATCCAATCGAAAGATGTAAAAGAAAGGAAGAAACCAGTAATGGGATTATGTTGTTACATTGTAAAAATTGTCCCACCTACTGCTAAAAATGCTGATTGGCCAAAGGCAGACAGGAAGTGTAGGCGGGGCTACCAGACTAAGAAAACTCTGGGAACAGAAAGAACAGAGCAGAATGTCACAGACACACCAGAGAAGCAGATGCAGAGGACACCTATGCTGCTCTGAGAAAAGGTACTGAGCTGCATGGCTGAACAGGATAAGAATTGTGGGTTAGTTTAAGAGCAAGAGCTAGCAAGTTACATGCCCGGGCCCCAGGTCAATCAGTGTATAATTAATTTATGTGTCTGTGTGCTTCAGACTGTGGGTCTCTGGGTCCAGATCACAAGACTAGGCCAGAAAATCCAGGCTGGAAACCTCATAACAGATACCCCAAGAGGCTAGACAATGCCTGTCAGAGAATCAAAATTCTGTGTAAGTGCTATATTTCTATATAAATGATTGACTATGAAAGCCCCAGAGACCTCTTATAGAGGATCTTATTAACTAGTTGTGGTGGGTAACCAATACCATTTTGTTGAAGAAACTGTAACCTTGAGATTAAGATATAGAGAAATCAAGCTATAATTGAACCCAAAGCTTCTTTCCTACTAGCTAGCTTTCATAGAGTATACGGTATGATGTAGGCTGTGAGGAGTCAGGGGAATAAAAGCATGGTCTTAGCAAGCTGTGGACTCTGTGATATTTAACACTAACCTGCCAGGCAAGATATGCCTGTTGGTGCAGTAGTGATCCACCTACTATGGGATAGTCAACTGCTGTCTCTTCCTGTTCTACAAGAGAGAATCGTACTGAGTCCTGTAAATTCAGTCCTAACTCCATTATTGAAGAGGTCTTCTACCTTAGGGAGGAAGACAACACTGCTAATTAGCTGAACTGACATCAGACCATCTTCCTAAATCTTTGTTCATACCCACAGACAACTGAACTGACACCACATTAGACCATATTACTATATCTTTGTTCATACCCACAAAGTCCACTCTCAGTTTTAATCAGAGCTGTAACTTTTCTTTCCCTATTCTCTTCATCAAGTGAGCAGAAGTGAATGCAGAGATCTATGGCTGTATTATAATATGCTCTGAAAAGAACAGTTGAGGCTAAACTATAAACAAGACATTCCTACCACCTGTTTAAGGCTAAGAGAACATTATGAACTGGGGAGCAGAAATAACGTAAGGCTGAGGTTGTGAAGAGGGATGCCAAAAAAGGTAATCTTTTAAGCACTGCATAGCAATGGCAATCATAAACTCTCAGAAGCTGTGCCTCCTGGCTGTGGGATCATAAAACTTTGATCTTCAACAATGGAGATGGATGGTTAGGGAGGGAACTAACAGGACACTGTCACTTACTGCTAATTTATTAACAACCGACTGTTGCAATGAGGTTTTTTGGCCCAGGGCGGCCAGAGGTCTAGACCCACAGACCTGTTGCCTTAGACTCTTTAGCTGCCTGCAGCTAATCAGGCCCCTAGAAATGACTTAGACATTTATATTAACTTTATGTTGTTTGGCCTATGGCTCAGGCACATTGTTAGCTAGTTTTATATCATAACTCATTTTTATTAATCTGTCTGTCACATGGCCTGTGGCTTATCTGTGTTTTTTATGTTTTTTTTTTCTTATTTTTTGAGGGGGCAGCTGGCTTACTTTGTTTTTGACTTTGTCTTTTTTTTTAATTTATTTTGATTTTTTACCTAGAAGTTTCTTGGTTGTGGCTCAAAGTATAGAAATTGTGGTGGCTTAGAGGCAGTGACTAGGAGCCTCTGCTCAGTGTCGAGAAAAAGGGATGACCCTTGGTTCAGTGTTGCATGCTAGGTGGGTGTGCCGGGGAATGGGCCAGCAGAATCATATAGGGCAGCTGCCATGATATGTGGTTTCAGCTGTAGCTGGCGACCCTGGTCTCAGCTGGCACAGGCAGCAGATTATTTGCTGTTTTGTCGGTTGGCTGGAGAGTAAGGGCGGAGCCTAATATGAAGGAACGACAGGCCAGTGAGGGAGGGAGCTTTTAGCCCACACACTGGAGTGTAGTTTTTAAAAGTTGAGCATTTTGTTTGTTTTTTGTTTTTTAAGAGTGTTTAAAATATAAATGGACCCCCTATGCTGATGGGCACAGGCTCCATGTTGGGCGCCAGATGAAAGCAGAAGTCTTTCTTAAAATATATTAATCTAAGATTATATTTACTGAAATATAAGCCAACACTCACAATATAGGTAACAGCTTATATAGGCACTTGATAGACTGGATTATTTATGTGATGGATGATGGATGCTGAACTGGTCTCTCTAGCAGTCAGGAACTAAAAAACAGGCCAAGATTTAAACAGCCCCTTTATAATAGGTTTGACCACTCTTCCTTTAGGAGCTGGTGACCCTGGATAAGTATCTTTGGACCTTATCAGCTGACACCTGAATCTCACCACAACCGACAGATTCCAGGAGATGGGAACACACACATAGTATCTAGTAGCATACTCACTAGTGAACACATCTGTCTCTGATGAACAGTTCTAAATCCAGAGCTGAAGCCATGTGGGTGACTATGTGGCTTACATAAAACTCGCACCCTTAAAACAAGACAAAAAGTTATGGATATGGGAAAGAGATTTGTAAATAAGAAAGAGGCCTGGTAAGTGAGCGAGGGAAATAAAACAGGGTGAACAGAAAGAGTAATCAGAATGCATTGTCAAACAGCAAGTTTTATTAATTACAAAACAGAACATTAAGATCTACTTGCTTAGAAAATTTGAAATTTGAAATACATCATTATTAGAGTTAGCATTTTACATATAAAATGTGTATGGTTTTTATATTGGTGAGTTTTTGTTGCTATGAGAAAGCACCATAACCAAAAGCTATCATGGAAGAAAAAACTTATTTTGGCTTATGGTTTAGAAGGTTAGCTTTCATAAAGTGTGTGAAGAGATATGGGAGCAAATGACAGGTGTGACGGCGAGCAGGGAGTTGAAAGTTCGCATCCTTAATGCTAAACCTGAAGCAGAGAGAATTAGCTAGAAGTAGGCTGAAGCCATGAATTCTCAAAGCCTACGTGAAGTGACGTATTTCCTTCAAGAAGGCTACATCACTTCCCTGAATAGCACCAACTGAGCACCAAGTGTTCAATTATCTGAACCTATGGAAGACATTTCTTATTCAAACCACCACAGACTCATTCATCTTAGAAATGAAGGTATCATTGATCCAGTCTCCCCTTTCACCCTCCCAAGCTTCTAGAACACCCATTCTATTCCAAGTTCAACTATTATTAACTTTCCACAAGAGGCATATTATGTAATGTTTGTCTTCCTATGTCTGATTTCTTTCTTTGTCACCAGGTAATGACCAAGTGACAGTACTTCCTGTTTGTAAAGAACAAATAATATTGCAGTGTATGAAAGTTAATGTTTTTAATTCATTCATCCTTTGATGGGCAGAGGCTGCTTCATATGTTCGTTATTAGCATACAGTAAGTTTTTAATTCCATGAAAACAATTAAATCTTCAAATATTTCTTCACTTGAGAGAATAATGTCTTTATGTTTCAGCTAATTTAAAATATGATTATAACCTATATTTTTTTGCAATAGCTTTAGAAGTCAGCTATGAATACTTTCCTCATTTTATTATTATTAGTGCAAATGGGGTGGGCTTTTTTAACTTATAAAATTTAGATGTGACTTGACATTTTGAAGTATTTAGAAATTGGCTAATGATCACACATTAAATGATGTGGATATAATAATTTCCTGGTATGTAAGTAAAAGGCTGGGTGAAACTTCTTAAATCATTTGAACTTTCAGCCAATTATTACGTGTTTGATCTATTGAATTATTCAGTTGCCTAGAATTAGTAGTTAATTTATAATTTGAAGGACCTGAGGTGAGAAGGGGAATATTTGAGGGTGGACTTTGTTTATGTGAATTATTGTTTAATGAGTTGTGAAGTCTGCATAAATACCTGAACTGAATTCTAACAATGATACTCTTTCCTTTCTTCCTGCTGATTCTCTTCTCAGAACCATTTCTATGGCATAATGTATTGACCACAGGCAGTTAGTTGTTTATATATGTGTGCACATGTACGCAAATTCAACTGTGCAGGTTTGGAAGGCAGAGCTGTGGGTGTCAGCTTTCTACAGAGTCCAAACTTAAGAGGTCAAGCTTGGCCATAGCAGTTACCTATATATCCTGAGCCTTACTTTGGGTCAGACATCTGGTTTTCATTACAGAGAGGTATATGAGCATTGACGCTTTGCAGGGATAGAGCTGCATTGACTTCTAAGTCTGTAAATTTGTAGCTTTCCAGTCTACACATGCATTCTCACAAGAAATCAGAACTGAGGGCTATCTTATGTAATTAATTGTTTTCATATTGTAACTATTGTAACGATATTCCTCTAGGGGTAATACAGCTTCAAACGTTGCAGCAGGTTTAAAGAGCAAACCCAAAAGACAAAAAGGGATAAATTTGCTTTTCAGCTTTCTCACATCCTCCCACTCCCATACCAGAGCCTCACTGGGGCTCCGTTACAAAGATATTTATCTCTAAATCAACAATATTTCCCTTAACTGTACTGTAACTCCAGGAAAAAAAGGAAAAAAGAAAAGCCAGAATCATCATTAAATAAAACCCACAAAAGATTTTATTTATCTTCCCTTCTCTTCACCTCCCATCAAATGAATTCCTTGGAAGTTAGATCATGAATAATAATGCTACTTTAAAAATAATCCTTGTAATTTCACAAAAATTAAAATAAAAAAGATAGAAGGAGGAGCACCACCCACAGCCTCTTTGCTCTGTGTTGTACAATAAATCCTAATAAAGAGAAGACCTTCATTGTGTAACCCATGTATGTGAAGCACAAAGAAAGCCATTAAGAGCTGCTCTCACTGTGCAGTGACCTCACAGACCCACTGTGACTGAACTGCAATCGTTCTTTCCCAGCTTCCTCCAGCTGCGTTTGCACTTATCTGCCCACAGAATCCTTGGGATCAATTCTCACTTTTATTTTTTCCTATAGATTTTGTAGACTAGACTCATTACCTAAAGGTAATCTCAGCAAGACATTCCCTGAGGTCTGCAGAAGCAGATCACCTTCTTGAACGGAGGAAACAACCAGGAAGCATACTCCAAGTCCACTGCCTCCAATCCAGCTGATGTCCTTGAGCAGGCTAGATACAGGACATCATGAGGGTTGCAGGCACCATCAGTTCTGATTTGTTTGGAGGAATCTATGTAATAAACTTTTCCTACAGTTTCTTCTAGCATTCTGTGTGCTCAACTTGCGTACATTTACATTTTGTAACTCTCTCACACACACACACATACACACTCAGACACGGGGTAGGGGGGATGTCAATAAATAGAACAACAACAAACAAGCAGAGCAGTTACCAGCATAGTATACTTTCTTCCTTTTAAAGATCTGTGGTAATGCAGTTCACTGAATAGTGTAGGTATACTATATGTAAACCATAGGTAATTTTTAGAAAGGATAACACCTGCAGTACATAACAGTACCACTTTCATAAAATGCAAACGACAGTCTTATGTTCCTCCTTTTATATCAGAATTGGAATTGGATCACAAAAATAGTAATGAGCACAATTGCACGACACTTTTGAAAGTACTTAAGGATTTACAGTAAGAAAATGAGTACACTGTAGAGTTTCATAGAGCTCCTAATTGTAGGAGATTGTGTTGTCCCATTGTAAATAATTGTCCCCACCTATGAGTTTAATAAAAAGCACTGATTGGCCAAAGGCAGACAGGAAGTGTGGGCGGGGCTACCAGACTAAGAAGACTCTAGGAACAGGCAGAACAGAAGAGAATGCCAAAGAGAAGCCAGAAGAAGCAGAGGACAACTATGCTGCTCTGAGAAAAGGTACCGAGCCCATGGCTAAACAGGATAAGAGTCATAGGTTAGATTAAGGGTAAAGAGTTAGCAGCAAGTTACACGCCTGGGTCTTAGGACGATCAGCCTAAAACTATTGTAAGCATCTGTGTGTCTCTGCCGGTCTGTGGGTCTGCGGGCCTAAACCTTGAGGCTAAGGCCTGAAAGTCCAGGCCAGAAATCTACACCTGATGGCTTTAAACAATTTAAGGAACATAATTCACAGTCTCCTTTTTCTTCAAGGATAATCAGATTTACAGGCGTGGATTTCTTGCGATGGAGAAGGTCTCAAATCCACTCAGAACGTGGTTGGCTATGTCAATAATTGCTCTCCTATTTCTCCAGTGAGCACATTCTCACCAGGTCCAGTGCTGGGTAAAACACTCTCAGCCTCTTGCATCACCCCTTTCCAGCACTGTGAAAGCTAGGCAGCAGATACGGGCTTCCCTTGTCAGTTGGAATTGACTTCTCTATGTCCTGCAGTCAAAGTGTGTGGTATCTTCAGCTGCAGTAGTGCTCACCGCAATGTCATGGTGGGCAAACCAGAGCAATGAAAATGGCCTGTGTGGCTTTGATACCCTGGGGCTTCTCTCACTAGTAAACAGTCAAATCGCCCTTAAGTTTATGAAAAGCAAATGGTCACAAAAATGAACCACATTTCTCTACTTTACTAAATGACTTAAAGCCATTGCTGTACCTCCAATGATAACCAGATCTATAGGATGAGAAGAAAATAGAGAGCAGGTAGAGCCTGAGTTGGTATGTCTTATGAGCTCTTGAATCCCAGTTGGAACATGTAAGCAAAGAGCTTTATGGGCACAGTTCTTGCCACTGTGAGCAAATACAGATGACAGTGTTTTTTTCATAGTATTCCATGTACTTTTCTTCCCACATTTGGCAATACCCAAAGACATTCACTTAAAATTTGAAATACCCAGCGCTGTACATTAGGTGACAGTAAACACATGGAAACCTATTATGTTTTCACACCCTACACTCATAGTTCAAGTACAGTTCTGAAACCAGCTAGAATTTGGAAATAGTTCAAGGGATACATTGAATTTAAGTTATAAGACCAATTTGATACGTATTTGTAGAAATGCATGAATAAAATAACTTCCCAGAGTTGATGAATGGCTTTGAGACCAGCCACTGAGTTGTTCTGGCTTCAGACAGTAATCAGAACTGGTCATGGTCACTGCCAGCTTGATAAATGACTTTCCCATCATATTCTCATTTTGTGGGTTTGGGTCAGACACCATATTGTGACTTGGTTGGCATGGAGGCTGGAGCTTTACTGTATTTTTAGAATATTTAGTCTATTTAGAAAGTTTACATAGTTCTGGTCACAGTGACTAAGGTGACTAGGGTTAAAATAAGACTGAATTTGACCGAACAAACTCCCCAGCATTGGTACGGGGTGGTACTTCCCAGTGTTTCACTCAAAGCCATAGACTTGGGTGCTTAAGGTTGTAAACAAAGGTGCCAATGAGGAAGAAAACACACTATCTCTGCCAGTTGTAGGAGTAGTGTCTTCCTGAAAGACAAGTGAAAAAGGCATCTAATTGGTGCCATGAAGAATTTTGTGTATTTTGCTCACTGAGAAATTAATATCAGCCACCTGCAGCACCCAGTGGAGGATGTGGAGTAATGGTGCAGAACCCCGATAGAAACGCTGAATGTGGGAGCAGAGGAAGGCACTAGAGTGTGGGTCTGGTTGGAAGTGAGAGGAAAAATAGATGTCTTTCTTGTAGTTCACATCAGCACTGTAGTTTATATCATACATCAAGTGTGCTGAACCAAGTGCCTTGTGGGAATTAAAATAATTCTCAAAATTATAAAAGTTTAAAGTGCACAGCTATTGCAGAGAATATCCATGGATGTACATGATGTATGTATATTTCTTTCTTTATGAATCCTGGAAAATTATTTTAGAGTTTTAAGAATCATGTTTTAAGGAGATAAAGAGATATTTTAGCAGGTAGAAATATATAGTGCTCTTATGAAGGACCCAACTTTGATGCTCAGCATCCACATTAAGGGGCTCACAAACCCTATAACTCCAGATCTAAAGAATCTGGTGTTTCTTGCCTCCCTGGGCACCTGTATATATGTGCACACAGCCACATAATACACATAACTGAAAATAAAATATTTTTCAAAAAATAATTATGTTTGAAAATCTAGTGGAAATGAAATCAATTCTTCTGGACCTAGCTTTATGTTCAGTTCTTTGTTTTCCATTATTAACTGTTAATGTAGCAAAATCACATCATTTCGATACCTCATAGTACAAGGCATCTCCATAGCAACCTCCATTTCCTCACTTAATTTTAAGAAGTTTGTTGACTATTATTTTGTACTTCCATTTGCATTCCAGAATCTTCCTGAAAACATCCACAATAAATATGTGTCTTGACTTAGGTCCCCTGGGCAAAGAATTCTGAATTGCAGGTTCATGTAAAGAAGTATATTTTCTAACAACCAAAAGGTAAGACAAGTGTCAGAAGGAAAAAGAGCTGAATTGTGATGTAGATGTGTCATGTCAGATAAGATACCAAGTGCTGGGGCATGAAGGGATCGTCAGTGTCGTCCTAATTAAGCTTGAGGGGCTAGGTGATTAAACACCCCAAGGATCAACAGTAAAATGTCAACTTTCTAGGAGGGGACACAATATTGGGAGCTCGCAGTAGGCAGACACATTTGTTACAGAATCAGCTATAAACTTTCCACAGTCAGCACTCCAGACAATTTGAAGAATGGATGCTGAGGTGGGTGTCTTAGTTTGAGCTGCTACAGCAAAAAAATGAGCACTTGCTGGATGACTTCAAAACAGGAAATAATCACACCCTTCTGGAGATTTGGAATCATAGTATCAAGATATTGGCATATGGTATCTGGTGATGGCTTTCTTCCTGAATTTTAAATGTCTGTCTTCGTTAGATTTTTAAATAATAGAGTAGAAAGACAAAGCAAGCTCTTCAGTGTCTCTTTATAAAGATATGCTAATCCCACTCAGAAAAGGCCCACACTCATGACCTAACTACCTATCAAAGTCTCCACTGCTTCCTACTAGCACACTGGGTGTTTGGGTTTCAATGTGTGAATTTGGGAAGGACATAGCATTCAGTTTCTTTGTACTAGTTCTGTGTTGCTGTTGCTTTCGAACATTCCCCAACAGTTAAGCTCCATCAGGATTCTGTTCATTTTCTTCTTTGGGTAAACTTACAATGGGAAATAGAACTAACTAAATATAACTAGTTTGTCCCGCGCCTTCTTTGCCCGCAAACAAGACGCAGTACAACAGGATCCTTCTGCAGCAGGTTTATTGAAGCTTCACACACTAGGGCAAAGAACGGAAGACCCCGAGCCTCCCAGGCAGGCCGCTTTTATAGGCAACATTGTTTATCTCTGACGTGGGCCTTTCCCATTGGTCAGCACACCCTCACCCGATATGATGTATCTGTCTGGGGGCCAGGCTTCTTGCTGGAAAATTACAAGGTGTCATGCGCAGTGACTTGTTTACTGAGGAGCTTCCTTAAACCGCTTAGTCATGGGCCGGATACAAGCGCCATCTTTAGGGTGCGGCTGGCTCCCTACATCTCCCCCTTTTCTTATATTTAAAATGAGGGAGGCTATCTAGTGGATGGAAACAGAGGTTTGTCCTCCCAAAACTTCTGGGAACTATGTACAAAGGAGACATTCCTGATGCGTCCACCAGGTACACCTCCCGACCAGCCCGGCACCTTTGTGGGAGATGGGATTTGTGTGCCTTGCCCATATGCAGACAAACATGTTCCATGGATCCCCTCAAACTCTAAGGTGGAACCATTGCAGTGCTTGGCCTTACAATCCACATGGAAACTATAACAGGTATGCTCTAATGAGGTGCAATGGCAATTAAGCCTCTCAGTGCAAGAGCCATACCTATACAGTATACACAATCAACCCTGCTCAATTCCAAGCAATAGGCCAAAGCCTGCCCAAACTTCCTCACCAATCAGGGAAAGGCATACCTTCTGCAAGGTTAGGTGACCACAATCAGTCAAGCTTAAAATTTTTGCTCATTCAGAGCTGTCAGCCAAATCGTAGGGGATTGTCTATCTTCAATAGCCATTAAGGCTTGGGTCAAAATTGTCCTTTCTCTCTTTTTGGACGCTCGCATCTGGCAAATCAGCCAAAGACTGCCTCTGAATCCCACGACCATGAGGATCTCAAGGGTTCCCATGCCAGCCCATTCCTTCAGGTACGAAACGGCTGAGGAAATCCAGGTGGAAAGGCCCTCTGTTAAGGACAGGTCCAGACGGGTGGAATTAATCTGAACGATGGCAACGCGGAGCTCTCGTAGCGTCTGCTCAAACTCTGAAGACCAATTCTGTAAGATAAACTGAGAAAGGCTTTTCGACAAGTTAGCTGCCCTAGAAAATTTTTCATACTGAATGGAGGTAACACAAAGTCCAGGGAGCTTTTGTTCACATCCCAACTGGGCCATTTGCCATAAAATGTCTAATTGTTCTTGTACTAAATCAATATGCTGGTTAACCAGCATAAGTCCTCCTTGAATTTGGGTATTAACAGATGCTTGCTTATCTAAGGCCATGGTTATGGAGGCCGATAAATTATTAACAGCCCGAGCAGTTTGTACGGTGTTGGAAAGGGCGAGGGCTGAAGCGGTTGCTGTGGCCCCTACAGCCGCGACTGCAACAATCCCAACAATTATAGCAGAAATGCCAAAATCTCTTTTAGGTTGAAACAAACTCATGCTGCTAGGAGCCTCAACCGGCACAGGCACAAATCGTGGCATGCGAGTCACCATCGCAAAGGGATATTTCTGAGCATCCCAACAAAGGGTATAAAAGCAGGTGCTCTGGGCACACTCTAAAACATCTTTATCTACAGAAACATTACTTACAATCCAAATAAAGGGTGGCCACACACACACGGGGGCAGCCGATATTGCTTGTTCAAAGACAAGTTGCTCTATAAAAGGAGCGACAGAGTCAGGGTCTCCAAAGATCCTTCCTGCTGCCTCCGTCATACGTGCCACAAAGTCTGCAAATGGTTCATTTAGTCCCTGGATAATCTTAGTAAGCTGATTGCTACCCTCTCCTTTTTTAGAGAGTGCTTTCCAAGCACGAATGGCCATGGCTGAAATTTGAGGGTAAATCCCCCAAGGAAATTGGGTCTGCTGTGTAGCATACTGTCCTTGCCCAATCAGCATCTCAAAGGTCCATTCCCTCTGTTCAGGGGTTATGGCCGCAGCATTTACTCTAGCCTGTTCTTGAGCTATCTCATGCCATAGAGCCTTCCACTCTAGATACTGACCCATGCTTGACAGGGAAGCTTTAGCCACCGTCTGCCAGTCTGATGGAGTCAGGTTCCACAAGGCAAGCCGATCAAGTTGTGTAACAGTGAAGTTGGCATTTACACCAAACTTGCAGACAGATTCTGCAAGCTCTTTAATCTGACTAAATTCTATTGGGGCATAAACCTGATCATTATTTTGGCCCTCATATACCGGAAATGCTAAACTAAGTTGTTGCCTCGTGGCCTCTGGCCGGAAAGAAAAGTTTGTAGCACCGCTCACACCATAAGGAGGAGGAGCTGTAGGCAGAGGTCTGTGCATTTGCTGGCTTTCTGCCTTGTGCCTGTTCTTTCTGATTTGGTTACGAGGAGGATCATCAGGGGAGTATCTCTCTGCCTCATATTTGGCTGCCTCCTCTTCCAAATCAAATTCATCTCCTGGGTCTAGTGGGTCTTCCTCATCTACATGGCTGGATTTAGAGGAAGAAATGGAAGATTCTATTTCATCCCTGATCTCTAAATTAGCCAATTCTTTCCAGGGGAAGGTAAGTTTGGTCTCTTTCCTTCTTCTAACCTCTGAATTTTTCTCTGAATTTTTTTCTGAATTTTTTTCATAATTTTTCTCATAATTTTTCTCGAAACTTTTCTCCCCCATACCAGTACCGGGGGGTCCTTTTTCCTTATGTACAGTTTCCTTGGGGCGCGCTCTCAATCTCTCATCCCGCTCGGTTTCTGATAGGCTATCCTGAACCTCTCTCAACATTATCTGTCCCTCCATGACCACTGGCAAGCAGGACTCATCCTTTAAACAATTCTTGATCATCTTCCATATAGCTTTGGTGCCCATCCTTAAATCCGAGATCATCGACTGCGAAGTACCCATGATACCCTTAGCAGCGCGGCTTATCCGCGTCCGGCTTATCCGCAAAACGAAACCAAAGAGCGCTGCCGCTTACCTACGTCGGTCTTGGGCACTCAGCACCGAAATCAATGAAAAAGAAAGGCAACCACAAGAAAGATGATCAGGGTGACTAGAACCAAACCTAATCCTGCCAAAACCTTCTGCCAGTAAGCACTAAAAACCAAACCTCAATCAGGGACCATACCTCTCCGAGCAAACACTCTGCAGTTCTGAATCCTCCTCGTCACCGAGGGGTCTCCGCTGGTGCAGCTGATGTTGTCTTTCCCGGGTTTCGGCACCACTTGTCCCGCGCCTTCTTTGCCCGCAAACAAGACGCAGTACAACAGGATCCTTCTGCAGCAGGTTTATTGAAGCTTCACACACTAGGGCAAAGAACGGAAGACCCCGAGCCTCCCAGGCAGGCCGCTTTTATAGGCAACATTGTTTATCTCTGACGTGGGCCTTTCCCATTGGTCAGCACACCCTCACCCAATATGATGTATCTGTCTGGGGGCCAGGCTTCTTGCTGGAAAATTACAAGGTGTCATGCGCAGTGACTTGTTTACTGAGGAGCTTCCTTAAACCGCTTAGTCATGGGCCGGATACAAGCGCCATCTTTAGGGTGCGGCTGGCTCCCTACACTAGTTAAAAAGTCTTCCTAATGATTTGAGTATTGAATCACTCAAATTACACAAGAATGTAACTCATGATTTTTCCTTTCCATTACAGAGTCTTGACTCCAGAGGCTTGTCTAGGCCATGTGGCATAGGAACGGTTCTGAGATGGACCATGCCATCTATATCACGGCTCCCAAAGTTAGTGAAGTATTTTTTTCTGTGTATAATTAGATAAGAGTACGTGAAGAGATATTCCAGTGGGTCATCCGCAAACTGAGCTTATTTTTCTTTGCCCATAGAGTAGAACCACATCCTGGCTGATGGTGGTGATGAGGCTTGCACTACGCTATTCCCTTTCATCAGGCTATTTTCTCAGCGGAAGGAAGCACATTCCCTCTCTTTCACATCCACAACTCAACCTGCTCCTGTCTCATGAATTTCCCTCCCCACCAAATTGCCTATTGTCCTCCAGGAATATGAAAACTGCAGGCTCAGGAAAGGTTTCTATTGCTGGGAGGTTGGCCATCTCATAACAAGAGGGACTAGCTCAGTGCTGTTGGACCCCTAGCCACTATCCCTGCTTTTGTGACGAACCATTCTTGAGGTCATTATGCTAGCACATAGTAGGCCAATAGAGGGCACGGTTGAGGTCAACTGGTTATGCAATTCTGTTTTTCTTATATTTTAGCATTTGTATTTTTCCCTGCTACTATCAGTGTTACTCTTCAAATCAAATGGTCCAGTGAAGGTTATACAAACTATTTAATACACAATTGTAAATTGAAGGCTGAGAGAAATAGCCTCTGCTTTGATTCAGTGGACCATGTGTATTTGTTCTGTGCAGGATATTTTCATTACCTGACTGCTATGTGTTCCAACTCTAACCATTTGGCACTTTGAATCTCTGCATGTCAATGCCAGTTAAACCTATTTGCCCAATGGCCCTCAGTATGTCTGGGGTTTCCACTTTCCCATTGGCAAAAGACTTAACATCCTTTGCAGTAGATTATGGAAACTGCTACTGTATGATATTGTAGAGTCTTTAATCTCATCTTGGCTCTGCCCAATAGATTTGTATGAGAAAAGTGTCTTTTTATTTACCACTATAGACAGTAATTACACTCTAGTGAATGTATCCTTTGCTACTCTAGACCACTGTTTACTGTGGTACATATATCCACTTAGATTTGTACGGTTAATGTAAATCAGACTCTTGATCTCTACTGTTTGGGATCATTCCCATTTGCATCATTGGGCCTCATTCTGCAATAATAATTACAAGCTTAGCAAGAAGAGATTCTCAGTGATGCTGGTGCATACTTCATAAGACTATATTGTTCTGATAAAATGGGTGCCCATGTAGCTCTTCTGAGGAGTATAGACTGCAATTGCTAAGCTTTGGTTCATCCTTCCACAGTATACACACTCAAAAATGCCTTAATTCTTTGAATTTTTTTATTTCTTTCCTAAAGGAATGCCAGTCTTGGAATTCTGACACTTTTCTTTTACTTCATGATGCTATTGATTGTTCCAGGCATCCAAGAGCATTTCTAGGAACATGTTGATTGCCTCTTGGAGATTCCAAGATTAAATAGTGATATGAAGAAATATATTTTCAAATGAATACAAAACAGACTTCCTTATCCCAATTATGCTCTGAACAACAAGGACCTTCAGAATCTAGTTCTAAGAATTTTTAAACACATTCTGCCTCTGAACATTATGCATTTTAATAGAAATTAATTAACTCTATTGACTGATGTAGGAAATAATGAATCCTTTTAGTAACAACTTATTCTTTCTTATTTGTTTAGATTAAATAATTCATTCCATCAAAATGTATACATAACCTTGGTGGAACAAGCTATGAAACCTAGAAATGTGAGTGTGGGCATGAAAAACAATATATTTAGGATAAAATATATATGTATAAAATCATTATACTTATATCTGTAAAAAATTATACATCTATAAAAATAAACTACATATATAACATATGTATGGATAAAAATACATAAGTTTATAGATCATAATCACTGACAAGCTCTCCCTGATCTAATTATTTTTGGACCTTGTCAAATTTTTAAGCCACCCAAACTACCTGCTTTGAAACTTTCAAAGAGATTTGCTGATTTTTGTATTATTAATCTATCATTATCATCTTAGAAAGACTTATCTGATTCATTATGTACCACTATTTATATGTCATTAAGTATATATTCATAATATTTGGTTCAATTACTAATAGTTTGCCTTTTTGCAAGAGCATAGTTTTATCTTATTTTTTCTTGAAATTGATAGAACTGTTGCGTAAGGTTGTCTGGGTTTGATGTTTTCTTTTGGGGAATTTTTTCTGTTGACTTTGAATCATCTTTTCCAAGGAAAATATGCCTTCTACTGAATATTTTAAGACAATGAATGACTAGCAGGTGAATCAGCACAGCTACCAAATCATACCAGCATTGTTGTCTGTAAGAAACAAAATGCTCCCCGAATTTCTACAGTCAGAGTAGAGAACAAGATGTTTGTTTCCATGGGAGAATTCCTTGTATCTCATGGGAAACCATATCATTAGCTATCAGCAAGCAACACAGATACTTTATTTGTACTTAAATCTGGAACAAGAGCATAAGAAGATAAGCTTCCTCAATGGCAAAAGTATGTGATTTTAATCCTCCTTCAGATCAGTCTCCAGTGATATCAGATGTATTTGTAAATGCCTTTGTTTGCCTGCACTGTTCTCTGGATGCCTTCTTTGACATAATGTCAAAGCCTACCCATTCCCTGCATGCTCTAGCTCTATCAGTTCTTCTGCTCCTCTAGATTCAGATGGGATTGGCCACTCTGATTCCAGTTTCCAACCTGGATGTAAGGAATCTGAATGTTGTCACTCTGTAACAAGACAAAAACAGAACACACTAAAACACACTCTTTTTATTATATGTGTCACAGAGCAAATTGCTGTTCCAACCCTGATTCAGAAAGCATAAAGGCTCAGTAGTTAAAGCCCGGAAACAGAAGTGGTGGCAGAGAACTTTGGTGAGAATTTGTAAAATGATGATTTTTGACTGCCAGGATCTCTGTCTAGGAAAGCATGGAAGCTAATAATTCTAGGTTCCTGCCTGGGCCCAGTGGTGCAAAACTTTAATCACACCTCTGAGAACTGGATTTGAGTCTAGCCTAGGCTAGAGAAAGAGCAAAGACCAAATTAAAAAGTGAGCAAGCAACACTATCTCAGGATAGCTTGTAATAGTCTATGCCATGCTAGTTTTAAAAATGATGGGCCACTGAAGTAGAAAACACAATTAGCAATCACAATGGAGTAAATGGCATGTATTTAGCATGACGAAAGCATACTGAATTTTAAATGTGGTAACTTCAATATCTTGATCAGACCATTATTTTTCTTTTTAATGAGTAGGGATGTAGTTACCCTGTCCTGTGTCTTTGTGCTAGAAAAGAAAATCAGAAAGAATTTTATTTCTTTAAAAGGTTCATCTTTATCTTATATGTAAAGTGTTTTATCTGCATGTATGTATGTAAACCACATGCATGCCTGGTGCCCAAGAGGACCAGAAGACAGCATTGGATCTGCTGGAACTGAAACTATAGATGGTTATGAGCCTCCATGATGATTATGACTATTGAACCCAAATCCACTGGTGAGTAATCTCTCCATTTGCATTTTAAAGAATTTTAGGAAAAAAAAGATCCTGGTAACAAAAATATAAATGAATATAACAAATAGAAGTTTCTGATGAGATCATCTATTTTTATCAAAAGACAATAAAGATATGCATAGGATACAGATGCTCTGGAGTGTGGATAGCAGAGAGGAATTGCCACTGTTAGCTCTGCTACTTACAGCCATTAGTTCTTAGAAACTCACTTGACCTCTTTTAGTTTACACATCATGAGACAGCGAAATGTGGATAATAATAGTTTCTACTGTTGGCATTGTTGGGATAATAACAGTTATTCATATAAGCATGCTCTCTCTATATATATATATGTGTGTGTATAATCTAGCCTCAAATATATATTTCACACAAGTATACATATATATTTCCAATTGTATGAAAATGTCATGGCATGATCAAAAAATTAAAAATTAAAATGTAAGTAAAACCTTTTAAAGATAGTTAAGGAGGACTCTCCAGGTTTTAGTTACAGCTAAACAACTAATTTTAATGACTAGGTCTACATGGTCATGACTGGAAACTTTCCTAGGAGCACCCAGGTGGATGGAACTCAAAGTTGAAACGGCAGGTGAACAAGGGTAAAGATCTGTAGTAGGAAACTCCAGGTAGAAAAATAAGGAAAGCTAAGCCATCGAGATGACAGTACGTGAAGCCTGACTACCTGAGTTTGATCCCGGGAACTCACATGGTGGAAGGAGAGAATTAATTATTAAAGATTGCCTTCTAAACTTTGCATGCCTCCCCAAGACACACACACACACACACAACTAATTAATTATAATGTAGTGAATACGTATTGAGGGCTGAAAAGATTGCTCAATGGCTTAGAGCTTTAGTTGCTCTTTCAAAAGAACAAAATTTGATTCTCATCACCCAGTTGGCAGCTCATAGTCATTTATAGCTCTGGTTCCAGGGGGTCCAATGTCACCCCTGGCTTCCTTAGGCACTTCATACACATGGTACACAGAAAACATGCAGGCAAAACGTCTCTAAACATGAAATAAAATTCTAAAACCTTAAAAGTAAAAGTCATTTAAATCTTTCATTTTGTTACTTAATATCACCTTTTAGAAGATCAAAACTTTGTGTGAAAAGGCTGTGCTACAAATGATGTAAGTAGACTGTGCCATGGAATGGCAACTGGAGAAGGGAAAGTTTAACTTTACATGTCTGATAAGGGAATTTATCTAGTCAGTGGTCTGAGCCACCCAAAACTATGATTTTGTACTGTAAGTAATGGTTTAATAAAATGCTGATTAGTCAAGTTGCTAGACAGGAAGTAGAGGCAGGGCAATCAGATTAGAATTCTGGGAAGCAGGAGAGCAGAGAAAAGATGTTAGCAAGGTGCAGAGGAAGCAGGATGAGAATGCTTCACTGAGCAAAAAGGTATGAAGTCAGATGGCTAAACATACATAAGAAATATGGGTTGACTTAAAGCATAAGAGTTAGCAAGCAATAAGCCTGAGCCATAGGCCAAGCATCTTGTAATTCATATAAGCCTTTGTGTGATCCTTTGGGATTAAAGGACTGAGGGTCAGAACTTTGGTGCTAGGCTGGGCTAAAAATTATGAATATTGTCTATTTTAACTGATTTAAGGTCAATGATTCTATAGTGTTTCCATTTACTGTTAAATTGCCTTAGTTATTTTTAATAACCTATATGATACTACCCATTAGTGAAAGTTATTGCTATAGATGTATGTTGAGTTATAGAGTATGTAGGATGGATTTACCTTTTAATACATGGTGGTAACACGCTGAGGTCTAAATCTGTATAATTTTTATTTCAGTGACAAAACACCTCTCATTCAAAAAACATAAATGAGGAAGGTGATGGTCTCAAAGATTTTAGTGTGCGCTATCTGACACCACTATTTAGGGAACTACAATGAAGCAATGATGCTTACTTTGTAGCAGCCAGGAAGCAGATTGAGAAGAAGCCAAGAACAAGATAAGGATCATTGTTCAAAGACAGGACTCAAGTAACGTCATCCAATAAGATTCTACTTCCTGACGGCTCTATCAGTGATTAGTTCACCAACAGCATAGTTCTGTGGGAGATTATGTTGTTCCATTGTAAATAATTGTCCCCACCTAGAGTTTAATAAAAAGTGCTGATTGGCCAAAGGCAGACAGGAAGTGTGGGCGGGGCTACCAGACTAAGAAGACTCTAGGAACAGGTGAAACAGAGCAGAATGCCGGAGAGAAGCCAGAAGAAGCAGAGGACAACTATGCTGCTCTGAGAAAAGGTACTGAGCCACATGGCTGAACAAGATGAGAGACATGGGTTAGTTTAAGAGGTAAAGAGTTAGCAAGTCATATGCCTGGGCCTTAGGTCGAATAGCCTAAAACTGTTGTAAGCATCTGTGTGTCTCTGTGGGTCTGTGGGTCTATGGGCTTAAACCTTGAGGTTGGGCCCAAAAGTCCAGGCCAGAAACCTCCTACTACATAGTTTTGTAATAATTTTGTACCCTCATGATCTAATTGGGATTTAACTTTGATCTACATTTTAGCATTCACTGACATCTCCAAATCTATCCACTATTCTGAAAACAATATTTTAGTTCTGATTCCTAGTAAACTCCAAACTTTGTCTTACAAAAAAATGACTTCTGCCAAGTGCTTAAAAGGAAAAGAAGTTTAAACACAAAGTGGTAGGTAGTCTGTCTTTTGGGGGGTAAAGGACCAACCCTATTAAGAGATCTGTGAGAAACTTCCTGACTTGGAATCAACTTCCAGGGTTTGCTCAGCCTTTTCTGAGCCATCTTATCACTGCAGAGCCTTTTCTAATACAGCTCAGTGATGCCTATTTTCAGCCTTGCCATGTTCACACTGCAGAATTCTGTGCAATGTCTGTCACCAAAAACTTGTCCTAATTGTCCTACTATATGGCAAATTTGTCTGAATTACTCTGTGTGGATGCTTGATCCCTAGGCCATGTTTTCCCTAAGCTCCCAGAGAGTAGATCATTCCTATGATACCCAAGGAAGAAAAAGCATGTGAAAAGCTATGGGTGACTCGTTCAACTCCATCTCAAACAACTGCGTAATCTCTTCAGTTTCCCTCTTGTAAACCCCAGAGGAGACAGCGGTGGAGCCAGTGGCTATGACAAAGGCATCATAGTACCACCATGGAGACCACAGATTTATCTCCCTGGTGTTTGTTTTCCCACCATTTTTCTGAGAATCACTTTCAAAAGAGACCCAATGTCATTAAAGTGGAAATAAATGATCTAATATCTAATCCCAGAGGCAAAATATAACTTGGTAGAAGCAGCATTACTTAAGGTTTAAGGCTACACATCTTAAATCCAAGATCAACAGCTTCCTAGGCTTCTCACTTTGGGCAAACTACCAATCTGAGTCCAAGTTTTTCCATTTTGTGAAACAGAGATAATGTTGTCTTCTAGTATTATGAGACCTAAAAGGAATATGGCATAGATCACACATACACATCACATATACATTGCATATACTCACAATGTTTAGCCACATTTCTCTATTCACTCCCCATCTCTTGCCACTGATTTTTATTTGAATTTATTAAGCTCATATTACTTCTGACTACTATAAACTACATTTGATGAAGACGAAGCTCTCAGAGATGAATAAGCAGAAGGATCCTAGTGTTTCTGGGTTCCCAGTGCTTATACACTGGAGGTCTGCTTTCACTCGAAAGAGGAAAACATGAGCGGTGAGAATCAGCTACTTATCTCAGATGCAGAAGATGTCTATATAAGGATATCCACATAGGGCCTTAGTATCTATTTGCAGAAGATGTCTATATAAGGATATCCACATAGCACCTTAGTCTCAGAGTATCTATTTGGCACCTACACCAATAACTGTTACCATGTTAGTCTCCCAATAAGTCAAAAACTAAGCAATTTTGTACAAAATATTTAATTCATTTTATTTGTTTTTACATGCTAAAGCTTATTTAATCGGAATATGATATGTGTGCTTGGGGTGAATTGGGTACTACATGGCAGGAATTTCAAACTCTTCTTCCTCCAATCACATAATATAGTGGCAACGTTTCTACAGTATTTCCAGGAAATGCAAGCAAACTAAGCAAACACACTCAAGCAAAACAGGTTTGAATGGGTCTTAGCTGCCCAATTCTCCTCTCTAGACCATTTAAACACAAGTCACCATTTTCAAAAAGGTTCATGCGGCAAGCAATTTTTCTGAGGAGTATTTTCAATATAGTCATAGTGAAAGCAAGAAAGAAAATCTAGAGAGTTAGCATGGTGGAGGAAGCAGCCCAGGCTGGCAATAAGAGCCTATCCACCACATGGTTGTGGGCAAAACCACAGTGTTGAGGTCACGGCGAAGTAGACGGAAACTCTAATTTTATCAGCCTTAAAATGCAAGTATCTCCTTCTGAGGAAGAGAGAGACAGGGGAAGGAAGAAGAGGAAGTGGAAAGGGTGGCATTATTATCCTGGGTAATTTGTCGTTGTAATTAAAGTCACACTTCCCTTTGCAACAAGAGAGGACCCAAAGCAGTATGACCAAGAAAGCTTTGTTTGTAAAGAACTTTTCCAAGATACTGTTTTTCTCCTGGAAAATGTGGTTTATCTAATTGATGACTGAGGAAAACCATCTTTTTAAACTTCCCACTCAGTGAGTCACCCTGGGGTGTGTCTGCCTTGCAGCATCCTGTGAGATCCAGTAATCTCAAGTGGCATGACCAACGCAGCCCCAAAACTCCTGCGTCAAGCGGAGCTATGGGTGCTGGGAAACCAGAGCAAGCCGGGTTTCTAAACAGAGTGGTTAGCAAAATTACATGTTGTGAAAGGAGGCTCTATCCATTAAAGGATCATTACCTATTTTTAAAAGAACCTGTCCAGTGATTCCTCTCAGTGTCCAGATGTGACCGTTTCCTCTGAAGGGTGAGCACAGCAACTATCTTATGGTTTCTCTCTGTTCACCTGGAAAATAGTCTCATGCTATTGCCAGTTTGAATGAAATCAAGTGGCAAACCTGGGTAAGTTCTTTTTTTGAATGCAATTTGAAACACTGACAAAAACATCTTAAGAACTGAGCCAGACATACAAGGAAACATTAAATACTGGCAAAAACAATATGAAGACCACTCTGAAAGTCTTAGTATCAAACCAGAACCTTGTCACATGAAATAATGGTGCATTCTTGACTGTTAAGAATTTATAGTTAATAGAAAGTTAGAGTTTGAGTGTATAAAAGCATGATGCAGATGATAGGTTATGGGAAATGGAATGAGGAAATTAGGTTTTCCAAAGGATGAAGGTATGTAACTAGGCAACTTAAGGGTATTAAAGAAAAGAAAATAGGAGACAGAGGGATTAGAAATGATGTCAAGCCATCTTTATTTTAATCTATCATCTTTGCTGTAGATAGGCCAGGGTAGACACATGTCTGGATAGAAAATACAAAGGGGACCGGATACTTTATGGGTTCTTCAAACTTCATCTCATCAAATATCCAGTTTGTTCCTTGGAATAAACCATAGAGACTACAGGACAACCCAACAAAATGCAAATTTCACCCTAGACTGGAAAGCTTTTACTCAAGCTTTTAAGAATGAATGGGTGTGAATATAGTGTCTTAAGAATGGACGAGACACCAGAGAGGTTGCCAACTATATAAACACATAGGTAGGGGTTCTTAGGTCTGTGTGAGATTTTATTAAAGGGATTTAATTTAACTTTTTTATTTTTTATTTTTTTTGCTTCTCTTATCTGAATATCATAATACTAAGGACCAACATGTACTAACCACTAGACTACATAAAGCTAGAGAAATACACCAGTTTTACTCATATGGAGGAGACAAGATGGGGCCAGCCGCACTGGTGGGGTGAGTTAAGTAAGATCAGCATATTGTGAGGTTCCTAGGAGGAACACTGAGGTAAATAATTTGTTTTGGGCTATTTAGGGCAGAGTTCTGGACTCACTGGGTATTTAGAATGATCACCACACGTAGACTCACGAGGGTTTTAAGAGGTCTAGGCCGGGATGGTCATAGATAATCTTGTTTTTGTTTATTATGACTTCTTATTGACAACATCATGCACTCCACTGCTTCCTCATCAAGAGGCCTCATGATAGCATCTGCATCTCCTGATGATCGGCTCTGTGACAGAGGCAGGAAAAATCACTACACGTGATACTATGAAGTTCCTTCATCCCTAGTTGGCTTTTGGAATGAAGATGGAGAACAAGTCATTGAACCCTTTATACTAGGTGTTACACTTCCTAATAACTCCTAAAAGCACTTCGGATGCTCTGGCTTTCTGAAAGTATGGTGTGCTCCACTGTTAGCATTGTGCCTGGAATGGGATCAAATCAAAACAAATGGTCAGTTGATAAGATCACACAGCTGGAGAAGATACCTGTCATGGAAAGGGAGAGTTCGGGTGAGGCAAGGACACTTTAGAGTTGGTCATTCAGAAAGCCTTGAGTAAATGCTGTTACTAAAGTGTGGCTGATGCCAGCTTGTTAATCTGAGACAGTCCCTAGAAGTCTCTGGTTAGTGTCAACAAGACACATAGGAAGAGGCCGAGCACATGAATCGCTGGACAATAGAACAGTGTTTCTATCTCAGTCATCACAGCTGATCATCGTGATCTATGACTGTTACTGTGATGTCTTTTGGATGAGAGAGAAAAGAAAATTATACTGTTGCTAATAAGCAGTGAGGGAAAAAACCACAGAACCAAGAAACAAGTTTTCTCGAGCCTGAGCCTCTGGGGAGTCTTTTGAATTCTATAATGTGGTAGGGAGTCTATCAGCCTGGAAGACAGAATGACAACAGTGAACTTTGCAGGGAGTGTTAGAACAATAAGGTGGGATAGGAAGTCATAGACAGTTTTAGCTTTGTCTGAAAGGTTACCAGATAATGGAAATTGTGATGGAGGTTTTCTGAAGAAAAAAAAAAAGGCTGTCAAGTGGCTAACATAACAACATTAGGGCAGACTGCTAGCTCCAGCTCCACATGGAGAGAATCTAAAGTAATCACTCCTATCCTTTAAATCATTGAGCAAACAGGAAACCAATAACTAAGGATATGGGCAGCTGCTCCCCTTAAAACTCGGGGAGACCAGTATATTTGAAGAAATCACTGCCATGTGCAGGCTCAGGATCAATGGAAGCTGCACACTGATAAGCATCTTGGATGGCAGTTTTAATGATCTAGAATCTAACTGAATTAGCCAACAAGTTAGAAGCCAATGGAGCCTTCTTAGCAAATGTCCCTATACTGCATGCTTCTGTGTCATATCTATTTGTTTGGACACTAAAGATTGAGCCTGGAGACTCATGCATGCTAGACAAATACTCTACAAAAATATATGATGGCTGATGCCAGCTTGTTGATCTATGACAGTCCCTATAAATCTATGGTAGATGTCATGAAGACCCATGGGAAAAAACGTGAGTAATTATTTCTTGGGCACTAGAACATGGTGTTTCCATCTCACTCATCAGGCTGATCATCATGATCTGTGACTGCTGTTGCCTAGGCCTTCTTTCACATGTTTTAATCTTCAGATTGGAGAACAAAAGTCATATGACGATAACAATATTTTTTTAAAAAAAATTGACACTTGTTTGTGCTTTTTAGATCTTTGCAACTTCATTTTTGTATACGTTGTGATGCAATGATATTTATCCACCCTCATCCTTTCATCTTACTCACAATTCAGCTGGTCCCTTCTTCACAACCAGACCTCTACTTCCAGGACTGACTCTCTCTCTCTCTCTCTCTCTCTCTCTCTCTCTCTCTCTCTCTCTCTCTGTGTGTGTGTGTGTGTGTGTGTGTGTGTGTGTAATCAGAGTTGCTTGTATGAGTTTTGGGTAAAGAGCTATTTACTGGGACATGTGTGCGGGAAAAACAACAAAAGAAAACAAAACTCCTCTCAGCCAGTAATGCAGGGACTTTCTCATCTTAGTAGAAACTAAAACCAAAAACAATCCTGCCCCATCAAAGCCTACACTGACCAGATACATAACCATAAGGAAAATGGTTACCTTCCTTCTGTTGGGAAGTTATTTGGTGTTTTGTTTGTTCAATAATTGATTTTAAGTTCAAAGACACAGCGCAGTAAGATAAAATCTAGAAGAAATAAAAAATTCCATGTTGGAACTTAAGAAGCAAAACTCCTTTCAGATGATACAGTTGTCTCCTTGGGAAACAAAATATATATTAAAATCTTCAAGTATTTGGATTATGGCAAAGTTTCCGTATAAAAGCACATGCTAAAAAGTGAACTGTTACCCTAGGTTCCAGCCGCGAAAATTCAGAATTATAAGCAAGATTCCATTTATAACAGTTAAAAAGAGAAAACACTTAGAAATATAAGTTTCTATGATGAAACCTATAAAATTCTTAATAGAGAAATTAGAAAGATTTCAATAAATATGAAGATGTTCATAGGTTATAAAGATATATTATGCTTTAATGTCTATTCTTCTTAACTTAGTTTATGCATTAAAGGCAGTCATACTGAATTTTCCAGTAAGCTGTTTTGGAATATGGACAAGCTGATTTAAATTTTATATGTACTGGCACAATGTCCCCCAAAGCCAACACAAGGCTGACAGTGAACATAAATACAGGGTATAATGCATTAATACAGGTTTTAGAGATCAAAAGTAAGTGTTGGAACAATCAGACAGAAAGATAATACTTATCATAAAGCTAATAGCATCAAGTATCCCCCAATGCACCAAGGTTAAATAGTCATGAATTTTTCATGTTTCTTTAATAATTATAACCATAAAGATATTTGTGGATTATAGAATATTAAATCTTCCTTCTTATTTTGTGAACATAATATAAATGACAGAAAAGAGAGAGATTCTGAGGAAGACACCCAGATGATTTTTAGCTATCATGTTGGGATGTTTAGATTAGAAAGTTAGCAGAGAGTGTTAGTCAATCAAGGTCCCAAAAGATGTTTCATAAAGATGCCTTTTCTTTAAGAAAATGTGATCAGCTGATAATAGAGAAGCTTTCCTTACATGATAAGAAACATTTATAAGACAATATTTTATATAACTCTTTAACTGATGAAGTACTGGAGTCAACTCCTGTTAAAATTTGGAATAAGCTGTGAACACAGGCCATGACGACAGCTCTACTATGGTTTGAAGATTCAGTGGAGCCTTCATCCCTGTTAAGGTGAAACACCCCTAAGGACCAGCTTCTGTTTGTGTCATTACATTAATGTAGAGGAGGTCTGATCTCCCCTAAGCAAATTCTCTGAAGCACACTGCTCCCGAAGTCTTTCTGAAACGAGGTACTCAAGATCGCCTGAGAGAAATGTCTCCATTTCAGAGGAATGTGACGTTCTTGTGTGCTGAGACCAAATTGTAGCCACACTGAGCCTATAATGATGTTCAGCTTTAGATGTTATGGATATTCCCCAGGCCTTATTGGGAGTGTGAACAGAAAAATCCTCATATTTTTGGCACCTCATTGGAATCATGACTCGTTCTCATGGTGCTTAGAGGCCTTACAGGAGAATTTGTGGGAACTGCTCAATGCTTCTTTCAGTGACTTCAAACTTGAGGTATTAGGTAAAGAAAAAGAAGAATTGAGAAGCATTGTCAGTAGTGGGCAGATCATGTGATCTTTGGGTTAGGAACAGTTGGCTCAAAATCATCCCCCTTTTTGCCATTGAATAGTGAATAAGTGATTTAAGATCTTTCTCTGATTTTTGTTTGGCTGACATCTGCCTCAAAAAATGTCAGGATTTAATGGGATGAAAGCCTCTTCTAATTGGAATACGACGTTATTTCTGACAAGTCAGGAGGCTTTCGTGTACACCATTTTGTATTTTGTTACTACAATGCTAGCAAAAAATTTCCATTATTTAGTATACATGGGTCAGAGCTGGTATTGCTGAGGCTGACAAGACCTGCTGTGCAAGGCTAAGGGACTTCCTGGACTGGAATCTGCAAGATATGGGGGATGCTTTTAGTTTAGCAAAATGCTAAATGCTAAAACACTTATAGGTCAAGTCAAAGTTACCAAAACCACTATGGCTTTATGATGCTACATTGTTTCCTATAATGTCTAATAATTCTTAAAAGAATAAAAGAATGATGTGGCTGTCTTTCATCAGTGTGCTCAGAAGAACTTTCAGCTTCAACATTCTCAACTCTGAAGCTCATGCACTAAATTCCTGATAGTTCCTTACTGTGCAGCAGAATTGAATTGAAGAGCTCCAGTTGTATGAGTGGGCACCCATAAGCCTCTTTCTGGAGGAAACTAAGGCAACGTGGAGTTTGGAAAATGTTTAAATTAAGAACATTAGGAAAATCCTGATTTGAATGAAACCATACCATATATTAACACATTGATTTTTACTTTACCATCCCAGCAACTTTGTCAGCCTCATTTCTCAGCAACTACCACAGTAATAAGACACACTATGGCATGCAACTGAAGAGAACTTTTTACAAGGATTTGGTCTAGTTAGTCTGTCTTGGCTGATAGACTGGATCCTTGAGGCTACGGTCTATTGGGATGCCCTTAGCATCCCCTCTAACACACCCAGGCTTTGGTCAGAGCCAGGAGAATTTGATCAATGAACACTGCAGAGAGGTGAGGGCAGGTAGTAGGAAATGACTATAAGATATATGACAGCTTTATCTTTAGAAACTTTATGAATAAATAACAATAATTACAAATAATATCAATGATAAAGATCAGTCAAGCTAATGGTAGATAACATTGAACACAACACAGCTTTGTCAAAGTTCAAGTTTGGAAATATATTTACAGAAATTAAAACTTTATAAGTTTGACCATTATTTTACTCTGCAATGACATAATGTTGACTTCGGTTGGATATTAATGTTTTTAAAACTAATATGTACATTGTATCTATTATATTTAAAAGTTATACTGTTCTTATTAAATTAGCTAATCTCAATTACCATACATTCAGGTTATCAAAGATAACTTCAAAATGCTTTTTTTTTCATATTGCTAGTTATTTTAAACATGAAAGTTCCATTCTCTGTTGTAGCAATTCCTCTATATCAAACAGAACAACAGCAACAAAAAATTGTTCTCCTTTGGGAGCCCAAGAAAGTATTCATGAATTTCTTTTTGGTCTGCGGATGCAGCTTACTAGTAAACAGTTTCCACAGCATAGGGAAGCCTTGGACACAAAACATCATGGTAAAAATTTAAAAATTTATGCTTAATTTAATAGTAAATTTTTAAAAGAGTAAGTTTACACAGAGAATGTGTTATTCAAAACAAGGCTGTTGGGATTTGTTCATGTCTGTTAAGATAAATGGCTTGGAAGTTTTCAATACTTGGCTTTAATTTATTTTGCTAAAATTTTTATTTATTTATTTTAAAAAGGTCTTTTTTTCCATGTACCCCCTGCTTGCCCTCCCTTCCCTCCTGCCAATCCCTCCAAGTCAGCCTTCAACCTTCCCCACCACATGACACGACATGATCCCCTCCCCCAAAAGGGCAAGAAGTCCCAAGATGGGTCAGCTCAGCTTGGCCCAACCATTCCAGGCAGGTCCTATTCCTTCATCCCAATATTAAGATTGGGTTAGGTGTTCCTCTGCAGCAAATGGGCTCCAAGGTGTCAGCCCACACTCAGGAAAAATGTCTGATCCCACACCTCAAGGCTTCACATATTACTCATGCCAAACAACAGTTGCTTACTCTTCGAGAGCCTAGCTCCTTTTCCTGATGATTCCCCTGTGGTTATTTTTGATTCAGTGAGCTCCCCAGAGCTCCATTCAGCCATCACTGGGGAAGTTTCCTCATAATCCCTATCTCCTTGCTCATACAGACTCTTCTCCCCTGCTCTTAACTGGACCAAGAGCTCTGCCCAATGCTCAGCCATGGATTTCTGCCTCCACCTCTATTTGTTGTTGGATGTAAGTTCTGTGATGACACTTAGGGTAGTTACTCATTTGATTACAGGGGAAGTCCTGTTTAGGCATCCCCTCCATTATTGGTTGGAGACCTAGCCAGGGATATCCTGTGAGTTCTTGGAGATTTCTCTAGCACCCAGTCTCTTTGCAACCCCACATTGGCTTCCTCTATCAAAATATCCATCTCTTTTTTTTCTCCCTCTTTGTTGCTCCTCTCACTAAACTATCTCCTCCTCTCACTTTTTGTTCCCACTTCTTCTTGTTTGCAACCCATTTTGACCCCAATTTGCTAAGGAGATCTTCGCTATTTTCTCTTCTTAGGGAAATCCCTGGATGTCTCTCTGAAGTTTTGTTTTATCCCAAGCTATTTTGGAGTTGTGGTTTGCAGCTTAGGTATTCTTTGCTTTTTGTCTAAAATCCACATATGAGTGAGTATATCTCATGCCTATCTTTCTGGGCTTGTGATATCTCGCTGAGGAGAATATTCTCCAAGTGAATCGATTTGCCTGCAATTTTTTAAATTATTTGTTTATTTTATTTTTCTTTACTGCTGAGTAGTACTTCATTGTGTAGGCATCTAGGTTGTTTCCAGGTTCTTGCTATTACAAATAACGCTGCTATGAACATAGTTGAGATAATATATTTGGAGTAAAAATGTGCAAACTTTGGGTATATGCACACTAGTGGTATTACTGGATCACTGGGGAGATTGAGTCCCAGTTTTCTGAGGAACCACCATACTACATTCCAGAGTAGCTGTACAAGTTTACACTCCCACCAATAATGGAGGAGTGTTCCTCTTGCTCTGCATCCTCTTCAACATAGTCTGTCATATGTGTTTTTGATCTTAGCCATTGTGACAGGTGTAAGGTTAAATATCTCAAAGATTTTTTGATTTGCATTTCTCTGAAGACTAAAGATGTTGAGCAGTTTTTTTTTAAAGTGTCTTTCAGCCATTTGTAATTCTTTTGAGAATTCCCTTTTTAGCTCTGAACCCATTTTTTAATTGGGTTATTTAGGTTTGGAGGCTTTAGTTTCTTGAGCTCTCTATATATTTTATAGATCAGTGCTTTGTCAGATGTAGGGTTGGTGAAGATCTTCTCCCATTCTGTAGGCTGTTGTTTTGTTTTATTGACTGTGTCCTTTGCCTTACAGAAGCCTCTCAGTTTCAGAAGGTCCCATTTATTAATTGTTGTTCTTAGTGTCTGTGCTACTGGTGTTATATTTAGGAAGTGGTCACTTGTGCCAATGCATTGCAGAGTATTTCCCACTTTCTTTTATATTAAGTTCAGTGTAGTTGGATTTATGTTGAGGTCTTTGATCCTCTTGGACTGGAGCTTTGTGCATTCTTCTACACACTACCGTCCAGTTATGCTAACACCTTTGTTGAAGATACTTTCTTTTTTCCATTGAATATTTTTGGCCTCTTTGCCAAAGATCAGGTGTTCAAAGGTGTGTGGGTTAATGTTGGGGTCTTCAATTCAATTCCATTGATCCACAAGTTTGTTTTTATGCTGGTACCAGGCTGTTTTTATTATTGTATTTCTGTAGTATAGCTTGAAGTCAGGGATGGTGATGCTTCCTCAAGTTATTTTATTGAGCAGGATTGTTTTGGCGATTCAGGGTTTCCTGTTATTCCATATGAAGTTAAGTATTGTTCTTTCAAGGTCTGTAAAAAAATTTGTGTTGGCAATATATCAAATCCATAGATTGCGTTTGATACATTACTATTTTTACTGTGTTGATTTCTAAACAGGATCATGGGAGGTCTTTCCATTACCTGATACCCTTTTCAATTTCCTTTTTCAGTGACTTAAAGTTTTTGTCAACAGGTCTGCTACTTCTTTGGTTAGAGTTACCCCAATTTATTTAGTGCTATTTGCACCTATTATAAAGGGTAATGTTTCCCTTAATTCTTTTTCAGCCATTTTATCCTGAGTGTATAGGACAACTGATTTTTTTTTTTTTTAGTTAATCTTGTACCCTGGTACATTGCTGAAGGTGTTTATCAGCTGTAGAAGCTCACTGGTAGAGTTTTGGGGGTCAATTATGTATATGATCATATCATCTGCATATAGAGATAGTTTGACTTCTTTCTTTCCAATTTGTATCCCCTTAATCTCCTTTTGTTTACTTATTGCTTTAGTTAAAACTTCAAGAACTATATTGAAGGGATAAGAGCAGAGAGGACAGCCTTGTCTTGTTCCTGACTTTAGTGGGATTGTTTTGAGTGTCTCTCCCTTTAGTTTGATGTTGGCTGTCAGCTTTGCTGTATATCACTGCCTTTGTTATATTTTGTTATTTTCCCTGTATCCTGATCTCTTCAGAACTTTATCATGAAGTGTTGGATTACATCAAAGGCTCTTATAGCATCTAATGAGATGATCATGTGGTTTTTTACTTTTAGGTTGTTTATATGATGGATGACATTCACAGTTTTTCATATGTTGGACTATCCCTGAATCTCTGGGATGTAGCCTAATTGATTGTGTTGGATGATTCTTTTTTTTTTTATAATTTGTTGAATTTGATTTGCCAGAATTTTATTGAGTGCTTTTGTATCAGTGCTCATGAGGGAGATTGGTCTGTAATTCTCTTTATTAGTTGCATCTGTAGTGGCATGGGAATCCAGGTGATTGTAGCCTCATAAAAAGAGTTCTGCACTATTCCTTCAGTTCCCATTGTATGAAACAGTTTGAAGAGTATTGGAATTATTTCTTCTTTGAATGTCTGGTGGAATTCTGCACTGAAACCATCTGGTCCTGAAATTTTTTGCTTGGGAAACTTTTAATAACAGCTTCAATTTCTTTTGGAGTGATAGGTCTGTTTAGGTCTTTTATTTGGTCTTCATTTAATTTTGGTAAGTGGTTCAGCTGTCCATTTTGTTTAAGTTTTCCATTTTAGTGAAGTATAGATTTTCAAATTTATGATTTGATAATTCTCTGTTTTTACTGACTGTCTGTTGTTATGTCCCCCTTTTAATTTATGATTCTGTTAATTTGGATACTCACTCTTTGTTTTTTGGTTAGTTTGGATAAGTGTTTATCTATCTTATTGACTTTCTCGAAGAACTAACTCTTTGATTCATTGGTTCTTTGTATTCTCTTTTGTTTTTATTGTATTTATTTCAACCATAAGCTTGATTATTTCCTGCCATCTATTCCTTTCAGATGAATTTGCTTCTAATTGTTCTGAAGACTTCAACTGTGCTGTTAGATCTCTTGAGTGAAATTTCTCTAGGTTTTTCATATAGGCATCAAGTGCTATGAGTTTTCCCCTTAACACTGCTTTCATTGAGTTCCATAAATTTGGGTGTATTGTAGATTCGTTTTCATTAAATTCTAGGAAGTCTTTCATTTCTTTCTTAACTTCTTCCTTGACCCAGATGTAGTTCAACTGAGAGATATTCAGTTTCTATGAGTTTGTAGGCTTTCTGTGAATTTTGTTATTGTTGAACTCTAACTTTAGACCATGGTGGTCTGATACGATTCAAGGAGTTATTCCCATTTTTTTTTGTAACTTTATTGCTTTATGACTGAGTATGTGGTCAATTTTAGAGAAAGTTCCATGGGGTGCCAAGAAATAGGTAAATTCCTTTGTGTTTTGGTGGTAAGTTCTGTATATGTCTATTAAGTTCATTTTGGGTCGTAACATCTGTTAGATCTCTTACTTCTCTGTTGAGTTTCTTTTTGGTTGACCTATCCAAGGGTGAAAGTGGTGTATTGAAGTCTCCCACCATTAGTGTGTGGGGTTTGATGTGAGGTTTAAGCTTTAGTGATGTTTCTTTTACATATGTATGTGCCCTTGTTTTGGGGGCATAAATATTCAGAATTGAGACTTTGTCTTGGTGGATTTTTCCTGAGATGAGTAAATAATGTCCATCATGGTCTCTTTTGATTGATTTTAGTTTGATGTTTATTCTGTTAGATATTAGGATGGCTGAACCAGCTTTTATCTTAGGACTATTTGATTGGAAAGTCTTTTCCCAAGCCTTTACTCTGAGGTTGTGTCTTTCTTTGAAGTTGAGGTGTGTCCCTTGTATGCAGCAGAAGCATGGCTTCTGTTTTTGTTTCTATCATGTTAGAGTGTGTATTTTTATAGGTGAATAACCATTGATATTAAGGAATATTGATGACCAATGATTGTTATTTCCTGTTATTTTTGGTGGTAGCATGTATGTAGTTAGCTTCTTTGGGTTTTTCTTCTGTGGGATTATTGATTGCTTTTGGTTTTATGGGTGTACTGGTTTCCATAGGTTGGATTTTTTTCTCTAGTGCTTTCTGTAGGGCTGGATTTGTGGATAAATATTGTTTAAATCTTTCTTTGTCGTAAAATATCTTGTTTACTCCCTCTATGGTGATTGATAGTTTTGCTGGGTATAGTAGTGTGGGTTTGTTTCTTCAGGTTTTCTATTTCTAACTTTGCCTCGGTTTGTGCCTTTATTGCTGCTCTTTCAATATTTAATCTCCCGAATGTTATTTAACCTGTATGTTTTCTTTATTTTCTTTCAGGGATTTGTTAATCTCTTCCATTTTTTGTTTGCATTTTCTTTAATTTCTTTAAGCGAATTTTTTATATCCTCTTTTAAGGCTTCTATTATATTCATAAAGTTGTTTTTAAGGTTGTTTCTTCTGTTTCCTCTTCATTGTTATGTTCAGGTCTTGATGTTGTAGAACCACCAGATTCTTCTGATGGTGTCTTGTTCTTTATATTGTTATATGTTTTCTTGCGCTGGTGTCTGCCCATTGCTTCCTCAGTTCACTCTTATCAACTCTTAGTTGGCTGCAGGCCCAGAGGCTGTGTGTCTCCAGTTGTTTCAAGGGTCAGCTCTTAGTAGGCTGTGGACCAGGAACCAGATGGTGTGTGATGACACATTTTGTGGTTGAGGCAGGATTTGGCCATGGGATTTCCCTTTAAGTATTTTGCTGTGGATTTCACTTGGAGGGGCTCTCCCAGATAGCTTTGGTTTGTCGTGGAGCTAGGTGTGGGTGTGGTACCAGGGGTTGTGTCCCCGGGCTGGGCTTCAGAGATCAATGGTCTCTGCTTTGCCTGGAGATCAAGGTGATACTTGCCTTTTTCAACTGTGGACTAGGGGGCTGTGGGTTCTCCTTTGCTCAGGCTTTTAAATAAAAGTACTGTCTTTATTCATAGTAAGAACATTTCCTGAATCATGTTTTCTTTATGGCAATTGGAAAATAAATATATTTTATTATAAAGTCTTGGTTCATTTTAATATTTAACATACTTTACAAATAATATTTGCCAGAAGTGCTTTCCTTAGCACAACAGAGAGTGAATTCAGATGTCTTCCTGTGGTTTTCAGAAGCTATTCCCAATTATAGGTCCAGCTTTAGGGGTTCTCTGTGCCAGAATCTAGATAGGAAGGTCATTAAACAGCAGGCATGGGTGCTGTGTACTAGCTTAATAATAAGCACCTCTCCTTGTAGAGCCATTGGGTTATCTACACTGAACAATAACTTTTATGGATTTAGTCTATTACTTATTCTCATGGACTTTGGAAAATGTACAAAACTGCTGCAGCCCAGGTTCAGGTTCTGAGATAGGAAAGGGCATTGCCACATGAAGAACTGAATTGTCCTGCAACCAAATGAGTTTACACAAGTGGCCAGTCCCAAATGTGGGAATGTCTTTCTATATGCTGTGAATATCAATCTTTAAATAAAGGAGCTTTTTTGGCCCATGACAGGTACCATAGAAGAAGTAGGCGGGGAATCAAAATAGGTAGGAAAGGAAGGGGGCAGGGTCAGAATCAGATGGAGCCAGCCACCCAAAGAAGAAACATGAAAGGAACACAGGTGAGCCATGGGCCACATGGCAGGACAGATTAATAGAAATGGGTTGAGTTAAGATAAAGGAATTATCTAGCAATGTGCCTGAGCCGTAGGCCAAACAGCATATAGTTAATATAAGCATCTAAATCATTTTTGGGAGACTTAGCAGCAGTGGGCGGCTAAGTGATCTGAGACTGCAGGTCTGTGGCTCTAGACCTCTGACGGCCCGGGTACAGAAACCTTATTGTAACAAGCTCCAGCTGTCTTTATCTATACATCACAAACTAGCATGTTTTTTCTTACTAACAAACAAGTTTTTCCCAACCTCCCACATTTACTTCCAGCAAAACCAAATATGTCAAATATGTTTTTTCCTAATATTTACACCAAAACATCTTTAAACCCAAAACAACACTTGTCATTTTGCTAGCTTGGCCAAATATCAAGCCAGGTAGAGCCTGTCTTTACAAAACTAAAAGCTGATTGGCATAGGCACACATTTCCCAGAACAACAATTTTATTCAAAACCTATTTACAAAAATAGAGTGATCTGTATGATCCTGTCAGCAGTGAATCAAAACAGCGCCCGGGGGATGAAGTGACAGCTGGCATCCTCAGACAAGAAAGCTGAGAAGTATCAACTCCCAAACAATTTTAGGGGAAATATTCTTTCAGGAATGATCCATGATTGAAAAAACAACACTAAAACCACCAAGTGGATCATAAGGAGTTATGAGAGTCAAGAGTGTGCAGGCCACATAGCCTCAGTAATAGTCTACACTGTCCCCAAAGTCCACTGGTCCTTTCTGAGTGAGACTGTCCCTGTGGGTTTTTGCCTTATCTGAAGACTTGTTGGACAAGCACTCATTTTCTGGTCCAAAACTAGGCCACATGGCTCCCAAAACTAAATCAGCTCTAAAACCAAATCTCTACTACTGTCATATGTATTTTGACCAATGAAATTTTTCTCCCAGGATGAAGACTACAGAAGGCTTGAGTTGCTGTATAGAAAGCGTGTTTTGTTCCTTGTTGGATTTTAACAGAACTGGATGCTATCACTCTGATAAAAACTAATTACTGACACTCACAATTCTTATATTCCCATTAGCCTTGTTCTTGTATTTACAAGAGCTTAGGAAGCATAGTCCCCGGATAAATGTGGCAACAGTTTGAATGTGTTCACAGTTTCATCTGGGAGAGGTGTTTTCACAAGACATAGGAAGCATAATTAAAAACTAACTCAGTGACAGAGGGTGTGTGGGTCATCCCTGTGCCTGTGTGCATTCTCCCTCCTACACACCATGACAGAGCTGTGAGATCTATGACCCATTTCCAAAGGAGAATGACCCTGGGTTAACACCTCAGGGTAAGCCAGATCCTTGTAAGAAGCGACTTTGTAACCCCCGTCTTTCAGTGGTTTTGGAATGGCCTAACTCTAGCCTGGAGAATTACCTCTTTTCAACATTGAATTCTAAATACAAGTAGAAGTGGAAAATAATCTGTACCGAGTGAATGCCAGAGAAGTAACCATCTCAAAAGATAAATTGACCTAAAATGGCAGATGCTAGCAAAAAGAAAGTAGTGTCTACAATGGTCAAGAACAGTTGGGGTGGCCAGCAAAGAGAGCTCTGATACATTTCTACTGCTTGTGCTTCTCAAGTGGCCTATAACTACAGAAAGCCAGCCTACTTACTCTACTTCCATTAGAGATATAGGATTTCTACTCAAAGGGCTCCTCACGTGCCTCCATTTGTTGAGAAGTATTTGTCAGGTTCCAAGCAAGTCATCTAAAATAAAATAGTTCATTATCTAACCAGAAGATTATGGTTAATGAATTTCCTGATAACTGCTTAGAAGACATGTTTTTCTGAATGATGGATTATGGCTTCACTACTGCTGTCACACAGAACACAACCAGGGAACCAACATCTGTGTGTTGACATTTGCTTTTTCTGAAAGCAAGACATTGTGTCATATAGCCATTTTCTCAAAACACTCCCACCAGGAGGGACTAGCTTTAAAGAGCCCAGGAGCTCCTGAAATTGAGGCAGGTGAGAAGTTTAGAGAGTTCTAAGGTCACCGCCAAGGTCACAATAGCATAAGTGAGGAGGAGGAAAGGAGGAAAGGAACCGTTCAGTAGAGCTAACTGTAAGTTGTACACAGGCCCTTTAGGGAGATGACTTCCGTTCTGTATCACCCATGCTGGGGAAGGACTCGGTAGTGTCATGGCTGCCTGAGAATCATTCATGCCAAAAGCAACCACCATAAAGTCACTGCCTCACACAATAGGACTTGATGCACTCAATACTTTGTCTAATGCCAATGCCTGTGGAATAGACAGAAATGTCTACCCAGAAAAATGACTCAACCTGAAAGTAATTTATTATATGATTTTTACCTTCTACTAAATCTGACATGCAGAATTGTTTACTTTCTTCTTGTTTTATGCTGTATAATGTTGGCTATTTAAATTATCTATGGGTAAGACATGGTAAGTCCATCTTATTTTTGGATGTATCTATAAAACCTCTACAGAATACCTGGAGCAGATATTTGAAATTTTTTAACCAAATGGCTAATAATAGAAAAATCAGATCTAAAAATCCTCTATAATATACAGTATTATAGAATTTGTATTGAGTTTATCATTTTTTTGCTCTTAAATATTCTTTAGTCTAGGCTCAAAGAGATTAGACATCTACTGGTACGAAAGAGCTGACACAGAAAAGGAGAGCCAGAGAAGGTGTCTGGCTATGAGTCAGTACATAAGAAGAAGATATCTAAGTACTTGGAGTGGAGAAAATTCTGCTGCCGCTACTCTTTTGCACCCTAAAAACAGAAACAGAGGGTAAGATAAAGTCATTCTCTTCCCTGGCTATCTGTTGTCTCAAGGGTTTATGCTAAACTTCAATTTCATCTCCACTCAGTTCTTCTGTTTCTTATCCTGTGTTGGTTTGAATTAAAATGGACCCTAGGTTTATATGTTTTAATATTTGGTCTGAAGTTGGCAAACTATTGGGAAAGAATTGGGGGGCCTGGTTTTGTTAGAGGAGGTGTATCACTGAGGGTTGGCTTTGAGGTTTCCAAGGACAAAGCCATTTCCAATTATCTGTTTCTTGGTTGTGTCTGAAGATGTGGGTTCTCAGCTACCGCTCTACTAGCATACCTCCCTGCCGGCTGCTATTTTCATTGTCATGATGATCATGGACTGTAACTGACATTCTGAAGCTGGAATCCCCCAATGACTCTTTCTTATATAAGTTGCCTTGGTCATTGTCGCTTATCACATCAGTAGAAAAGTAGCTAAGACATATCTCAGTAAGAGTGCTGCTGTGAGAAGCATAATACAGGGCAGATGGAGTCTTATTGTTTAATTTATATGACAATTATAACCTAAGTGGAAAGAGTTGAAGCCAAATTATAAACAATAATTCTATATTTTTCTTGAGGTAGTAAAATATTGCATCTACCTACAATACTACAATACTATTAATATTGCATCTACCTACAATACTACAATACTATTAAACTACAAAATATTAAAACCTAAATTATCCAATAAGAAGTCTATGAGATTGCATATTCTAGTAATACTAGAAGGTATACCCATTAAGTCTCACCAACATGACCACCTTAATCTGAGTTTAACAATGTTGACATCAACAAACATACCAAACTGAATGGTATGTTTGTTGATGAAAAATGAAGTCTCAACTTCAAAGAACTATGCTCAACTGAGAAAAGCTGGGGGCAGAAAAAGTGGCCTTTCCCAGAAAACAGTACAGTGATTTATTATGCTGTTCCAAACAATCTGCCCTAAAAACATTCATATGCATTTATTAACATTATATGGACTCAAAAGCTAGAATTAGGAATATATATGTATGAAAAATGCAAATATGTGTGCAATAACAATTAACTGAAAAAAATCCATGAATTTGAAGGATAGTGGGGGAGGGGTATATGGGAAGATTTAGAGAAAGGGAGAAATGTTGTAATTAAACCACAACATCAAAAAATAATCAGCAAAATGAAGTATGTGTGGAGTATGATGTGGGAATGCCTTTCTGTATGCTGTGAATATCAATCTTTAAATAAAGAAGCTGTTTTGGGCTGTGACAGGCACCGTAGAAGAAGTAGGAGGAGAAATCAGAGCATAGGTAGGAGAAGCAGGGCAGAGTCAGGCAGACTGAGCCGCCCAAGGAGCAACATGTAAGGAACACAGGTTAGCCATAGGCCACGTGGCAGACAGACTGGGTTGATTTAAGATGTAAGAGCTAGCTAGCAATGTGCCTGAGCCATAGACCAAACAGCATAAAGTTAGTATAAGCGTCTGAGTCATTTTATGGGGGCCTGAGCAGCGGCAGCGAGTGGCTAAGAGGTCTGGCGCGGCAGGGTCTAGGCCTCTGGCCACCCGGGACCAAGAAACCGCACCAATACATATATAACCCCAAAGAAGGAAATAATATTGAAAATATCAATATTACACTAAATATAAATAGTTTAAACACACCAATTAAAAAAATACAGCTTATTGAGTGCATAAAGTTTGTGACCTCAAAGTATGCTGGGTACAAAAACTCACTTCAAATATAATTATAGAGATTAAAATGTAAAAGATAGAAAAACAAATATAATGAAGACACTCTAAAGTTCAGCTGTAAGATGTTAGATATATAGGAACAATAATCTTCAAAGAACTGTAATATAATTAAAATGGCATCCAGAAGCGCAAATAACAAAATAACAAACCATGGACAAGTGAGGCTGTAAGCCATCTGTCATGTATGATATAGCTGTGATTTCTTAAGAGCGTAAACACACTTGGATAATTCCCATCATGTCATCTTTCATGGACCCCTTTCTTGTATATTAAAAAGCTTCCTTTTCTTAATATTTGACTAACAAATATTTCCATAAGAAAAACCACTGCTCCACTCAGCCTCTTTTCCCCAGATACATTGTGGCCTATCATGTCTATAGAGCAAAGGCTGATTGATTCAGTCCGTTCTCCTTTAGATGAGGACATCTCTTTTCTGAAAGTCATCATTGCCGTTATGCACTTCTGTCAGCACAGACTCAGTACCCTACTTTCCACACTCATGTTTGCGTCCTTATCCTCCATAAAAATTAAAACCTCTAACAAAATCCTCTCTGCTTTTTTATTCCTTCCAAGAATGTGTTATCCTGGGTCTTACCTGAAATGTGACTTTGGAAATGATGGGCAACTTAAGTAGGTCAAAATCAGGATCAATATAATAGAAATATATTTTTTACTGCCTTTTTTCTACTGCCACAGAATTTTAGCAATCGTGGGTTTTCTATCTGGAAGGAAGTTGAAGAGAATGTTATGAGCAATGTATATGGTCTCAAAATTATGCTTCTGTGTAGAAAAATAATGGAGTACATCAAAATATCAGTGCTCAGGAGGAAGAAAATCACCAGCTAATCAAAGGGCTCCTTTGCTTCCCTTCCCTGTCACTATGTCCCTTAATTATGACTTCATCCTGCTAGAATAGGTTAGTGGTGCCTGGCTTGAAGATGTTAGAGAAATAGAGCATAAAATAAGCCTGCAAGTAAAAAGGAGCCTCAGAAAAGATTTCTTCAATAGTTTATGCCACTATGAAGAAACTGTACTTAATATTTGCTAAAGGCCTCACCTTTTGTCAGGAGTTCTTAGGTTCTGAGCTGAAGGAACTTTTGTTCCTTATGCTGGTAGATATCACGCAGACAAAAGGCTCACATAAAGGCACTATCTGCATTATCCTAGATTATGAATTTCCCAAGCACAGTTGTGTTAGAAGTCTTGGTTATTGAAAATGAAAAGTGAAGATTCCTGTCTTCTTTATCTGTATGTACTGCTGATGCCCTTCTTGGAGAGACAAAGTTTGCAAGCCAGTCTTCAGATCCTTGACAAAATTTTAGCAATTGTAGCTTGTTATTTGAAAGGAAGTTGAGAAGGTCATGAGCCTTGTGCATAGTCTCAAAATTAGTCTTGTTCCTAAGTCATTAATTCCTTGCTCAACCCCCCACTGTCTTTCCACTGAACTCTGAAGAACACCCATGATCTTTAAACTGGCTTTTCCCCAAAGCAAACTGGTTTTGCTGTCCCTGGGGCAGCTCATGTTCATTTGAAACTTTGTTCTCTGTTTACCCTGATGCTCCCCTAACCTTGACAGACTGGCTTACTTCTCTTCTTAGACTCTCACTCACCCTGCTTGTTTGAAAAGCTGTTCTTTGCATGAATCACATATATTTTTCTTTTCATTTTTTAGAGCATTTTTATATATCTGCCAAATATGAGGACAGGGGCTCTAAGGTTAAGAATTTGTCCCAGCACTGACTTTGGAATGAGTGAATGGGACTTGCCTGGAGTGGATGTGCTGCCCTGACCCACCTTGGGACTTCTTGCCCTTTTGGGGGAAGTGATGGGTGTATGGGGAGAGGCAAGGCTGAGGGCTGGCTGGGAGGGATTTGGAGGGGGAGTGGAGGGGAAGCTGGGGATATATTGATGAAGATGACATTTTTTAATGAAAAAATAAAATAAAATCTTTTTAAGAAAAGAAAGAAAAAAAAAAAGACTTTATCATCTATATATATCTTGGGTTCACAAGTAAAATTCTTATCTTGGAACCATGTTTTCTGGATCACAGTTGCTTCCCTATTGCTCCAGGGCAGCTGAACTTTCACCTTCACAGGTAAAGAAGAAAATGTCAGTGTACTTGTGAATACGTTTCAAAAGCATAGAGCACAGTGTTCCTTTGTATGTGTAGCATGTTTATGCTTTATTTTCATGCTTTTATCTTTATCAAGGGCACAGCTGTGTGTATAGAGTAAACAATGATGACCTTCCTGTTACATCTTGCAAAGCTGACTCTGTTTATGTTATGCTAACATCTGTATTTAAACAAAAAAATTACTATTGTAAGTAAAGAATTTCATGGATAGATCTTTCATTGTTAACAACTATTAGTTATCTCTTAGTAGTTGGTACAAGACTTCCTATGATCTCTAGGGCATTTAAGGTAACAGAAAATTGTAGTAAGAAGTTTATGGCCCAGACTAGCCCTGAGGTCTGGACCTACTCCCAGCCCTGCTGCTGCTTAGCCCCAAATTATCACACAAAGGCTTATATTAATTACGTGCTTCTTTCTCTATGGCTCATGCATACTGCTTAGTGAGCTCTTGCGTCTCAACACATTTCTATTCATCTGTCTTGCCACATGGCTAGTGGCTTACCTGAATTTCTTGGAGGCAGTTTACAGCATCTCTAGCAGACTCTGCCCTCCTTCCCTTTTATCTATGCTGAGATTTCCTGTCTGCTTCTAAGATGCCTTGCTATAGGCCAAAACAGTTCCTTTATTATCCAATGATAATTCACAGCATACAGAAAGAAATCCCATATGAGAAAATATACTGAATACCTTTCTATATACCATGTATGAAATTTGCATTTAGTTATCTTAAGGTGCTGTTCTAGTTATTGTTTTTATATTTGCCTTTTATTTTCATTTCTTACAAGAACATAACACACTCAAGAGAAAAACGGGGATAGTATACACCACTGATAAAGGAACCCAGCCTTCTTTGTTAACAATAAATAATTATTAAGACCGTGGGGTGTTCCCCTCCACAGCCCACAGTGGTTCCCAAGGTTTGCAAAGGTTGTCTGGTGGGGAGGAGATAGCAGGTCCCCCTGCGTTTTTTCAGTAGAGGCAAACAAACCACAATAAATAACAGCGACAGCGGAGACAGTCACCACAACACAATGTAACAAATGTTACACTTAAATATTTTCTCCTGGAAAGAACAATGTTGCAACCTGGGTCTCCACTGCCATTTTGGTCTCTGGTGCAGGAAGTCCCAACTTAAAATGTTTTGTTTTTGTTGTTGCTGTTTTTTGGGTCAGATCCAGAGGGTGGCAGCTGATTTTCCACACCACACCCTTCCAAGTACCTCCTTCCCGTACTCCCTGGCTGCACTTCCAGACCTATCTTGGTCCCTGGCCTACCTCTCTCCTACTCAGTGGGCATCTCCTATCTACAGGAAAGAAACACAAGACTCCCCTTCCTCCAGGGGGGCACAGAGGGGCATCTCTTGTTCCCAGTATCATAGTCACAAAGAGTACTGATCTGATTTCAGTTAAGACTTCTAGGCCCCTCCTACAGATAGATTTTCTATGACCCCTTTCCACCTCTCTCAGTTACTGGACATGAGTTCTGACCCAGATGCCCGAAGCCTTCTTCTACCCTCCTCTCAGAGGTCACCTTCCAAGGCCATGCGGGTGCTCAGTAAGGCCTTCTAGTTAGCCCTATACACAGGCGGACCTTGCTGCAAATGTAAGGACAGGGGACCACAGACAGAAGGCCACCAAGAGCACCCAGTCTAGAGTCACATGAACAAAGTGACTTTTTTCCCCCAGGGCTCATTATTGACCCCTGGAAAGGGGTATAAAGGGGTATAAAAATCTCATTTGCGGCAAGAATCATATCGATTTATTGATCCCAATGAGACTGCAAAAATAAATGGAGGAATGTTAAGAAGCCCAAGCTGAAGGATCCCTGGCATCTCTGGAAAGGCAAGCACAGAAGAGGAAGGTTCCACACTCAGAGGTTTTTCTAGGCCCAATCCAGGCAAGAGGAAATGAAGAGACTGTCTTGCAGGCAAATGGCTACTGCTACGGTTCTCTCCAGTTCCTGTTTTCAAGGTTCCCAATCACCCCAGTAGTCTTTGTGCCCAGGTACAAAAAACATAGCTGCTGTGTCGCCATTCCGCGTGCCCCTGCACAGCCTCGTGGTCAGCCCTCATGCCACAGGTCCTTGAAGTGAGGAGCCTCTCCCACACTGAGCCCACCACAGTCTCTGGAGAGGGAATTCTTCACACCCAGGATGCTGAGATATCTGTTCCTTACTGTCCTCTCTCATTTGTTTGAAGAACCTGCCTTCCACGCAGGGCAGGTGCTTCAGAGATGGGTGACTCCACCTCTCTTCCGGCTGGCTTCTTTGCTGCTGGGGAAGCTCAAGTATGTGAAGGCTCAGCTGGGCTGCTGCTGGATGCAGAGGTGGAAGCTGTGGAGGCTTGGGAAGCCAGGTCCCGGAAAGCAGGTAACTTGAGGAAGTGCGGATATAAGTCCTTCTCCATCAGGGTTCAAGTCTTCCCCTGAGCCACATCGAAGGAACTGGCAGTGGCTGTATGAAGATTTGTCCTTGTCATCTCTCGGGTCTCATGATCCATGTTCACCTCTTTAGGGGCGTCACTGTGAGTGTACTCGCTGAAGATGCAGGTGAACCTTGGTGGCCAGTTTGGCGTTTGATCAGATCTTCTTGAACTCCTCACAGGTCAACCAGAACTCCAGATTCTCCTCGCTGAGCTCTGTCTTTAGGAATGCATGGAAGTTATGGAAAGCAGCCATTCCATTCTTGCTGCTCAGCAACAAATCAAAAAACTCCCCATCCCAGAACATCTTCTGAGAAGCTTCTCTCTTTGCTATGTTTACCGGCTCATTCAAGCTTGCTAATACCCTGAGTGTCAGAACTCAGCTCTGATTTATGAAGAAATAGTTTTATATCAACTTGATACAAGGTTTTTAGAAAAGGGAACCTCAATTGAGAAAATGTCCCCACCGTATTGGCCTGTAAGCTAAATTTTCTTAATTGGTGATTGATGTGGGAGAACTCAGCTCACTGTGGGCCTTCCAAGCCATGCCTGGGCTGGTGGTCCTGGGTCTGTAAGAAAGCAGGCTGAACAAGCCATGAGTAGAGAGCTGGAAAGCAATACTGTTCCATGGCTCTGCGTCAATTCCTGCTCCAGGCACCTGTCCTGTTTGAGTTTCCACCATGACTTCCCTGGGTTATGGTCTATGATATGGAACTATAAGCTGAAATAAACCCTTTCCTATCGAATTTACTAGTAACAAGAGGTTTTTGACAGGCTCCCAGTACTCCAGAGACATGCCTCCAAGCTTTGCCAAGTAATACTTGAATCTTACCACATTTACTTTTATCACAGCAATGGAAACCCTAAGACAAGTGCTCATGGATTGCATATGGATCTACCTATTATTTTTTTAATTTCAAGAGAAATATGTAAACCTAAGTTATAAGTAGAGATGGTTTTTTAAAGGATAATGATTGTGAGTCAACTGTGGTAGTATAAAACTGTACTCCTTACACTCAAGAATTTGACACAGAGAATTAGAAATTCAAGGTTAAATATGAGACTCCTTTTAAAAAATGCAAGGAAAAGTTTCTTACTGATTTGCAAGATGGATATGCTAAAAATTGTATGTCTACAAGTACAGAACACGAAGGATGTTCCCTAAACATAGAATGGGATCTGTAGTGTTCCACTCAGGAGTTAAAACAGCATCAGTAAATCAAAGGCTCCTTTGGTCTCCTTCCCAGTCACTGCTGCCCTTACTGGTGCCTGGCTGGGAGCTATGTTTGAGTTGAACTCTACAGTCAGTTTTCTCTGCCTGTCATATTTACTCTACATTTTATTTTAAGCATAATTGATACTGTTGTATAAAGTAACACATATTTTTATTCTCGCTGCTTATATTTTTCGCTAGAAAAACATCTTAGACTTATTCATTGTATGCTGCATGACATTCATAATAATTTCAGTTTGAGACTATTGTAAACAATGTGGAATTGACTACTTCTGAGTATCTTCTGAATCCAGGCTAGGATTTTTCACACATGCTTTAAAATTTTTAAACTTTATTCTATTTAACTGACATAACATCTGCACTTAATCATGGTAGATAATATATAGTATGATAATTTTCAGTGTGCAATGATCAAATTGTAGATATCAACATATCCATCTTAAATATTGGTTTCCATGTATTAAGAACCTTCCACTTTTCCCCTAGTTATTCCGACATGTGAAACATGGGAGAAATGTGTTTCATTTCTATACATTACCCCTTTGTGTGCCCTGTTCCCAGCTAACCTCTAGTGATTTGCACTCTACTTCTGCACATTGAGTCTTTTGGCTTCGATAAACTAGTAAGTACATGCAGTGTTTGTGCCTAAATGATCTCACTTACTATAGTATCCTCCATTTTAGTCCTTCTTGCTGAAAATTACAGGATTTCACCATTTTGCAGATGAATAGAACTTTATCATATGTATAGAATCTGCATAGTACTTCATTGTGCAATTGTCTGGAGTTACTTTTCTATTGCTAGTCATTAACACAAAGCAGAGGCTACCAGTGGTTCCCTCCAAATCCATTTTCCTGTTCTTTTATAGCAATATACTCTCTGATGCTGTGGCTAGAGATATAGATGCCTAGAATAAGCAATGCATTTTCCAATCTCCCTTATAACTAGGGTAACTTGCATGCGACTGAATTCTACACAACAAGGTATAAGTAGAAGCATCTCAAGGCAGATTCTAAGCACACATTCAAGAAACAGAGCTTTAACAGACTTTGCCTTTCTAGCTCTTTTCTTCCATTGGCTGCCCAGGAGCACATGCTGCTATACTGAAGCCTCCAGGTGAGGTTCACAAAGCCTGAAATTTTTGTTAGGATGTAGATGCCCTGAAGTGCCTCATTGGGTTTTGGGTTGGAAGAGAAATAAAAGGCTTCCTTCCTTCCTTCCTTCCTTCCTTCCTTCCTTCCTTCCTTCCTTCCTTCCTTCCTTCCTTCCTTCCTTCCTCCCTCCCTCCCTCCCTCCCTCCCTCCCTCCCTCCCTCCTTCCTTCTTTTTCTTTTTTTAAAACTACAACTTGTTTCCTGCCACTTATAACTGAGATAAAGGCTTCCTTATTTAATTAGTTTTTAATTGTGGCCTGTGAACACAGCACAGTAATAAGCTTCCTTTCATATCTGTGTATCTATAATAAAATCCGCTATAGCAGAAGTAGTCACTTATATTTTAATAATATACTAAAGTACAGATATATTTCCTCATTAAATTCACTAGGTATTGGTTTGTCAAATGTCTTATATTTTAAAAATAAACAACCAGAACAAGATCAAGCAAAAGAACCACCAACAAACTCCAAATTTTATCTTATTGTCCTTAAGGAAAGTAAATTAAGCCAAAGGGTTGTTTTTGTAACTCTCTCCCTCTACCATGTAGGTTCCAGAAATAAAATTCAGATCCCTAGACATCTCAGCAAGAACCTTTACCCACTGAGCCATCTTGCTGGACTGGAATGTTTTAGTTGAAGAATTTAGTTTCTTTATTGATAACTTTTCCTTTTACATATTTTACCCATTTTTCTATTTTAATACATTTTAAATGTAGTATAAAGATGTTTCACTATTCTTAGAGAGTATGTAACATTACTGCAATCCTCCTTGCAGAAGAAATTTAGACACAAGTACTTGAATTTCAAAACATTAAGTTAATAATTTGATTAAATTGTGATTTAACATGTTTACTTTGGAGGAGACCAAAATAATCACTGTGTGGATCATGGATATTATCAATTTATAGAATTTCTCTCATTCATTAATTCCTGTAGACTAGCATTTGTACATTTATACATATTGGTTTATACTCAATATTTTTAAAGAATGTATCAAGTTATTTTGGAGTTGTCAATATAAATAGGAACTTTTATCTTTACTCATTTAATTTCATTAAAACCAGTTCATGAAAACCTTTAATTTCTGTTTTAAACTTTATCTGTCGCTTTAATTCATTTTTAATTTATTTCACTTTCTGAAATTAGATCGATGGCATAAAATTTATGTTCAGTTCTAATGTGTGTATTTTTTGTCAAATTACATTGGTAATAGATTTATGACAATATTTGATAATAATCAGCTGAATATACCATGACAATAGCTACTTCTGCCCACACAATCCTTGTGCTAAATCACCACTAAATGTGACATTTAAAGTGGGATTTTAAGTTCAAATTAAGAAAGAATTGAAAAAAAATTGTCTCACTGTTTTATGTATATTAAATATTAGTTATTTATATATAAATATAATTATTTTTTACTTGACCACCTAAAACTGTCATGCTCATCATTTGCATATCTTCTTTATGCAGGTATTTAGACAATTCTGTTTTCTTTTCCTGGATAACTTTATAATTTCAAAAATCACTTCTACTACATCCTGTTTTCCTTCCTATCATTTTAGTTAAAGCTCTGAAGTAATCCATGCTAGAAAAAAAAAGATTATTGAAAGATTATAGATTATAAACATGGTATTCCATTTCTGAGCTCTGAATCCCAAATCTAATTCAGTAGATCTGTTATCTGTTGGTGTATGTATCTTAGTCCCATTGGAAAAAACCTACTTCAAATCTTGAGATAGATATTGAAAACAAAATTTATACAGGAAATACTGTGAATTTCAATAGTTTGGAAAGCTCTGTACAGAAAGCAACATGATTTGGAAATTGCTCCATAGTCATAAAGAAAATATGTTGGCCACTCTGAGGGACGTTCCAGACACTAATTTGAGTCTTATTCTAGCTACAAAATCATTTCAGGTCAGCAAAAAGGTCACGAAACTGGCTAGAGTTCAGAATAAACATTCATTTGAGATTTTTGAGGAGGATTCGGATATGGAGCCTCTGTGGACAGATCTTGGACTTTCTGGCCCTAACTCACTTGTTATTGATACCATATGATACGGTGACATCCAATGCTGTAAGGGCAATGCTGACTGCCAATACCAAACCTTTGTCTGGAGCATTCTGGTTTTGGCCTTTTGTGTACAAAGATGTAATTTTTGTTATTTTTATTTTTTATCTCTCCAAGAACAGGAGTGCTAACCCTCTTTTCAGTATCTAGCTATTTCAGTCCCAAATGAGCAAAATAATTTTATTAAAAATTTCAGAAACTATCTTTTTAAGGTTATAAGATGATAGAAAGAAGCCTTTTGGTCCTTAGTTTATCCCCAAGAGAAATTTTAAGTCTTTTTTCCTAAAAATCACCATATAAATATAATTTTAAACTGTTATTGGTTGAGAGACCTAACTAAACAAATTGTTATAAGCAACTGTTCAGGTGGAGATCTATTCTGAGGTTAGTAACCCTGCCCAAGAATTCAGATTAAGCTATATTTAGTTACTGAGAATAAATTAAGTACTTACATGTCTGCATAGTTGCAATGCTGTATTGGATTCAGTTCAACGAATGACATCCTTACACATCCACCTTTGTCAGCTATTGGCTTATTATTTACACCAGCCTTGTGGTTTTGTGTGGTAAGGTGCCAGTTGAATTGACCCTTATTTGCTCCTCAGGGATGCCCCATCTTGGGAAGAACTGAAATCCTCCAATCATTTGACTGACTCACTTGACATAGATTAGTAAGGTCTCTCATCTCTAAGTACACGAGTTCAAACATAACCAGAAAATGGAATGGGAAAATGAAAGGTGGTCTAGAGTAGGACCGACCTCCTAGGGGGAATTTAGATAGAGATGTTTCAGGGTTAGTCATTTGACTGCATGGGAAAAGGTCATTATATATGTTAGTGGTGTTTTGGTGAGAGTAGGAATTTATTGCCTCATATCTCAGTATTGTTTCTAGGATAATTCAAAAGAAGGTGCTATATAAACTTAGTGAAAAGTAATTCCCAAGGATGATAGAGAAGATATCACAGCCTCTTCTCAGTGGCATCAAAGCCTGAGCAACCTTGCAGACCCTTCCTGTTACAGAGCCACCTATGCACTATTTCACTGGATCTTACTGAACATATGTATTATTAAAGTGCATTGTGGGAATGTTAGAAAGTACAAAACATATAAGCATACTTATTTCACAACTCTAGTAACTACAAATATCTTTCAGAGCCAAAAGTTTCTTTTCTTGTTACTACAGTGGTATAGCAAACCACCCCCAGCTCAGTGGCGTAAGACTACATAAAAAAAGAAGCTTGTTTTTAGAGATTTTGCAGGTCATCATTTAGTTAGGGCATCGATAATATTTCTACTTATGTCTAATAAATCACACCCAGAGAATTAGCTGGGAAGATGTCTCATAGTGTCTGACAGCTCATGCTGGCCCTCACATGGCCCACTGACTAAGTCATCTATGAATGGCCTCTGTACGCGGTCTAATATAACCACCTTTATAGGGTGGAAAGCAGCTTGGTTCTGAGAGTAACTGTCCTTAAAAATGGAGCACAGAAGGGTAGGTGTTCTTAGAGCGTTGGAAGGCACCTGTTTGTCTTTCATTATGCTTTCCTGATAGAAACACCACAAAATGCTGCCCGGACTGATACTAAATATTCCCCTTTGAAAGTGGAGGTTAAAAAGACAGATAAAGCTGCCCTGTTTATTCATCTGTTACTCATTGAAAAAGTTTCATGGCATATACAGAGAAAAATAAGAATATTGTCCTACTCTTTAGAGACCAACAAAGAAACTATATAAAATGAGATGGTGGTGTTCACCAATGTCTTTGGGTGAGTAACCAAGGTAAAAATACTCTCCCTAGGCCTGTATTTGAGAGACAGAAGACTGGGCATCAGCAGATATCTCTTCATAGAGTCACCTACAAAGCAAGTTTGAGAAGCACCCATAGGTGTTACACCTTGAGAGTTCAACAATGAGCCTCCCACTCCGGGGATTGCTGTTTGGCGGGTGTGGTGGGAAATCTCTGCTCTCTACTTGTATCTTCACTGGATTTATAGTCACCCAGGACATCTGAAGGTGTCTGTGAGAGATTTGCAAGAGATTTGCAAAAAAGATAAAGGAGGAGGAGCAGGAGGAGACCAACTCTGAATGATGGTGATACTAACCGATGGGCTGAGAGGTCAAGCCGAATGGGCGGGGCAGTGAAGAAAGAGCACAGGCATCACTTTTCTCTGTTTTCTGGATGCCATGATGCCAATTACTCTGCTCTGTCACATCCTCTTTCCCATGACAAAATGAAACCTTAGAAACCAAACGTCAAAATAAATTCTTCATTCCTTGTGTTGTTTCTATAAACCTCACTGTTACAGTATCCAAAACAGAGAGAATCTTATGAACATGACCAAGGATACAAGAGAATAGCTTGGCAGAGCTTTCTCCCTGGAGATGTTACTCAGGATCCACAGAGATCCAGCATCTTCAAATTTACCTCCTATAGAGATTGCCATGGGTGATAACAAAATAGCCTTAACCCTCAAGTCTTGTAGAATGATTCAGGAATATATACTCCTCTGATGCCTTAAAACAGACAAAAATCTTTGGCCAAAAGTAGAAATGAACAGGATGTTTCATCTTACTTTAGAAGGAGAATTCATGTAAGATACTATGTGGTCCTTGTGTGGTTAAGTGATCAAGAAGGGAAGTAGCGATACTAGACCAAAATAAAGACTAGTAAGTATCAGATAAATTGGAACTGAAGTTCAAGAGACAGCTGTTAAATTGCTTTTGTAAAGTCAAGTCATTCTTTGTTAACAATTTGTTCCAATAAGACAGTTCTTAATAATCACCATTTTAATATCAATGTAAAATATACCATTCAGAGTTTGATCACTGTGATATAATAATTATAAGAAATTGCATAAATCCAAGATCTTTTAAAACGTACTTTTAACCCATAAGTTCCTAGGTTTGTAACATGTTAATCATGATCAGACCAGTCAAATTACTTACTTCAAAGTTGGTTAGTCATTTGTTATAATTTATCTATTAATCTAATTTTCACAGACTGATAGGAAAGTACAAACTTTTGTCTCTTTGTTTTCCAGAGATTCACTTATATAAACATTTCTAAAAATGGCTCATTAAAAGTAGAAATTGACCAATAGATGGAGTGTCTCAAGAATGAAGGTACACACAATAAAATCTGAGAACTAGAACTCAGTGATTAGTTCTGCAGGTGAGCTCGGAGAGGTTAAAGATGTCCAAAAAGCTCATAAAACATTCTAGTGTGTCTGATACCAAAATTTGAATCAGCAAACCAAGTAAAGACAAGATTATTCTTATAGATATAGGTAAAACTCATACACTACAATGAGGAAGTAGAATCAGGGAAATTTACCTAAACTGAGTGTCCATTCTTCCTTGGTTTTAGATAATAAGCAATTCTGGTTCTCAAGCTTTTGGACCTGAACAAGTACCTAGACCCTTGATCCCTTCAGCATCTAGACTTTTGGATGAAGGTAATACAAAGAAGAAAGGTGTATCTTAATTTATGCAATTGCCTATAATGATTATGCCATGGTAATCAAAATCTGATTATATATTTTAGAGATCGATATTATTTAGTGAAATGGTAATTACTAAATTGGAACTTTGCATTTATATATCCTGTTGGTTCTACTTATCAAAGAACTTGGAGTGAAATTCAAATTGAATGTATATTGAGTTATAGATGAAAGAGCTATTAGAAGATACTGACACAGTTTGGGAGACTCCAGATGACTAGAAGGCAGATTTAGAAATACCCAAAATAGACAGTGATGCAAAGGCTTAAGGTTTCTGGGAAAAGTGATTTGGAAAAGATATAACTTAAAAGACATTCTGAGACATATTTCATGACTTTGAAAGCACAGAAGATAGTGGGAAGCCAATTCAAACTGAGAAAGTAAGATGGCAATCCATCAAGATGTAACAAGGCTGATCAGTCTGTGTCATCCATAATGAAGTGGCCACCATTCAAATTTCACTCAATAAATTTTATTTTACTTTCAAATAGTTTCATTAGTTCCTTGAGAATTTCATGCAATACAATTCAGTCATATTCACCCTCAAATCCCCTTTATGATAGTGCCCAGATCCACTCCTACCCCCTCTCATTTTGTGTCACATTAATTTTTATAATCCACGGACTTCAATTTGCCCTGCCCCTACACTTTTGGGTGTGTAGTCATCCCATGAAGTGTAGTCAATTTACTAGAAGCCAAATCCTTGAGGAAAAATGACTCTCTCTCCCCCCAAGAAATTATCAGGTTTCCATAGCTCTTGAGGGGTAGGGGCTCAACTTCATGCTAGATCGCTCACTGTTTTGACCTTGTGAGAGTCTTGTATAGACAGGTGTAGCTGCTGTGAAATCATGAGTACAACAGTCCTGCCCTCTCCTGAAGACACAGTTTTACGCTAGTCCTTAAAAGCTCTGCTCTTACAATCTTTCACATCTTCTGGGATAGTTCCTGACCCTTGAGGGGAAGTGATCTAGAAGTCTCATTATAGCCAAACACTTCATTGACACTTATTCATCGTACTTTGACCACATGTTAGTTTCTTTATAAACAACCATCTACTGCACAGAGACATTTCTCAGATATGGTCTGAAAGATGGTCTAATTTATGTGTAGAAGTGAATTTAGGGGGCAGTTTGATAGACTTCTAAATGGACATAACATCAATAAATTTTTTACAAAGAAGTAAAAACACTTTAATACTTTATAGATGTTCCTAGCTTTGAATCATGATACACATTTATAATCTATAGTGAAATAATTTGTACTATTCTTTAAAAAAATGTGAGAAGTCACAGAACAATCATAACTTTCTATTTTTGCAATGGGAATAAAATCGTATGATAGTTAAAAAGTGAAGCAAAACTGCAAGTATTCTGACTGAGTGGTTATGAAGAATGAGGCTGGGTATTGTTGTCTGTGTGCCTAGTAGAGAACAAAATAAACAATTATCAGAGGAAGAGAGCCTTTGCATGAAGATTCCAAGACAGATGTCATCTAGAAGGAGAATCCTAGGCTCTGGACACGATGGCTGTCTAAGAAAGATCCAGAGATGCGAACTATTGGATGCAACTATGTACAAAGATTGAATAGTGTGTCATGTGACTGGAAGACAGCCCACAACAACTGTGGATGTACGTGAAATAAACCCTTCTCAGTCCCACACCATCTCTTGTAATATATCATTAATTTTCAAGCTACCTTTAAAAGGGTGGGAAAACTGAACATTCTAAATCTTACTGGTTCCAGTGTTTTCAAATGGGCACTTGCCACGTTAGTAATGAATGTCTCTTTCTTTACAACTTTAACATAGAACAACTTAAAGGGTTGTTTTATTCAGAAAATTAGCCAACAAAGGCAGCTAAAATAGGAACTGGTTTAAGGAAAGATTACAAACAGGTTCCAGCTAAGCTAGAAGACCAGGCCCAGCAGGAAGCAAATGGCAGAATTCTTGTCCTTGTGGAGTCTAACTAGGAAGGTTATTGTTGTGTACTGTAAAAGACACTAGCCATCCATCATGGTTGGTTGACACTATTTATTAAGTTGAATCAAGTACAGAAGAGAAATGTTCTTTATGATAGGCCAGATTCCATGAGTGGAAACTCCTTGGAGCCAGTTCGAAAGAGAATACACCCCAGTGCTAGAGATTTTCCAGAGTCCTCTTCCATTTCACTTTCCACCCCTCCCTAAGTCATTTGCCAAAGAAATTCCTGGATACTGAAATGGCCCCAGCTGTGCTCACAGGAAAACATCAGGACAAAACAAACCATCCTGTTTTCACTGACTCTCTTCTGAAGTTGTGTAGAGTTCAGAACAGGTGTTGGAAGTCTTTTAAAGTGCTCCCTTTCTGTGTCTGAAAGCTTCTTAGATAATGAGTTAACTGAAGGCAGAGTTAAATTCCACCTGTTTTGGTGCTGTGTGAGGCTGTAATGAATGTGGAGGAGGTGGCTTCAATTGCAGTCTGTAGCTTTCTATGGGATCACTTTGTGATTCATCTTGATAGTCCCCTCTGACTAGTCACACAGACCTGCAGGTATCCTCTGGCAGATGGGCTAGGCCTTCCACGGCACATGCAGGCATACCTTCCAATGAGTACTAGCTTTGAAAAAGGAAAAGAAACTGCATTTCTTTATTACATCAGTGTTTAAAGACATATTTACTCTATGCTATGCATTAAATTATTTAGGGTACAGGTATGGGTGGAAGGCCCTTCAATCACAAGGGAACGTCCATTTGTTTCTAAATAATGAAAAGAAGACAGGATGGCTCTGAATATTGCCCAGAAAATGATGCATGTATATATATATATATATATATATATATATATATATATATATATATATATATATATATGTCATCTGTAGTCAGAAGATTTTGGCCCACCCGAGTCCCGACGTCCAGACACACAGTCCTGCAGCCTTTTAGTCCCAAATAAAAATAGAGACGCTCATGTTAATTACAAGATGATTGGTCTGTGGCTTAGGCTTTTACTTGCTAACTCTCATACTTTATCTTAACCAATATTTCTATTATGTTTAACCATGTGGCTTGGTACTCTTTAGCTCAGTGCAGCATTATCACCCATATCTATCTATCTTTGCTGTGATTTTGCTAGTGACTGAGTAAAAAGTCTTATGCATGCTAATAAAGTGTTCTACCACTAAGTTATACCAAAACTAGAATTTTAAACAGATTTTTTGCCATTGGTGCCATCTCTCTGGAACCCAGTCATAAACTGTGGTGTCTTAGTATGTCTAGAAGATATAAAGGAAAATAGATAGGCAAACACATATGTTCTTTAACCATCCCCAAACTTACAATCTAAGTACTTTTATTACACAAATATAACAAATGGGACTTGATAATTCTCTCTAAAGCAATCTGTTTCAGTCTGCTTGATGACAACCAGGACACTGAGTCAGTGAAACCCACATTCCTTAAGAAAACTCCCTGTCTTAAGCCCATCATTCTTTAAGGCAGCCAACTCTCATTGTCTAGCTGTTTACTGATCACACTACTCTTGGTCAAAACAGTCAGTGTCTGAGCATACCCTAAGTTTTTTTCACCCACAATAACAAAGGTTTTCACCTCTCTGCTTAAGCCTATTTACTGGTCATTGACTGTTGAAGGCAGAAAGGCTTGGCTGCAAGCCATTCCCTCCAGCTGACTTGAAGACAGCTCCATTCACACTACCCAGATAACAAAGTTATAATTTCAAAGCAGACTCACCGCTCGATCAGTACTCCAATCTGCTGTATCTTTGTCCCAATAATCATAACATTAATAATAAAACAACTATGCTAAGTTATAAAGAATATATATTTATGTCTGAAACAAAGGCAGTAAACATCAATGTAAGACATTCATTATGAAAGCTGAAAAAATTGAAGAGACTCACGAGCATGTGCCTTTCATAAAGGGAGTGTGAGAATAAAAATGTTCAATATTGAGTTCAGTGCTTCAACTGCCCCAGAAGAATCTATGTGCCTTCTCCTGTATATGTCTCCAGGTTTGGCATCTCTGTCTAATGCTGACTCTGGCATGTTGCAGTTGCTACCCTAGGGGTTCAAGCATACAGTCCTTACCACCTCCACTTCTACCACCAAAATATGGTCATTGTCTCTGTGTCCACACAGCTGAGCTCCATGCAATGTGTAACAATCATAAAATCTAATTCTCACATTTTGCCCTGAGAGCTGAGATTTATAACACTAATAAAGATTTCAACAGATGTGGGGGATAAACAGCTCAGAGGAACTCAGCTTAAGAGATTGTTCCAAAGTCTCTACTCACCACCCATGGGTCATGGATCAAAATAAAAGCATTGGTTGAGCTAATATTACAGAGTCTACCAGGGTAAGCTTGTTTTGGAATCAGCAACAATTTGTTCATAACAACATATTATTTTGAAAATTCTCTTTTGAAACAATAGTCTTTATATGAGGTTTTGTTTTTTTTTATTTTAAAGATCAGGCAAATCTGTTAATAAGGGAGGAAGTCTGAATGCAGATATCAAGGGCTTAAGAACTTGACATTTACTTTCAGCCAATTTAGCAAACAATTTTTTTTTTTTATATTAATGAGGTTCTGCTTCAAGAGACATTCTGAAAGTCCCTGAGGGAGTTACATCAGGATCAGGACACTCATGAAGGCAGATTTGGATAGGCACACGCACTACCAGTTAGAATCAGGAGTGGTGGTCCACTGAGCATCCTAGCCCCATGCAGTTCATCCATTTGACCTACCACACTGTTATATTCAGTGAGAAATACGGCCAGTGACTCAGATCTAGCAATGAAATGAGTGCAATTAAAGCAGGTCAAGGTCATTTTGTACATTCTGCCCAGAATGTACTGCTGTGTTCCATTGCTAGGTATTTGCTTTTACTGGCAAACAGAAGGAGGTCTCTTCTTTTTCTAATACTGACACCTCAAATACTGAATCCACTCAGACAGTTTCTATTTCTTTGTATCCATAACACTTATTAGAAGTCTAATTGTGGAAGTACTGTCTGCCTAATGGGGAACATTTGGAAAATAACAGAAAGAAACCATCACTAGGCTCCAGATATTAATGTTTTTATTTACTTTATGGTTTCAGATATGGTTTGCTATGTAACTGAAGCCATTGTGGGGTCCATGGGCGGTTACCGACTGTTATTTCTATCCCTTTGTACCGGAGACCATTCCACACTCATTTCTCTTACTGAAACTATTATCTTCTTCACCCTTTCACCCAGTCCAATCTAAGCAGCTGGCACACCTGTGTCACAATCCAGTGATCATAACTTAGTACTGAGATAGCTTGACCCTGCAGTAGATTTTGAGAGTATGCGGTACTATGCTTGTCTTTGCATAATCTCATAACTTGACCTGCAGGACACACCACACATTTGCTTGGGTTCCTGCTTACTTGATTAGCTCTTTCTTTTAGCTGGAGGCTTTAGTTTCAACCAAGACCTGCTACATAACTTGCAACATGAAGTTCAAACGTAAAGTTCTTCCAAATTATTAGGAGTTTCAAGAAACTGAAGGGAGATTATTTACCAACTCTAGTCAATTTTGAGCATAAGAATTTTTGGTCATGTCTGTGAGCTGGACCCTCTCCTCACCCTTAGAATGCTTCTGTATCCTTACTTAATGCTCATTTATAAATTATCTTATCCTAAACAATTGTGTATACATCAGCATAGCCTACTTTTTAATTCTGAACACCCACTTTACCCCCAAGTTAAACTGTTCAACTGCCTGTTATCCATGAGCAGTGGGTATGTGATGCGCACAATGTGTAAGGTCCAAATTGGGGCTCCCATTCCCTACTCCAATCCTTACTACAGTAAGACCAAATCCATTATTCCAGTTGTTCAGCCAAAGACAATTTAAATCATAATCCTGTTGGAGCCCAATGCCTACAGAGGGACACAGGGACACTTGCACAGTCTTGTTGCTGGGGGTGGGGGAGGTGGTGGTGGGGAGCTTGGACCTGCCTCAACTGAATGTACCAGGCTTTGGTGACTCCTCATGGGAGGTCTTTTCTTTTCAGAGGAGAGGATAGGGTGGGGATGGGGTCAGAGGGTAGAGGCTTGGATAGAGCAGGAGAAAAAATGAGAGGAGAAATCTGTGGTTAATATGTAAAATGAATAGAAATGCATAATAAAAAAAACTTGAAAGAATAAAACAAACAGCATATTTCCTAGTACATTTACATTTCTTATTAGCCAACTATGCACATTGTATAAGATAAAGTAAAATTCTACCTTTAATATATTTCCTAAATTTGACTGGCCAAATCCTCTAACCTTAAACCCTGAATTAAGTTTTTTTTCCTGAATCTTCACACTGTGGAACAACCTTAACTTTCTTGGCTTGCTCTGTGGCGATATTTTGCTTCTGCTCTAAGGAATAAAGCTTGCCCGAAGATTAGAGGGCAGAGTTAACCACTAGTTAACAATAGAGGCCAAGTAGTGGTGGCACACACCTTTAATCTCAGTACTTGGAAAGAGGAAGCAGGAAGATCAAGAGTTAAGGCCATCCTGGGAACAGGAATATAAGGCTATCCTGGGCTACATGAGATTGATTTGGTTTTTTTCTGTTTTGTTTTTGTCTTTTCTTTTCTTTTTTTTTTGTTTTGTTTTAAAGCAGTGGGGGCTCACACGTTTAATCCCAGCACTTGGAATCTGAAGGCTTTGATCCCAGTAGTTGGGAGGCCTATGCCTTTAATCCCAGCAGTAGGGAGGTGGAAACAGGAAGCGATATGGCTGGACGGAGAAAGGAATATAAGGTGGAAGGAGACAGGAGTTCACAGAATCTCTGTGAGGATTTGTTAGAGATAAGAAGTCTTTCTCATGGTTTATTCCTTTGTCTCTGATCTTTCAGTATTTACCCCAGTATCTGGCTCTGAGTTTTTATTATTAAGACCAATTAGGATTACATTTCTCTAGTGACATTGGCAGGTATCTTCACACAGATATCAGTTTTCCTTTTAAAATACAGGTCACAGTTGGCTACTCCCAAATGGCAAATTTGAAATATGTAAAGATGATCCACTCTCATCTATTATGTGTTAGTCTCTAAAAGTGTCTCTCAAAGGGTCCAGGAGGCTTGACAAAATTTCCAACTCTGCTTCCTGTCAGTACCAGCAGTTTCTTTATCAACCATAGTAGCTTTTTATTGTTTTTCAAGCTTTTCCTTGTACCCATAAGTTCCTCTACCTAGGGTACTCCAACTAGAAATACGAATGACTTACTTTCTTAATTCCATCAAGCTTCAAATTACATGCACTTCCTATAGAGTCTTCTGTACCAAACATACACACTGAACGTTTCCTCTGCTGAACTTAACCATTTCTTGTACTTCAGAAGTGACCACACCACACCAATCATCTTCATTACTTCCTCAGAATTGGCCAGGATCCATAAAATATGGTATTGGTTCTAAGTCTCTACTCCTGAGCTTCAATGAATTGCTATACACAGAAAGTAGACTCTTTCTCCCCATCCACGGACCTAGAGGCCCAATTATGTGTCCCTAGGGAGAAGTATCAGTCCCTTTGAACCAACAGCGAGGGAGACACAAGTAAAGCCATGCCAAAAAGAAAAGAAAAGGAGGGAAGGACAGAAGGAAGGAAGCGAGGGAGGGAGGAAGGGAGGGAGGAAGGAAGGAAGGAAGGAAGGAAGGAAGGAAGGAAGGAAGGAAGGAAGGAAGGAAGGAAGGAGATCTAAAACACGGAAGAATTAGCAATACATCCTCTGTCACCTTTTTCTTTTTCAACTGTGAACTGATGTTCATGTGGATATGTACATGTGTGTATTGCATAAAACGAGGGCTAGAGTCCTCTTTTGGTACACAACTTGTGAGAGTGGCCAACAAATGACTGGTCCAACTTGAAAACCATGTCATGAGAGGGCATTTCCAGAACTCTTGTCTGACACTGCGTGGAAGAGCAGGTGTTAGGATTTCCAGTACTTCTGGAACCCACATGTATGTTAGCAATCAGACAGCACACAGGATCATTCCCCGGGTGCTGGTATTTACTGGGTCCTATGACTGTGCATGTGTCCCCCACCCCAGCAGTCAAGTGAAATGCCCAGTCACCTCAGCCTTACTTCCTATGCATTTACTCCATGGCATGTCACCATGTAAGCCCCCTTTACAAATATGTAACAGTGTGGCATGTCATCCCTATGTATAAGCAAGCATGAACACATAAGCCCTTTGAATGCATGTTCAAAGCCATCCTTAAAAGCAGGCTCCACTCCATTCCCACTCTCTCTTTTAGCACCTATTTCAGTGGCCCATTTCACAGCTCTCTGTCCTTTATTCCCTAATAAACTCTAACGTGGGTTTGTAGTGTTGTTTCATGATCTGTTCTTGAGCACTCCTAACACCAACATTGCTGCCTCCACCCACAGGCTTTCCTGGCACCCTGGCATGCCAGGGCCCTGCACCAGGTCCCTGCCACTTGCCCACTTTACATTTCCTGGTCACTGAATACCTAGGCAGAACATTGGCTCCAGTTGGTGAATTTTCCTTTTCCAATCTGTGTAAACGTGACCGTGGATCTATGGGAATAACTGTTGATTGTCTTATGTCCCATTAGCACACAAGAATCGTGAGGGACTGCACAGAGCTATGGTTTTTAGGGCTGTGGCTGCCTCCCACACTGAGATCTGCGGCCTTCATTCGGACCCTCCTGGCACCTGTTCTCAGAGTTTTGTTCACTGGGCTTTCGGGTACCAGCCCCGTCCTCTCTTAGATGATGGATCATTGGATAGCATACACATTTTCATATTTGATCCAAGCTTGACTTTGGGAATGCTCTTGACTAGAGCCTTTGGATCATATGTTTTGTTTTTAATTTTTCTCTCAGTTCAGTCATGGGAAACAAGACATAAAAATCATAAGGCCAAATTCCCCCCTGGGATGTCATATAGAAACTCTCATGCCTTACTTAAAGATTTCCAGGCTTACCTGGCTTTGCACAAAGAAACTGCCTTAGTACTCCACAGATAACAATTTAAAATGCCCACCTAATGGCTTGTTGAAACTAAATATTTAATGGGAGATTTCTAACTTTTGTCAGCAAATGGGCAGATGAAAAGAGTTAATTACCAAATATACAAACATTCCTTTACATGAATTCTAAGCCCTCCCTTCTCACCTCCTGCTCACCCACTCATTTACTCTTAGCTGTGAAATCTGACTTAGATGAACCTAACAAGGTTTCTTTAGACCTTGCTAACAAACTTCCCCTTTTCTGGCTGCTTCTGCTCCCTTGGCTCCTCCAGTGCCATCTTCCTCTCTGGTAACAGGCTACTCTCAACTTCTCGGCTCTAGTACCCACTTAGGCTCCTTCTGTCATTCATTCTTATGCATCTGTGAAACCTGTATCTCACCCTGACAAAGCCAAACTGGCCACAGTTCCCTCTTTGTTGGAGGTTGCCAGAATTGATGGTATGTATAATGAACATGCATGTCTCTTTACAACTAACAGAAAAGAAACTGGGTTCTTATACCTCTAACTCTACTTCCTTCATAAAGAAATTCCAATATATGACTTAATACTATCATCTCATGTTTCATGTAATATACATGATTTTGACAAACAATTTACTCCTGGAGGAAGACAGGTGAGTTTGGAAACAGGCCAGGATACATGCAGACAAGATTCATCAGACTCATGCACCACATTCACCAGAGGGGCTGAGGTGGTCCCTGACCAAGACCCACACTACAACTATAATACTCCAGATAAAGCCCTAGCTAGGGACAGTTTATAACCTGTTAACTAGAGGGTCTTTCTAAGACTTTCCTTAAGCAAGTTAACTATGAAAAACTTCAAGTATAATTCAGAGCAAACATGAAAATCATCTTGATTCCTAGAATGCCTCACAAATGCCATCTTACAGTATACTAATCTAGATTCTGAAAGCTCAGAGGGCAGGCAAGTTCTTATGACCCATTTCTTTGCCCAGAGCTTCCCCAACATTAGAACTAAGCTTCAATGTTTAGAGAAAGGGCCTCTGACCCCACAGGCAGAAGTCTTGGTGCTGGTCTTTAGGATATATACCATGGGAGAGATGAAAAAGCCCATAAACAAAAATACTACCCCACCTTCACACATGCAGGAGGGCACGTTGCCCCAGGTCACTTATACCTGGTATACAGATAGAAGCTCCTTTTTACACCGGGAGCCTAGAAGGCAGGCTCTGCCACAGTGTCAGATACTGGAATAGCGGAAGCACAGACACTCTCCTCCCACACTACTAACCAGCAGGCTGAATAAATAGCCCTTACCTAAGCCATCCAATTAGCAGAAGGACAATCCCTAAATATTTTACACAGAATCTAAATATGTTTTTCATAATCTCCCATCCCATGCTGCCATCTGGAAGAAGTGTCGGATCCTTTCAGCAAAAGGAGGATTAATTTCAAACTTGAGCCACATCATGGCCGTGATAAAATCCCCAAAGCTATAGGAATTATCCACTATCAGTCTCATTAGACAGACAGCTCCACCATCTCCGAGGTTAACCAGGCTGACAAGACAGTCAGGACAGGGGCCTCCAGGGCTCATTCACCTCACTCACCTCAATGAATCCACACATTACATCTCACAGCTCCACAGTTACCACCTGTTGATCTAGAAATTCGGTCCTATCTGCAATCAGCTCTTCATCCTAACAGCCAGGCTTTATCTCACTTTGTTAAGGCTCATCTCCAACCCACCCCTGGGGACCTACAGTTTTAAAAACTATCACTGCCTTTTGTAAGATTCACTAAAAATCAGACTGTAATTCTAAGGATTATAGAAATCCTTCTCTATTCATCAGGCTAGGGGTCCGTTTCCAGGACTGACTGGCAACTTGACTTTATCTACATACCCACAGTCAGATGGGTTAAGTACCTACTGGTGTTGGTGGACATGTTTTCAGGCTGGGTAGAGACCTTCCCAACCACTAATAAAAGAGCTCAGAGAGTTTTTGATTTCCTTCTTCAGGGGATTACTTCCTCATTTGGTATTCCTACATCTTTTTAATAACAGTCCTAAATTTACTTCCCAGATCTCTCAAACCTAATCAAAATTCCTGAGCATCCCCTGGCACTTCCACATCCTCTATCACCCCCAGTCTTCAGGAAAGGTATAACAGACTAACTGCTCCTTAAAAAATATCCTTAAAAATGTCACAAGAACCTCACCTGTACTGGGTAAGAGCCTTTGGCTCTTCTCAGGTTCCGGGCTCTTTCCAAAAGACCACTCTTGGTTGTGACATTTGAACTCATGTACATGCAGGAGGGCAGTTCTAACTCCTGGCCTCCCATCCAAACCCTCACCCCTTCCTGATCACTTACTCACCCCCTTACTATATCATCTCTGCTCTCTTCTATGGAACGTCGTCAATTATTCTTTACCTCAACCATGTGCTTGTCCACCCCAGTTAATACTAGGGATCAAGTCCTTCTCCCCCAGATTAATGTCCTCCCTCTCGCCCCTAAATGGATGGGCCCTTTAAAAAAATTCTTGTACCCCCACAGCTGCTAAACTTGAGGGTTTTCCCCATTGGATTCACCAATCTCACCTTATAAACCTTTTACCCGACTCCAACCCACCAAAATCTCTTCTTATATAAAGAGACCCAAACAAGATCTTGTTCTCTCAAGTTCCAGAGGAAGTCAGGACCAGCTACTTTGTTTCCAGTTTCAGAAGGATGAATCTTTATCCCACAACGGTACTCAACCCTCATGTTTAGATTAAAAATCTCATTTTTTTTTCCTGATTTTCCTCTCTTCTGAGTTCTTGTGTGTCAACCGCTCTCCATGTTTCGGATAACATCAACTATCCTGCTGACTTGAGGACCACCGCCAGTAAGCAGAGCTGGAGGCAGAACTTCCAAACTTCCAAGCCAGAGGCTTCCAAACAGGTTTAAGACTCTCTAAAGGGAGACTCAAAACAGATTTTAATATAACAGTTTACTATTAGTGATTGCCTTCGGCAATTGACCACTAGTATCTCCTGAGAAATAAAGTGACACCAGGGTAATAAAAAAGAAACAGATGCCTAAAGGTTTGTCTCAAGAAAAGAAAGAAAATTTAATTTAAACATTAAACATGCTCCATGTTTCAGAATTCTTCCCACTCCCTCTATGTGGCTGTTTACAATCTCAGCACTAAGCAATAAAATTCTAATAGCAGATTACTAAACACTATATCACTGTAATCTGGTCGTTTCTCAAAGTGTCTAAACTTTGTCTTTCTTGCAGATTTAGAACATTCCTTTCCCTCTGTGTGACTGCATATGACTTTAACACTAGCCAATAAACTCTGATAGTAGAATACTAAACACTATGCTATTATAATTCGGTTGCTTCTCAATATGCCTAGACATTTATTTATTTTATAAGCTTAAAATTTTTCTGAGCTCCAGGGAATTAATTTGAACCCATAACATCGAAGATAGCCCTCAGGACCAATTGCTCCAGAATAGTCTCCCATCCCCAAAAGATGACCAACACCCACAAAAATCAGCCTAAAGCAGCTTGAAAACTCAGTGACCCTGCTCCCTGCCACCCCTACCCAACCTCCCTACATAAGGGTGGAATGTTACTATTTCTGTTATTTCTAGAATCCACTTGCATACCAGCACTCAGGAAGCATACAGGGTCACCCCCAGGTGCTGGCATTTCCTGGGTCCTGGGGCCACAATGCACCCCTTGCAGATAAGAAAAATGCCTAGTCACCTTAGCCTTACGTGGGCACCATGGCATGTCACCACTAAGCCCTTTCACTGATATACAGAGCCACCTTAACAAGCAAACTCCAGCCTGTTCCCATTTGCTCTTTTAACATATCCTATCTCAGTGATCCTGTTTCACACCCCTCTGTTCTTTATTCCCTAATAAACTCTTAGAGTGGATTTTTGGTGTTGTTTCATGATCTGGTTAATTTCATTAACACACAGCAGAAAAATATGCTTCAAGAAGTTTGTTATAGGCAATGCAAATGGATCCTTTTATTCCAGTAATATTTGAAGGCTTAAAGCTATTTGGGCCAATGTTTCTCAAGTCTCAGTAGATCATCTTTGTTTTTGATCCACAGTATGACTGAGGTTGCTTTGCCTTTGCAGTCTGAATGAAAAAGTGACATTGTACAAGAAACATTCTCTGCAGGTTGTAGCTTCTGCTCAGAAAAATCATCAGGGCACTTCCCACTGGGAACCTGTCAGTGATCCTGAAGTGAAATAGCCTAGGGAGACTGCAGTGCAGGAGGTCATTGAAAACACAGCAGTAAGGGGATCAGGTGCCAACAGACATTCCACAAGTACATGTACTAGGTCATGCGTGTGGCTTGGATCACATGATGCAGAAACACAGAGGACAAATTAAGTGGTAATTCCTCCTTTTGTTAAGGGGAAAAAAAAGTCCATTACAGTCTCATTTTTCCATTACATCCTATAGGTTTTTCTTGCAAACATCATAGCTCTGGTAGAGGCTTCCAGATAATGCTGTTCCTTTTCACATCTGTTTTTGTATTCAGACCTCTAGGTCCTATCACATAATAAGTAGATAAGATCACAAAGAGAATATTGAAAGCAGAAGAAAGAATATGATTAGCTTAGTAAATTTCCCAGGTGATTCTTCATTCTGTTACTGTCTAGGGATCCTGAGTGGATTCATTTCCCCCTCCAATTAGAGTTACAAGGCCAAAAACAATTGAGACACAGGAGGCAGGTAACAGACTCTACCACAAATGAAGAAGAATGTACACACATGCACAAGTACAAGCACACACACACCAGAGGGAGGGGCAGAGAGGGAGAGTGTGCACAAAGCACACAGAGACTCCCTACAGAGCAGAAGGACTGAAATCTGCCTTACTCCTGGAGGGCTGCGGGGGTAGAGGTCTTAATTATTTTTATGGTGTAGGATGGTTCCCCTTCCTCTCATTTTAGGTTGGTTAGCTTAAACAGAGGATAAAGAGCTGATGGCCCCCACATTCCAGTAAGCATGTTTGGTAGTAGTGGTTCTCAACATGTAGGTCACAACTTCTTGGGAAGAGCAAATGACCCTCCCACAGGTGCCATTTAAGACCAACGGACACATAGATGTTTACATTATGATTCATAACAGTAGCAAAATCACAGTTATGAAGTAGCAATGAAAATAATTTTATGGTTGGGGTCAGCACACATGGGTATTAAGGGATCACAGCATTAGGAGGGTTGAGGAGCACTGACTTAGATAATAAGGGAGAGCTGAGAGGCTCATAGATCCCTTCCCCAGTAAACATGTCCAGAACCAGCATTGAACACGTATAATTAGCTGTCTTCTCATCCCTGTTCCTTTTCTAGGTTTTCAACAATTTGTTTTTTCATGACCCATGATCCTCCTGGTGCATCTTTCTTTCATGAGCCTATAAAACATAATTTGCTTTTTAATTTGGCAGCTATGACTTCAGAAGGAACATGATCCCAGTGCCTTGTGTAGGATAACTCCACTCAAGCTGTTGGTCAGGATGATACCAGATACCACTAAAATAATACAGGCCATTGCTATTACTATTGGTTACCTATCAGAAGTTGTTGATAAGACACTATTTATGAATATATTATAAATTTTTGTCATCAGACTTGGAAAAATGAAGCTGGTACTGGTCTGGAAGCTTCCTCTCTGCTAGCTAGCTTATATAGTATTAAATGATGCCTTACAGAATGCTAGGGGAGAAGTCAGTCTCACCCAGATATAAATGCTGTAAGCTACCATCATGAATAAAGCTAACTGGACTCAATGGGATACTTTAAGAAAAAATAAAAGATGTTAATTTAGGAAGTAAATATGGAGAGGGATCCAGGAGTTGTGGGAGGTAAAGATATATGTGAATATTATTGAAATAAATTGTATGCACATATAAAATTCTCAAATAATAGATTAAACATTAAAGTTTCTTTTCTATTACTAAGAGGCTTTATTCAAAATCATGGCCAAGTGCCTCTCAATCTCTCTTGTCATGATTTGACATTGCACTATCTCCACACTGGGCTGAAGCACATTGAGAATGGTAGCTTCCTTCTACTGGCTCCTTTCCTGTCAGGGTCTCCACATGCAGGTTTCCATGGACCCTATAGTGTGAGCTTGGACATACAGCCAAAGAACAACAGCCAAATAATAAAGTGGAATGGGTCTCCTTCCTGCATAACACCCTATTCTCTCTTAATGTTTTCACTTGGCTGATTTGGGACATGGATTTTCTTTTTTTTTTTTTTTTTTAACAGCACATTTGATTTGGGCGACTAGGTAAGTCTGACGAGATAGTTTTCTTTCATCAGTTTAAAGATTTTAAATTTACTAGCTAAGGAATACCATTCTTCTTCCAGCTAAATTCTTAGTATAATTTATTACTCTGTTGTTATTTTCCTTGTCCAAGTTAGAAATAACGGTTCTGGACAGGGCCTCTATGTGACATTTATCTTAACCTCCCTGGAATTAAACTTTTTTTTCTCATCTCAATTGTTACTCCTCAAGACAGACATCATGTATCACTCATGCCCTTTTAATAATCTCTAAACTTCCCTTTGTTCATTGAATACTAGCAAATGTACTGTCATCCCAGATAGTGGTAGCAGAAAGCTAGTTTGGAATCCACATGTCTAGGATTGCCACTCCCTGCAGTGGGGTCAGTTGAGTTGAATTTTTTAAACACCCTAAAGCATACAGAACATTTTCTCAAGTTACCTTTTCATTGCTGCAACCAAAAATCAGAAACAAGCAGCATCAGAAAAGATTTATTTTGGCTCACTGTTTCACAGGGTTAGTTTATGTCAGATTGATCTTGTGCTTGAGTAGGGTATCAGAGCAGCAGGAGGGTTGTGGCTCAGCTTGATGATTGACCAGGAAACAGAATGAGCAAGAAGAAGCAGCTAGGGACAGCATGCCTGCTCCCAGTGATCCATCTCCCCTTGGTAGGCCATCCTCTCCAAACACGCTACCAATTGACAAACTATTCATCTCATAAGATAGGGGCATACACCCAACACACACACACACACACACACACACACACACACACACACACACACACACACACACACACACACCACACCACACACGGAGAGTTTCAGATTCAAACTACTATAACCATGGAATTATTTTAAGAAAATAAAACACATAGTGTATATAGACTACTTAATGTATTATACTTAACAGAGTAACTATGTAGTGATTTTGAGGATTACTATATCATAAGTTTTATTTAAATACAAGGAAGGGTGAAAAGAATATCAAAGCCATTAGATCTGCCAAAATGTTAGAAATTTACATTCTCTCAATTCTGGAGGACACGTAAACATCCAAGGGTTTTGAGTGTTGGTTTCCTATAGTAAGAGGTTTCTGGCCTTGACTTTCGGGCCTAACCTCAAGGTTTAGACACACAGACCCACAGACCAGCAAAGACACACAGACGCTTATAATAGTTTTAGGCTGATCGGTCTAAGGCCTAGGCATATAGCTTGCTAGCTCTCTACCCTTCATCTAACCCATGACTCCTATCCTGTTTAGCCATGCGGCTCAGTACCTTTTCTTAGAACATCATAGTTGTCCTCTGCTTCTTCTGGCTTCTCTCTGGCATTCTGCTCTGTGCTTCCTGTTCTCAGAGTTTTCTTAGTCAGGTAGCCCTGCCCACACTTCCTGCCTGCCTTTGGCCCATCAGTGCTTTTTATTAAACCAGTGGGTGGGATAATTATTTACAATGAAACAACACAATCTCCCACATATCCCCTTTTCTCTTCTTAAAACAAAAATAACTCCAAATCTAATATTCTTTTCCCCCCTTATCTATAACAACTTATAAACAACACTGTAAATAAACACAAACATCCATAATCCATGTTTTGGGAATGTGGGTGTCTTTCTCTAGGCTACTTCCTGCTGAATGGGGATGCTGGCAATCTTATGGGAATCCAAAGAAAAATGTAGGATTATGCACAAGTCTTTAGTGAAGTAATCTGTAAGGCTGCATCATCTCAGCCAGTCTCCTTGAAATTGTTCTGGATACAGAGCTCTGGAAAATTCAACAGAGGTGCTCTGAAATGCTGAATCATCTGGGCTATCCATTTCCAATGGAGATTTTTCAGGGGGTCTTCCTCTATCAAACTTTATGATCTTTATCCAGGAAGAAATCCATAGCCTCTCATTTTCTGGGGAAATGAAAAGAAAACATCTTCTTCAAAGTAGCATATATTTGCATTTCAATTTTAAAGTCAACTCATTTACAAAATACATAGGTTGAATTAATCCAACAGTATTTATAATCAACTCTTTTAGCAGTTTTTACTATTTCATTCTCAGTCAAGAAGCTTAAAGATAAGATAATAACATACAGTATCCAGATATTCTTTGTATTTTCCATCTTTATGTGGCTTGTTTTTTCTTTATTTATTTTACTCTATTTCCTTTTTAAAGGCTTTCTCTACCTTTTCTTTCTCTAAGCCCATGTATATATATTTTCAACACACTCTAAACCACTTAGACTTTTTACAAAATCTGTCTTTACTGTATATTTATTTCTTAACTTTTTCTGTCTCTGACCACACCTTTGCTTGGCTAGGGTGATTGACCCCATCCAGATTCTTCTATTTCTTTCAGTTTCTGAACACACCTTTAATCTGCCAAGGTTCAAGATTGGTAGAATGGGTGGATGGCTCCCATAGAATTTATCTTTTTAACCCAGGTACTCTGGGAATTTTAGGGTCCATATAATCACCAACTAAAACATTGTCATCTGCTGCTCATTAACTACATTTAAGTATTAGGCAGCAAGGCCTCTTAAAAAACTCACAAATGTTTTGCCTCTAAGGCTGAAACAGGAATCCTCTATTAAAGCCAAGCCTCATTTTGCCTTCAGCAAACAGAGTTTATCCACGAAAATATCGCCACTAAGAAGCCATCTTTGACTCAGTTCTGTTTTTGTCCTCATGAACAAAAACCTTAAATACATCATTTACAACTTTTTCTTATATTGAGGGTCCTGTGAGACTTGAGGAACCAGCCATTTTACACCTTAAGCTGCACTCCAAAAGCCCGCCATTGTAGCTCAAACCCAGGTGCTTCACCAGGGCGTCTCTGTACCACAGCTCATGTGGGAGACACAATTCAGAGGCTTTTTTGGGGCTCTAGGCCATTTTTTAAGCTTTCTATGAATTTATGTGGATATATTTGACCCACTTTGGGCTGCCATTTGTATTAAGATTGTGTTGTTTCATTGTAAATAATTATCCTACCCACTGGTTTAATAAAAAGCACTGATGGGCCAAAGGCAGACAGGAAGTGTGGGCAGGGCTACCTGACTAAGAAAACTCTGAGAACAGGAAGCACAGAGCAGAATGCCAGAGAGAAGCCAGAAGAAGCAGAGGACAACTATGATGCTCTAAGAAAAGGTACTGAGCTGCATAGCTGAACAGGATAAGAGTCATGGGTTAGATGAAGGGTAGAGAGCTAGCAAGCTATATGCCTAGGCCTTAGACCGATCAGCCTAAAACTATTATAAGCGTCTGTGTGTCTTTGCTGGTCTGTGGGTCTGTGTGTCTAAACCTTGAGGTTAGGCCGGAAAGTCAAGGCCAGAAACCTCCCACTACAGTTTCCTTCTGCCCTTCTCCTCTGTCTCTAATGGCTGTTTTCTCCCTGTTACTTTTCTTCTGACCTTCTTTTCCTATAAGGACACTAATATTGCATTAGGGCCCACCGTATCAACTTAATTTAAAGTTAGTAACATCCTGGAGACCATATCTTAAAATATGCCACATTTTAAGGCAGTAGGTACTATTATATCAAACACCAATCTGTAACTGGGGAGGGTACAGTTTGGCAAATAAAAAACATCAATAGGCATCACAGATATTATAAACAACATGTCATGGAATACTAGAGAAGCATCATGTCTTTTTATGAGGTTAAGGCATACCTTTTCTGTTGAGTATGTGCCTAAGACCAGTCTCCAAAGGATAGTGGCCTCTTCAGGCTGCTGCAGACTAAATAGAGACTTTGGAACTGTGTCTCAGTTTAGGTCTTGCCGCCAATAAGGTAGAGGTCATAGGGGTCACAGGTAGTGAATGTCACTGCAGATGCACTGTGGCACAAGGAAGAAGCAGAATGTGCTTGACTAATTCTCCTGACCTTTCTGGAAGATCTGCCCTCTAGGTGGACACCAAGATTCAGAGCAACTTAAAAGAAGCCAGGGGTGCAGCAGTGGTAGCCAAGGTGTTTCCCTGTGGGAATGCTGGTTTTCTTTTCTTTATTGAACTCCCACCTTATTCTTTTAGGCGTATTTGGAAGCTGGAATCTATCCTCTGAATCAAGCCTGTGGTTAGACAGTGGTTCTGCTCTACTTCGGCTTATTGGTAAGATTTTGAAGAGAGGAAACAATAGAAGGAATAAAAACTATGAGGTGAAAACACAAATTGAACTTTTTCTTTTAAAAATAACTTCGAGTTAATTTCAAATAGAGCAGTAATTGATCTTTAAAACTATATGGCTGTATTGTGAAGGCACTGTATTGGAAATGGAAAGCATGACATATTAATCATTTCTTATTTTCCACAAAAATACATGAGCATCATTTTGAATGAACAGTAAGTCCAACTTTATATCTTTTGCTCTAAGATATGTCCAGAAAAGGAGTTGCTAATAAAATAAATAAATATCATCTTGACTATAATGGTTACAATTTTATAGAGAAATTAAATACCATGTTTATATGACTAGAATATATGATTCCCTTAGTAACAACAAATGTTTCCATGTATGTTTGTCCTGATAAAATTATATTAGATGAACTTTACAAGTTAGAAAATGCCCAGACAATGAGCTTGGGTTGACGGCTGAGTCACTAAGCATTGGCAAAGACATGAAATAAAGAAAACAGAACTGCCAATCAGCAAAAGTAACCAGAAAAGCACAATAATGTGAGTACTAAGGGCAGGAGACGAACAATGAGGCTATGGAAGGTGGTGCTCAAGCAGCCAGAGACAGAATCCAAGGGATTCTGTTGCGTGATATTTGATCCCACGATGAATCCTGAGATTGCATTATTTACTGAACAAATTCTGTTTCTAGTTGTGGTGGGGCTCAGTTCTTGTACACACTCTTTATCTGGGAGCTTTGTGCTTCAATAATGTAAACAGGATCAAATAAAGTCAACCATAAGTAAAGAGGGCAAGCAGGCAATCAGTTAACAGAAAGAAAAAACACACAGAGAGTAGCGGGAGTCAGGAAGATGGAAAGAGAAACATAAGAAGTAGAAGGAATGGACATTCAGTTTGTGGTCCTTTTGGTTTGAGATGGCATAAGAGAAAGCTCTCTTCCTGGGACAGATCAGCTAGCTGCTTTCTCTGCCTCTCGGGGCTAGCAGATTTTCACTCTATCATCTGGCTCCTGAGTCTTCATTGGTAAAAATCAAATAATTTAGGTAAAAAACAACATTTAAGTTTTGTTAAAAACAACAACTATTTAGAAACTCTCCTGTGGCTCTTAAATGGCAGTCCGAGCTGTCTGTTAAGCCTTTCTTTTTGCTTAAAACTATAGTTAGGCCATTGCTTAATTTTTGCTTCTTCGAGTGCATGTAACAACAATGGACTTGAGTCGATGTGTCAATCAGCCTCAGATACAAATACCAGGGAAGAGCATTGTAGATAACCAGGATATCATCAACAGTGTTAGAATGTTGTGGCTGAAGATATTTGAGAATATAACCCCCATTTAGAATTCACAGTGTTTAAGGAAAATTCTGAACACGGGAAAAATATCAGAAGTAGAAATACATAGAAACATTGGAGCTGCAAAGCAGGGGATCTCACTGTTGGTGAGTACTGTCTACCAGTGGAAGCTTAGACAAAACCTTCTACCATCCCCAATACATGGAATGGCTGAATGAGATAACAGAAAGGAATCCACCCTACATATTACAACTTAGTTGAATGAGAAGTTCCTGTAAAAAGTACAAAGTGACTTTCCTCTGCACAGCAATCTGGAAACATCTCCCTGCATTAAGGGAGATGTATATGAGGGGCCCAGCCAAGGAGACAGCTGTGGGAACTTTTCTTCCAGGTAGAGTCACTAAACATTGAAGAGCATGAAGTCCAGTAAGAAGAGGGGGTGGAAGGCAGGACAGACAAGTTCAAATGCCAAAGACTGTGAGCCAGATCAGGAGGAGAAGCAATCAGGGATGAAGGTGAGACAGTGAAAGCTCATGCCAGGGCAGAGGGCCTTGACTTCCTGAGCTGGGGGCACCCAGGACTGCAGGAGCTCACTCTCAGCCAGGTGAGTGGGGTTCCTGGGCTTCGCTCGTTCTAATGCATAGGCCTGGTATCTGAAGGAACCATCCCAGAGATCAGCAGAGTCTCCTTCAGGATGGCAGAACCCGTATCACTCCAGATTCCAGTGAATTCACCAAATCAATATCCAAGGTTTTCTGGAAGATTTGAAAGGCTATAAAATAGAAAATAAAGATGGATTTTGAACTTGTCTCAGAAATCATTCTTGGTTTTTGTTGTTGTTGTTGGTTTAATATCAGGAGGTCCTTTTGTAGTTTGGAATTTATACAAACTGAGATAAAAATACCTATGTCATCAGGCTGTGTGTGAGGGAGGGTGCCTTAGTCACGGCTACTATTGCTCTGGTGGAATACAATAAACAAAGTAGTTTGAGGATAAAGGGCTTTATTTCAGCTTACATTCCAGGTTGTGGTCCATCTTCAAAGGAAGTCAGGACAGGAACATGGAGATAGGAGCTGATGCAGAGGCCATAGAAGGATGTTCCTTACTGGCTTGCACACATGGCTTGCTCAGACTGCTTTCCTATAGAGTCCAGGACCACCATCCCAGGGATGGCCCAATCCACGATGGGTTTGGCCCTCCCCATCAATCACTAATTAAGAAAATGCCTTACAGCGAAATCTTATGGAGACATTTTCTCAATTGAGGTTCCTTTCCTTTATAGAACTCTAGCTTGTGTCAAATTGACCAGAAACAAACAAACAAGCAAACAGAAACCCTAGCCAGCAGTGAGGGTGAAATGAACTACATCTGTAAAGCACAGCACTGCAATCAATATTCGCCACAATGACAGACTTTTTCCTCCCCTCTCATTTTTCTGGAATTTTCCCCTTCTTTTTGTTCCTTTAATTCTACACAGCTACAGAGAAATATATATATATGAGACCTACCATGGCCTTCAAAGAAGTCATGCTTTCAGAGCTCAGGTTGACCTTACCACAATAGCCTTCAGATGCATTAGGTTTCTGGCTTTTTCCTAAGCTATCTCAGGAAGGGTGCTGCCCCTTACCCACACGGACGTAAGCAGAGGGGATCGTAAGCCTGAGTCAGGGTCCCTTGGGGAAGATGAGTAGAAACCTCATAAAATAAACTCCAAGCATGTGTTTTACATAATAGTAGCAATCACAGGGTCAGACAGTCAGATGTTTACCAACCGTCGTTCAAGACCTTTCACAGATGATTCATTCTCCTCCCCTATAGAAAATCTGTGTCAATCACCAAGATGATATGAGTTTGCAACAGCTTCTTCAGAATAGTCTGTGTGACCAAGGCCAAGCACAATTTATTTTACAAACAAGCAGAAAAGACAACCACAGTTCAGGAAGGTAGCTACATAAGGTTGGTAGCTGAAATCACACAGAAAGATGGCACTAGATTGAAAATCTGAGAAAATCAGATCGAAAGTCAGGAGAAAATGACATTGAAAGGCTGTAAGCAGAGGAGCAGGAATGTGGGGAAAGAAGTGGTTTTTAACAAACCACCAGCATGAAGCTGAAGAAGTCAGAGAGAAAGCAGGAACTCAGGATGAACTGTTATCAACATGGCTGAGATAGAAAAGTCTCCATGGTTTCCATTTTTCCAACCCTAAGATTAAATCCTCTGCTTGGAATACTCTGTAGCCTAGGTGTACTTTATTCATATTTCTAGTTGTAGGTAAAGCACCATATGTCCAAGCCTCACCTCAATCCATACCAGCATCCTTATGTGTGCGCTTTTATGCAGTTTTATTTTGTCTTAATATTAAACTTTTTTAAAGAATTTATTTTAATAGTAACTTTTTATGATGGTAAAACAATCTGAGGTGCAATCTTCTATCCCAGAGCCACCATCCTGCCACATTTAAAACAGCATGTCCACTGCTGCCACAGGAGCCCTTGAAATTCAGAATAAAAGATTGGTTTTTGTATAAAGCTTGTACAGTACATTCAGTCAAGGGGACCAGTGCTCTTTGTTTTAAGGTTAATGATTTGGACATTAAAAAAAAAAATCCAGATAATTCAAACTCCACTTAAAATTTTAGAGAATTTTAGAGGAGTCAAAAGAATGAATTTGCCCCACCAAAATCAGTCTGTAATTATATATATACTTGTGTTGTCTGACGGGAACGTTTCAGTCACTGGGATGTAAATTTATGAAAGTGGGTCTCAAGTGCTCTTTAGCACAGACATCTACATTTCAACTTTAATTCGAGACAAGCTCACAAAAACCTAACCAGCACAGCAACCTTGAATGATGCGTTCAGTTTACCTTTGTGTTTGATTTTTGAGACACTGTCTCATGTTGATCAGGATGGTCTTGAACTCCTAACGCTTTTGTTGCTACCACTCAGGTGCTGGGACTGCATGTGTGCACCACCACATTCAGTTTAACCTGATGTGGAAAGGGTATTCCCTGGTAGACAATTCCCAAGTGATTTTGAAACTTTTCAAGTTATTCTTCTTACGTTGCTACACTTTGCTGTTTAGTTATGAGAACTCTGTATGTATTGGTTCAATATGTATGAAGAAATGGAAAGCTTTAATCATGTAACTCTGATAATTCAGATAATGTAAGAAATATAGTCTATCATGATGTTTGCTGCATCCCTCACACCTCGGGTCCCAGAATCCTGCTTAGGGAATGAAGAAGGGACAGTCACACAAACACTGAAACTGGATTCATGAAGGATTCTCTAACCACTTAGGGCTTCACAGAAACATGGACCGTGAACATGTTTATTGGGTACAGCATAGAGGGGGTTTATTAGCAGCTCTTGGTAAGAGATCTCTGCAGGTGAGCATTCTTAGGATGTAAATGTTCCTGAGAAGGAAGCTGTTTTGGCTAGTCTTCACACACACTGATCAATTGTTCATAAATATGTATGCTGGATCCCCAAGGAAGCTTTGCCATTTCTCTTGGGCCTGGCCCATGTGGATAACTGCTTTTCCAGTTTATCACAGGCAAATTGGTCTTAGAGTTTTCAATAGGCCTTGCTTATATCAAAATACCTATTATTCAGCATTTTACTGACTCAGTAATTCCTCTGGCCCTACAGATATTTGCAACAGATACAAATTCCCGCCATAAATGGCTCGTCAATATTATCAGTCTGTTCAAAAGTAATTTTGTTTAGAAACTTTGAAAAAAAAGGGAATCTTTCCATTTGTCTCAATACAAGTTTATTTTAGCAAAGTCAGAAATGAATGGTGTAAAATTAGATGGCCCACGTTTTGAAATAATTCTAAATTCTTTTATTGAAGGCATAAGATTTATACCTAATGCATGGGTGAGTTATATCAGTAAGGCAGGACAAGAAGAGGAGATCTGAAAGTCCAGAGCTAAGGACCCAGAAAAGTATAAAGCAAGAGTTCCACTGGAGTGCAGGCTCCTGGAGACTCAGACAGATGCACACTCATGGGGAAGAATCCTGAAGTAGCATCCCTTTGCCTGAAGGTGAGAGAGCTGTGGCAGATGGAGATTGAAAGAATCTGAAACCAAGTATTTGGCAATGCTAATCTAATTGTATCCATAAGAGAGAAATATGAAGTCTGGCAGCCATAGAGAAGACACTGGAGACAGATAGAAGATTAAAGTCATGTTTTGTTATTTTTGGTCACAATTCAAGGAATATCCAGATTTTACTTCATTCTCTCTGTCAGAGACACATAAGGCTCCTAAGGTCAAGCCAAGAAACATATTTTCATTACTTGCTAGAGCTTTGGCCCTGGATATTTCTGTAAAACACTGGACTAGTCTGAGTAGAGGGGTGAAGGCCAAAGTTTCTGCCTGCCAGAGCAGGCTGAATTTCCAAGTCTGTCCATTTCGCCCCCCCCCCCCCCCAACTCAAGTGACTCATCTCAGAAATAGTCTACTTACTCCCAATGCTGAGTAGATTCACAGACAGCTGAGGAAAAAGAGATGGGACAGCAGAGAAAGTATTTGACTTAGTGCCTAATGCTCCTTCTCCCAGATCCTGGCTAATCAGAGCAATAACCACCTGCAGGAAGACAAACTCCCAAAACAGAAAAGATTTGGCTAGGCCTATGGGTCAGGCAGAATTCAATAACCTCAGAATTTTCCCTCTAGCCTGTGGACACCCACCAAGACAGAAATATCCATGGGCTCATTTCGATCTGTCAGAAGACCTGCTCCTGGGTATTTCTGAGTACAAAAGCCTGTCCTCCATTGCTCCCATCCATATCCATAAAAGTGTGTCCACCCCTAACCACATACAGGCATCATCACTCTCCTGGGCCCTGCTATTTTTTCACAATTCATAATAAAGATAAAGAAAATAAATTAGTTTCAGCCTCAGTATTGGTGGCCATCAATGGGTACTTGTTTGTGTGAATTCTTGTACTCTTGTTTTATGATAGTTATTTTATTTAATTTCAACAACTATTTATAAGACAGATACTCTTGTTATTGTGCCTATCTCATAAAAGACTGAAATATGCACCGAATGTTCCTGATTCAGGATAATAATTGAAAATTTTCAACTATGATTTTATTCACTAGGTATATATCATTACTGTATAATTTAGAAATTACACATACTAGATGAAGAAAACACTGAATGAATACATCAAAACATAGTTATCTATTGCTGATTTTAAATGAGTTGAAAATAAAGCTGTGTTCTTAAAGAATGGCCAAGAAGGGTCTCTCTGAAGAGAAGCCATTGAAATTGAGGTCAGGCAAAAGATCCAACAGGAAACATTTTCCACAGAGGGAAAAGTTGCAGCAAAGGTCTTGATTGCACTGAGCTCATCTTGATTTCATGTATAAATAGAAAAGCCTGTAGCAACACCTTCGGTCCTTAGGTCCAGAAGAGCTAAGGCCAATGTGGCCAGGTCCCATATGGGGAAGCAGTAGAGCCATGGGTGCAGACTTCGATCTGAGGTTATTGTTAGGTGTGCAAGCAGATTTCTGTCACAGTAATATTTTCTTAATTTCCCAAGCTTCAGAGTCAAATATCCATTAAGTCATAGTAAAGTGTAAAGCTATAAGGAAATGGTCCATAGGTCCACAGTTAAATACAGTATTCTTCAGCAATATACCAACCTGTGCAAGAGTTATCTCTAGGTAGGCAGCATCATGGAACCATAAAGTCATAGTCAGTTCATTCCCAGGCTTTGCAAAGCAACAACACAAGCAGGACAAAGGTATGAAGAAATTTCCTTCCCATTATTACCACTTCCACCAGAAGCCAGCAATTGTGTCCTGGGGAAGAGCTGCATTTGGGAACAATGTGAAATCCTTCTTCATCTCCCATGTTCATCTCTCAGTAGTACTTGGCTTTTTGAATGAGTCCAAGGTAGACAATTTCTAGAGTCAGCCGAGAGTGGCACAGGGCAGTTTCTAGGTCACTGTGAATAGGATAATAAGTCTCCAAATAGGATAGTTTCAAAATAAGTATCCATTTGCTAACCGTTCCTGACATATGAATTCAGTAATTTTGTGTTTCTATAAGAACAATAACTGCAGCTAACAATGAAGTTCAAGAGCACAGTGCCTGAATTCTGTTAAGGGCAATACTGAATATTTTATGATGTGGCAGAAAAGCAGGAAGGAAAGCAGCCAAGTTCAGAAGAAGCCAAATGAATGAGAAGATATTGCTTTATAACAGTCTGTTCTACCAAGAATTGCTTCAGTCTCTGAAGTCAGCTTTAGCCAATTTGCAAGGATATTTCCCCTAGCTGCCTTTCAAGGAGTCTTATTTTTTAATTGTTCCATAAACTTAACACTGATGCACTGAGGAACAAACTTGCATCACAAGTGAACATTTGGTGAACACAGTCAAACCATATTCAGGCCATACCCTTTATAAGTTCAAGGCTGCCTTCTTGAAAAAGGAAATATAATCAAAAATATTTTCCTGGCCTCACAAAGCCAGCATTCTGGTGAAGGAAGAAAGGAGACAGTGCACAGAGGCCTTAAAAAGCCAGAGTGACAAAATCTACCTGGAGAATGAGAAAGTGATGGACCAGAGTAAGCAATTAGCTCTGTAGATAGAATGGCCAAGAAGGGTCTCTCTGAAGAGAAGCCATTGAAATTGAGGTCAGGCAAAAGATCCAACAGGAAACATTTTCCACAGAGGGAAAAGTTGCAGCAAAGGTCTTGATTGCACTGAGCTCATCTTGATTTCATGTATAAATAGAAAAGCCTGTAGCAACACCTTCGGTCCTTAGGTCCAGAAGAGCTAAGGCCAATGTGGCCAGGTCCCATATGGGGAAGCAGTAGAGCCATGGGTGCAGACTTCGATCTGAGGCCCACCTGAAGTAGAGGGTGTTCTGCAGAAAACTCACAAAATCTGATTTATATTTTAGTAGCGTCCTTTTGGTTATCCTGCAGAAATAGATGTTAGATGAGTAAGAAGAAAAGCAGGAGGAAGACTGCCCCTGAGGCCCATGGGGACAACGGCTATGTGCACACAGGTGGCCACTGCAGAGTGCGGAGATAAACGTTAAGTGTAATTAAGTAGTCAGCAAGGCATGTTGATGGAAATGCTAGAGAAGGTAAGGGGGCAAAACAGTTCAAAGAAGCCCACCTTAGCTTTAGTCACAGTGCATTTTTCTCACATTAAAAGAACTAAATAGTGATAGAGGGATACAGTCTTGCCTGTCTGTGTGTGTGTGTCAGTGTGTGTGTGTGTCTATGTGTATGGGTGTGGGTATGTGTATACATGTGTGTGTGTGGGTATGTGTGTGTAAGTGTGTGTATGTGTGTGTGTGTGTGTATGTGTGTACGTATGTGTATGTGTGTGTGTTTACTGCTAAAGGTACAAAATAAAGCTATGATAGAGTGATTGGAGTGATTAACTTTTACTCACGTTTCAGTTAGTATGAGAGATCATTTGATATCATTCTAATCTCTCAGCTCTTCTCACCATCATTTACTAGTTTTAATGGAAGTCAGGTTGTAGTTTCCAAGACAGGTGTAGTATGAGGTTTTTGGCCTAGACTTTCAGGCCTAACATCAAGGTTTAGGCCCAAAGACCTACAGACCTGTAGAGATACACAGACACTTACAATAGTTTTATGCTGATTGGCCTGAGGCCCAGGCATATAACTTGCTAACTCTTTACCCTTAATCTAACCCATGATTCTTATCTTGTTCAGCTGTGTGGCTTGGTACCTTTTTTTAGAGAAATACAGTTGTCCTCTGTTTCTTCTGACTTCTCTCTGGCATTTTGTTTTGTTTTGTTTGTTTTTAGAGTCTTTTTAGTCTGGTAGTCCCACCCACACTTCCTGTCTGCCTTTGGCCAATCAACGCTTTTTTATTGAACCAGTGGGTGGGACAATTATTTACAATGGAACAACATAATCTCCCTATAGACATACTTGATTTTCTTCAATGACATATCCCCTTCCTTTAGCATTTCTTCAGTTTCTCGCTGCTATTTTTATAGGTGAACAATAAATACCGACATTCTAGTTGAATGGACAAACCCTGCATACTTTCAATAGAAAGAACACATAGCAATGCTGTGAGCTAATAAGGAGGAATGAGTTTCAGACTAGTGTTTGGTCTGCTTGAGGAATGTCACCAAATCCCCCTACCTGCATCTTTTCTTGATCCCAGCTGAGGCTGCGAATAAGCCAACTAAACTCAGATGTTGAAGATTTTTGTTACTGGTGGCAAAACTCACCTAATGTGTCTGGATGGACTCTACCTCTGGATAGTAGAAACAAGGGTGGAAAATCACAGGACAAACATGGTGTTATTTAAGTCATCTGGGTCCTTAAAGAAGCTGTGGAGAAAGTAGAGGGGTGTGAAAGTAAAAACAAAGGAATTAGGACTTAATGGAAAACACTTACGAACATCATTTCTCATATATTTGCATCAGAAGTTTATCTCTTTTTAGTGATATTTTTGAATGAACTATTGACGTTCAGTGTTGACAAATCTTGTCTTGATGACTTTCAGAGCATTTTCTTAGTTAGTGGTATAGAGCTATTTTTTCCCAGCAACTTGAAAAATGTCCAATTTTTATCTGATGAAGTTGAGACTTTGCCCGTTTCCACTAAAATAATAATGCTGGCTAATTACTAGCCAGCTCTTACTAATCACTAGGTATAAGTATTCATTCAGTCCCAGAGTCTAATTAGGCGCTTGGTGTCCATTCACAGTAAATAACTATGGAGTGAGGTGAAGTCTCGTGTTCAATGTTACTGAGCCAGGAAAGAAGGCAGTCAGTCTCACAGTTCAGGCTGTACTGACTGTTGAAAGCTGGGGCATGAAGCAATAGAGTTACAAAGGTGTCCTAAGGATCCACAGGCTTTTAAGACAAAGGACATCTGTGACATCAAATACTTAGCCCACTGAGTATCCACAAGAACTGTGACATGCACCACTATTTTGAAAGTCTCTAAAATTTACACTTGGAACAAAAAAGACAGTCCTCAAGTGAGTTGACTTGTCTGTATTTTTTTCTGAGAGGGTAGAGCAGAATGACCCAGTGAAGCATGGCCTTCCTCTTGTCCCATGGGAGCAAAACCAAAAACCTTGAAGGCTTTTCAAAACATGCAAAACAAAGAAGAATAAGACACTATGATTCAGATGCTTCTAGAAGAATCTACACCAGCTTTCCAAACCACAAATGAAGCAAGTCTTGGTGAGTTTCAAGAGGGAATGGAGACAGAGCTCCAAGGCCACTGGTTGCAGCTTGCCACTGAATGACCAGTCTCTTGGTCATTCATTCCTGCTACCCCTGCCCTATCTGTGGACATCTCACCTTCCCTTCTGAGAGACCCAAAGACTTTAGGCCTTACTCAATGAAGATGAAGGTTAAAACAAAGTGTGTAGGAAAGCTCGCTCATCCTCTATGGTCTGGAAGAGTTGTTGTGCACAGGGTACCACTGCTCTACTGGTCACTGGGAACAATTTAAAGGAGAGCAAATGATATAAAGGCTTAGCTTAGAGTACTTGTGTGGTCCTCCAGCAGGCTACTGTGTTCTGGTCACAGTGACAGCTCTGCTGTTTCCTGGGTTTCTGCTCTGATAGCACTGTGTTAAATGACGCATTTATTCTTCACAGTGGCCCTAATTATCTCTTATTATAAGACACTGAGACTGAGGAAGATTTACAGACCTGTTCAGTTCCCACAGCCAGTAACCCATTATTGGCTTCCCTGCTTTCAAAGGACATCAGTCTCCATTGTGTAGGAGTCTGCTCCCCCAGGCTTCTACCTTTCATGCCTGTTAGCTTATGCAGAACGGTGCTTATGGCTTAAAAAAGCTCACACTCTGTCACCTCAGAAACTTGCCATGTAATCTCTGCCTGAATCTTGTTTCCCATTCAAGGTAGTCACCACTCATAATTCATTTTTTCCCGAGAATCAGTGACCGTCACCACATCATATGTTCTTACAGTATACAGTTCTCAAATTGTCTTACCATTTCATTTTACAGCCTTGTCCAGTGAAGTATTTGGTCTCACCCTCTACACCGGAAGCTCCATGCTATGAACTGCTCAGAGAGCATGGAATTTGGCTCCAGGTGTGCGATCAACAGAGCCTCAGGAGGAATAAACAATTAACTTTTTTTTTTTTAACGTATTTTTCCCATTCTCATATCTATTCTCATCTTTCAGCCTGAAAATTGTAAAGTTTCTGCTCCTAACAACATCAATCTGATTTAGTTTTATTTAACTGCTTTTTTCCCTCTCTCCTTTCCAATACGCAGGAAGAAAATGCCTGTGTATTGAAATCCTTGCTGACTACAAGGTTCCATGTGCCCATAGAATGAAAGAAAAAACAGAAAAGACAGAGAGATGGTCTTTACATGATGCTCTTAACTTTATTCCACTGTCCTCCTGTTTCTTCAGAAGCAACTGAAACTCTTTAGACATGATCCCGCTGTCTGGGAAGCCACATATCATGTGCTAGAGATCTGAAAAATCATGCATGCTCTGAGCTCTTTCAAAAATTGAAAAAGTATTGGCATCAGAGTAAAGGAAAGACAGGTCCTGCCCCCAGCCCAGTTAATTGGTGGATGGCACTAAATCTTGTAGAATGTGTCATTTATTGTAAAGATGGTTATTGTTTCTGGTGATTTAGTAAAGAATGATACGTTAATAGCCGAGGGTCTAATGTGTGGCAAACAGTCCCTGAGGCCAATTCTCTTCTTTCCTTTGTGTTTATCATGAGGATTTTGAAGAAGATAGGCTTCAAGAGGGTACTTCAACTCCTGAAACTTACATCTAAGTTGGCTTTATGCACGAAGGATCTTATTTTTAGAGAAAGTATCTGTATATATTTATTGGACGTTGTGTTAATTAAGCACCATACATCTAATGGACAAGAACATATTACCTTCAAGTTCAGGTGTTTCCAGGGCTGGTTTCTTTTATATGCTCAGATGGAGAATATATTTTAAAGTTCTTGCATAGAATCTGATAGGAGATGAGGTGGGATTCTCCATGTGACTTGCCTGTACATGTCCATATTTTTTACCTAAATTTTCCATTTATATAAGAACATTAATCCTACTGGATTAGGGTCCACCTGATGACTTTATCTGAATCACCTAAAACACTTTATTTATAAATAAGTTGTCATCCACATAGTTCTAGAATCAGAACTTCAGCATATCTTCTGTGGGCAAATGATTCAATCCATAACATATTCACAGTGATTGTTAGATTGTTTAAAGGAATCTATAGTAACTATAATTTTCTTAAAAGTTTATCTTACCCACAATCTAGTCATCAAGCTGGATGTTTCGAGACAGCCAGGGCATGTCTTTTTAAAGTGTCAAATTAGGGAGAAATCCCACAGTGATTCTGATTACTTTATTCAGGCTACAGTTTATTCCAAAATGCTCAGAACAGAAGTTTAATGTATTTTAGATTTTTGTTTTCTGGCTTTAGGATATGGGAATATACATCATAATACATTTTAGAAATGCAACTCAAGTCCAAACACATATTTTAATTTATCTTTTATATGTAGGTTAAAGATAATAATTTACATTGTTAGTATATCTGTATCTTGAGCATGACCTGCCACATGAGGACAGTATGAAATTTTCTATTTGTATATGTTGGTGATCAAAAATTTCAGATTTGTGGGTGCTTCAGACTTAGCGATTTTAGATCAATCAGGAATGTTCAACTTGTATAAGAGAAGAAAACAGAGAAAGCCCTTTCTACTCTGGATTCTATACTCCATAGTCTTCCTGAGTTGGGGCATCTCTTTGAGAACTTATTGATGAGGTAGGGTCTAACCTAACATGGGCACCGCCACCCCTGTGAAAGGGGTCATGGGCAGGATAAGAATGGTAACTGAATGTGAGCCTGGAGAACAAGCCAAAGGCAGCACTTCCCTTAGGTCTCTGCTTGAGTGTTCCTTCCCTGACGTCCGTCATGATGTATGGTGAAGTGTAAGTGTGAGGGAAATAAACCTTTTCCTTACTAGGCTGTTTTGGGCAATGTTGTTTATAGCAGCAGTAGGAAAAAAATTAGGACAATTTGGTTCCCACATATTGAACACACTATGAAACCAAACTCTTATGGTTACTATGGATACAATTAGTCATTTCAAAACTAATGGCCTGAAATTGTGGCAGCATGATTCCTGGAACCAATAGGCTTTTTCTAAGAGCTTTTTCCTTTTTCATTAAAGAACAACCCACACTGTGATATATGGATCCTTAGACATGGAAATGATTTTAAATGCTAGAAAAAGAAGCCTGTGGGTCTGTCATTTAGAGAAGATCATTCAATTTGACCTACTCTATGGCACCATATTATAAAAGAGGGGTACCTGAGTTAAAAGTTTCTAAAGTTTTCTAAACTTTTCTAAGATCTGTGCTATCCTTATTTCTGCCCATCAATGTGCACAGCTCCTCTGGACTGAGAATTTATGATGACATAGAGAATGCCCCCTTCTTCATCTCCTTTATATTTCTTTGCTGTTTGGGACATAGATAGTTTGAGTTATAATCAAAGACTTAAGTTCACATCAGGACTTCTATAATGATACGATTACATTATTGAGTGAAGCAAAGCCATTGATGTAACTGATATCAGAAGTGTTGGGATCCACCTGAGTTCCTCTGCAGAGCTATTGTCCCCTACCATGTGCTGTAAGTTACATTGTCATGAGGCTATCAGTGGAAGGTATTTCTGGTCTATTCTTCTGTCAACTTGATGCAAAATAGAGTCATTTTAGAATAGAGAACCCTAATTGGGAAATCCTCCCCCAAGACAGGCTGATGTGCAATAGTGTTTATTTTCTTGACAGTTGACATGGAGAGGCTCAAATCACTGTGGGTAATGCCTCTTCTGGGCAGTTGATCTTGGGTTCTTTAAGAAAGCAGATGAGCAAGCCCTGAGAAGTAAGCCAATAAGCACTCCTCCATGACCTTTTTATCAGCTCGTGCCTCCAGGTTTATGTCTTGAGTTCCTGTCCTGATTCTCTCAATGGTGCACTGTGATGTAGAACTGTAAGCGGAAGTAAACCCATTCCTCCCAAAGTTGCTTTTGGTTACGGTGTGTTATCACAGCAATAGAAACACTAATTAATGCATGATAGGTGAATGGGGAGGAGACAGTTGCAAGTAGACATTTTAGCTGTAAGAAACTTAATAAAGCTGTGCCTATGTTGGGCTTCAGCTGGTTTTCTGTTTGCTTCCATAATGTTAATGTGTACAGTCGCTGACATTTTAATCAATCACAAAAATTTAAACAGACATGCAAACAAGTCAGTGCTACCACTCCATGTCCTGTGGCATCTCTGGACTCTGCCAAGAAGACCATAGCCACTCAGGGTCTTTTGTCTCTGCTCCTCTAAATTGGTGAGCCAAATAAAACCCCTTTCTTTCTAGACAGCCTGCCTTGGTTTCTCCATCTTGTTACTGTAGGGGGAAAAAACAGACCGATATACCAAGTACCACAGAGGTTATTTACTAATGCTTTCTGGGTTTTAAAAATGATTTCTCATAATAGCCACAATCTCTAGACCTAACATTTGCTTAGAGGGGTAATTTCCTGCATAGAAACCATAGAAGTTACATTTAAGCAAGAAAAAAAAAATCTTTTAGTATCGTATATTACCCTTTTGGAAGAAGTGAAGACTTAGGTATGCAACTGAGCAGTTGCATACTAAAATAAGCATACAGTAGACCACCTTTAATTACACAGCTGCCAACAGAGCTCAGAACATCAGTGCATATATTCAGAAGGCTTGAATGCCGTGTGTGCTGCATTCACTGTTAAGTTATTCTTGAACTGATGGCACCAATCTACATTTACAACATTCAGTATGAAATAAATTGAAATTCATATGTCAATGTTTGCTCAAATAAAAACAATATGTATTTTAAAATTAAAATGTTATAGAAATAAACATCATTCTTCATGCATGAAATACACAATGAGTTGTGGGCCCAGTATTTTTCTGTACATGGTAGCTGCATTTGTGATTATACCCTAAAGCAAAAAATATATGTTTATTATTACTAGCCTAGCAATGTTTGTAAAAAGAGATGGTCATTGATGCCAGGATGTCTATAAAATTAAATTTGTTTTTAAAGTGGCATTTAAATTTGTTTTTAAAGTGGCATTTAAAATTATTCACAAATCTTTGGCTGAAGGAACTCATTCTCTCATCCAGATGAAATGGTGGAAATATTTTGACTAGAAATGATGACAGATGCATTGTTTCTGTCAGATGAGGTATATTTGTGGCTGAAGAAAGGCTATATCCACTAATCTGGAGAAGGTGCAGAAACTATGGGTGGTATGGGCAATACATAGGCACAGAACCTGAAAGGAATCATGGGAATGCTGGGGGTAGAGGAAGTAGAGTCCAGCAAGAACTACATGGGAGCTTTGGGGTGATGTGAACTTAGTGTAATAGGGAATTGTATGTGCCTCATGAACCATTTTCATTGAGCAAAGGGGTCATGATCATGATGAAGAAACCCACAGAGACAGCTGACTGGAGCTATTGGGAGCTACTGATTCTAAACTGAAAGTTGGGATTCTGGACGAGACTGAACTAGGCCCTCTGAATGTGGAAGACAGTTGAATGGCATGGGCAGTTTGTGGGACCTCTGGCAGTGGGACCAGACTTTATTCCTAATGAACTGGCTTTTTGGAGCCCATTTCCTATGGAGGGTTATTTGCCCAGTCTTGATACTGGAGGGAGGGGCTTGGCCCTGCCTCAACTGGATTTGCCAGACTGCATGGACTCACCCAGGGAGTACTTACCCTCCCTGAGGAATAAATGGGGGGATTGTGTTGGGGGAGGCTGAGAGGTGACTGGAAAAAAGGAGGGAGGGGAAAAGTTGTGGGTATGTTTAAAAAATTCCTTTAAATTTATGTGTGTATATGTGTATGTGTGTGCGTGTGTGTGTGCGTGTGTGTGTGTGTGTGTGTGTGTGTGTGTGTGTGTGTGTGTGTGTGTGTATGTATTTTGCCCTTGAAGAAAAAAAAAACACTCATTTTTTGTATCCATGAATAAGATAGCTTTTACTTCCTGCTTTGACTGTGGATGTGGCCTGGGATGTGCCCACAGTCTCAAGGGCTGAGCAGAGGTCTGTGGTTTGGACTGGACAAAGGCTCTGTGGGTGGAGATATGGGAAGTGGGCAAACACTGCCACAAATTCTTTGTAGGCTGGACCTCTTGGAATGCAGCTGGGGTCCTTGGCTGGCCTTTACTCTTTGCGATCCCAGGAATCAGCATAGCTACTGTAGAGGGCAGGTGCTTGATATTGGTTGAGAAGTATAAATGCATTACAGATGATGAGAAAGGCTAATGGTGTGGATACTCTTCCCACAGCTGAGGATGTCGAGACCCCAGACCTAGTGGTAGGTGTAGGTGTAAGAACTACACTCCCATGTTAGCTTGGGTCCTGATTAATGGTGAGAAGTGAGAAAGAAAAACAGATCAAGACTGGCTTTGAACTTCCTTCTGATCCAAGTAACTTAAAACTGGACCTTATGGAAGAAGAAACGTAGCAGGCTCTGAGGAGAAGATAATCAGTCTGGTTTTTACTATGAGAAGTATTTCCATTTACTTTTTACAGGAGAGTTTTTAACTTCCTTATAATTAAATTCATCTATATTAATTACAGAAAGAAACACTTTGAAGAACAATTTGTGAGATGTCATTAAATTTGTTTAAATGTATAGATAAATTACAATAAAGATTGATTTCAGCATAAAGCAAGCATCACACACTTCTCTTGATGGCTAATATGATACATGGCAAAAAGAAACACAGACAAATTGATAGAATGATCTAGAATAGGGAAGTTGTGATACTGGAAGCCTCCCCAGCAATCAAAAAACCCAACTCTGCTTAATGTATGAGAAAACAGAACACTAACAGAGCTGGTGAGTCCACTCTGCAAACATTGAGGGCACTGACTACGTGCCAGGCACTTGCTTGGTGCTGGAGATATTAAAGTAAACAGAACATGGTACCCGTACCCAAGGGCCTCTCAGCAGGGATAGTAGGGGGCAGTTTCCAGGAATCAGGGAATCCTCACACAGCAAAATGAGTATTAGGAACAATGCATGCCAAGCTGCAAGGTGCAACAAATGCAGGCATGGGAGCAGCTTGCTGAGGTCACATGTGAGCTGACCCCAAAAGCATGAGCAGAAGTTGTAGTGAAATAGAGCTCCAGGACAGTCAAGCCAAGGGCTAGCCTATACATTCAATACTTATAGGAGTTAAGCATACAAGAGAAATCTAGTCCTGACCTAGGGGCCTCTCAGCTCAGTGCTATTTTAGAAGACTATTTGCCTGCTAGAAAATACATGAAGATTCATCTCACTAGTGACTACGCTAGCACAGAAAGCAGCACATGGCCCTCACTTCATCTCACACGGAAATAATAAGATTGTCTAAGCCTCCTGCTTAAAATTTGCTTTTTTCTTCAGAGGAATCCTACTCCCTGTTATAAACTTACACTTCTCTGCAGAGAATCTACACCCATTGGGCCATGCTACGAAATTCAAGTCTACAAGGCATCTTAGAGGGTCATTTTGCAGTATCCCGAGGCAGGTCTGGGGCCAGAGGGAGCTGTTGCCACTATGGTACAGACAAGCCAAGGACTTCTTCTGGAGAGAACTGAACTAAATCATACTTTATTTTATTATCACCTTCACCTTTTATTGGCAATAATAAAATGTTCATCCCTGCACAGGCAGAATCCTTATACCCATCGTCACCCCTTCTTACCCTACTGCATGATGACATACCTGTACACACAAAGGATAGCCCCAAACAGGCATTAAAAGTGTACAAAGTATCCCTGCAAGACAAGTGAGGCTGTCATGACTTCTCCACTGAAAATAGAGCTGAGCAGCCAGAGTCAGATGTACAAGAAAATCCACATCAAGGTTTTTCCACCTAAAATTCTCTTTGTTTCCACCGAAGAACTGCATCCATTTCCAGACAGGGTCACTAAGAGCCGAGCTGGTCGCTCTGTCCCGGAAAGCTCACCAGGAACAGTTCTCACTCATCTTCTCTGGCTGTGCTGTCTGGCATGTACTCGGTGGGGTGAACACAGACGGGTCCTTAATGCCTAGCTGCACATCAAAAAATCGTGTGGAAAGGACCACTGTGTAATTCCTGATGAAGGTCTCCTGGACTGGATAACAATCCTTGGCTGTATAAACGCCAATCCATGTCTCATCTAAAGAGGAAAAAAATTGACCTTTTCAGAGAGAAGATAGGTATTTTTTTTTTGTATGTTTGTGTGGTTAAGTACAATCAACATAAAATGCACATTTTAACCCTGTAAGGGTGCATTTTGAAGGCAATTGTAACTATCACCATTTTGCAACTTTCCCAAACTAAAAACTCTTATTTAATCAATAATTTCCCATCTTCTCCTCCTATCTCTTGCAACTAGTATGCTACTGACTGTCTGGTAGATTTGGGTACTTCATGCACACAGTATTTATCATGAGTGACTGGCTTATTTGCCTTAATATAATAGCCTCAAGATTTGTTCATATTACTACTTATGCCAGAATACATATTCTTTCCTTTCAAAGGATGAAAACTATTCCTATTCAGTAGGGATGAATCATGTTGCTTATCCACTTATCTGCTGATGGTTTTTGGATTGTTTCCTGTAGTCTGATGCTAGGAATGAAGCCAGTATAAACAGATGTATACAAATAACTAAGTCTCTGTAATGATTCTTTTGAGTATATATTCAGAATTGGATGCTTTGGACCATATGACAATTTTATGCTTAATGTTTTGACTAAATCCCATACTGTTTCTTGCAAACTGAATGTATACTCTTAATGTTGCAAAATAATCTCAGAATTAAAAGGAATAGTTTTGTATAAAAACAGGCCTGTCTGCATCTAGAGTAGTGAATCAGGTCTGGACACTGAGGCTAGGAAGTGATGATGGGAAGAAAATGTTGTCGTCTAATTCAGGGGTATTCTTGGAAAGAATTCTTACTGGGTCACAGTCCTATCTACAGCAAAGGGCGAGTCCATAAGATCCAAAGTGACAGGGACATGTAAGTGACACTACAATACAGAGGTGTTTCAATAACCCCTAGGAAGGCAGAAACACACAGATGCAAAACACACAAGGGGACTTACATGGACCTTAAAACTCAACCTAAGCACAGAAGTTTCCCTCACAACTATCTTCTCTGAGGGACTTGGAAGACAATATTCCCCTGCATATACCCTGAGATGCAAGCATGAATCTTTCCATTCTTACAGGATCGGGCTGTCTTCCTGTCGGACCACTCCTGAACTGTGATCTGCTCCTGAGGCCCCCCGATGGAGTACTGATCTTCAAAGGTTGAATTCTGAGGAATGTCAAGAGGATCCCAGGGTTCTGTCAAGAAGATCTTTGCACACTGTTTGGTGGCTTGTTCAATTTGAAACATCACTCCATCCTTATAGAGCAAAATGTACTCAAATAATCTGAAATGTGGATTAAAAGAAAATTAGTTAAGGCTTTTATGTTAAAAAACTATCATGTCTTCCATCAGCGTAGAGACCAAGGGCTGTAGTCAAGTTTTCTGACCTGCCCTACCTCCAAGGACTGGACCTACAGATAATTACATGAAGACTTATATTAATTACAAGCTGTTTGGCCTGTGACTCAGCTCATTACTTGCTAACTCTATTAAACTAACCCATGATTCTTATCCATGTTTAGCCACATGTGTTAGTATCATTTTGTTCAGTACAGCGTTCTCATCTTCCTCTCTCTGTGTCTAGCTGGCGCCTCTGCTCTTTACTTCCTAGAATTCTCTTAGTCTGGTTGCCTTGCCTCTACTTCCTGTCTAGTCTGGCCAATCAGCATTTTATTAAACTAATATTTACAGTGACAAATATTTACAATGTACAAGAGTAGAATCCCACAGCAAAAGGCCTTTCATATAAATTGTCATATAAGTTACTTTAAAATGATTGCAAATCACTTGCTCTTTACATACTTTATTCACACCAAACCACCCAACTGTGGAAAAATAAATAGATTTTAGAAGTTAAACTTGACTGGTTGTGAGATGAATTCTTTTCAGTGAATAATTCCATACTAGACCCCAGGCATAGGCTACTGACATGAGGAGAACATGTGGGTTTCACATCCGGCTTACAATTGTTTGTCTAGGACAAAGAAAGACTTTCCTTTGTTTGGGATCTTGTACCATACAATCAACAGATTACAGAAATGTCCTGAAAGACAAAACTTACTGCATACATGGAGACAGAGCATCTGTACCCCATTGCCTGGATAACCTTAACTAGGAATTTTCTCTGTTGACAGGAAACACCCTGTGTAGGGCCTGAGGAAACTGGAGAGCAAAAACAGAGAGGCCAAGGAACCTCCAGAGTAAATGACTTGTAAAACAAGTTTGCCTACATGATTTCTATCTCCTCTAGTGACTTCATGCATAGTGAAAGGAAGGTCTCCTAAGTCTAACATCTGTATCTGAGCCATAGGTCTCTAGGCATGCTGTGCTGATCCTCTTAAAGCAAAGCAATCTTGGTACTTCATAAAGCCTCTGGACCATGATCAGTTCAAAACTCAGGTCACAGTTACTGCTTGAGCAGAATGGGAAGTGAAGCCATGACCTTAGAGAATTCTTCTCAGAAGTGAAAGGAGACTGCCAGCTATGGGCTAGGAATAGAACTAAGTGGCAGCGCACCCACCTGGCGTGGGTTCAATCCCAGCACCACAAGGACAATGGCTGGCCAACCAATGATCTCTGATGCTTATGTAGGATGTATGCTCTCTATTTAAGGTCTGTATATAAAATTATTTTCTTCACAATACAGCATTATTAATAATGATACCTATTTTGTCAAAACAGCATTACCATAGCAGTAAACTTTGAGTTTCTATCATCATGGTCTCAACTTACATATTTACATATATTCTGCTTATTCCACTATACATATATCCCAGAAAAATCTATGAATCAGCCTACAAGAGTGAAACAAACAATAACTGAAAGAATTACATCATTTAAAGGTAGGGGTAAATGAGGAAAGAAAAGATAATATGCATTTATAAGATACTGTTTATACAGGGAGCTAATGTTGGGCTAGAGAGATGGTTTAGTGGTTAAAATGCTTGCTTGCTATACAAACACAAGGTCCTGGGTTTCAATCCCCGGCATTTAAATAAAAATGGGCATGATAATGGATTCCTACAAATCCAGCACTGGGTGACACAAGAGAGATGGGTCTCTGAAGCTCATTGGCCGGCCAGCCAGCATAGCCAAAACAATGACTTTCAGGTTCAGTGACAGACCTGGTCTCAAAACAATGTGAGGAGTGGTCAAATAAAGGTGCCCAGGGTCTGCCTCTGGCCTCCACATTGTATGAGCATATTCACCCACATGTACACATGCATATACTTACACTAACAAATGCATACACATATACACAAAACACCACGTAACACACACATAAACATTGTTTTAAATGGAGCTAATTTCTTACGATATGCATGTAGAATCCACATAGAATGGCTAGATTTTTGAAGTGTGGGATTGGAATGCCAATATTATCTCACAGACAGTTTAGTCTCCAACAAAGCAGAGGCTAAACAAACATTCATTGACTTAATTTAGAAAAATTTGAGAGCACAGTTAATGACTGAATATAAGGACCTCTGTCAATAATCCTAATGTATAGTACTTTTAATGACAAGTTGACCACCCAAGAAATACTCTGCTCTGTGCTCTCAGAGATTTATAGCTGGATATTTCCCCCCCCACTGTTAGCATCACTCTAAGCTTTTCCCAGGCCTGTAATGTTCAAACAGTGATAACTGTCTCCTGAAGGACTTATATCCATGTGTATGGAGATGCCTGCTTAAGACCACTGCCATCAACCCCTAAATCCACCCTAGCATTCATATTATTCATAGAGACTTTTCCACTGTCACCAGAGCTTACTAACCTACATAAGAACATGTAAGAAGTGTGTCATATTCAGATTATTCCGGATATGCAGAATTATGACTGGGTGCCTACTAGTCAGCTTCTCTTGTGTAACTAAATTGACATGTGAACCCAGAAGCTGTGGAGGCGATTTCCACCTTGATAGAAGAACAGAGCAGCAAGAAGCAAGAACTAGCAGACAGGCTGGGGTTCCAACAGTTGTATTATTTTCTGAGGTGTTTATAGGCTCCTCCTGGAGGGTTATTATAGTCTTCCTTTTTTTTTTAATGAAGCTTTGTTTTTGGTCTATGATTTTATGCTGTTCATGACCAGTGCTCGTTTCTGATAGAGCTGAGGAAAATGGGGGCTCCATGTAGACTCCAAAGCAAGAGCTAAATTTTGTCAGCTTTTGGTTGCATGGTGAAGGTCTGAGTCAATAACTTGTGGGAAACTCAACAACTTTGGCTCACAGCTCCAGACATTTCAGTCTGGCCAGGGGACCTGCTGCTTTGGGACCTGTGATGAGGCAGGTCACCATGGTGGGAACATGTAGCACAGCAACTCAAAGTTAAGAACAATGACCACTTCTATAGACTCGAGACAAATGGACTCTCCATGAAACATCCACATTGAACACCCTTAGAGTATACAGTCATCTTACTGGATTTCTTTTCTGAATTTCCTGGACCACTTCCTTGGGTGTCATTGAACTTGTGCCTCTAGTTTCTGTCACCCTCATAAATGTTGTTGTGTCTGTGACTTTGACTCAAGATGTTTAGAGAAAAGACTCTTAGTGGTGAGGTGTGTGCCTCCAGTGTTAGCATGTAAGAAAACAAGTGATCCACTTTCTCATTATCATGTTGCTGACTTCGATCACCAAGATATGTGATAACACAGATGTCTCTATGAGCAATTAGTCATCAGTGTTAGATGATATTTTGTGATGCTAGAAATATCCTTTTTCCAGGGTTTGTTTTAAATTGAATTGTTTAAAAAATTATTTAAAAATAAAAAAATTATTTAAAAAATTGTTTACTATTTTTTAGATATATTTATATTATTTATTGCTCATGTGAAGCTTGTGTGTGTGTGTGTGTGTGTGTGTGTGTGTGTGTGAGAGAGAGAGAGAGAGAGAGAGAGAGAGAGAGAGAGAGAGAGAGAGAGAGTTATTAAGTTACCTAGTTTGTCTATGCTCTTACAGAAGTCAGTCAAAAACTTACTAGATTTGGTTTCTCCTCCACCAAAAAGGTTCCAGTGAGAAAGCCTTTATCTGTTGTAATATCTTGGTAGCCCTCACACAGACATTTAAATAAAATCATTTTCTAAATCAATTATTTCATTAGATGTTGGTATAACAAGACTAAGAGCAGAATATATGGCAGTTGCCTATGCTGCTTGGTTTGTGGAGGAAAACCCTTCTCTCAAGGCTCCATATATTATACTAAGTGTATATTCACTGTCTCCCGCTTACTCACTGAGAATTCCTTCCCACTCATGGCCACTCACACTGACCCCATTGACCTTGGATGCTTGATGACCTTCTGAGATAACAGGTCTCTCAGGTTCACTGAGGGCTCTCCTGGTCAGATGTGATGCAAAGCAACATAGAAATCAGCATGAGGAAATAGACGTCATTGCTTGGGTGACCTTTCAGCTACTAGAGCTTTGTAAATGCATATATCTAGTTCCAGTTAAAATTTAATATTGTAGATTTTCATTAGTACTTATATTTATCTTTCCTATTAAAATGAAACATTGGTTTTCAAAATAATTAACAAAACAATGTATGGGGTTTGTTTAATAATGAAAGATATTATAAAAATAAAAATGTGGAATAAAGTTGGGACTTCATCACAGGAACTTGGTCCTTAGCCTGGAGATTTGGGAGCTTAAAATCAATACTGCAATAAAATGTTCACATGGAATAAGCTTCTAGATTAATAATCATTATCTTCCTTTGTTTCAGCTTGTTCTAAACTTAGGAACTCTACACTTCTATCCTTTGGTTTAGTTGTATTATTTAAACATGATAATGTCATGCTTTGAAACTCAAAATGTTCTAGAAAGGTATTCTGAGGGAAATCTCTCCTATTTCAATCTCTCCCCTTCTTCACATCCTCTGTGATATCACTTTGATTAGCACCCATTTTATTTTTTCTGGTTCATTCCCATTCTTACATGGACAAAAAGCCCACAATGGATAACTGTTTGCTGTTTGGGAGATGCAACATCATCTGAAGTAGAATAACTGGGTCAGAAGGTAGGACCATCAGTGGTTGTTTGAAATGGTACCAGATGTCTCCCCCTTAGACTATGCTGTTTTGTACTTTCAACAGCAATACACGACCGCCTGCTCTCTTTACAGTTCTGCCAAGAGAGCATGGTGCCGAATTTGCATGTGCCAATCTGATAAGCCAGGGAGTCAGAATCCCAAGGCTATTTTTTAGGCCTTAAAAATGTATAATGTCCTTACAAAAGATGGCACAAATCTAAAGGGGAATTTTCAAGGACACTTAGATAGCACGTAGTCTAGGAGCTCATACCCAAATCCTGAGACATCCCACCACAGAAGTCAAGGCTCCTCATCTTACCAGGCTCTGCCCTTCTGATGAGTGGGATGATTTTCACTTATGCAGAGCAGTTGAACAAACCTTCACCTGTCAAAGCAACCACTTGCTTTGTCTTCTTGTGAAAAACAATTACCTGCTATCAAATTTGGGGACTTTTTTATCTTTAATTTTCTGTTTGTCTGTCTATTAACTTGCCTTTTATGTCTAAGTTATATTCCTAGCTATTGTTTTACAGTGGAAAGAATTTTTACAATTTAAGTAAGATTTGTTTTGTTGCTTCTGAATTTTTTAACCCCTAAAAAACTATCCCTGACCTCATGTTTATAAAGAGATGACTCTATGCCCTCTGTTTTTCCTCTAATATTTAGACCTTTAAGTCAAATTGCACTTTATTTTTATACATGGCATAATGTCTAAAAAAATAATGCTATCATATTACAGTTGCTCCAAGAGCTCTGTTGAACAGTCCATCTTTCCTGGGTAATATGAGATTGGCCACCATGAACTCAGTCTCCACTGAGTACACTGGATCTACTTCAGGATTCTTTTATTCGGTTGGATTGCATGTCCGTTCACCAGAACCACATTGGTTTATTTAGGAAAACTCATAGTAGGTGTTAGCAATTGTTTGATTCTTTATCGGAGTTTTAATGGACATTTAGGACCTAACTCTTTTCCAAATGAAGTCGAGAATGAACCATTTAGCTCTAATCAATCAACTCTGAGCTTTTGGTATTTTTATCTTCCTTGAGTTAAATGCATTTAACTGATAAAAAAATAATATCCTTACCATGTAAAGTAATTCTATACTTCCCAAATATGCATATTCACTTGATTTTTATGATGTAGTAATATTAAATTTTTCCCATAATAAGTTTTGCACATTTCTTTTAATTCCTTTTTATCTTCTGTTGCTAAAAATAAATAGAATCATCCATTACCTGTTAGTTTACAGTAGGACATTGTTTATATTTATGAAGATTACAGATTTTGTTTGCTTGTTTTTTCAAGACGGGGTTTCTTTGTGCAACATCTCTGGCTGTCCTGAAACTTGCTTTGCAGACCAGGTTTGCCTCAAACTAACAGAGCTCTGCCTGCCTCTGCCTCTGGATTAAAGGCATATGTATCCACCATCAGGTTATTACTGCAGGTTTTTATTGTTAAGCTTATACTCTGCCACCTTATTGAATTCTCTTATTGCTTGAATGCAGTTTTAATTTTTATTTTTAAAGTTGACTGTGTCCATTTCCTTATGTCTCTTCATTTCTGTTTCTTCTCATCCTCTAAGCATTTTTCTCTGGCTATACTGGCTATAAAATTAACATCATGAAGCAGAGTAGAAGTGGTGGGTGTCCTTCCTTGTCCTTAGCTCAGTGGGAGAAAGACTACAGTCCCAATATTAAAATACATGGGTTTTATATCATGCTAAGAAAATGTCACTATTTCCTACAAAATAATTTCTAGCAGTGATATTCATCGAATTTGATCAACTGCCATTCCATCATACTAAGAATATGTCTTAGATGTATTGAGATTTCAAAAACAGAAAGAAAACCATTCTTGCATCCCTCTGATGTCTCTTAATTATGTTTTCTTTTTATGTACTATAGGGCTATATATGCCAGTTAGGAATTTTTGATCAACAGTAATACAATATTCATAAGGGAAATCACAATAATTTTAACAGATTCCCATTTCTCTCTCTCTCTCTCTCTCTCTCTCACACACACACACACACACACACACACACACGTAGCTGTGTGGTGGGATTCAAGTGTTATCAAGGAAGACCTAGAGGTGTAGTCTTGGGGGTCTCAGGACACTGGGTGGGGGGTGGCCAGCCTCCATTGAGAACCTGGTTGGCACGCTGCCCCTGCCCTTCCTGTTTGTTCCTATGTTCTCAAAAAAAAAAAAAAAAAAATTGGCACCATCACTGCATCAGATAGTTCCACTGTCCATAAACTGCTTTAAGTTTCAATTTATATCGATGAGTATTTATATAATTCCTTAATAAATAGTCATCATTTACATAATCAATTGCCAGTAAATAATATCTGCAATATAGCTGGTTCTCAACTCACTGTCATTTAAATATCCCCACAGTTCGGCTGAAATCAATGATGCTAACTACACTACAGAAGTTAGTACTTTATTTTACCTTCTTGTACTAAATACTTCTAATGAAAATTAGAGGGATTGCTGGATCATAGGAACATCCCCTTTTACGAAATATCACTGCTTCTCACCAAATAGTTTTTAGAGTTTTGAGCTGGATACAGAGGCTTACACATGTCTCTACACCCAAGTGTAGACCTTCCAATGAAGGTCACTCTATTATGAGGGAGAGAACTGCCTAATGTTTTACTGTAATGTAAAGCTTTTGAACAAAGTGAAAGGCCTTACAGCAAGCTTAGGTCATGAAGCCAAGACACATGATTTACTAGCGCTGGGTTGTCTGGTTACAATTTTAGTCTCCTCCTTTCTAGTATTTAAGTGTTCCAATATTTTGAATTTTAGGATTCTTTTATGAAGATAATGAACACCATGGATATTAAATGGTAATACAAGTGTGAACCATCATTGCTCCGATGGGAAAATACCAAATCTGTCTATGTTATCACTATCTAATATTCAACAAAGAAATCATTCATCCAATATGTACAGGTAAAATAACTTACAATGTGGCATAAAGGGTTAATTAGTGTAGGGTTAATTAGTGTAGGCAGGATAGACAGTGGAAAAGCCTTTCCCAACTGCTATGGCAAATGTCTTCACACGAGGTACAGAAAAATTTCTGCTCCTTCCCCTCAGCTGTCTCTGAAACTGGGAAGCCAAAGGAATCATACAACGTATTCTTAATTGCATGTTGGGCTAGGGCCAAAGACCTTAGGGAAAGTCTTTAGAGAAAGGAATATTGGCTATTTCTCCCAGAAAAGAAGAGAAGGCCTGTCTAATTCTACTTTATGGACTTCCTGTCTTTGAATGTAGCTGGGTACAGACATGTTAGTCAATGTGCCAGCTGGTAATCCTGAAACAAGAGCATTGGAAGAGTGTGGCAACAGACAGGAAAGCTTAGGGTTTCGAGCAGGCTTTTGCATGAAACTTAGGAACATGTGTCACAAATCTATCCCTAAGGGCTAAGAATTGCATATCTCTCTTGGCATCAGCTTTTCTGACACCTGTTTATCGCCACTATTGGGGTAGTCAAAAACCCTGCATCATAAACACTGTATATATAGACCCTTATAAAAGTTTTAAGAGAGTCTTCCTTTGCAGAGAGTGAAAGGCTCAAGCACTTGGCTAATTTTAGAATCTAAAATATTGAAGTCTAGCCTGAGAGTGAGTTAACCTAACTAGCTACTTCTTGAATAGATAAAAAGGAACTTATTTTCTGGCTTGAACTGGAATACTCATGAGAAAGGGAAAATCTGAGGTGGAGCCTACAGATTGGCAAACTCAGCTGGCTGACTCTTACTAGCATTTTAATTTTTAAACACATATTAAAATATGTGTGTTTCTGTATTTGCACCCATAAGTTTCTGGAGGAAGCCTCTACCATAACAATTGGGCTAGGCACTAGACCCTATGAGTATAGTAGCGTATCTGCAATTGAACCTTTCCTGTCCCAAAAACCTAATTCCAAATAACTGACTCAACAGCTAACTATGAATTACAAATGTCTGGCCACTAGTTCAGGCTTGTCACTAGCAAACTCTTACACTTAAATTAATTCGTATTTCTATCTATGCCTTGCCACATGGCTAGTTACCTTATTTTTTACACATACTGCTTGCTGGCATCTCCCTTTCTCCAGCCTCCTTTTCCCCATCATGTTCAGTTGGGCTTTCCCATCCAACCTCCTGCCCAGCTACCAGCCTATCAGCTTTCTATTAACCAATGAGAGTAATACATATTCATAGAATAGAAAGGATTGTTCCACAGCAAATATCATTAGGAATCACGTCATGGACATTTTTTTTGTCAGTTGTATTTGGTTCTACCCCAGGTCTCTGAGCCATCCAGCTTCCAGATCCTGGCCATCTAGACAGTGTCAGGCATGTGCACCTTCTTGTGGTGTGGATCTCAGGTGTTGAGATCAGTTGGGCACTCCCACATGTTCTGAGCCACCAGCACCTCTTGAAAGCAGGGCAAGTTGTGGGTCACAGATTTTGTGGCTGTATTGGTGTCCCAGTTCCAGTTCCAGTCCCATCCCTGGGAGGTCTAGTCTAGTAAAGGCTGGTTCATCTTTCTTATTCTCTATTACTAGGAGTCCTTGCTAGGGTCAATCTCATAGGTTCTAGGCTGTTCTCACTGCATTAGGTTTCCATATTAACCCCTAAGTTCCCACCTATTTCATTTGTTTCTTCCTGTACTATCCCCTTCCATCCTTCCCTCCTCCACCTGATACCTCCTGTTCTTACAGCCCACTGTTCCTAGTCCATCCACAAAAATCTACTTCCCCTTTCCACAAATATCTATGAACCTAAACCTCTCCTCTTTAACTTTTCTAGGTCCACAGCCAAACATCAGGCAGCACTCAGAGAGCCCTACAGAAAATCAGAAGGATGCATGTAGAAGCCAGAGATTTTGAGGATGCCAGAAGAAAACGGCCCGCAAAAATCAACTAAATGGGGCTCATAGAGGCACACAGCAAGTGGGATCCACAGAGTCTGCATGGGTCTGCACTAGGTTGTTGTGGGACATTTGTATACCGTGTGAAGGCATATTACTGTGATTGGTTTAATAAAGAGCTAAAGGCAGGAAGTGTGGTCGGGACTTCCAGGCAGAGACAGTAGGGAGAGGAATCTAGGTGTGCAAGAAAGATACCAGGAGCCAAGGAAAAAGCAAAATGGGCAGTAATTGACACAATACAGATTGAATACAAAGGAGTTAAGTTATAAGAGCTAGATTAAAACACGCCTAAGCTAAGGCCAAGCTATCATAATTAGTAAGTCTCCTGGTTATTATTTGCAGTCTGGTGACCCAAAGAAAAATCAGACTGCATATGGCATCCAATGTGGAGGTTTGAACATTCAAACATAGGGTCTGACAAAGCTCAGAAAAGTTCTGACAGGAAGACACGAGAGTAGGAATGTCTCTGACCCTTGTGCCTGCTCGTGGGACCCTTTTTCTCTGCTCGAGTTGCCTCATTTAGCCTTAATATGAGGGTCTACACCTAGTCTTATTGCATCTTCTGATGCCAAATTTAGTTGATATCAATGGGAGGCCTGCTCCTTTCTGAAAGGAAAAGCGGAGCTGTGGATCATGGGGAGGGGTACTAGATGATACTAGGAGGAGGGAGGCTGTGGTCAAGATGTATTCTATGAGAGAAGAATATATAAATAAAAAAATTTAAATGTGCATTGTTAGATGAAAACTTAGTGAATACCAAGGTAAATATTAGATTCAAAGTTGGCTCATCTATTCCCATTCTCTATGCTATGCCGCATCCCAGTCTCTGCAAGGGAAGCAGTGATTCTTCATCTACTCAGAAGTATGTGACAGTCTCAGACATGCTAAATTACAGACAAGGGAGTGCACTGATATTATATTTTGGTTACAAAAGGACTCTGGCTTTTATGGAAGCTATTGGTCAAATCTTGGATTTGTTTAACATGCAGTATAATAGATTAGTAATCATCTGACTCTCAGGAGGAAAATCTGAGTTCCAGCCACTTGTATTCTGGCATACATCAAGTATGAGTTACACCCTAAAGTAATTATGGGACACAAAGAGAAAACACTTGCAAAATTCACTGGACTTTCTGCCAATCACATATAGATAAAAGAAAATTAGATTACTTAAGAATTCAGTCAGAGGTAAAGTTAAACCAAAGTATAATTTATGTGTGTAATGTAAGAAGTCATAGGTGACAGACCTTCAGTACTTGGATACTAGTTCAAAAGAGGAAAAAATGCTCAAAAAATAGAAGTGCTTTCTCTTCCAGAATTTTAGCCTGATGGATACTGGCAACATGTATGAATATTTGTTCATTTGATGGGAGACAAAGCATTTTTTTTTCCCTCAAGGCAATAGTTCAAGCGAGTTACCGAGACGCAGAGGAATGGCTTCCTTAGTACTGAGGAGTGCACATTGCCACGAGGCACAGTATTTCCTATAGCTATAACACAGGGGTAGGAAGGAGTTTGAAGCTAGGCTTGTAGTCAGCCCTGCACTTTTAAGTAGGCAAGTGTTCTTCCACCCTGGCTGAAGTAGATATCACGCACAAACTTTTAGAGAACATTTAATAAAATTCTTAAAAAAAAAATAATCAAGATAAAAATTCAGTGGTGTTAGTGTAAGTGGTGTAAGCCATACAGAGAGGAAAAGAGGAAGCAAAACTGACAAGCAGAAGGAGATTTAGAGTTAATATTTAGGTAATAATTTAAAAATGAATAGATGGATGAAAACATTAAAAACAAAACAAAAAACTTTAAAAATGCATGTAAGAGAACAAAAACATAAGTAGAGACACTATCCAAAAAAACAAAAACAAAAACAAAAACCCAGGAGAGAAACAAGGCTAAGCTTCTAGAACAGTAGATATGGATATGGGGGTGGGGGTGGGGCCTGTAACTCAAAGGTAGAGAGCAGTTGCATGCATACTCAAGTCCTTGAGTTCAATGCAGAAAACTGCAAAATTTTAATTTGTAAGAGGAGTGAAGTTTCAAGTTGTGTAGTGGTAGAGATAACCTAGACATCAAATTCAAAAATAAAGGTAAAACATTTCAAAATGTGGCCAGAGAAAAACATATTCACTAAACTCAGGGTTGGAGAGATGTTGGTGAAGTGTTTGCTGTGCAAGAACAAGGCCCTGGGTTTAATTCTCAGAATCTGGCCTAACAGAGTTTACAATCCCAATGCTGGCGAACATAGACAAGAGGATCCCTAGAAGTTTTTGGTTAGGTAATCTAGGTGCATTGGGGAGACCCAGGTACAATGGCAGAGAGACATTGTCTCAAAAATAGGAAGAAAGAAATGAAGAAGGGAAAGAAGGAAGGGGGAAGGATGGAGAGAGACAATGTTTGACAAACAGACATTGTCTCAAAAATAGAAAAGGAGGGAGGGAGAGAGGGAGGGATGGAGGGAGGGAGAACCCCAATATTGGCATCTACCTAGCCTCTATGTGTGTCCACCCACATGCATATACTTACATACAAACCAGAAAACTTAACTATAGTTTGCAATAAGACTTTGCTTCTAGAGCTACAGATTCCATAACAATATTTAAGCAATAAGATGGCCTTTATCCTTTGAATTTTCTGTACCTATGACTACCAGTGTATAACAGCAGCAAATAAATACTCTGAGACATTGACAATCTCTGACATAAGTAAAGAACCACAGCCACTCTTTATTAGAAAAGTTAACAGTAAATTCTTTATCTGTCTGAAACATGAATTAAGGCAGAGTTTAGATCAAGAGGAAAGTAGTCATGAGGCATGGAAAGCATTTCAAGGAACAGAAGTAGAATGGTCCATGCTTCTCCTCCTGACAGAAGATAACAGGACCAAGCCCCTTAGACCTGAGAGCACATATACGCACAAAACACCTCTGTGCTGTGCCAAGAGAAGGAGATGACCTTTCAGAATCAGGGTTCAGGTGGGAGAGGAACAATGACAAAGTGCCAGAGCACTTCCAATTCTTTCTCCACACTAAGTGGGGCTTAAATAAATACCTGCCTTGTTCACCAGGATCCTTACTGGTGTTAGAAAAGCAGAACCCAAACATCTTCTCTAAACCCCTAAGGACAGTTAAGATCTCATAAGTATGGATTCCTTGGGGCCTCAAGAGTCTACCTGGAACTGGCAAGGACACCACTATTCACAGTCACAGAGAAGACAAATGGAGGGTTCTGAAACGGAAGAGTTCCCATGATCACTAAATATACAGCATAGTAGAACCCAGCACTCAACAAGGCAGCTCCATGGGTGTTAAGGCTGGGGGTAGTTCTTCCTTCAGAATTCTTTGCTCCTAAGGATGGGGTCTGTAAGATCATTCCTGGCCTACTGTGTTTCTTCTTCTGAAATGGAACGTCTAATGGAGTCCACACTTTTGTTATGTGAACTGCCAAGTTGGCCAAGTTTTAACCATAGATTAGAATACTTTTTTTTATAAGACCAATCAGCAAATTAGTCACTGAAATGGTCAATGTTCTTGCTAAACCATCAGCCTTCCAGAGTTAATGGTGAGTTATAACCCTACTCACCCTAGATAGCATCACATCACAACGGTGTGATATCACTAGGGGTGCCATCCTGACAGTTACTTCTTGTTTATGGTATCACAAACCACTCCACATAATTAGACTCTGTATCAATATATTGTGGAAAGTTAAACACTCATATTCTGCTAGTAGGAACATCTATATAGACTAACTTTCCTAAAAATCAAGAAATTTTTGAAAACTTCTCAGTATAAAATCTAAAATATTTAATATATATTTGCATGAAAACATAAAGTTGCATATAATTGACATTTTCCTGTCAATTATAATAGTTAGATAAGGAAATGTGGTGTTCCCGTGATAAGGGGTTACTTAAGTAAAGCATGTTCTGTCTTTAGCTAGTGTTGATTATCATTTTGTACCATGAGAAACATGAACAATGACTTTCTAAATTTAAAAACTGCATTGCATATTTTCATTTATTGTTTTTGGTAACAGTAAATGAACACATGTAATGTAGGCTTCCTAAATTTAACTAGACCTTAGCCTTCTATTTTCATTAAAATGTAAATATAGGAATAGAAAAAACTGCGAAGCACATATGTTAGGGTTGTGAATTCTGGTTGAAGTACTGTGAATAAGTGAACCTCATTTTATTTGCTTTCACTATTGTCTAGATTTTTCTGCCAGAATATGTATAATGCCAATAATATAAAAAGTCATAAAACAACACATATCATGTATGCATTTGTACTTGACGCATATTTATTGAAACTTACTCTTTGCCGGAACTTCTTAGTACAGGGTATCCAATAGTATTTCAGACTAAACACTTCAGAGAAGACAAGTATCGGGAAGGCCAGGAAACTTAGCTGAGAAGACAATCACAGACCATAACGGTAGCCTGAGGAAAGAAGCATGTTGATGGAGAGGGCCTAGTCGGGAGCGTCCTGCGGGGGGTGGGGGTGGGGGGGTGGGGGGGTGTTTACAGAAGGCTTCTGTGAGGGTATGATTGGCTGAGTTCTAAAACAAGTAGAAGCCAGGACCTCCAAGACGACAGAGTCAGATCAGTGGGCTTCTGTGAGCTTGCACATGAACTACATCTGAAAAGCAGCCAATGATGACCACACTGTGTAATACAACACACTGTGTAATACAGGAAGCATCCTGTGTGCGTTGTAAAACATCTCCTCGAATATTCACCTGGCATAGTAGTAAATGTGCTACATGAGAAATGTTGGACGATTTTCACTATTGTCTTTCTGTTCATCTTCTGCCATGAGTATAGAGTCACTAACACTCATTTCCTTACGGACTGCTTCAGACAACTTCCATCTGCTTCACTTGAGATGCCAGAGAGATAGTAAAACAATGCAAAAACCTCTGACCTCTGGCTGAGAGAAGGCTGATGAGAGAATAATAGAAATGATGAACAATATTTTAAGTAATGGCAAATACCTTTACTGTAAGGCACCGAGGCAGGTGGGTGGTACATGAGGATGCCAAGAGGGGAGAGAACACTTGAAGGTGGCGTAGTTCTGGGGGGAAAAGACTTTCTAAGTAAGTGGGAATGAGCAATACAAGTTCCAAACGAGGAATACACTGAGGCCATGGGCTGGCAATGAAAGCAAAGAGATAAGATGTAGAGGGCAGGGAGATCCCACAAGGACGGCTGTGAGTAGGGGCATGGCATCCAAGGCAGATGGAGATGCTTGACACAGCATTTATCTGAGCACAATCACTTCGTCTATCATGCTTGAAAACAGATGAACAAAGGCCCGGACAAACGTATGGGTAAAACAGGAAGTTATTACAAAAGCCAGGTCAGAGACAGGGATGGCTGAGACTACAATAATGGAGAAGGTCTGATCAAATTATGGGTAATTTTGACATTATCATAAAGTGGATTTATATCATACACTTTTGGCAAGTAGACGAGAGGATGACTGCATGGGTTTATGCTGAGCGACCAGAGCTACTTACTGTATCCAAGATAAAGGAGGAAGCTTAGTCTATATATGTTTGCTTCTTTGGTTTGAGTTGGTTTTGGTTAGTTTGGCTATATGCAAAGAAAACACTCATTTTTAGAGAGGCTAAGTTCAGAATGACCGTAGAGTCCAAAAGAAGATGTCAACTAGGCAGCTGGCTCCTTGAGTGGAGATGTTGGGGAAGATCTCTGGACAGGAACTAAAAACATGGGCAACTTTCATGAAGAGGTGGCATTTAAAACCATGACTCACAGATGTCACCAAGCAGAGGATTTAGACAAAGGTAAAGTAAATGCCCAGCTTTCCATCACTAACATTGTAGGCATCAAGAACAAAGCCAACTCGGGAGGTGAAATGAGGCAGAGTCTGGGGAAGAGGCTGGGTTGGAAAAGTGTTCATCCTGCAAGCGTGAGGACCTGGGTTTGGATCCCAGCACCCAATAAAACCTTGCCACAGTGACATTAGGAAGACAGTGTGCTGAAAGCCAAGAATGAGAGGCACGTCTGGTGGTGGGTCAGTGCTGAGGAGGGGAGCCGGGGCTGATGCAGTCTGGAGCTCCTGGTCCTGCCCAGAACATCCTCCATGGAACTGTGTGACACCAGTCTGATTGGAAGGATTTGAGAGAGCTAACAGGTCAGAGATTGGACCTAGTGCAAGATGGGAGATGTGAGGTTTCAACTGTTATTCTTCAAGAGAACTTTTCCCTTCAAAGACGGGTAAAATAAAAATTTGTGGAGGGAGGAAAGAGGAGTTTTTACTGGAATTGGGAAATATAATACTATCATATTTTTTTCCAGAAAAAATAAACTGCTAATTGATATCATATTTTCAGATTTATCAGATTTCAAGATCTTTCAGATCTTGACCACCTTCTTTAAGGTCAGAATTATGAAGAAACAGTTCAAGGTTGTGGAAAAAAGATGTTTTCAGGACAGTATGGTGACCAACTTTGATTTACATTCATAGGTTAGTCTTGATTCTCCTTGGCTGTGTTTGAATAGTCCCTTTAATCAATGCCCATTTCAGTTTCTCCACCCTTGAATTCCAAGGTTTCCAGACTCTCATGAAGCAAACTACAGTTCTTCTTTAAAAGTATCCTTTTTTTATTTTTAGAAAAACCTCAACATTGCAAATCGATATGAATGTGAGATTCAAGATGCTGCAAGCAATCCAATATTCTGAGTCAATAAAACAAGGCACTATCTCTAGCCATCAGAGATAAAGTGCAGGTCAAGGGAGGCACCAAGCCTTAAAGTCTAGTCATGGCTCTTAAAACGAAAGTCCAACTCATGCAGAACAGGGCTCACGCCAGTCTATCTCCCTAGGCTTACTCTCTGTGAGCCTGAAGTGATGCCAGGTTGAGAAGTTCAAGAGAAAACAAGTATCCAGGAAAAATGTAACTCGCTTTTCCTCTTCCTCTGCTTGGACAATACAGATGAATGTCAAAAAGGAGAATCAGGAGTATATTTTAAAAGTCTTCTCTTGGAGACTGAGCCTCATTGTGGGGAAGGACCAGCCTAACTGCATAATTAGTCTGCAGTGCATCTGAGGATGAGGTATTCTTCATTCACCATAAACTTGACAGGGCCAACAAGAGAATGCACTATGCTGTGTGGCTATAGAAAGGATCTACTGACATACCTTCATAGATGAGGAAATTTAGAGACAAAGATTTAAATATGTGCATATCTGTGGGTGAATGCATGAGTGTGTGTGTGTGTATGTGTATGTGTGTGTGTGTGTGTGTGTGTGTGTGTGTGTGTGAAGACCTTTTGTGTTTCCCACTGATCAAGCCTGGTAACAGTTCTACCTGAGGGCAATGAGCACATTTAGCCTACAGATTTGGACATCCAAGTGTTTTTCTACAGTATCAGTAACCAGAACTACTTGAGAACAGTTTATTCCAGGGGAAATAAGATGACTGTGGAATATCTTACTGTGCTTCAAAAGAATAAGAAATGTTTTAAAGAGTATCAAAGCCAACTGGAAGAGGTTCCTCTGGCAAACTGGGAAAGCAAAACAAACAGGGAATACAATGAGATCCGTGAATCTTACTGAAACAAATAGAGTTTGATGGAGAATTGGAATGAAGAAGGTACAAAAAAAAAATCTTCCCACAAAGTTACTTATTAATTATAAAGTTAAAAGGTGTCACTTCATGAGGAGGCAATGCGACAGACAACATTATGTGACTGGCGTGATCTAACAGGTGCAATATAAACAGTGTTAGTATCGAGACACCTCGTGTTGAGTAACTTGAATATAAATATGAGGCAACAGAAGAACCGTTAACAAAACACCAGGACAGTCATCTTTAAATGTGCCAGCTTCAAGACAGACCTTGGGAATTGTTCTAGAAATGGATCTTGGACTCAGCACCTCATTGTCAAACTTAACCTGTATTCTGCAAATAGCACACAAAGTTAACCAACAAAACCCGAAGATACCTAGGTTACAGATGGTAAAATTGGGCTCGTGTTGGCTCTCTGACTCATGATTGTATTGACGATGCAGAGACCATCCTTGCTTGTAGGAAACCCACAGTGGAGTGTCTGATGATCTTGAGATTTAGAGACAAATCTCTAATCACTTGGTAGCCAACGAACTCCTCAACAGTTTAGGAATTAAAAGAAAAACCTTTCAGTAAAGTAAACATAAGTAGGAGATAATTTCAAGAAAAAGTGAGATAATGTGTTTGGGAAAGACTCATTATTTTCATTCTCAAACACACAAGAACTGATCTTGAAAGAGCTTTCCTATCAGCAATCCTGTTCAATTCTTATGAAAATGGATTAGCCAGGAAAAGAAGCAGCTTCTAAGCTCAGAGCCAAAGCACTGAATGGTGACTTTTACTTTTGTTCATGAGGATAAGCTTAAATGAAAAGAAGCTTAAGTTTACACAAAAGGACAGTGAGTAAATCTTTACCACAACACTGCAGAATCAATTAGCTTGATGTAACAGAATCACCAATATGCTTTCATGATATTGGCAGCCCTATATCTCCTGAACGAAAATACTTAGAAACTAGCCATTATTGAAGTTAAATGATTCACATCTCATGGCTGTCTAACATCATTCCCCCCCAGTTTCTAATGCACCAGTTAGTCCCATTTTACAACAGAGAAAATAAATGCTACTCTGTTCTCTTGGAACAACGAAGATAATCATGAATCAATCACAACTCGAATGAGAATTCATCTGTGACATACTCTTTATCACTTATAAATAAAAATTTCTGATGGACTATGTCAGATCAAGCATCCTATTAAAGTATTACATCTATGTATGTACATTCAATGCCTCTCTGCCATCCATGTGGATGTAGCTTCATTAATTCCAACACCGAAGACACCATCTGTAAGCTGCAGTATGTTATTGATGCGCTGCAGAATTCATTCATGTCTATTTGCTGCCCCCACATAAAGATCACCATATTGACTGAATTATAGAAATAGCCTGCTTTTCCTTCAGCTTCTCCAATATAATCCCCATGAGTTTAATCCAATAATCAGAAGAAAAAGTTGGAACCAGAAAACCCATTCTTGGTTCAGACTTGTCTTATCTGAAGCTCATAAAGTATTTTAATCTTTTCCATCATCTCAGGGAACAGAGATGCTGGAAAATCCTAGTCATTCCCCGGTAACTGTCACTGGGATTTTCCATAGTTATCTGGAGGGAGAAGAAGGCTCTTAAGTTGATCCAATTCTAAACTTATGTCTCAAGCTACTAGTAAATACGAAGAGACAACCATCTATATTTTCTTCAAATAACATCTGGTTGCTTGGCTATACTGATGTTATTTAAAACCACTTTGAATTTGTACCAACAAATGTACATTTAATGAATCTAAAATGTACTTATGCACTAAACACTCTTTTCTGTGCCTCACTTAGGGTATGAGACAGGACTGTGAGGAAAACCTGGCCAAAAACTTAGGAAGAAATAGAATGCAACCACCTTGTACAAGCCATACTGTGAAACCATCACACGATGGAATAAAGACAAAGAAATGGGAATACACTGTGAGGACATAAAATGTAGGCCAGCAGGATTGAGCTGTGGCTTACAAGTACGCTGTACATGTCTGAAACCCACAAATTAGTTGTGAAGTTATGAAGGAAAGAGACTTCCCGACTCAGGCTTGAATGGTGCCAGCCTGTGTTCTGTTCAGAGTGGGAGGTGTCCAGACCAGCAGAAGGTTAACAGGAAGACCCAGGGAGCATCACACCTGTGAAGATAAAGGCACCATTTCACCCTCAACTTCACCTGTATCCTGCTTGGGATTTGAGGTGCTGGGATAAAGCACCAAGACCAATGTAACTGGAGGAGGGAAGGATTTAATTCAGTTTACAGCTTGTAGTCCATCATCCAGGGAAGTCAGGGCAGGAAGTCAGGGCAGGAACCTCGAAGCAGGGAGTAGGGCAGAGGTCACGGCATGGGTGTTGCTTAGAGGCTTGCTTCTTCCTTGTTTGCTCCGCCTGCTTTTTGCTCCACTTAGGACCTCCTGCTCAGGAGTGTCTCAGCCTCTAGTGGACTGGGCCCTCCTCTGTCAATAGTTAAATCCAGAGAATGTCCCACAGACTTATCTAGAAGCCAATTTGGTGTGCGAGGGCACATTTTTATCAACTGAGGTTCCCTCTTTTCAAATAACTAGCTTGTGTCAAGTTGAGAAAACCTATCTAGCACAACCTTTATCAACTTGACACACCGACACACCACTATTCAACTACACCTTTCTCATTAGTTGCCAAGATATCATGTTAATATTAACATCATATTATAAAATATTCTATTCCAATTTTAAATGTCCCACAGGCTTCAAAATTTTCACAAAGAGGGTCTTTTCAAGAATCTGACCCTGCCACATGTTGGCAAGCCTCAACTTTTCTCCAAGACCTTATTAATCCTGGGGCTTCTACTATGGTTGGGGCTGAACCTTCACTAGCAACCTCTCCTGACCTCTCACAGTGCCAAGCAAGCCTTAACTGCTCTCCATGACCTTTTCATGTCTTCACAACCAGCAAAACCTGAAAAACAGCCATAGAGTCTTTAAGGGACTCTCAAACTTTCCTCTAAAGACTTTACAAGCCAGTCTCCCTAAATTATGTTCTCTGCTCCCACAATAGCTCATTAAAACTCCAAGTGTGCAATGGCTCCTCCATCCCAAAGTTCAAATGCCACCACAGTCCTCCAAAAACATGTGGTCCAGTCTGTTTCAGCAACACCTTCTTCCTTCTCTTAATTAAGGTTTCTCTCGATGAAACAACATGGCCAAAAGCAACTTTGGGAGGTTAGGATTATTTGATTTTACATTTCCATATAAGTCAGGGCAGAAACTCAGTCAAGCAGTAGAAATGGAAGGAATACATTATTTCCTTGTTCCCTGTGGTTTTCTCAACTTAACTTATTACATTACCAAGATCACCTTCCCAGGCATGCTGCTGCCCCCAGTGAGCTGGGCCTCCCCACATCAGTCAAGGAAAGGATGCTCCTCCTGTCAATATAATACGTTGAGGGAAGTTTCTCAGTTGAGTTTTCCTCTTCCCAAATGATATCAGCTTGTTTCAACTGGAGAGAAAAAAAAATCCCACACAACCTGATATTCTGGGATAAAATAGAAACATTTATTTGTGGTAAAAACTTGAAAAACTCACTAATGTGCATAAAAACTGAGCCTAGAACAATCACCAGGCTTCGGTTTATGTCTTTGCTCCAACTCTTTGCTCATCCCCTCCTGATCATATTTGGCTCCTCACACGGTTTTGAATACAAGGAGAGAATGATCTAGTCTATCTCTGTGGATTTGAGATGACTGTTCATGCCAACTATAAAACTTATTGAAAGCATTTAGCATTTGAGTCTATGTACTGAATCAGTTTCCAGAGAGAGGATACTTGTGTGTCTGCTAAATCAAGTGTATATAAGCTCAGAGGGGCTGGCAGTGAGTCTCCAGCATATGGAAAATCAAATTCACCAAGATGCTGATGGTGGATGGTGAGCATACAAGCTGAGCATTTACTACACACCTTCTCAGTGCTATGAAATGAGACAATGTCCTGTGTGCTTTATATATTTTAGCTTATTGAATCATCACAGCCTTCTAATAAATTAGTTGCTATAAGTTCCCTCATTTTGTAAAAGAATAAACTGAGACCGATAAAGCTACAATAATTTGCAAAAGCTCAGTTTCAAAAACTAGATTAAGTTAGGTCTATCTGACTATATAGCCACATTTTTAAATAGTTAAAAATATTTCTTGGGTAAGAATGAACGCTCATCTTCTCCTGGTCATACTGCTTAGCATCAGCAGAGAACTCTGGCCCTTCCAGCCTATGTTCATCATGTCTACTCACCAACAGATAGCCATTGTATAGTCTTCATAAATGCACCTAAGGACTGGTGCCCCAGCCTCACTCTGAGTAGAGAGGTCAATCCCTGTTCTGTACCATCAGTACAGTTGGTTCCAGGTGCCAATAGTGGCAACTTGCTTGACTCTCCCCTTTCCTTCTCACCCTGCTACCTCCGACAGCTTACATATCTCTACCTCTTTACCAATTCCTAAATGTGGCCTCCTGTCCAGGTTCCCTATGTCTGAAGCCACCATAAAAGTCTTGAGGCTTGCTTCTACACTCACTCCATGTTGCTCTAGCTTCATAAATCGCTTCAGGATGAAATCTTATTCAGGCATCCAGTGACTGTATGCCACCTAATGACGACATTCCTTTGTTCCAACTCCTTCAGTATGACCTCCCACCACACCCTATGCCCTCATCTCTCAGAGTGATTGGGCTGCTGGCCTCAAAATATACTTGGCCCTGTTTGTAAACTCCCAAATGAAAACATACTAAGCCCAGAGTACACAATACTTATGCTCCTTGACAAAAGGAAGTTCTGTATGTCACCCTGGTGGATTCACTAGGTTTGGGGGGAACATTAAACTGGGATATCACCTTCTCAAGAAAGTCCTGGTTACATGCCATCATAGGTGTATTCATCACACCGATGCTAATTAACCCTTCATCTTATTGCACAACGATAATTAATTTATGAGACTCTACCCTCAGACTACTTATTCCCTAACTTAAAAATAAGACCCACTCCATTGATAATTGACACTGTGTTTGCCATGAACAAAAGCTTACTGGATGAAGAAGTATGAACTTAGTATATTATAGATGTCAGACTCCATGCAGCTTTTCTGTGTGATAGAAGGAACGTCTGTCAAGTCCCTAGGTCTTAAGTGTCTCTGTGGGAAATGGAAATCATAAAATCTACCCTGTGGTGTTGGGACATCTAAACAAAATTATATAAAATGTTCCAAGTTTCAGAACTAGTACACTATATAACACTCAAACAGCAGATATCATTATGTCCCTCAAGACCCAGTGAAAAGCATTCATTGTTCTTGAAAGCCTTTGCACAGGTTCTGACTTTTCCATAAAAACCCTGCCATGTCCTGCCTTCCAGGCACTGATGCAAGCTGTCCCTATGTATATACAAGGAGGACTGAACCCACGGTCTCTGTGGATAGCACATTCCATGGATTCCCTTGTCCTTGATATAGGAAATTTTTTTAAAAATGCAGCTTACAAATGCCTTTCCATATATTCTCAGTTGCTTGTAATAACGAATGTTATCTAAATGTTATGCAAGTCAGTTTTATATTGTTTAGGGAACAATGACAGGAAAAATACTACATGTAATATGATTTCACATATTTTCTGTTCATGATTGTTTAAACCATAAAAAGTAGAATCCAAGAGTCAGGTGGGTCTCCTGCATTTGGTAATGTGTGGTCTTGTACTCTAAGTATATGGTTTGGAAGTATCTGCTTTTTCCATACTTAAGCCAAGAAGCTCCATATTTCAATGGCAAATGCTTCCAGGTGATTTTTTTTTTTCCTATAAAGCTTTGTTTTGCGATATAAGCTAATGGTTCCCATTTGTTTTCAATGTTACTGCCCATTGGAGCCTTATACCATGGTTATTCATCATACCCCTCTGGGAGATGGCAGAGGGCGGGGACAGGGAGACAGGTGGTGATCTTAAATTAGAATCTGTCTCTTAAAAAGGCCAGAGAGAAGGTGACATCCCAGAAAAAGTGTATCCTCTGTCATCACAAAATGGAAAGCTACCCTGACTACCAAGTGTTCGTTTGTGTGCATGCGTACATGTGTGTATGTGAGCATGTGTATGATAACATGCCTTCTCATTTTGCAATTGGTGTGGTCATTAAAAAATAGGGAACAACTGAAAAATTGACTAGAGAAGAGGGTAGGTAAGAGGTGGATTCTGGTGATAGCACTTGTATCTAATTGGAGTTTTAAGGTGGCAGCACATGTGCTCTAATGGAAGTTTTAAGGTGGCAGTGAGTACAAACATATGCTCTAATGGAAGTTTTAAGGTGACATTATTCATACATGTACCTAATGGTAGTTTTATTGTGATACGTTACATGTGCTCTAATGGGAGTTGTAACTAATTTTTCAAAAGATCTTCAAGATTTAAACAAAAATGTGAATATTGTAATGGGTTAACGAGTTTGTGAATGACTTTTAAAAATCATTTCCTTACTCCTTTTACAGTGCTGTCCTATGAGCCACAACGTGGAAAGGAGAGAACTGACCTGGTAAGTTGTCCTCTGGCCTCCACATGGATGCAACACACACACACACACACACACACTTTTTAATTGTAAAAAAAAAAATTGTTAGGAAATATTTTGTGTCTCCTTTGTAGGTGACTTCTGAAAACAAAACAAAACAAAAAAAACCGTCCTATGCTGCAAGGGGCTCCAGGTGCCAGGAGCCTGACTCAGCAGTGAGGACTTGGGACTAACTTGGTTGGACTTACGGAGTCTGTTCCATCATGCCCTTGGTGAGTTCTCTCTGCCTGTCTCTGCCTGGTGGGGCAGACCATGCCGCGCCCCCCCCCCCCAAGAGCCCCTGTAAAGTTCTTGGGGGCTGGGAGGGGCCAGAAGCTGCTGCAGGTCTAGCTGGGGTGCCAAGCACCTTGGCCTGGTATTCTCCTGATGGCCTTCTTGCCCTTTCATGCCGCCTACCTCTTGCAGGGGATCAGCGCTTTCCTCTCGTCCAGCACCCGCACGCGCTGGTTGAGCCCATCATAGGACAGCAGGGCACGGCTGTTATGCCCACTGCTCTGCTGGTACACAACCTGGCGTCCCTCCCACTGCTGGGGTGCCTGGCACGGCTGTAGTGTCCCCGGCGAGCCGGTTGACCCCAGGCCGCACAGGCCGCACAGAGCCCAGACCCAGAGGACACCCAGCGGCCAGGCGCCCCGAGGACCCCGGACCAACCGGAGGGGAGCGTGCGCGTGCATCGCGATTCGCTGCCCCTGGGGATCCGCCGAGCCCAAGAGGGCGCCGAGACCCGGCGTGGTGCGCGTTCTCTCCGCGCTGGGCCGAATGTGAGCACCGCGACGCGGTGATCAGACGTGCTGGCCTCTCCCGCTTTTCGGTTCTAGAGACTCCCTCCGGACGCCGGCCTGGGAAAGCTGTGTGGATCGCCCAGCAGCCCTTTCTGCCCTGGAGGCTGCTTCCTAAAGCTTGTTTTCACTGCTCTCTGCTGCCAACAGGAAACGCAGCGGCAGTGATGCCACTTGCATCCCGAAGGGTATCGCGATTTAAAGAGTTTGCAGCGGAGAAGCGGGAATGTGCTGAGAAGAGACACCTTTCTCTAAGATGTGTAGCATGCAACCCTCAAACATTCAGTAGGGGTGATTTTAGGGAGTCCAAGAGGAAATCAGAGGTGCAACACTTCTCTTGGCCGCTGTAACTTGTTTCTTAGCAAAATTGAGACCTGTTTTTATTTTGTTTTTTGTTTGTTTGTTTGTTTGCTTGCTTGCTTTTAAACAAATTTAAGTGTCATAAGTCCTGAAGAAAAATAACGCTAATTACTGTTGTGGTCACTAGGCAGTTCCTAGTCTCGGGCCTTTACATTATTTCGGAGTCACAATTCAGTGAGACTCATCTGTCTCTGCGTGGTTTGAGAAAGGAAGGAGGGCTAAATTCTAGTTAGGCTAGTTGGCTTTGAGATGATGTGGGAAATCCATGTAGAGATAACCAAAGACAATTCTCTATAAATTGAGAATGTGGTACCAATTTTAGATTTGGAAGCTCAGGGCATACAGATAGTCACTGAATCCGGAAAGGAAGAAAGGGTTCCTGGGATTTGAGGTGGGTGGGTAGAGGGTTCTTGTCTCCCTCTATGCCGGGGAAACTTGCCAAGGAACTCTCCAGTCCTACATTTCAAAAGTGTCAATGTTGAGGAAACCTGAAGTCTAGAGTTAGGCGGGGGGAGGGCTTCGGGCACAATTCTGGAGAACAGTAGGCACTTAGGAGGGAAGAGAAGTAAGCAGAGGGGAGTAAAATGGTGTCACCCAGAGAAGCACTCAGCTAAAGGACAGTGGCTTTGACGCTAAAGCCAGGATCAAGCCCTTTTAGCAGGGCAGGGGGAGAAGGAGCCTTTGTCAGGTTCCTGTGTTCCTGCTGTCTTTTTACACAGTCTATAAAACACAGGGGACAGACTGTCAGTGGGCAGCATTGAAGATAGCTTCCCCCGGGCTGAGGGTGAATGAGATGAGCTCATCAGTGAGCGCTATCTAGCTCTACCCCTCTGCCCCAGATACCTGTCTTCACATTTTTCTTCTTCCAGTGTTGGGATGAACGTAGGGCCTCACCTGTGCTAGGTAAGTATGCTACCTCTGAACTCTATTCCTAGTCTAAAGAATAGGCAATCAGAGAATGTTAGAGACGCCCATGAAACTCTGAGGTGAGGTGGCAAGGGGCCTGAAAGTTAAATATGCGACAAGTTCAAATTGGCTGACTTATGGCTCAGGTTTGTTGCTAGCTAGCTCTAGCATCTTAACCCATTTCTATTAATCTGTCTTGGCACGAAGTTTGTAGCTTACCATTAGTTTGGGCAGCTGGACCTTGTCTCCTTGTGACTCTACCCTCCTTCCTCTTTATCTATGCTTGGATTTCCCTCCTATCTATAAGCTGCTTTGCCATAGGCTGAAACAGTTCCTTTATTATACAATGGTAATTCACAGCATACAGAAAGACATTCCAAGTCAGTGGTATGGGAAGTCTCTCTCTCTCTCTCTCTCTCTCTCTCTCTCTCTCTCTCTCTCTCTGTGTGTGTGTGTGTGTGTGTGTGTGTGTGTGTGTGTGTGTGTGTGTCTTCCCCACTAGGAAGTTAATCTGAAAATCTTTGTTGCTCACTGAGGGTTTTAGGAGCCTAGATTTGGTGCTTCACTACTGGAAAAAGCTTGAGATGTCATTTGAGCTTGGTTTGGCATCTTTGGAACTTGAGACCTATTCTGTAGGAAACCAGAATACCTATTTCAATTGACCCAGAGGCACTCTGGGCAGCTTTCAAATAGTATCAAAACTCTTAGGTGAATTACTGTCTTTAAAGTGCTTGTCCCCAGACCTGACCCAACAAAAAGAAAAAAAAGCAGTTAACTTTTGTTTTGTTTTGTTCTGGTTTTCCCAGCCACTTTAATCTCCAGCCAGATTCACAACTAAGCTCACTTGTGGGTCTCAGCATTGGAAAGGCAGAAGAACTTCCTTAAACCGGAATCTCAAGCTCAGCCATAGCTTTTAAGATTACCATTCAGAGAACATGTTTTCTTATTGTTAATGACAAGAAATTTATGCCAGAAGCCTTGCCATCTGACTGCCAGATATTTGATATCAACTTTCATCACTAATGCCTCTTTTCCAGGAATAGTGAGGCCAGTGTTGATTTTTCTCTCTCTTTATAATGCAGCAAAGAGGGAAAGTAAACGTGTACACTTGCTTTCCAAAGCTAGTGGATTTTTACCCAAGTAAAATAGTCTGTAGTTTGTCAAAGACCAAGCTGTGGGATTGGGAAAATCTTTCAGAATGTGGTGTCTGAAGTTGTATTCGCTTTCTCTTGGCTCCCAGTCATATTGAGTCCAGGAATTAGTATTTACAGAAAGGAAACGAACAGAGAAACTTCTCCAACCCAAAGATGCTCTTGTATCCCTGGGCAGGTCTAAGTTCCTGGAGCAAGCACAAACCAATTGCTTGATAAAACCTGAGCCAGAACTAAGCCCAGTGGCCGCAAAAGAACATCTGTAACAACACTAGCAACAACAAACCTCACACAACCCAGGGGCAGGCTGGGGGGGGGGGGTGCTTATATAAACTGCCCCTTGATGCTAGTTCCAACACCTACTTTCAGGGCTTTTTATGCTCCACACTGCTACTTGGCACCTCTCTCGCCCCCTACCGGAAAGAAAAAGCAAATGTTTCACAATTAAAGGTTTACAGAAAGTAACTTTGTTCCAACTCTCTACTTTAAGGCGGACTGAGCAAAGAGTGATTTTCTCTCTTCAGAGTTTTTCCTGCACGGTCTTGTATTGAGCCTCCTAAATGACTGAAAGTAAGATGCTCCTTTTCTTGATCTGAAGAAAAAAGAACCAGCCACCCTTAAAGGGATTGCCGCCCTTGTCTTCCTAGGGCCGAGATGATGTCACCGCTTCTACAGGAGAGCCTGGGGGTGGAGCAGCGGAGCTGGGAGCAGACTGTGCTAGCAGCTGCCAAGGTTGCTGAGCCCACGTCAGGGGACGAGTCTGGATAAATAGGGTTCCACAATGGCCGTGTCCGGCTGCGCTCCGAGCGGCGTGATCCGAGACTTGGAGCTTCTTGCGAGGGTCGGTGCTTTGGAGGCTGAGTGCTGGCGTTGCTGGTGCTCAGTGTGCCCGGGGCGATCTGCCGCCAGACCCCAGAACTCCCTTATCAGTGCGGATTGGCAGGAAAACTCACCCGTTGCTACTAGCTGAAGAGATAGGGAGAGCTGGGAGGCTGGAAGAGAAGGATCTTTCTTGCCAGCAGCAGCGCGGCAAGACATTGCCATGCTCCTCTCCATCCTGGTGGCTTGGTGCCTGTGGCTGCGCCTGGCGATGGGCGTGCGCGGCGCGCCCTGCGAGGCTGTGCGCATTCCCATGTGCCGGCACATGCCTTGGAACATTACCCGTATGCCCAACCACCTGCACCACAGCACGCAGGAGAACGCCATCCTGGCCATCGAGCAGTACGAGGAGCTGGTGGATGTGAATTGCAGCTCTGTCCTGCGCTTCTTTCTCTGTGCCATGTATGCGCCCATCTGTACCCTGGAGTTCCTGCACGACCCCATCAAGCCCTGCAAGTCTGTGTGCCAGCGCGCACGTGACGACTGCGAACCCCTCATGAAGATGTACAACCACAGCTGGCCAGAGAGCCTGGCCTGCGACGAGCTGCCCGTTTATGACCGTGGGGTGTGCATCTCTCCTGAGGCCATAGTCACTGACCTTCCAGAAGGTAAGACAAGAGGAGGTACCTCTGGAGGTCGAGAGAGTTCAGGGGCTAACACAATCCTGTTCCATCACGGTTCACTGAACCTTGAGGGCACTGAAAGGCAGGGAAGATTACTTCACAGGGGGTTCTCAAGGCAGGGAATAAGGTTGCTTGGGCGGTAAACCGTTTAAGTAGCTTTATTTAAGGTAGATTGCAGAAACAATCAGCATGGTAAACAGATACTACTGTATGTGGGTCAATGTTAAGGCCATGTCCTTCACCTTACCTAATGCTTGGATCAGTCCCACTATGTGGTGGTTAATAGGCTCTCAGTGTTGACTGAAAGTTCTTTTTCGAAGTGGAATAGTAATTCTCATTCCTCTCCAGGAGTAAAGTTTGTAAATGTAGTTGCCCTGGAAATTGGACAAACTCCACTCTGTCCCTATGTTGTGGTCACTGAGCCCAGTACTGCAGCATGGTAGCTAATATGATCACCATGTCACCTTCTGCTTTTCTCTTTCCTGCTATTTTACTGGTTTTGTTGGAAGGAGCACTCTGAATTCACATTTTGAAATGAAACCTGAACAGTGTTGCATTATTTTATCGATGCTTCTTCTAAGTGAGATCATTTGCTATTTAAAGAGCCTGGGTCGAGGATGTTACTAAACGGGGCTGATGTGGTTTATGAGCCTTGCTTTAAACTCCTCTCTTACTAAGAATATTAGAAAAAAATGAGACAATTGCCCAAGTCTCATAAACGCCTGGAAGTTACGCTTAGTTTGGGGAATGCAGTTTCGGACTGTTTCTGCGGGGCCGTTAGGAGTGGCAATGTGGAAATAGTCTATTTCTCATTGAAGAACTGCTAACTTGTTAGCCTGGAGCAGAAGGATCAGGATGGTTGGGGTGGGAGTAGGGATGAGATCGATCCCAGTTTGTGTCGTGGAAGTTCACTCACATCATGTTCTGTCTGAGTAGGCAAATTCCCAGCTCACAAACTTTTTTTTTTTTTAAAAAAAGCTTGAAGTACCATGAGAAAAGTAGGTGACAATCATCTGTTATTTTGCGGTGGCAATGCTGTGCTTGGATGTTTGTGTTGGCTTGTCGCCTCTTATGATTCCTTATTCAGTTTGGATGAGGGGACACAGTTCTTGCCTACATTCCTGTTGTCCTATTCATGTTGCAGATGTAAAGTGGATAGACATCACACCAGATATGATGATGCAGGAAAGGCCCTTTGATGCTGACTGCAAACGCTTAAGCCCTGGTGAGTTCCATCCTCAGGCGCTCCCTCCTTTGTGCCCAGTCTGGTGTCTCTTTTCCACTACCTACATATTTTATGTCTTTTAGATCGGTGCAAGTGCAAAAAGCTCAAGCCAACTCTGGCAACGTACCTGAGCAAAAACTACAGCTATGGTAAGTCTTCCAGTGATAGCATTTGCTTTGGGGACTTGGCGCACCAAGGCACAGAAGTCATATCACTGGATGCACTAGTCAGGGAAAGAGGATGATGGATTTTGTTGTTGTTTTTACTGTTAATTATATGGTTTCTGGGACTCTTGGCAGCAACTATAAAGCCTCTTGCTTTTCTGGGTAAATCAAAGAAAAGCTAAAATAAATCACTCACATAAGAATGGAGTCAGTGAAAACTGTTGTGCAGAAAGTGGAGGGGGCTGCTGACCTTTCCCTTGGTTGTCTCAGTACAGGAAGCATGAGAGTTGAGACCAGGATTTGATTATCTGAAGACGGACCAAGTGTCTTTTCCTCATCAACAGCTTACAGACACTTAACCCCCCTCTCTTTTACCGAACAAACCATTTTGTACCTCCTCCAAAGGAAAAACAAATCAGTCATCATTTAAAGAGTTTAAATATTTTTAATTCTACTGTCATAATTTGGAATTAAATGTAATGTGTTCTTTTAAAACGTATACTTGAGATCTCAGGCAATTTAATCGATTTACCAGCACATACATGTACCCAACCGCATGCCACACACACACACACACACACACACACACACACACACACACACACACACACACACACCCAAATACACATATATTTCATGAAAAGAAGAAAAGATAAAAAAATAAATCAAGTGTCTGCCTGGGTTATTTAATATTTTGCTGCATTTCTTAAATGCTCTCTCCTAAAATAACAAGAACAAAAAAGTTAACAGGAGAAGCATAGTTTCTTTACCAGCTTGATTTTCATATTTTAACTGAAATTATGTATTAGTTAGAAGCTTTAATTCTTGTAAGTAAATAGGGAGATATGGGATTCTGTAAAAATAATAATAGCCTGCAGTTCAGCTGTCAGATTTGGGAGTCACAAATAACCAATGTGGACAAGTCAATAACAGAAAAGTTCATTTTCTCCCAAGTAACTTTTTCCTGAAATGTGCTCCTTGTAGATGTTGTCTTAATACTGGCTGCTTTGTTCCATGTCTGCCACGATCTGTTGCCTGGGTTCCCAGAGTCTATCTAATCCCTGCCCCTGCTGCCATTATCATGCTTCAGAACCACCTTGGCAATGAACTGCATAGCTGATACACCTTTGGCTCGTATTCAGGCCAGCTTCCTGGGGTGGAATCCAAAAGAGATCTGTATTGGGCTGATCAGCAACTCCACTAGAAATACTAAATATTGAGGATCGGAATAAGCTGGAACTTAAAACTTCATCGAAGGTGGTGACCTGAACATCCACCTGTAATAACAATCTTATCTCCACCCACCCTGGGCCTTTATTATCAGTTTGTGAAATTAATGAGCTGAGAACAGCAACTTTCAGATTTTTTTTTTTTGCATTTGGTAAATATTAATGTTAGGTCTCAGGCTATCTAAATATTCCGAAATCAATTCAAATTGAGCTGTAAAAGGAGTTTTTGGTGGTGGGTAGATAGAAGCCAGAATTCTGTGGGAACCTGGCAGTCATGACTAATAATATTTTTTTCTGTAAAAAGAAATTCAAACATAAGATGGGTGGCTGAAGGGTGATAAACTTTGCCTTGCCATCCAAATCAGATCATATGGTCATCCTCCAAGCCACAAGAGGGAAAGTAGAAACAGAAAACAATGGAAGTTTGGTTGAACCAAAAGTCCAGGCTAACACCAGCCTTCTAATTCTTTTTCACTTTGTGATGTGGCTCTTGAATTTTAAGACAATGTTGACAAAATAGGATGCTTTCCACTTAGTCGTGTGGGCTTTCTGACTGCACTGGGGGTACTCGGACATGACCATAATTACAGGAGTCACACTTTCAGAAAGACTCTGGATTTGGCCATAAAACACTGTCTGTAGTTTCCGCAAAGGCTTCCGTGACAGCTGTTTGAGTTTTGTGTTTCAGTTATCCATGCCAAAATCAAAGCCGTCCAGAGGAGTGGGTGCAACGAGGTAACGACAGTGGTGGATGTGAAGGAGATCTTCAAGTCCTCCTCACCCATCCCTCGAACGCAGGTCCCCCTCATCTCCAACTCCTCTTGCCAGTGCCCACACATCCTACCCCATCAGGATGTCCTCATCATGTGTTATGAATGGCGTTCAAGGTAGGTTCCCGGGAACAGGAATCGCACACGGAGTGTGAATCTCACCTAGCATTTGTGGTTTTAAAGAAAAAAGCAATGCCAGTTGTCATTTTAAAAAATGTTTTAGTAGATGTCTTTTCTGGGATGACCTATTTTCTAAATGTAAGCATATTTATTATCTGAATATTCTAAATTTCCAGTTAGCAGAATGAGGAGAATTTAGAAAAATATTTAAATAGAATCTTAAAAAAAAAAAACCAACCTATATCAGAATTAAGTAGGTGATTTGCAATACATCAACAAGTAAATTATTTTGAGTATGAGTAGCTATTTTTAAGTCATTTTATCAGTCTCAGCATGAAGGGGTCTGAATTTTAAATAGGTAGTAGCTTAGAGGTGAACTAGTAGCCAGCTTAGACTAAAGTTCCATGTGTTTCCCTAATATATACTTTGGAGTACCTTTCATAAAATATTGCACACACACAAACAAAGAAAGAAACTTTAAGACAGTTTCTGAATCTGAGAATACATCATGTCAAATTAAGTCATTACAAAGCAAAGCATAACTAAATAAACACACACATATACCTCTAGTGGGGAGGGCTTGTCTACTCACTTCTTCCTCTAGTAATTTTTTTCTACATCAGTGCATTTCCTAGAATATAGTTTGAACTTTTCAGCTCATGTTTTAGGACAGACCCCAGAACTTTCAGTAATTTTATCTATGAAAATCATGCATTTTTATATATCCTGTTCCTTTTCATCCTCTGACATTTATGTTTATATGTCACTTCATAATAAAGTTCAAGACTCTATTCCTCTAAACTTAAAAAAGCAAATGCATCATTTGAGAATTCCATAATTCCAGTGCCTAGTTGTCTATTCCATCAACTGTTAGCTCCCCCCACCATGACACTGCATGTTCCTAACTTTCAAACCATCCTTTACAACTCTCTCTCTCTCTCTCTCTCTCTCTCTCTCTCTCTCTCTCTCTCTCTCTCTCTCTCTCTCAGTGATCGGTGTTTCTAGAGTCATTGCTTCATTCTGTTTATATGTGATGTAGCAAATCAGGGTTCATTTGAGGACGTACTAGAGTATTTATTACTCACTCAATTCTTTCTGGGTAGATGAGTGGGTTATCAAGGGCAGCTCTTTTTTGGATGACTAGGACTTATGTAAAGAAGATTTTGGAACTAATCAGAGATCTATCTTATGAAGAGACACAAAACTGACTTAAAGCCACACTTTTTGAAACTGTATGTAGTTTAAGAATAGACATGGAGATAAAGCAAAGGAGATGCTTTCCCTTTATGTCATTTATCTCCAAGTGCTGAGATTGTACCCAGGGTTTTGAGTGCTCAGTGAGCCACACTCTCTGCCACATAGTTGAGCCTTCAACCCTCAGGTGACTTTTTAAGTACAGGTAGACATTAAACTCCTTCGCAGCCTCAGCAAACCTCAGACTTGCCATCTTTCTCTATCAGTCTTTGCTCCAAAAAGCAGGAATCATAGACACATGTGAAACAGAGCCAACTAATGGAAATATTCTTGAAAACAAAACAAAATATTTTATGATAGAAATGTGATAAAACAATAATATATGAATCTGTTAGTTATTAATACGTTTATTCATAAAGCACCCTGTTTTTCACTCTATTAAGAGACAAATTCAAAATAGGTTAAATTAGTGAACATGTTAAAACCATAGTCAAAAAGGACAAAATTAGTTGTTAGAAGGATGATACTTGAAGTGCAAAGTGCTTTCTAAGCACAAAGCCAATGCAGAGAAATTGTAAGGGGAAATGTCAGTGCACATTTTTAACCTGAAGATGTTATGTGCACAATAGTCACAAAAGCAGATAGAAAAGGGTAGGTATGTCGTGCCCCTGTAATGAATAGAATGAAAATAGAAATATTTTCTAAAATTATCATTTAAAGTTTTACAAACACAATGCATAAATATATGGATAAATCCACGTAGAAAATTTCCATAAGTACAAACAGTAAATAAACATTAAATTTTTACCTTTGTATTTCTCAAGCTCAAATAAAAAGATTTTACTTTTAATTAGTATTTTAATGTTAGTGAATTAGATAAAGGTGAGGCTACTTTTAAATTAATTGGTACTCTATTGAAAACCCTTTTTTAAAAGATCTATTTGCTTTTACTTTATGTGTGGGGCCTTTTTTTTTTTTTTGCCGCAGGCACATCCATGCATCATATATGTGCCATTCCCCTGGAACACAGAAAAAGCCATCACATCCTTTGGAACAGGGTGTTAACAGCTAGTTGTTGGCCTCTGTGTTGGTGCTGGAAATCAAACCCAGATCCTCTGCAAGAACAACTAGTTCTCTTACCTGCCTCTCAAAACATAGAAGCTAAAAGCTGCCTTTGGCCTAGTATTCTAGTTTCACAACTTGTCTAAAGAATACACTAGCCAGTGCACACTATTCTGTGCAAGGATACTCAACACAATAAGCATAATGTTAGATAAGCCAATGGAAAGTAGAGAACAGCTAAGTAGATATTCCTGGTTGTGTTATATATAGTTTCTAGCTTATTTTATGTCTTCTAATTATCCCACAAAACAAGTATAAGAATGAAAAGAAATGTAATGTAAAGTATTGTTCACATATGCAGTGTGATCAGAAAAACATACAGGAACAAGAAACATCCATAAATTATTAATAGTTGATATATAGGTTATAGAGATAAGAGTTATTTGAAAACAAGTATGATTTTCTGTACTGGTAAATGTTTTAATTTATAATCAAATTCAATTGACAGGAAATTTCCTTTTTTATAGGATGATGCTTCTTGAAAATTGCTTAGTTGAAAAATGGAGAGATCAACTTAGTAGAAGGTCCATAGTAAGTACAAATAACAAAATTGTGGGCATGGGTAGACATTATATAAAGAGAAGTATACAAATTGGGTATTTTCCCACAATGTCTTTTCACCAAGCCCTGATAAGAGCCAGTAATGGCAAGACTACCCGTCTTTTAAATATGCAGTAGAGAATTACATCTAATTTAGTTGGAAATGTTATTATAAATTGTTACTCAACTACACAGTTGAAGCAGCTGTACTCAAATATAAGACACCAGTTATTTCCAGGTTAATTCGGCATTTTTCTTTCTTTATTGTATTACAATTTAGTTAATAAAGCAAACGGTATAAAAATTCAGTATTCACTGGAGTTAAAATTTACATGTATCAGTAGACATGCAAATACTTCTAAAATGTATACTATAACTAGCTGTAATATAATACATTTAAAATAATATAAGCTATGTCTCTAAATAATCATGAGCAAAAGTAATTTATTTGTGGTCAAATGCATAAGTTTAATGGTAATATTACTTCCATATGATAGTTATGTTAGAGTTAGAATATTCTCCCAATCTAGATGAAAGTCACCTGCAATTAAAAGTTGTAACTGGTTTGGAATTTTTAATGCATGTTTGTGCCTCAGAATAAATTTAGACAGAATAAATTTAGAGGAGAATTTATATTTTAGTTTTAAAAATAAATCATTCCTGTTCAGTTTTTCAGTTTAGATAAATAAAAATTCTTAGGCAAGGCAAAGGAATATACTAAGAATTCACTTAGGGAGAAATAGATAAACACTGAACATGCCTGTAAAATAGAACCATACACCACTGTGTTAGACCTCTGCTAAAACTCCATCAGAGACTCAGGAGATACTTGGAAAGTGTGTTCACTGTAATGAGATACAATATTCTAGCATGTAAACAGACACTTTTCTCCTGCCCACTTGTTGCCAAATACCTAGCAGCTGCTTCCCAAATAATTGACTCAGAGGCTTAATATATATTTATTACAAATGCTCAGCTGTTAGCTCAGGCTTGTTACTAGCTCTTATTAGAGTTGTTACTTTAACTCTTACACTTAAATTAACCCATATTTTTATTTATGTTTTTCCACATGGCTCATGGCTTGTTACCCCATTTTTACAAGTTCTGCTTCCTCAATTACTGGCTGGCATCTCTCAACTCTACCCTACCTCTTCCCAGAGTTCTCCTTGCCTGGTCTTCTCACCTATGCTTCCTGCCTGGTCACTGGCCAATCAGCATTTTATTAAACCATTTTGAATGACAAATCTTTACAGTGTACAAAAGCACTAGCAGAACTGCATTTCTGCTTCTCAATGCAAATATATATATATATATTTATAATTGAAAAAACAATGGAGAAAGGAATTTAGCCTCCACATTCCACTCATATGTGCACATACACACCAAAACAACAAATACATATACATACATACCACAACTTTGCTCTCAGGGAAGCTAGGTTATCTTAAAAATGATTTGTCTCCACTTTAGTGGGTTACAGCATCTTTCTTTTATCTGCCTCTCTGTGTCTCATGCTTTGGTTTTTGTTGTTTTTTTTTTTTTTCTGCAGTTAATCACAGTTCAATATTACAAAACAATACAATAAAACATTTTGAGGGAGATTATGTTTATTACGGCAAATGGATGCAATAATTTTATTCTTGATGTACTTATCTTTTACTGTGCCTAAGTTATTAGTTAAACGTTACCACAGGTACATATGCATGACAAAAGCCACAGCGTCTACAGAGCATAGTGCCATGCAAGGTTGGCATTATGTATGCAGGGGCTTGGAAGATTCAGTGAAGAAGGAGAACTACTAGGTTTGTTATCCTTTGGATATGGGTAATTACTTCAATGTAGAAAATCATTGGCTTTGCAGGAAGACTACAGAGATTCCTGCTTTGAGTGATGGTAGCACTATTTTAGAATGCTTTGTTGTGTGGCCATCAGAAGCACACAGGTAAGGGGCTTGAAGACTTCTAAGTGGGAGGACTTTGAATTCTGGTAAGAACTTAGAGCAGCCCTATGGATCTCTGCAAATAACCTCTACGTACCTGTTCACTGGCTGTGACAATGGTGCCTAGAAGGTTTGTATAAGCTTCAAAGAAATGAGTTGAGTATTTAGAATTCTTCGCTTATGGAGCACTTTTCAGTCACTGGATGCGTAACTGTCTAACATAGAGAATCTACAGTAACCTCGATGTTACAGTGGAACTGTGCTAATGCACAACCTCCCATCAGTTCTCAGGGAAATTGAACGGCATGAAAGGGGGGCATGGAATTGATAGTTACATTTACAAATTGCCTCCCAGCAGTGGGAAGAGAGGCTCCGCGAACAGCAAAGAACAGTACAGGACAAGAAGCGAACACCCAGTCGCAGCAGTCGCAGTAACCCCCCAAAGACAAAGGGAAAGCCACCTGTTCCCAAAACTGCCAGCCCTAAGAAGAACATCAAAGCTAGGAGTGCCCCCAAAAAAACAAGCCTGAAGAAAAGTACAAACTAATTACTTTTCAATAAGGAGCCGCACGAGGGGACTACTGCCTGGGACAGTCTACAGAAGACCATGCACCACTTGCCTTAAGGACTCACTGCAGTTTTCTTCATAAACACAATTTGCAGCACTTTTTTTGAATGACAGCTTTAGTTTTTCTCTTTAAGTCACACAGCCCTGTTGGTGGCTGGTCCTCTGGTATGGAAGGTGAAGGAGGGAAGGCTGGTGCAGAGATTTTTGCATTCAGAGTGGCCTGTGTGCATACTCTGCTTGACCTTCATATGGCAGGAAATGTGCTTCTATTTTTGAGAGTTTGACATAATATGTTCATTTTACAGGTCACATAATATGTCAAACAAAACAGTTTTGACAAAAATGTTTCATTTCCTTTGACTTCTGTTGGGAAGTTAGTGGTTTATGAAGTGTGATCGAAGCATGCTTTTGACAAAGGCAGGAAAGCGATACTTAAATGGTCTGCGTGTGTTTGTTGTCTGATGAATGGGGCTTTAAAAAAATTAGAGATATAGGACATAGGACATTTGTGTTCGTCAGACTTTCTACTCTGTCTTTAGCTAGAAACTTTGAAATTGAAGTCAATAATGATAAATAAAAAGGAGAGGTAGAGGGAGTGGTAATGCCTGTGTTCTTATCATCTGGTTTTCACGCCACACTGAAGATGCTCTGATCAAGATGCTTCTCACCAGTGTCCTGTGAGCCCCACACCTAAAACAGTTTGCTTCTTTTCTCCTTTATGACTCAGGCACCAAGTAGAGCTGGGGCACTCATTTCACACTTGGAACATCTTAGTATTTCCAGTCACAAACAGGACAGATCGTTCTCTATGCACTTGCAGGTCCTCACAACCATGTCTTGGAGCTGTGGTGGCTGGGATGCCCAACCTGGTTCATATTGTGCCATGTCATAGGCACCACCACACCCAGTGTTTTCTTGGTAAGGGAGCAGTGGGCACGTAGCTACTAATGACATGGAATTAGCAAAATGATATGAAAGCTAAAGACATAGATATTCTATTGTCCCTGCTTGTTAAAGGAAAGGTAAGTGACATATCACACCCATAGTCATTGAACATAGACACTGAGATGAACGTGGTAGTGGCAAGAGAAGAAACAATTCTATCAAGAAGTATGGAATATACATCAATTGCCTGCTGAAGCCTCAGCTTGGCTTTGCACAGCTGATAGCTGAAGAAACACAAGGCGTCAGTGAAATAATGTGTGATCCTGCTGTATATATGACTCATTGGCGCTTATGGAAATCTGGATAGGTATTTTATAACATCTAAATCTAAGATCTCTGGAGAAGTCATTAGCACAGGTAATAACCTATGCAGCCAGTTAGCACAATGAGGATTGATTGACAGAGGGCATTTAGAAATAGAACTCATCACACTCTGTAGAAAAGGAGGAAAAATACTTCTATGGAAATAATTTTTTAAGTATAGAACTCCTCCCCTAGACTCCATGTCCCATTCCACGCCTCTGTCTCCTTTATCAGAGGCCAGGCTGGCCACAGGGACTCCAGGTAAGACTTCATCTACTTTCTGATAACACTTCTTAAAGCTCACCCAATAATCCCAGTCTGCACTACCTCCCCATGGCTCCATATTCTGGCAATCACCTTCAGCAGAAGACTTCTACTTTAACTGAGGCCAGTCAGATACTAGGGACCCAAGGTAAAACATTGCCCACAGCCAGCTAACACTGCCTAAAGCTGGCCCAACAGCTTCCAACACCCCCTCCCCTGAGCTCCATATCCCAGCACACATCCTTTCCAGAAAATTTCTTCTGTATGGGAAGCATGCTGTACAGGGAATCACTGAGACCAAACAGAAACCCAGAACTCCAGAGGCCACAAAGATGCTTGGAACAGCAGAGCCAATGTTGGCACCTCAAATCCAGAGGTCCTGCAGGCCACTCTCCACACTGGAGACAAACACCCTAACGGATCTGAAGACTTGATACTCTCCAGAACTCCTGGATGCTCAGGCCGGAGTCAAGAGAGAAAACAGAATGGAGGAACAAAACATGCATTCAATTCAAAAACAAACTCAAGACCCAACACCTAGACTTATAATCATCCCAAAACCAGAGGCCTAGACACTAGCGTAAGAACACAGTTAACAACAGGAAGGGAAGTATAGCACGACCAGAGCCCAGCTATCCTACAATTTCAGGACCTAATAAACCCAACGGAGGTGAAGCACAGGAAAACAAATGTAAAACTAACTGTATGAAGATGATGGAGGTCCTTAAAGAATGTTAATAAATCCAAGAAAAAAAACAAAGGAACAGGCAAGGAAAACTGTTCAAGGCCTGAAAATGGAATAAAAGTAATAAAAAAGAAACACAAAGAGAGGGAATTATGGAAATGAAAGAACTGGATAAGCAAAAAGGGACTACAGATATTGAGGACATTATAGGAAAAAAAATAGATTCATCAGTCAAAGAAAATGTTCAGTCTAAAAAAATTCCTAACACAAAACATCCAGGAAATCTGTGACACCGTGAAAATACCAAACTTCAGAATAATAGAAACAGAAGAAGAAGACTCAAAGGCCTAGAAAATATATTGAACAAAATCATAGATGTAAAATTTCCTTACTTAAAGAAGAATATGCCTATAAAGATAGAAGAAGCTTACAGAACACAAATTGTTTAGACCAGAAAAAACACTAAACACAGAAACAAAGAAATATTAAAAGCTGCAAAGGGAAAAGGCCAAGTAAAGACAGACATATTAGAATTACATCTGATTTCTAATTTGTGACACTCAAAGCCAGAAGGTCCTGAATGAATTTTGTGAAGACTATAAGAGACTACTATACTCAGCAAAACTTTCAATCACCATGGATGAAAAAGTAAGATATTTATTGACAAAGCCAAATTTAAAAAATATATCTCCATGAATACACCCATAGAAAGGGTACTAGAAGGAAAATTCCAACCCAAGGAGGTTAATTAAACCCAGGAAAATACAGACAATAAATAACCTCACACCAGCAAAACCCAAAGAAGGGAAACACACACACAACCAGCACCTCCATTATTGACAAAATAACAGGAATTAACAACCATTGTTCATTAATATCTCAACATCAATAGACCCAATTTAAAAAAAAAAAAAAACTAGGCTAAGAGAATAGATAGAAAAATGTGGTCCGTTCTTCTGCTGCATGCAGAAAACACATTCAACACCAAAAATAGACATTGCCACAGAAATATTTTCCAGTCAAATGGATCCACAAAGAAAGCTAGTGTTGCTATACTAATATCCAACAAAATATGCTTCCTCAAGGAACATTCTCCAAAACTGACTAAATACTTACTTGGTCACAAATTTAGATTTAACAGGTACAAGGAAGTTGAAATAACCACCTGTGCCTTATTAGATCACTATAGATTAAAGCTGAATTTCAACAACAGAAAGTCTGAAAACTGAATAACTCACTTCTGAATCAATACTAAGTCAAGGAAGAAGTAGAGAAGAAATTAACAACTTCCTAGAAGTCAAGGAAAACGAATGAACAACATGCTCAGATTTGTGGGACACAATGAAAGCAGTGCTAAGAGGAAAGTTCATAGCACTAAAACATCTTCATCCAAAAATTAGAGAGATTTCATACTAGCAACCTAATAGAACAACTGAACGCTCTAGAACAAAAAGAAGCAAACACACCCAAGAGGGGTAGAAGGCAGGAAGCAATCAAACTGAAGGCTGAAATACTGAAATCAATGAAATAAAAACAGAGAGAACAATACAAAGAATCAATGAAACGAAGAGTAGGTTCTTTGAGAAAAATCAACAAGATAGGTGAACACTTGTTCAAGCTAACTAAAAGGCAGAGAGAAAATATTTAAAATTTTAAAATCTGAAGCTGTGTTACTATCTCTGTCTAAAATACCTGATGGTCTAATAAAGATCTGAACAGCCAATAGTGAGGCTATAGGAGAAAGAAATAGATAGGGCTGGCAGGCAGAAAGGATAAATAGAAGAAGGTCAAGGGAGAAGTAGTAGCCAGAGAAGGAGGAGGACTCAAGGGGCCAGCCAGCCAGCTACACAGCAAGCCATGGAGAAAGGAAGATGTACAGAAATAGAGGAAAGTAAAAACCCAGGGTTAAAAGATAAACAAGATCATTTAAAGTTAAGAAAAGCTGTCAAGAAACAAGTCAAGCTAAAGCTGGGCATTTATAAATCAGAGTAAGACTCCGAGTGATTTGTTTGGGAGCTGAGTGGCAGGTCCTCTAAAAAAAAAAAAAAAAAAAAAAAGGAATATTACAACAGACATTAAGGAATCTCAGAGAATCATTAGGTTATACGTTAAAAACCTATGCTGTACAAAATTGGGAAATGGACAATTTTCTCAATAGATTTCACCAAAGTTAAATCAATATCAGATAAACAACTTAAGTAAACCTATAAGCACTCATTAAAAGTCTTCCAACCAAACAGCCCGGATCAGATGGTTTCAGTGCAGAATTCTACCAGACTTTCAAAGAGATAATCAATATTCTTCAAATTGTTTCTCAAAATACAAACAGAAGGGACATTGCCAAATTCTTTTTATGAGACCACAGCCACCCTGATATACAAACCACACAGACTCAATGAAGGAAGAGAATTACAGACACATTTACCTAATGAACATTAATGCAAAATACTCAGTAAGATTCACAAACCAAATCCAAGAGCACATCAAAAAGATCATCCACCATAATGAAATAAGCTTGATACCAGGGATGCAGGGATGGTTCGACATATTGTTTAAAAACTGTTCATGTAACATATGAAACAAACCAAAAGAAAAAATCACGTGATCATCTCATTAGCTGCTGAAAAATCCTTTGACAAAATTCAGCGTCCTTAATGATAAAAGTCTTGGAGAGATCAGGGCTACAAGGGACATATCTGAACATAATAAAGGCAACATACTGCAAGGTAACAGCCAACATCAAATTAAAGAGAGAGAAACTTAAAGAAATTCCACTAAAATCAGGGACAAGCCGAGGCTTCTCACTCTCCCCATATCTATTCAATATAATACTCTCAGTTCTACCTAGAGCAATAAGACAATTAGAGGAGATAAAAGGAATACAAATTGGAAAGGAAAAGTCAAAGTGTGGACATTTGCAGATGATATAATCGTATACATAAGTGTCCCCCGAATTCTACCAGGGGACTCCTACATCTAGCTAATAAACACCGTTAGCAAAGTGGTATGATACAAAATAAACTCAGAAGAGTCAGTAGTCCACCTACACACAAACAATAAATGGGCTGAGAAAGAAATTAAGGAAATAAAACCCTTCACAATAGCCACAAAAAAAATTACAAAATATCTTGATGTGATTCTAACTAAGCAAGTGAAAAACCTGTATGGCAAGAATTGCAAACCTTTGAAGAAAGAAATTAAAGATGGTATCAGAAGATAGAAAAATCTCCCATAATCATGAATCGGGAGGATTAATATAGTAAAAATGGCAATCTTACCAAAAACAGGTTCAATGCAAGTTCCATCAAAATTCTAGCACAATTCTTTACAAAACTTGAAAGAACAATAGTCAACTTCGTACAAAAACCGAAACAACTCTGGATAGATAAAATAATCCTGGACAATAAGGGAACTTCTAAAGGTGTTACTGTCCCTGATTTCAAGCTGTACTGTAGATCCATAGTAATAAAAATTGTATGATATATGCATAAAAACAAAAAGGTTGATCAATGGAACCAAACTAAAGACTCAGATGTAAATCCACATAGCTATGGACACCTGGTTTTTGATAGAGAAGCATCTTCAGCAAATGGTGCTGGTATAACTGTACGTCAACATGTAGAAGAGTGCAAATAGATTCATGCCTACCAATCTACACAAACTCAAGCCCAAGTGGATCAAAGGCCTCAACATCATTATCAACAACAACAGCAGGAGCAAATAAACACGCTGCACCTGACAGAAGGGCACGTAGGAAATAGACTTGAAAGCATTGGCACAGGAGAGAACTTCCTGAGCAGACCACTGGTCATGCAGGCACTAATATCAACAACTACTAAATGGGACCACACGAAACTGAAAAGCTTCTTTAAGGCAAAAGATACTGTCCAAAGGACAAAACAGCAACATACAGAATGGGAAGAGATCTTCAATAACCCCCATCTGACAGGGAGATGATCTCTAAAATGTATAAGGAATTAGGCATCAACAAACCGAAGAATCCAAGTCAAAAGGGAGTACTAATCTAAACAGAGAATTCTCAGCAGAGGAATCTCAAATGGCCAACAAACACCTAAAGAATTGTTCAACATTCTTAGCCATCAAGGAAATGCAGATCAAACAACTCTGAGATTATTGTCTTATACCTGCCAAAATGGCAATAATAATAATCCACAAGCAACAACTCATGCTAGACAGGATGTGGAGCAAGAGAAATACTACTCAATTGCTGATGGGAGTGCAAACTTGTACAGCCACTTGGGGAATCAACATGGCAATATCTCAAAGAATTGGGAATAAATCTACTTCAGTACCCAGATAAACCGCTCCTGGGCATATACCCAAAAGATGCTCTACAATATTACAAGGACTATGCTATTTTCATAGCAGCTTTACTCATAATAGCCAGAAACTGGAAACAACCTAGATGTCTGTCAACCAAAGAATGAATAAAGAAAATGTATACATTTATGCAATAGAATATTACCCAGAAGTAAAAAACAATACTAAGAAATTTTCCAGTAGACGGATGAATCTAGAAAAAAATAATCATCCTAAGTGAGGTAACTTAGACACAGAAAGAAAAGCATGGTATGTACTCACGTATAGGTGAATATTAGCCGTAAAGTAAATAATAGCCATGCTACAAGCCACAAACCCAAAGAAGCTAAGTAACAAGGAAGGCTCAAGGGGGGATACATCAATCTCACTGTGAAGGCAAAATAGAATAGACATCACAGGTTGACAGGAGAGTGCTCTGAATCAGGGTAGATGGGCATGGGAACAGGAGAGATCAGGTGTAGGGAGGGTGGCAGGGAAAGATAACTGGAATCAGGTGTATCTCTGGAATGAGCTAGAAACCTAGTGCAATGGAACTCCCAGGAATCCATAAAAGTGACCCTAGCTAAGACTTCTAGCAATGGGAGATATGGAGCCTAAACTGGCCAACCCTTGTAACCAGGCAAAACTATCAGTGAAAAGATTAAGACCCCCCCCCAACTCAGCCTTAACCTCTGACCTACAATTTGCCTCGCTCACAAGGTATGCTGGGGTAAATGTGGCTCAAAAATTATGGGAACAGTCAACCTATGACTAGTCCAGCTTGAGAACCATACCGAAAGAGGGAGCCCATCCTTGACATAGCCTAGAGGGCCATATCCCAGAAATCTAGGATAGAACCAAACATGACTGGCCAAAAAAAGTCAATGAAATGATTCCTTAAGATAATCAGCTATACTCACAGATTGCTGCCTAGCCCAGTTGTCATCAAAGAGGATTCACCAAACAACTGATGGAAACAGATGCAGAGACAGACCCATAACCAAATATTAAGTGGATGTTGGGAGATCCTGTGGAAGAGGGGAAGGAAGGATTATGGAAGGCAGAGGGGAGAAGGACACCAAAGGAAAACACACAGAGTCAGCTGACCTAGTCTCATGAGAATTCAGAGTCTGAACTGCCAACCAGAGAACTGAATGGGACCAACCTGGGCCATCTGCATGTGTGCTGCAGTTTTGTGGCTTTGTCTTCTTGTTGGACTCCTGGCAGAGTGGAAGGCTGTCTCTGACTCTGTTTCCTGCTTTTGGTTCACTTTCCTCCTCCTGGGTTGCCTCTTCCAGCCTTAGTAGGAGAGAGGGTGCCTTGTTTGGCTGCAACTTGATATCCCACAGCTGGCTCATATACTTGGAAGGCATGTACTTTTCTGAAGGAAGTGGAGAGGGAGACGGATGGAAAGGAAATTTTGGAGAAGGGACTGGAATGAGAGACAGGAAGGAAGGTAAACTGTGATTGATTAGGTTGAGAAATTAATAATTTTTAAAAATAAAAAAATATTTTAAGCTGAATGCAATAAAATCTAGTGGATGGCTGTATAAATCCAAGTAATATTTATGCAAGGTATTTAACTGAAACTATGTAGTGAATACTATACAAAATACCAAATTATTGTTTGGGGAGATAGCTTAATAAAGGTCTAGTTGTGTAGGCATGGAGATTTGAGTTTGATCTCTAGAACCCATGTAAAGTAGCCAGGCCTGGTGAGCAGTGTTTGTAAACACAGTGCAGATGCTTGAGGCTTATGGGGGTTCAAGACCAGACAGATAATCCATCATCTGAACAGAAACAGGTAAGACCATCCCATTTTTCTGGCCCAGATGCATTGGCAGCTGCTGACAGAGAACTCAATTATTTTTAGTAGGCAATATAACTACTTAGTGATAGAGTGAGTGACAGTGTCTCTTTCAAGGTTTGCAAGGATGGCTGTGAGGAAGCTTATTTCTCTGCAACAAATATAGTAAAGCCCTAAGCCAAAAGGAAACTAAATGCCCCCCCGAGTCTCCAGTTCACTTGGTGAAAAGAATTAGTTATTTGTTCACACCATAGCTTATACAAAATTTCCACAGGTCTCCAAAAAGCATGCTTATAGTATTTTAAAGTTGAAAACACAAATTCCCTTTCCAAGCCCAACCCCTTTAACCTCCCCAACCCAATCACCTTCCTATTTTAAATCATGCACAATCCAGAGATCCCTGGATCCACATACATTGGGGAAAACTCCTTAGCTGAACAGATCAAAGATGTGATGCCTCTCTCAGAAAGGAGATGAGCTGCTACATTCCTGCAGGAAAATCATCTCCTGCCAGAACAGAGCTGTAGATATTGTCTGGCTTCTGGTGGTCAGGATACCTTTCCCCTGCAGAGCTGTAAAATTTACATACACTTCACTATTAGGGATATTATTATGCTTCAAATAGAACTGGAGGCTTGATGGCCTGCTTTGGTCTTAACCAGGTTTTCTGTACTCTCTGCTATCAAAGTAATGTCTGTTCTTTTCAGCCTCACAAGCTGACCAAGATAAGGCCCCCTCTCCAAGCTCCATGCCTTTAACTTTACTTGAATCACACTTACCTACCAACTACTGTATTCAGCACAGACTGGTCACTCAGCTACATCATGAGTCTCTCTTTTTTATTTACAAAGGTTTTCTCCATGTAGACCAGTGCTTGTCCTCCCTTCCCTCCCTCAGCATCCATTCCCCAATGAGGTTAAAGAGTCCCAAGATGGGTCAGTTCAGTCTGGCATATACATTTGAGGTAAGTCCAAGTCCCTCATCCCAGTATTAAGGCTGGGTTAGGTGTTCCTCTGTAGGGATGGGCTCCAAGATGGCAGTTAATCCACAGGAACAGAGTCTGATCCTACTCTATGAGGTTCGGCATACTGCCCATGCCAATCGACAGCCATCTACCTTTGGGGTGTTAAGTTCTTTTTCCTGATGGTTCCACAGTGGCTGTTTTTGATTCAGTGACCTCCCCAGAGGTCCAGCCAGCCATCTCTGTGGGACTCCTCCTCATAATCCCTATCCCTTTGCTCATTTAGACTCTCCTCTCTCTCTCTCTTTAGCTGAACCAGAAGCTCGACCTGGTGCTTGGCTGTGGATCTCAGCTTCCACCTCTATTCATTGCTGGATGTACTTTATATAATGACACTTAGGGTGAAAATTCATTTGATTCTAGGAAAAGTCCTGTTTAGTTACCCCTTCCATTATTGTTTGGAGACTTGGTTAGGGACATCCTGTGAGTTCTTGGAGGTTTCCCTAGCTTCCAGTCTTTCCAGCCCCACAGTGGCTCCATCTATCAAGACATCCATCTCTTTTTTCTCCCTCTTCATTGCTTCTCTCACTCAACCATCATCTCCTTCTCTCATGATTTGTTCCCAACTCTCCTTGGTCATTACCCGTTATGATCCCAATTTGCTCAGATGATTTCTATTTTCTCTTCTTAGGGGGATCACTGGTTGTCTCAAGTTCCTTCTGATGTGGTTTGCAGCTTGGGTATTCTTTGCTTTTTGTCTAAAGTCTACTTATGAGTGAGTACATCCCGTGCCTATCTTTCTGGGTTGTGATACCTCGCTCACGAGGATATTCTCCAAATCCACCCAACTTGCCTGAAAATTTTAGGATGTCATTTTTTTCCTGCTGAGTAGTACTCCATTGTGTAGATGTGCCACAGTTTGTTAATCCATTCTTCAGTTGAGGGGCATCTAGGTGGTTTTCAGGTTCTTGATATTACAAATAATGCTGCTATGAACACAGTTGAGCTAATGCCTTTGGGGTAAGAATGTGCATATTTTGGGTATATGCCTAATAGAGGTATTGCTGGATCCTTGGGGAGACTGATTCCCCATTTTCTGAGGAATAGCCATACTATTCCAGAGTGGCTGTACAAGTTTACACCCCACCAACAATGGAGGAGTGTTCCCCTTGTTCTGCATTCTCTCCAGCACAGGCTGTCATCTGTGTTTTTGATCTTAGCCATTCTGACAGGTTTAAGGTGGCATCTCAAAGTTGTTTTGATTTGCATTTCTCTGGTGGCTAAAGATGTTGAGCAATTTTTTAAGTGCCTTTCAGCCATTTGTAATTCTTCTGTTAAGAATTTCCTTTTTAGCTCTGAGCTCCATTCTTTAATTGGAATATTTGGGCCTCTAGTCTCTTGAGTTCTCTATATATTTTAGAGATCAGTCCTCTGTTAGAAGTAGGGTTGGTAAAGATCTTTTCCCATTCTGTAAGCTGTCATTTTGTCTTATTGACTGTGTCCTTGGCCTTACAGAAGCTTCTCAGTTTCTGGTCTGTCTTATTGACTGCTGTTCTTAGTGTCTGTGCTACTGGTGTTATATTTAGGAAGTGGTCACACATGCCAATGAGTTGAAGGGTATTCCTACTTTGTTTGGTATCAAGTTCATTGTAACTTGGTTTATGTTGAGGTCTTTGATCTTCTTGGACTGGAGCTTTGTGCAGGGTGATAGGTTTGGATCTATTTGCATTCTTCTATGTACTACCAACCAGTTATGCCAACACTTTTTGTTGAAGATACTATCTTTTTTCCATGGAATATTTTTGGCCTCTTTGTATAAAAGCAGGTGTTTGTGGGTGTGTGGGTTAATGTTGGGGTCTTCAATTTGATTCCATTGATCCACAAGTCTGTTTTTATGCCAGTACCAGGCTGTTTTCATTACTGTACTTTTACAATATAGCATGAAGTCAGGGGTGGTGATTCTCCTGAACTTCTTTTATTGAGCAGGATTGTTTTGGCAATCCTGGGTTTCTTGTTATTCCATATGAAGTTGAGTATTGTCTCTCAAGGTCTGTAAAAATTGTGTTGGGATTTTTATGGAGATTGCACTGAATCTGTAGATTGCCTTTGGTAAGATTGCTATTTTTACTATGTTGATCCTACCTAGCCAGGAGCATGGGAGATCTCTCCATTTTCTGATATCTTCTTCAATTTCCTTCTTCAGTGACTTAAAGTTTTTGTCAAACAGGTCTGCTACTTCTTTGGTTGGAGTTACCCCAAGATATTTAATGCTATTTTCATCTATTATAAAGGGTGATATTTTCTGTATTTCTTTTTCTAGTCCCTTTATCCTTAGTATATAGAGGGATATTGATTTTTATGAGTTAGTTTTGTACCCTGCTATATTGCTGAAGGTGTTTGTCAGCTGTAGGAGTTCTAAATTTTGGGGATCCGTTGTGTATATTATCATAACATCTGTAAATAGAGATAGTTTGACTTCTTCATTTCCAATTTATATCCCCTTAATCTCATTTTGTTCTCTTACTGCTTTAGCTAAAACTTTGAGAACCATATTGAATAGGCAAGGGGAGGACAGTCTTGTCTTGTTCCTGATTTTAGTGGAATTGCTTTGAGTTTTCTCTATTTAGTTTGATATTGGCTATCTGCTTGCTGTATATTGCCTTTGGTATATAAAGGTATTTCCCCTATATTCCTGATCTCTCCAGGACTTTTATCATGAAGGACTATTGGATTTTGTCAAAGGCTTCTTCAGTATCTAAGGAGATGATCATGTGGGTTTTTTTTCTATCACTTTGCTTATATGATGATGACATTCACAGTTTTTCGTGTGTTGAACCATCCCTGAATCTCTGGGATGAAGCCGACTTAATTGTGGTGGATAATTTTTTTTGATATGTTGTTGGATTCAGTTTGCCAGAAATTTATTGAGTATTTTTGCATCAATGTTCATGAGGGAGATTGGTCTGTAATACTCTTTCTTTGTTGCATCTTTGAGTGGCTTGGATATGAGGGTGATTGTGGCCTCATAAGAAAGAGTTTGGTAATGTTCATTCTGTTTCTGAGCCTCTTCTAAAAGGAGGATAAAGACAAGCAGGAAGGCTCCAATACTCCATTTCAGTGGAGACTGCACAAAATGTAGGGCCAACCAAAGGAGAAACAGTGGAAACACTCAGGAGCCCAGAAAAATCATTTAGTTATCACCCCACACCTCCCTCTCTGCCTTTGACTTCATCTTCCTACTCCCAAGTCCCTATATTACCTTCCAAACTGCCTTTACAAGCAAGCAATGCAAGTCCAAACATTAGCTCTGATTCCTAGAGTTCTCTACATAGCAATAAAATGTACTATTATGTACAATTCTTCCAGCCCATCCCAAGCCTCTGAAAGGATTTTGCTACCAAAATCAGAATAGCTGTGTGCATGCATACACATGATATCACACACACACACACACACACACACACACACACACACACACACACACACACTCAAGCCTAGACTAGATTTAAATCCTGAGCATCTATGTCTTTTCTGAAACTAGTGTGTTAATCTTGCTATGGGAAAACAAAGCAATCCCACATCTTAACTTTACCTGGTTTCTTCTGCTTAAAAAATGATAGTAGAATGAACAACTAATAAGTGCTCAAGCTCAAATATGTTTTAGGCCACTATACAAAAATAGAGAGCATAGCAAAAAAAAAAATCAATAAATATTTACTCTAATCTTACTTGCTAAAATCTCCTCCAAATGTATAACACAGACTCTTAAAGAAGTGCAAAGCTTGATAGGGCATAATTCCAGTAGAGGAAGGCTCTCAGAAGACTTCCTCTCTCCTCTTCTGTCCTAGTTCCTAAAAAAAAAAAAAAAAAATTGAAAGAGAAAGGTTGGCCGTTAGGTGTGGGATAGCACTTTAGGTTGGCCCAACAGCCTCCAATGGCCACCCATGTACAGAATCCACTTGGAACCATGATACCCTCTGATGACCAGCCACCAAATCAAGAAAAAGATTCTTTCTGCTCTATTGTTCATCTTTTTTCTTTAATTACTGCAGATTTTCTAGCTTATTAAAAAACCTTTTAACTCTTACCATATTTCCTCTTACTGGTTGATGGCTTAAACATAGAGAGAGCCACTAACTTCATATGGAGGTTTTTTATGTCCATCATCTTTTCTGGAGTAGATTGGTGCCACCAGGGACAGACATATTTCACTGTCATGAAATGTCTGTTATTAAAGCATTTTAAACGCCATATTCTGTAGGTCTTTGAAGTGTTTAAAGATCACCCATCTAATTAAAATATATATTTTCTATACCTAGAAGACCTAACTCACATGACTATAAGTTTAACTATTATATATGACTATTAATATATATTTTTAATTATACATTACATTTTAATTGAGCTGTATAAACACAATACCTTTAACAAGAGTAGAAATAAACATACAGTATAACAAAATTAAGTTTAACTTTGTACCAGTAAACTAAAAACTATGCAATGTAAAATACTTTGAGATTAACAGTTGTTTGGGGGATTAAAGTAGATTCAGTAACTTACTCTTTGCCCCACCATTTCTGCATTATATCTTCCTTTCCTCTTTTGCAAAGACATCTACGAATTTATTTTTTGTTCAGCTTTTTTTCTGATCATTACTGATAATAGTTTGTAAACTCTCCTAAATGTTGACAAACATTTATAATTTGTTTTTGTGAATGTGGACATAGGTCTCTAGACTACTTACTGTTGATTTGGAGTGCTGTAAATCTTAGGGAGCCTGAGAAAGCTTAGGCTAATGTTTAAGTCTTAACTGGAGTAAATATAGAATCCAGACTCTGTATTTTCCATCTTTACATGGGTTATTATGTTTTTATTACTCTATTTTTAGAAGAAGTTTTATTTTATTATTTTAAACCATTTTTTAAATTTGTGTCTTTCTATCCTTTATCTTCTCTCTCACAACCCTATGCACATTTTTCAAACACAGCAAAACCCATTTAGACGTCTTTCTGTCTGAATCTGTTCTTATTGTGTTACTCTTTGTATTTCTCTAACCCCTTTTGTCCGTATGAGCAAAACCCCTAAACCCACCATGCAGCATGTTCTTCCACCACATATGAAACTGCAGCAATCCACCATGGGACAGCTCAACCGCTTACTCAATCCTTCACTCTTCAACCAGGGGACATGTCTCTGTACTGTGGTCTACATGAGAGACATGAACTATGAAGCTGCTCTTGGCCCCATTTTTGTGTGTCCAGAACACTGCCCCCCCCCCCCTTTTCAAGCTTTCTTGGGCTTTATGTGGATGTACATATCCATGTTGGGCACAATATGTCAACAGAGAAAGAGCTTTTCTGTTCCAACCACTTGGTCCCAAATAAACACACAGAAGCTTATATTAATTACAAAATGCTTAGCCAGTAGCTCAGGCTTATTGCTATCTAGCTCTTAAATTTAAATTCACCCATTTTTATTAATCTATGTATTGTCACATGGTTGTGGCTTTACAGGCCCTCTGGAATCTTGCTTCTTGGGTGGCTGGCTCTTGTCTCCCCTGACTCTGTCCTTCTTTGTCTAAGTCCTCAGTTTGATTATCCCACCTAACTTTATCCTACCTTGTTATAGGCTGATCAGCTTTATTATTAACCTATGAGAGTAATACATATTCATACATAAGCATTATCCCACAACAACACCAGCCCCCTAATGGTGGAGTTCTGTTATCTATATCAACAACCTGCAGCCTGTGTTGCCTGAGTGACATGGCCATCCAGGAATCAGAAGGAAGTCATTAATCTTCATTAAATGTCCTTCCATATCACTCTCTCACAATGTCCCCTGATGGAGCAAATCTCTCTTAAGATATACCAATCCAAGATCATATTTATTGGAATATAAACCAACACTCACCACATAGGTAACAGCTTATATAGGCACCCGAGTGATTGGGTGATCCACACGATGGACAATGGATGCCGATCCAGTCTCTCAAGGAGTCAGGAACAAATGGGGCCCCCCAAGATCCCAGCAGCCTCTCTTGAATGGGGCTGGCCACTCCCCCTTCAGGAGCCCAGGATCCTGGATAAGGGTCTTCCGACCTTATGAGCTGACACCTGAATCCCACCACAGTCCCCATTGCCAGGAGGTGGGAAAGCAGCTCAGAGCACTCAAGTATTAAAGACCATAAAGTGGGTTTGGCAGGAAAACAGCTCATTTATTTGTATCTCACAGCCCCAGAATAGAGGGCTGAGGTAGCCAAGAAGAGCCAGGTATGGAAGCAGACCAAGCCACCCAGAAAAGTCTTTTCTTCTACTCAATTCCCACTGTCCATAAGTGTAAAGATAGGATGAAACTGGCCGAGAAACTAACCCTGCTTCCTCAGACACCTAGGAAAATGTGCCTAGTAGCAGCCGGTTCAAGATCCAGGTGTGAATCAATACTCACTACTTTCAAGATGACAGCCATTTTGAATGGCAAGTTGTTCAAAGTTAAGGTCTATTCTATTTATCTTTGAGCACAACTTAGGCTCAAATTAATGGATCAACTGACAGCCAGTGATGTCCAACCCACAGACGCTATCTGTCATATCAGACATGCTATTGGCCAGCCTGGTCATGGCCACCTATGGACCATTCCTATTCCTCCCTCAGGTATTCTTCTATTCCTCAGAAACATGCTGGGTCTTTGGCTAGCCCTAATTAGTTCAGCTTGAATCTACTGAGATACCCAGAGGTCTTTTCCTCTCTATTCACACTGCACAGTCAGGTATGCTGAGGCAGATGGGGAGCACCTCAGCCTCCTGATATTGCTACAAGCTTCACCCTAAAGATGATCAGCGTCCTGTTAGTCAGGGTAAGCACACTAAGGTTGCTCCTCTATAACAGACAATGATGATTGTGGGATGTGGGATGTCTTTATGCTGTGAATAAAAGGACTGTTTTGACCATGGTGGGCACTGTAGGAGTAGGTGAGGATTTGGAGCATAGGTAGGTGAAGGAGGTAGTCATACAGAGATGTAATCCATCCTCCTGTGAATCAAGATGTAAGGAAATAATAGATAAGATGATATGGGAATGTTTTTCTGTATGATATGAATATCAATTTTTAAATAAAGAAGTGGTTTTGGCCCATGACAGGCACCATAGAAGTAGGTGGGGAATCAGAATAGGAGGAAAGAAAGGGCGGAGTCAGAGACAGATCGAGCCAGACGCCCAAAGAAGAAACATGTAAGGAACATAGGTGAGCCATGGGCCATGTGGCAGGACAGATTAAAGAAAATGGGTTGAATTAAAATAAAGAACTAGCTAGCAATGTGCCTGCTCCATAGGCCAAACAGCATAAACTTAATACAAGCATCTGTGTGTTTCTTTGAGACTTTGGGATTGCTGGTCCAGATAAATCCAACTGTGTGACTAGTCTGTGCCAGAAACCGCCTTCTACAAAACGAAATCATGCCTGCCACTGGACTCCTTCAAATCCTTGACCTCCACTAAAATTGAGGCTGCACCTTCACAATGCCCTCTCTGTAGGGACTCCAATCCTGGCACACAGTGAGTGCTAAGCTTTAGCTTATCTCCATGAGTCCTTCGAGTCTGGGGTTTCCACTGTTCCTGAGGCTTCATGCTCACTAATGGTCTCTCAGAGCCTCTCACAGTGCTGCTCTGTATCACTCATTCAATCCTGAAGCTCTCATGTCACGAAAATTCATACAAGTCACCAAGTTTAACTGCCAGCTTGAGGTTCAGCATTAACTGGCTCCCTCCCCCTAGACTGCAGTTCTGGGCTGACCTGAGAAAATACTTTCAGAATATTTCAGCTCAGTGATGCTGTTTTCTTGTCAATCACACTGGGCTTTTCATCCCCAGGAAACCAGCAACAATCACCCATGTGAAGCAGAGGTATTGATCTCTTGCTAATCATTACTGATTCTTCAGCACCAGCAGATTGGAAACTGCTGTATCCACACGTGAAACATGAGAATGTCTCTTGGTGAGGGTCAGGTCGATTCTTTCATGTGTCAGCAGTGAAGAGCAAGCTGATGCCAGAATGACTTTCCACTCATGAGAAAGGCAGAGTAGGGTTTATAAAACTACAACTATGTCATAGCAGGGACAGACCAGGGTGAAAGGGGTTTCAAATGTTTCTGCTAGAAAACATTTTTAAAAGCTCTAGTGGGCTAAAACAATTTATTTAATGTTGTAAAACAGTGGATCTCTCAAAACTGTAGGTAGGCTACACTTGCTCAGCAAGGTTTGGTTAGAGGCCTGGAAGGGTGGGGGAGTTGGAGGAAAGAACTCAAGTAGCAGAGTCCAAGAAGGATGCTGCTTGCTAATTTGTCTTCCTTGAGATACTTACCTTGAATTTTTATGCACCCTACAACTACCTTCCCAGTGGTGACACTGCCCAATGTCAGCTGGGCGGTGTCACATCAATTGTTAATCAAGACAAACCCACGGACTTGCCTCTGGGACCATATGATGGAGGCCTCTTCTGCATTGGAAATCTCTCATTTCGGGTGACTCTAGCTTATTTAAAGTTGACAAAAACAAAACCAACGATAAGAAAAACAAAGCAAAACAAAACAAAATCTCACACTAACAGCACATGAAATACCTTTTTTCTTTATTGGCTGTATATGACATCTTTGTACAGACAGAGCCGTGTTTATATGTAACTAAGCATAGCTTGCCATCTGCTGGCAAAATGTAATCATAATTTTAGGGGAACTCTCATATTTTCAAAGTTCTGTAACATCTTTCAGGCAATTACAGTTTGTCACGTAGTGGGATTCAGACTGTCTGAAACACAGGCCAGTAGTGCCTGAGGTGATGGCGTGCATAAAGGAAGTGGTGAAGATGAGATTATACTTACTTGTTTCTTACACAATCCATATACACCCAATGTTTGATTTACATTCTTTAAACTATACTCAATGATCTGGAAGGGTTGTTCAGTGGTTAAGGCCTTTTGCTGCTTATTGCAGAGCACATTCTATTCCTGACACTTGTGTCAGGAGACTCACAGTGACCTGTCACGCTAGCTTCAGGGCATCTGACACTCTCTGGGAACTCATTTGGGACTCCTTGGAAATCCCTGTACATTTACATTCCCAGTAATAAAACAAGTTTTATTTATATTTATCTTTTTCAAAACAAGGTTTCTCTACGCAGCCCTGGCTGTCCTGGAACTTGCTCTGTAGATCAGGTTGACCTTAAACTCAGAGACCCACCTTTTCCTCCTGAATGCTGGCTAAAACAAATTGTTTTAAATGCACATAGGGCCTTGTATCCATTTTAAGTAGATTTTTGTGCAGGGTGACAGATATGGGTTAATTGCATCCTTCTACATGTGGACATGCAGTTTTCCAGCACAATTTGTTGAAGATTCAGTCTTTGTCCAGTGTGTATTTGTTGGCATCTTTGTCGAATATAGTATAGCTGTAGTGATGCTCACTCACTCTTGGGTTATATCCATCTCGGTGTCTTACCTCCAGTTCACGTCATCGTCCTGCTTAACCAGCAGTTCCAAATCCTTGAAAAAGTTGATTAAAACGCTATGCATGCAAGTTCATATTACTCACCATGCCACAAAAATTTCATTAAGTTGTTCCATTATAAATGTTTGTCAATTGCTTATCTGCTGAACTGGGCAGCTTATGAGTGGGAGATACCCTTTGTCAGCTCTATATCTAATAGAGGACTAATATCCAGAATATACAAAGAAATCAACAAAAACTCAAGAAAACGAGCAACTTGTAGTAGTGGGTTCTCGGGTCCCGGGCAGCCAGAGATCCGAGACCCACAGACCTGCCGCCCGAGACCCCTTAGCCGCCCAGCCGCCCGGGTCCCCAGAAACGACTCAGACGCTTATATTAACTTCATGCTGTTTGGTCTATGGCTCAGGCACATTGCTAGCTAGCTCTTACATCTTAAATCAACTCATTTCTATTAATCTGCCTGCCACGTGGCCCGTGGCTCACCTGTGTTCCTTACATGTTGCTCCTTGGGCGGCTTCAGCTCATCTGCCTGACTCCACCCTGCTTCTCCTACCTAAGCTCTGATTTCTCCTCCTACTTATTCTATGGTACCTGCCATGGCCCAAAACAGCTCCTTTATTTAAAGATTGAGATTCACAGCATACATAAACGCATTCTCACATCAGCAACTCAACTAAAAAGAAAAGTTATATTCAGTCCAGTGTGATAGCAAATGCTTTTAATTTCAGCTTTTGGGAGGCGGAGGCAGGCAGATCTGTGAGTTCAAGATTATCCTGGTCTATAATGTTAATCTAAGAACAGCCAGGGCTACATAGAGAAACTCTGTCTTGAAAACAACAACAAAGGAGAATCGGTCAGAATAGAGCAGAAACAAAGGAAAGGTGGCTAAGAAATATCTTTAAAATGTACCCATAATCTTTAGCTCTTAGGGAAATGCAAATTAAAACTGTTTTGATATCTCTTCTCATCCCAGCTAGAGTCCCCTAGATTTAAAAAAAAAAAAAAAAAAAAAAAAAGTACTGTCATTGACTTTCGATGGAATTTCAAACTGGCACAGCCATTCTGGACATCAGTATGGAATATCTTCACAAGGTCAAAAGCAGATCTACCATATGACCCAGTTGTACCAATTCTTGACAAATACCCAAAGGTCTCAGCATCGTTTCACAGATACTTTCTCAACTATGTTCATTGCCACTCTAGTCACAATGGCTAGAAACTGGAAACATGAATGTCCTCCCACTGATAGGCTGATAATAAAAATGGGATGCCTAGATACAATGAAATACTACTCAGCTATAAAGAAAAATGAATCTGCCCAAGTAAATGGCTGGAACTAGAAAATATTACACTGAGTGAGGTAACCCAGACCCAGAACGACAAGCACCAGATGTTTTGTCTTCAGTATCCTAGCTTTGCTGGCTAGTTTTATGTCAATTTGTCATAAACTAGAATCTTCTTAGAGGAAAGAACCTCAATAGAGAAACTGCCTTTATAAAATAAGAGTGTAGATAGACCTGGAAGGCATTTTCTTGACTACTACATGAGGAGCATGGAGTAAACCACTAAGCAGCACTTTTCTGTGGTATCTGCATCAACTCCTGGCTCCAAGTTCAAGCCCAGTTTGAGTTCCTGCCCTGGCTTCCCTCAGTGGACTGTTATTTAGTATATCTAAGACAAATAAACCCTTTCACCCCCATGTTTTTTGCCATGGTGCTTCGGCACATTAATAGGAAAGCTAACGAAGATAATGGCTCTGACTGTTTAGATGTGAGTGTAGAGCCTGGAGTAGTTGCGGGCATCAGGAAAGTGAGAAGGGCCCAGTGCTATAATGGGGAAAGCAAAGGGGGAACTTGAACTGGTTGAGAGGAGGGAGAGGGTGGAAATAAACAACAGTAAGGGTGTTTGGAAAAGCCACAGGGAAAATTATTTTGTTTACTTGAAAATACATATTTATAAATTAGTGTATATGTATATATATATATATATATACATATATATGTGTGGTGTGGTGTGGGAATGTCTTTCTGTATGCTGTGAATATCAATCTTTAAATAAAAGAGCTATTTTAACCCTTGGTGAACACCACAGCCAAAACCAAAAACACATAAGTATAAAATAGAGAGTCCAGAGACAGATTGAGCCAGACGCCCCCCCACCAAAAATCAGCATATAAAAAGATCACAGATAAGCCATGGGCCAAGTGTAAAGACAGATTAATAAAAATAAACTAACAAGATGCCTAAGTCATAGGCCAAACAACATAAGGTTAATATAAGCGTCTAAGTCATTTTTAAGAGCCTAAACAGCAGTGGGCAGTTAAGTTGTCTAAGACTATAAGTCTATGAGTCTAGACCTCTGGCCAAACAAAGTCAAAAACGCCATTATAACAGATGATACCCTACGTTGGGCACCAACTATTGTAGTAATTTTTATTTGCAAGATGTTATATAAAGTATTAATATTTATTAAAGGGTATTTTAACACTCACGGATACAAATTGAACCTTAATATAATTTTTGAAGATAGGGTGGTCTTACGATGGGGTTGCTGATCCATTTTCTAAGAAAGCAGGAACACATCAGGGCAGATCAAGATCCCAGAAGCCTTTTAAATGGGGCTGGCCATGCCCCGGGTCAAGCTCCCAGAACTCTAGAGACATGCCTCCAAGCCTTGTTAGCTAACACCTGAATTCCACCACACATATGTATTATAATAAACATATACATTTAAATAAGGTTATAACACTTGGAGTGATAAGTGATGCTTCCTCCAAAAGCCAATGTCCATCTAACAGAATCCTGTGCCAGACAGAGAAAACAACTCTTCCAATTGTGGTCAGGGAAGTTCAACAGACTTCCAAACAATATTGGTTACTGTCATTATCCTTGATTACCTCCCAGAACTTGAAGGTAAGACCCTAATGCTGAAGAAACCACAAACCTCAGACATAGGGCTTGAAGGAATTGAGGTGAAACTGACCTGAAACCCTACTCCCTGAGAACTCTCATAGCATCTAAAGGTGCCGTACAAGCTTCTGAGGGTGAAAACTAGTCAACAGACCCATCAGTAAATTCTATGAACCACAACAATGACCAGCACAGCAAGATATGCCTAAGTACATGATATTGGCACTTCTATCATGGGGAAAACAATAGCTAACTAGCTAAATTCAAATCCCACAAAATAGGTAGGAATTTATGCCTGCTACTATAAACCAAGTCAAGAGCTGGTACATGGACAGTTCACAACTTCTAGAGGAGAACCTACCATTGCCACTCTCCTAAGTCAGTATCTTCCTAACTGCATTCTAAATACTTATACTTGTGCATAGGTAAGTGAGCTTATTACTCCTCACCAATGAATCTTCTTTTTTTCAGAAGATGGAGACCATTACAGAAAGCCACAACTGGTCAAAATTTAGGGAACATGAAATGATGGGTGTTTAACATAAGGTGATATATCTGAAACACAACCTCTACACCTAAGATTCTAGAAACATCTCTGAAGGGGCGAGATGTTTCTTAAAGCCAAAGAACCAACAAGCCTCCTAGAAGATTGTGTCTTCTATATATAGCAAAGAATTTGTATCCATGAAATCAGGCCTAAAGTAGACCTGGAAAATGACATCAGCTGACATGTCAACATAATGGTATGGGGGGTGTGGTAGAAATCTTACATGCCTACCATAGATGAAGAGTTGCATACATGTATTCAATAGCTTTGGGGAGAAGGAGATTCAGTATTTTCCAGGGAAAAGCACCCCAATATATCATCCAATCTCAAATGGTCAGCCCCCAAACACATATATATATATTGAAGCAATATCAAATGGAACCAGCAGGTTTTGTGTGTGTGTGTGTGTGTGTGTGTGTGTGTGTGTGTGTGTGTGTGTGTGTGCCCATGTGTGTGTGTAAAAATTAAAGAAGGGGTCAGGTCATGAATTTGAGATGGAGTTGGGCTAATATGAGGGGAGTTGAAGGCAAAAGAGGAAGTGGTGAGAATGATATAAACACAATACTCATGTGATAGTCTAAAAAATAAGTTACAAATTCACTTGAAATTCAAAATACAGGAAATGTTTTCCTTACCAATTCTCACATAACTAGATTTTACATAGTAAAGTATCACTCATAAGTATTACTCAGAAGTATCAAACTGTTGGAGTACTACAGTTTTCAAGTGAGTTATCTATTACTAACTTCAGGTGAAAGAGGTCAGAATTTACTAGCTCTCTTGCCAGAGCACACTCTTGAGTGGGCTGAGAAGGGGGTGACATCTAGTGGCTGGAAACTGCACATGAGCCCAGATGTGAGCTCAGGAGTCCTTCACTGCAAGAAACATCATGCAGTTTCACCCCAGAGAGCAAAAAGTAAAACTCAATGAAAACTTTGCCTTACTTTTGTTCCTTTCTCTGCAGATAGTGTCAGTATCATACCTTCAGGGAGCTAGAAGAGGATCCCACAGTGACATTGCAAATGAAACAAGTTTCAAGGCTGGGGGGATGACTCTCCCAGAGGACCTGCGTTTGGATCCCAGCGCTCACATACAACCGTTAATAATTCCAGTTCCAGAGGACCTGACGCCCTTTACTGACCTCTGCAAGCACCAGGCATGTACATGGTACATATACAGGCATGCAGGCAACATGTTCACACACATGAAATAAATCTTTTAAAAATTGAAAAGAACATTTTTGTATCCATATCCCACCTTTTAGACTTTCTGGTTGAAAGGTGTGTTGTCAAATTTTTGAGGACCGTGGAAATGTTAAGCTACTAGCATTCTTTCTGTGTCCTGGGTACACACTAGAGTTTTGTTTTGTTTTGTTTTGTTTTTTTTCCTAGCTCCTGATTCTCCTCACCCTTTGTCCTATCTTTCTGTACACCTTTATCCAACCCAACTGTGTCCTTGCTGAAAAATAAACATCTGAACCTGTTTGGGGGAGGTTTCAGTTTTTATTGCAAGTTTTTTTTTTTTTTATCTTTATGTCTCCTTTTATTGGAGAAGTTTTGATTATTACTTTTCATAGAAAGATGTGCCTCGTGGTTTTATGTTGACAAAAACTTCATTACCTTCTCAAACTTCTGTGAAAAGAAAAAATTATACTTAGTAAGATAAATGGCAATGTTATAGACTGATTTTAGAGAAGTTTGTAGTCATAAGATTGCAGGTCTTTTAGACCCCTTAAATTTGGTTGGTCCCCTACCCACTCCATCTCTACTATCCTTCCATCCTCTCTCAATTTAAATTTGTCCAGCCCCAGTGTAAACCCTCTGCTTGCACATTACCTACGATCTGATCTACTATCCTCTCTCTCTTATGGCATCCCTTTCCAGTGGCCTTTCCCCAGCTTCTGGCATCTACAGGAACTCTAAATTGAACACACAAAATAATGATATAAAGCTGAAATGTACATACGGGAGAGAACACACACTTGCTTCTCATTACCTGCATTACCTCACTTTGTTTTTTCCAGTTTCACTGATTTGTCTGCAATTTTCAGCTGGATAAAAATTCTACTGTGCATACACACTACATTTCCACTATCCATTCACCTTTTGATAGAAATCTACGCTGATTATATTCCTTAGCTACTTTGAATTAAGCAGCAGTAAATGTAAATGAGCAAGTGTCTTGGAAGTTGGACATACAGTCCTTTGGTATGTGCTCAGCAATGGAATAATTGCACCTTAAGGTAGTTCCATTTCTGCCTTTTTATTTTTTTTTGAGGAATCTCCACACTTTTCCATAGTTGCTAGACCAGTTTGCATTCCTCTTCAGAGTGAATGAGGTTTCCTCTTTTCCTACATTATGGCCAGCATTTATCAAGATTTAATTTATTGTTAACCTTTCTGTCTGGGAAAAATTAAATTTCAAAGTAGATGTATAAAAGTGTTTTTAAAAAACATTTTTAAAAGTGCTAATTAGCCATTCATATTTCTTCTTTTGAGAATTCTTTGAACAAATCTATAGCTTATTTTTTATTAGGTATTTCATTTACTGATTTATTTTATTTTAGTTTTGTGTATGCTCTAGATATTAATCCTCATAGCAAGCTTTCTTGTCAAACTACCTTTGGATCACTAGCCCCCAAGTAGTGATAGGGAGACTTCTTATTCATGATAAAAGCTTTGCCTTTGGTTGTTGCATAATGCTTCTGACCTGCCCTTTCCAGCCTAGCCCCGAGGTCTGGACCAGCCCACACCCCAGCAGCCACTTAGCCCCAAATAATGACTCAGACACTTATGTTCATTACAAACTGTTTGGCCTATGTCTCGGACTTATTGCTAGCTAGTTCTCACATCTTAACCCATTTCTATTAAACTGTCTTGCCATGCTTATCAGCTTATGGTGGCTGGGGCAGCTTGTATTTCTCAAGTTGTTGCCAGAAGATATGGCTCTGAGGCCGAGACTAGGAAGCCCAGTGTGTGTCCCTTTCTGTGCATTTAAAATTAAAAAACAACAACAGCAAAAAAACCCCCAACTTTCTCAGGTCTATCAGGATCAATGGCCCACATTGGAACTCCATTTTGTTGTAATAGTTTCTGGCCTGGCCTATCCCTGCAGCCCAAATAAATCTCTCCTGCCCATGGTCTGGCCTAACCTGAGGTTAGAACCTGAAGCCCTGCTTGGTCCCAAATAATCACACAAAGGCTTATATTAATTACATACTGTTCAGCCTATGGCTCAGGCTTATTGCTAACTAGCTCTGGCATCTTAACTCAGCTCATGTCTATCAATCTGTCTTGCACGTGGCTCATGGTTTTATCTATACTCCATTACATATGGCTTTTGAGGCAGTTGGATCATATCTCTCGTGACTCCCCTGTATCTATGCTTGGATTTTTCATTTTCTTCTAAACTGCTCTGCCATAGGCCAAAACAATTCCTTTATTATCCAATGGTGTTCACAACATACACAAAGACAGCCCACATCACTAGTTAGTCTCATCTCCAACTAGCTCCTTATAACTCAAATTGTTTCTACTAATCCATATTATGCCACGTGGCTTTTACCTTTCCTTAGGACGGCATGTCCAGTCTGCTGGAGGGATCTCCATGCCTAGATTCCTGTCAAGATTTTATCTTTCTTCAGAAGTCCCACCTATTCTATCCTGTCTAGCTATTGGCCATTTAGATTTTTATTAAACCAATCAGAAGACATCTTAGGCAGAGGCACATCTTTACAGTAAACAAATATTACACAAGAAATCCTGTCAGGTATAGTTAGTGAAGATTTCCTCACGTTTATCTCCTCACTGACTGTTTCCTTTGTTGCACGGAAACCTTTTTATTTCATGGCACATCTTTTGTTACTTGTTGATCTTATTTCACAAGTACCAAGAGGCTTAGTTAGAAGAGCCTTACCTCTGCCTTTACATCGTAGTGCGTGTACTCTATACACTTTCAGTCTTAGGTTTTACACTGAGGTCTCTGATCCACTTGGAGTTGGTTTTTGAACAGGATAAGGGTTAAGAATCAAGTTCCATTCACCTCCACGTAGACATCCAATTTGCCCAACAACATGTGTTGAAAAGAATCTCTTTTATCCAGTGTGTATTTGTCAAAAACAGGGTTTCTGTGGTTGCTTGGGCTTAGATCCGGATCAGCTAGTCAAGTGATATATATGTGCCTGGTTTTTTGTGTGAGTACCATGGAATTGTTTCTTTTATAAATATAGCTGTGGGATTCACCCTAAGACCAGACAGAGTAATAATGCCTGACATTGTTCTTTTGGCTCAAGATTACTTTGGCTCTCTGGGAGCTTTTGCATTTCCATGTAAATTTAAGATTGCTATTTCTATTCTGTGATAACTGGGGACTTTTATTGGGATTTCATTAACTATATAAATTATTTGCAGCAGGATGGCCATTTTCACAATATTGTTTGTAACAATCCATGAGCATGGGAAGTCTTTCTATCTTTTAGTATCTTCCTTTATTTCTTATTTTTAAGTTTTAAAGTTTTCATCCTAGAGGTCTTTTACTAACTTTAGTAGATTTACTATAAGGGTTCTTTTTTTTTTTTTTTTGTCTATTGTAAAGGATATTATTTCCTTCCCATTGAGTTTGCCATTGGTATATAAAAAGACCATGAATTTTAGTTTTGTACACTGTAACTTTGCTGTAAGTAGTTATCAATTCTAGGAGTTTTCTTTATCTCTGAGATAAAGCCAATCTGACCATGGTGTGATCTTTTGTATTTGTGACTGTATTTCATTTTCATGTCCTGTCTGTGAATTGTTACATTTTTTTCTTCATCGGGTACATTGGTATAGTTCTCTTTTGTTGTGTCTTTATGAATTTGGGCACTACACTTAAGGCTGACTTTGTACAAGGAGTTTGAATGTTTTATTTCTATTTTAGTTTTTGAAATTTTTTAGGAAGATTGGTTGTGGTTCTTATTTTTCTGGATTTTTTTTTCTGTTTTCTTAAACCCTTTTCGTGTGTTTTTAATTGTTCTTTTGAGTTCCATGTCTTGAGTTTTGTCTGAGTTATGCTTGATAAGGACTATTACTATAAGATTGGTAGTTTGTTGAGTGTCATATCATCTAATATTTTACTTCCAAATTCATGAAATCTCTTTCTGGAAGTTTCTGGTTATAGTCTTATGGCCCATGAACAGGACAGGTACACACTTTAATATTTTGTTGATATCACTGCATTGGGAGTCTTCTAAACCTCCCTAGCTCCTATAACCTGATTTATCTTTAATTCTGGATATAATACCCAATATGACCAAAACAGAAAACATGGTGTTTTCTAAATGATTTCTCTCTTTTGAATCTTCTGTCTGAAAATTAGTAGCTTACTTACTCAGTGGCTTAAGCCAGAAGAATGTCTTTTCTCATTTCTTTGCTACTACAGCAGCCAATTTTTAAATCACACAGGTCTACTGTAGCCTTCTAAGAATTATCGTATCATCCACCCCTCCTAAATTCACTGTTCTCAAGTTAGTTAAGGCTTCTGTAATACTTGACATTAATTATTGCCAACTGTCCTGCCTGAATAACTTTGTCTCATTTATTTTTACTCTAGTTCATATAAGCATCTGCTTAAATGACTCTTGTTTATCTCAATAGACACATGACATTTTCTATCTTCTTTTTTTGTCATTATAATACCATCCAGCAGGAAGAATTATGTATACTTAGCATTGCATCATACAGCAAGAGTTGAACAAAAATGAATCTTAAATGTCTCAGAGAATCTCATAATGCTACCCCCAGAGTAATATTACATAGCACAAAAGGCATAGCAGCATCTACAGAGAATCTTTATATACAAGTACCAAGAAAGCTTGTATGTGCGTGTCTACTTAGAAACTTAGAAAAGGAAAAAACCTAAATTCTTTTTCTTGTCTCTTTATCTCTGATTTTGAAACTTCAGTCCATATTTTCAGGTATATTTCAATGTTATTTGCGTGGCTCCTACCCATGAAACATATATACCTCACAGTTCTGCACCAAGTTATACACTAAGTGGGAATCTCCAAGCCGTTGATAATGCTGCTCCTGGCATAAAAGGAGGGCAATACAGATGCTAGGAGAAAGACTCACTCTCAGCAGAAGCTATAAGCAGAGTGTAGATCTGCTGGGAAGCCTTGCTTCTGCCATTCACTCATCATTCCACTGGAGTTGCAGTTGCCTGTAAGAGTATACTTCATTCAATCGTAGCTCAAGCCGTATATAAAATTCATATTTCCAAAACATGAATGTTCCATGGAGCATGAAGTCATGCCTTGATTTATAGAATTACTGTTGTACATAATACTTTGATTCAATGTTCTAATGACCAAACAGAATATGAAGCAAGGTGCTGGGTAGTATTATGTCGCCTTTGACACAAGCTAAAGTCATTTCAGAAGGGAATCTCAATTAAGAAAGTGACTCCATAAGACTGGGATGTAGGCAAGTCTGTAGGGTATTCTCTTAATAGTGATTTATGGTGGAGGGCCTAGCTACTGTAGGTGGTACCGTGACTGGGCTGGTGGTTCAGTTTCATAGGAAAAGAGTCTGAGAAAGCAATGAGGAGCAAGCCAGTAAGCAGCACCCCTCCATGACCTCTGTATCAGCTCTTGCATCCAGGTTCTTGCCCTGTTTGAGTTCCTGTCCTGAATTCTTTCAGTGATGAACTATGATATGGAAGTGTAAGCCAAATAAATCCTTTTCTCTCCAAGCTGCTTTTGTCATGATGTCTTATCACAGCAATAGAAACCCTAACTAAGACAAACAGCATGCTGTTCTATCCCCAAGGAGCCTTCCTGAATGGCTTTCTTTACTTCACAGAGGCTTTTCACTTTCTGGTGGACACTGAACCTTATTTTTGCCCAGGAATATGAGGACAACATTCCACACATAGATTGGTTTGTTATTGGAAGGACCACAGCCAGAGACATACCATAGATATTCAAAGCCTACTTTTAAACAAAAAGAAGGAAAAGCAGGTTTGATTTTTAGAGAAAAAGCCACCAATTCTCCACTAATTGTTCACTAGCTAGTTAGTTAGCTAACCTAGCTAGTTAGCTGACTGTTCAGTGCTAGTGAAGTTATGGTTATTGAAAAAGAATCTACAACCATTAACTTACTAAATCAGCATAATTCCTAACAACAGTTCTGTAAACATTTGTTTTTACACACACAGATAAGTGTATGCTTCACCCCTCACCAAAGAAAGTTTTCTTTTCAATAGATGGGGACCACTACAGAAAACCATAACCAAGCAAAATGCAGAGTTGCGACACTTAGTCCCAATGGATATGTCTACTAAACACTCTTGAGCCTATGGCTTAAGAAACATAGTAAAAAGGAGAGCAGAAGCCAGGGAGTTTGCTGTGATATTGTGTTTCACATCAATTGGCTGTCCAGTGCCAAATTGTCAGCCCTGAAAATATCTACACAAGTAATACTATACGGACCACATAGCTTATATTTAGGAATATATATGTCATACAAATATGTGTGCAATACCAATTAGCAGAGAAAGAGGCCATGAATTTGAGGGAGAGTGGGAGTAGGTATAGTGGAGGTTTATGATGGAGAAAAAAATTGTAATTATATTATAATCTCGAAAATAAACTTAAAAGGAAAAGAAAAATTGTTAATCTCTATACTTCATGGTACATACTTCAGTGTTCTTCTCCATCCTCCAGATTATCCTCTGTGAACACATTACTGATAGCTATTGCTGCCTCAGATGCAGCAGATGACCCATGGACAGCATTTCTCAAAATGTCTATTCCATATTTGGCTCGGACAGAATCTGGGGAGATAAGTCTTGCTTCTTCAGGGTCTACTGGACCCGCCATTCGTTTCCATTCTGCAACAGCATTCCACTTGGTCAGAACCATGACTATAGACATGCCCCTGTAAATAGCAATTCTTTTAGAAGGCAGGCTCCTTCAACAGCATGAATTGCACACAGGGATAAAGACAATGCTTCTGGTCCTTCCAGAGTATTTTTCCTAACAATATGATCGATCCTGTGCTTCCTCTGGTTTTCCCCCTTTTCAAAAAGCTTTGTGTAATTTGAGTGCTGTAGCTTAATTCTAAAAGTGAATATGAATGGATTCATAATTTTAATACTTTGGGGACCACACAAACATTGTCAGGGACCTAGAACTTTTGTTTCATATTCACCTTTCAACATCTAGTTCTTCCCTGAAGAACAGTGGCCTCCACTGCAGAAAGCCATCTTGCACAAAACACCCGTTCCCTAAACGTGCTCTATTCAGTGATTGCCTGGGTACTGGTAAAAGGTTTCTTAGCTCGCTTCAATGCAGAACCACTTGGATAGCTAGTCTAATTGGTCAGCAGAAACTTTGGTCATCTGTAGAGCACACTGACCTCTTCCTCCTGCTCCTCTTCCTTCTCTTTTCTTCCCCACCCCACAGAATGCTTTAAGTACATAGTGTGAATTATGAACTCTCCCCGAGGAAATGTAACCTATAACAAATGCATAATTCTACATTGGCTAAGAAGAACCTAAACCCTGGCAGGCTCTACATGTGAAGAACTAAAGAAATAGAAGCAGGAAGGGATAGGAAGGAAGTGAAAATAAATACTTTAAAAGTTAACAAGGTATCTTTTCATGAGGCAGATTAAATAGAAAGTTGTTAACAATAATTTGTGTTTTTCATAGTTTCTGTGTGTACAATTACCAATCGACCACATTTCAAAAACTTACGAAGATAAGACTTCCAAGACATTCTTGTAAAACTCTCTTCCTGTTATTTTGAAATAAATTTTGTTTGCATGCTCAGGAACCAGGTGCATTTCCTTCAGCAGGGTCAGCTCAAATCCTGCCTCTTTAATGAGCTTCAGGATCTCCACTAAGAAAACAAACATTAGACAACATTTTAAATGATTCTCTCTGTGTTCATGGTATACTCAAGATCAAAATACCAGAAGAAACCACATCTTGTGATGTGTGTGTGTGTGTGAGAGAGAGAGAAATTAAAATCAATAAATTAACAGCAGAAGACCTTCAGAATTATAGCATGAATGTCTCACTTTGATCAATTGTTGAAGCATCAAAGAAAAAGGGAGCTAGGCTGACATGCTAAGCATGAAGACACAGTTACATCTTTAGACCACAAATGCCCAAGAATGTCTTGTATGATCTGTACCGGGGAAAATCCAAGGCGAAAATTCTTGTCTAAAGTAGAAAGGTGCTGCTGAGTGCATCAATACCGTAAATCCTATAAGACTCTGAGCACTGAAATCTGCATCATCCAGACCAAGGAACCAAATGAAAGATTTGGGGCTTTCTAGTAAAGGAAAAAGAAGAGTGGGTAAAAAAGAAAAACTTTTTTTTTCTCCAAATAAAAAATGCTTAGAGGTTCTTTGCTGGGAAGAAAGGTGAGTGAGAAACCTTGTAACGGGAGACTTCTGGCCCTGTCCGGTTAGAGGTCCAGACCTACAGATCTACAATCCTAGGCGTTTAGCTGCGCGCTACTGCTTAGGGCCCTTGAAAATGACTCAGATGCTTATGTTTTTTCATACTGTTTGGCCATGGCTCAGGCACATTGCTAACTATCTTTTTCATCTTACCTCAACCCATTTTCATTAGTCTGTCTGCCACGTGGCCCATGGCTCACCTGTGTTACCTTACATGTTGCTTCTTTGGGAGGCTGGATCATATCTCTTTTGACTTCACCCTCTTTCTCCTACCTATGCTCCAATTTCCCCTGTACTGCTATGGGACCTGCTGTGGGCCAATACAGTCCCTTTATCTAAAGAATGATATTCTCAGCCTAGAGAAAGACATTCCCATATCAAAACCAGAAGAAGGCTTGGCCTTTCCTGCTGGCAAGGAGACAGCTAGGATCTACCCCAGGAGACCCTTTGTAATAAATGTGAGAGTACAAAGCATACAGCAGAAATGGGCCAGCCCTATAAGTCTATCATGAGAAAATAATATAAAGAATAATGTGATTATGTGAATAGTTTCTAAACCACAGTCCAGGAAACAATTTTCCCTGGACTCTTGGCGATTCCCAGTTTTAGAAATGTTGACTCTTGTATTAGTCATGGACAGAACAAGGTGTTACCACAAAACCACTGTGTCTTAGTAGCACTGAGTAGCAGTGTGTCTCTACTGCTACAATAAAACACCATGATTTTAAACAACTTAGGGAGTGTAGAGTTAGTTTCATCTTATGCTTCCACATCACAGTCTGTTATTGAAAGAAGTTAGGGCAGGAATTCAAGAGGCAGAATATGAAGCAGAAAAAAAAAATGAGGACATGCTATTTCCTGGCCTGCTCCCGATGGCTTGCTCAGTCTAGTTCTTTAGGACCATCTTACCAGCGGTGGCACTTCCCACAATGAGTTAAACCCTCCCATATTAATCATCAATAATCAATCAAGAGAATGTCCTACAGATTTTCTTGCAGTCCAATCTACTGAGAATATCTTTCTCAATTGAGGTTTTTTTCTTCTTGAATGAAGCTACCTTGTTCAAGTTGAGAATATGCTTCAGTACAATTAACCACTTGCCAACTTGACCCATTAATATCCAAATACAACCTTCCTGGTTCCTTCTGACCTCCAGATGTCATGTTAACATTAATATCACAATGTAAAACATCCCAAACTTTTAAAAGTCCCAGTCTTCAAAAACCCAGTCTTTAAAAAGTATCCAAAGTTTGAAACTTCAAGCCTCTCTAAAATATCAAGTCTCTTTAAAGTCACTCTAAACTCCAAAGTGTCTTTAAATGTTCAAAGTCAACTATGAGTGCCTGCCAAAATTAAAAAAAAAAAAATGAGGTAAATACTTCCATACTTCAAGAGGGAAGAATCATTTTGTAGTCACAGTCAATTTAATGCAAAACAAAGTTTCTCAGTATAAAAGTCTCAGTGTTTGATGTCTAATGCCTATTCACAATCCTCTGGGCTCTAGAGAAACTCATGCCTTCAAATTTGCTGTTTGTGGCATAGAACAGCTTGCCACATAGGCTCAGGTACACTCCACACCACACATGCTGCTGTCCTTGGTGGTCTTCCCATGGCACTGACATCTCCAGAATGCTATGGTCTCTGCTGTACCTGAGCTTCATCTTCACCCATACCTTCTGGGCTCTTTCGGGGACTCTGACCTTGCCACATTGTGCTAAACTTCAACTTCTCTGATATCCCTTCAATACTCAGGCTTCTAATGCAACTGAGGCTGCACTTTTACCAGTGGACTCTCACTGTGTCAAACATTGACTGTTTTTAATGACCCCAAACATGCCTTTAAAATCACTAACACCTAGGAGACTCTTACACATTACCAAGTTTGGCTTCCAATATAAGCTTTGGTCATCTTCTGAACCATGGATTCTGCATTCTGACCCTGTGTAAAAACCTCTCAGAAGATTTCATTTCAGTGATGATGGTCTCTTCTTCATCACTGCTAATTTCTTGGCACCCCCTAACCAGCATTAGTTGACCCAATAAAGCAAAGGCTTTACTTTAGTAGCGCTGATCTGTTACCAATGATTTTTCAGCTACAGCTGGCCAGATACCACTGATTCTTAACCATAAAATATCATGCAAACAGCGACAGCAGAGTTGTTGCTTACTAATGACATTTCACAGGCCAGATCTCCAACATCTACAATGCTCTCAACATTCTTATCTTCCAAGATGTCACAGAATGGATTGTTCAACTCTGATACAATATAGTTTCACCAGCCCACCCAGATATGGTCAGTTCTGTCCATTCTCTGATACCAATTTCTGTTTGGGTTAGGGTTGATTTTTACGGTTATACAAACAACAGTGATTGAAAATAACTTTGGGATGAAAAGATTTATTGCATCATACACTTCTGTATCACAGTCCATCACTGAGGAACATTAGGGCAGGGACTCAAGAAGCAGGAACTGGAGTAGCAGTTGTAGAATAACACTGTTTATTCACTTGCTTTAAGAGCCGACCTTCCTGCTTTCTTATACAATCCATAACCATCTGCCCAGAGGTGGCAACACCCACTGTGAGATAGTCCCACTTACTTCAATAATAAATCAAGAAAATGTCCCATTGTGCAGAAGCCATCTTTCCTGGCCTAGTTCTGCACTCACAGCCCAAGGACCACCTTTACTAATAAGGTCCTGAGTCCACTTCGTGCCACCTTTCACTTCTTCCCATTGGCACCCTTCACCCAAACCCTCTGAAATCTGCAAACCTACATCTAGTTCCATACCTGTGTCTTTGAACATTTTTATATATGGAGCCTTTTGCTTGGCCTAGCTCTACACCCATGGTTTGAGAGCCAGCTTCCCTGGTCCAATTAAACAGCTCATTAACTGCCTTTATCTGGCCTAACTCATGTCACATATCTTCTACACTAGATAAATCTAAAGAAAGCTGGACTAACATATCAAACACACAACCAATGAAAAATTTCCACATGTCTGGGTTAGATCACAAAAAAAAAAAAAACAACATGAATGTCCAAAACAGTAGAACCCCCATGAAACCCACTAGTCCTAGAGAAGAACCCATGAGGCAGATTTAAAAGAATGATCATAAACTTTATCAAATAACTCAATGATTTTAAAGAAGACATGAATAAACGCTTCATTTAAGTGCATGTTGATAATTAAACTTGAATAATGTCTAAGAAAATATATATACAACTAAGAAGAGGGAAAAATAGAGATAAGTCAGAATTTGAAGACTGAATTCAATAAAAAAGAAACATTCACTCTATGATCTAGGTCCCAGGACACAACCCACGCCCTTCACTCCCACTCACTGCTGCTTCTCCAGTTGCAGATGAGCAGGGAAGACTCCCTCAGGCATGTCTCCCCACAGACAGCCCTTATGGAACCCTGTAATCCTCAAATCCCATTCCTTTCTCCACACCCACCCATCACCCTGATACCTTAGTGGCTTCCTGAGACAGAATCCTCCAGCTCCTATTGAACCAAGGGCTCCCTGGGACACAGAATCTGCTAAGTCTGACTGAACCAAGAATTTCAATTAGACCAAGAGAGGCTCCCTGAGTCACAGACACAGCTCTGATTGGAGCAAGAGTATCAGTTGGACCAAGAGAAGCTCCCTGAGACACAGATACCACTTGCACAAATTGGAGGAAGAGATGGGTATACATCAAAGCGAGAATACATATAACAACATAAAGAGCAATATGGCATCACCAGAAACTAGAGAGTATACAACAAGACCTCAACATTCCAATAAAAATGAAGCAGAATTAAATGACCTTAAACATAACTTCATGAAGATGATAAAGACCCTTAAAGAGAAAATAAAAAATACCCTTACAGAAATCGGGGGGGGGGGCAAAACATTGGAAATAATCAATAAAATGCTTAAAGAAAACCAAAGGAAAGCAAATAGATGAAGGAAAGAGTTGAAACCTTAAAAATTGAGATAGATTCAATAAAAACACAAATTGAGGGAATGTTGGAAATGTAAAATCTGAGTAAACAAATGGGAACTACAGACCCAAGAATAAAAATTAGAATGCAAGAGCTGGAAGAGAGCATTTAGGGCATGGAAGATATAGTAGAGGAAACAGATTCATCAGTCAAAGAAGTCACTAAAGCCAAAAACGAGACATAACACAAAACGTCAAGGAGATCTGGGACATCATTAAAAGACCAAATATAAAAATAGTAGAAATAGAAGGAGAAGAATACCAGATCAAAGGCACAGAAAATATATGTAGTAGAATTATGTTGTTCCATTGTAAATAACTGTCCTGCCCACTGGTTTAATAAAAATGCTGATTGGCTGAAGGCAGACAGGAAGTGTGGGAGGGGCTACCAGACTAAGAAAAGTCTGGGAACAGAAAGAACAGAGCAGAGATGCCACAGAGTTGCCAGACAAGGCAGAAGATGCAGAGGACACCTATGCTGTTCCAAGAAAAGGTACCAAGCTGCATGGCTGAACATGGTAAGAACCATGAGTTAGATTAAGAGCAAGAGCTAACAAGTTATATGCCTGGACCATAGGTCGATCAGTGTACAATTAATATAAGTGTCTGTGTGTTTCAGTGGGACTATGAGACTGTGGGTCTGCAGGTCTGGGCCATGAAGCTAGGCTGGAAACTCTAGGTCAGAAACAATAATAAAACAAATGGCAGCCCAATGTGGATGATAAACACCCACATAAACCTGGAAAAAGATTAAAAAGGGTTCTGGAGCAACAGCTTCTGGGTTGTGTCTCTCATGTAAGCCTTGATTCAGAGACACCCTGGAGTGGTGTGTGAGTTTGAATTTCAAAATGGAGGGCTTTCAAAGTGCACCTTGAGCTGCAAAAAGGCTGGTTCCTGAAGTTTCACAGGAGCCTAGATGTAAACAAGGAACTGTATATGGTGGATTTAAGGTTTCTGTTAATAAGGACAAAAAGGGAACAGAGTCAAAGATGGCTTTTTAGTGAGGATGTTTTCTTGGATCAGTTCTGCTTGCTGGAGGCAAGCAGAGGTGCAGCTTTTTAAAGAGAGCCTTCCTGAGTCTGCCTTAGAGGCAAAAACACTTGTGACTCTTTCTGCTGCCAAATTACTTAAATGTAGTTAATGAGCAGCAGACAGCAGTGCTTTACTTGGTGGTTATATGTAACCTAGAATTCTTCAGAGTGGTAATTTTGGGTCCTATCAGTACCTAGGCTAAAAAGCTAAATTCTATGAACCTAGACTAGGAGCTGGGTGGAGCCATCCAGCCATCCTAGCCAAGCCTTTAATCCTTAGGCACACTTTGACAGATTAAAGGTGTGGACAGAATCATAAAGAAATAGAGGGAGCTGGGTGGAATCAGCCACCTTAACCAAGCAAAGCTGTGGTCAGAAACAGAATAAAACAAGAATAAGAGATATACAGTAAAGACAGATTTAAAAAACTCCAAATGGTTTAGGGTGTTTAAAAATATACATAGGCTTGAGAGAGAAAAGAAAAAAGAAAAAGGGGTAGAGAAAGTCCTTAAAAAATAGAGTAAATAGGCCATGTAAAGATGGAAAATACAAAGAGTTTCTGGATACTGTACTCTCTTGTCTTGTCTTTAAGTTTCTTGACTGAAAATGAAGTAGCAAAAGCTGCTAAAAGACATTTGATTATAAATGCTGATGGATTAATTCAATCTATAAATTTTGTAATTGAGTTGACTTTAAAATTAGATTCAAAATTTATGCTACTTTGGAGAAGAGGTTTTCTTTTTATTTCCACAGAAAATGAGAGACTGTGGATTTATTCCTGGTTAAAGAAAATAAGATTTTATCAAAGAAGAACCCTGAAAAGTTCTTGGAAACAGATGGCCCAGATGATACAGCATTTCAGAGCACCTCTGCTGAAGTTTCCTCTGAGCTCTGTATCCAAAACTACTTCAAGGATACTGGCTGAGATTACCCAGCCTTAGAGACTACTCCACTAAAGACTTGTCCATAATCCTAAATTTTTCTCTGGGTCCCCATGGGACTGCCAGCTCCCCCATTCAGCAGTAAGTAGCCTAGAGAACAATGTCCATATTTCCCAAAAATAGATTATGGATGTCTGTGTTTGTTTACAGTGTTGGTTATGAGTTGTTATAGATAATGGGGGTGGGAGAGAATATTAGATTTGGGGTTTTGTCTTAAAAAGAAAAAAAGTGGAATGTAGTGGGATTGTGTTCTGTTCCATTGTAAATAATTGTCCCGCCTACTGGTTTAGCAAAAATGCTGATTGGCTGAAGGCAGAAAGGAAGTGTGGGAAGGGCTGCCAGACTAAAAAAACTCTGGGAACAGGAATAACAGAACAGAGATGCCATAGAATTGCCAGACAAGCCAGAAGATGTAGAGGACAACTATGCTGCTCTGAGAAAAAGCACCGAGCTACATGGCTGAACACGGTAAGAACCATGGGTTAGATTAAGACCAAGAGCTAACAAGTTATATTCCTGTGCCCCAGGTCAATCAGCCTACAATTAATATAAGTGTCTGTGTGTTTCAGTGGGACTATGGGACTGTGGGTCTGCAGGTCTGGGCCACAAGGCCGGAAAGTTCAGGTCAATAACCTAATACAACAAATATATTCAACAAAATCATAGAAGAAAAATCTCCCAACTTAAAGGAAATGCATATGAAGATATAAAAAGCTTACAAACACTAAATAAAATAGACCACCCAAAAAAGTGTCCTCACCACAATAATCAAACCACTCAACATACAAAGTAAAGAAAGAATATTAAGAACTGCAAAGGAAAAAGCCAAGTAACTTATAAAGGCAGAACCATCAGAATAACACCAAACTTCTCAATGAAAACAATGAAAGTTAGAAGGACCTAGACAGATGTTACACAGACACTAAGACCAATGATATCAGCCAGACTATTAGACCCAGCAAAACTCTCAATCATCATAGACAGAGGAAACAAGGTATTCCATGGCAAAACCAGATTTAAACAATACCTATCTACAAAGCCTTCCCTACGGAAAACACTAGAAGAAAAACTCCAACCTAAGGAAATTAGATGCACCCATGGTAACACAGCAATAGATAATCCCACAGCAGTGAATTCCAAAGAAGGGAAACATATACACACTATCACCAAAAATGTCAAACTAACAATCGCTAATTTTTAATAATTATCCCTTAATAACAATGGATTCAATTACCCTATAAAAAGACACAGTTTAACAGAATGAATATAAAACCAGGATCCATCCTTCTGCTTCATTCAAGAAATACACTTTAACCTCAAAGATGGACACAACCTCAGAGTAAGGGTTTGGAAAATACTTCCCAGTTAAAAGGACTTAAAGAGCAAGCTAGTTTAGTTATCTTAATATCTAACAAAATATATTGCAAAGTAAAATTAATCAAGAGACTGAGAAGGACATTTCATATTCATGACAGAAAAAAATCCATCAAGATAAGTCTAAATTATGAACATTTATGCCCCAAATACACAGGCCCACATACGTAATTGAAACATTCCTAAAGCTTAAATCACACATCAAGCCCCCCTCACTAATAGTGTGAAACTTCAACAGCCTACTCTCACTAATGGACAGGACTACCAGACAGAAATGTAACAGAGAAATAAGGAAACTAACAGATATTATGGCTCAAATGGACTTGATAGACATCTATAGAACACTCTACCCAAACACCATAGAATATACTTTCTTCTCAGCAACTCATGGAACCTTCTCTAGAATTGACCACATACTCAATGACAAAGCAAATCTCAACAGATACAAAAAATTAGAATAACCCCCTCTACCTTATCAGATCACCACAGTTTAAAATTAGAATTCAACAATACAAATTGCAGAAAGCCTACAAACTCATGGTGACTGAACAGTGCTCAACTGAATCACCAATGGGTCAAGGAATAAAGAAAGAATGAATGAAAGACTTTCTAGAATTCATTGAAAATGAATGTACAGCATACCCAAACTTATGGGACACAATAAAAGCAGCACAAAGAGGAAAGTTCATGACACTAAATGCTTTTGTAAAGAAGGTGGAGAAATCTCACACTAGCAACTTGATAGCACACCTGAGAGCTCTGGAACAAAAAGGAAGGAATAGACTTCAGGAAATAATCAAATTGAGGACTGAAATCAATAAAATAGAAACAAAGAGAACAATACAAAGAATCAGTGAAACAAAGAGTTGGTTCTTTGAGAAAATCAACAAGACAGACAAACCCTTATCCAAACTAACCAAAGGCAGAGAGAGAATATCCAAATTAACAAAATCAGAGACAAAAACAGAGACATACAACAGACACTGAGGAAATTCAGAGAATCATCAGGTCATACTTCAAAAACCTGTACTCCACATAGTTGGAAATTCTAAAGGAAATGATCAGTTTTCTGGATAGGCACCATATACCAACATTAAATCAAGACTAGATAAACAATTTAAATAGACTTATAACACCCAAGGAAATAGAAGCAGTCATTAAAAGTCTCCCAACCCAACCAAACCAAACCAATCCAACCAAGAAAACAAACAAAAAACAAAAACAAACCCAGAGTCAGATTGTTTTAGTGTAGAATTCTACCATAATTTCAGAGAGAAGCTAATACCAATACTCTTCAAATTATTCTACACAGTATAAACAAAAGAAATGTAGTCAAATGTTTTTATGAGGCTACAGTTATCCTGAAAGCCAAACCATACAAAGATGCAATGAAAAGAATTACAGGCCAATTGCTTGCTGTGGGAAATTGCTCTTGTATACTGTAAGGATTTGTTGCTTCTGTTGGTTCAATAAAACACTGATTGGCCAGTAGGAAGTGTAGGCAGGCTAGCAGACTAAGAGAATTCTGGGAAAAAGAAGAGCAAAGCAGTAGGTGTAGCCAGATGCAGGGAAGAATACTGCACTGAATAAAAAAGGTAGCAAGCTATGTGGCTAAACATAAATATGTGTTGACTTAAAGTACAGGCATTAGCAAGTAATAAGCCTGACTACAGACCAAACAGTTTGTAATTAATATAAGCCTTTGTATGATTATTTGGGATGGTGAGTCTGGATCTCAGGGCTAGGCAGGGCCAGAAACTTCTAACTGCAATCTCTCTCATGAACACTGATGCAAAAATATGCAACAAAATACTGACAAACCAAATCTAACAACACAGAGAAACACTGAAGGGAACACATTTTTTTTTTTAAAAAAAAAGATAAAATTGAAAACTTAATATGTCAATTAAAATTTCCGGAGGAAAAGGTTCTTATAGAATGAATCAAGCAGAAGATAAAATGTCAGAACTTGATATAGTAGATGCTTACTTCTTTGTTCATGAGTCACATGAGGCTTGATCAATGCCAACGTGCTCTGAGGAGGGAAGAAGATCTCTATGTCCTTTTCCGCTGCTGCCTTTGAACTGCTTCCATAGAAGTTGTTGATAGGAAAATTTCCTGAGGCAAACTGTGCACATAAACTTTGAAAAAGAGACCAAGTCAAAAATTGAATGTAATATAACAATCTAATGTATTATTTCACTACTTATTTGATTTAAAAAAAATCATGCAACAGCACCCATTCCACATCTAGGAGCAAAAGGAAGGAATTATCCAGGGACTTGGATATACTATATCTTTTCAGGGAGGCAATAGACACTTTAAAGGTTAATCTTAATTTTTCTCATCAGTATTTCAAAATTATTGTGATCAATTAAAGATGTTGTAGCTATGGTCACAGCTTTAATCGGGGTTATATGTCACAAACTGTGGCTATGATACATATTTATTTCAGTAAGTAGGGATGAACCATTAGCTGGGTTCTTAGTTTCCAAGCCCAAGACAAGCATCCCGCCTTTTCTTGCAAAACTATAGTTATCTTTAATATTATATTAAACCAGATCTCTACAATAAGCAGTCAGTTACTCCACCAGAAACAGGAACTTTCCTTAGCAGCTCTCTCAGCCTAAAACTGTACTTCCTGTATCTTAGACCTCAAAAGAAATTAAATTGCTTTGCATGAAAAAGGGTAGGGAAACATGGTGTGTGCAATACCTCTCTGGATTAGACGCAAAAGCTTCCTCAAGAGTTTTTGGTCCTATTAACGCTTTCCAATATTCCAAACCATTTCCTCTCAATAGAACAAGGGCATAAGATGGACTGCTGTTAGAAAAAGCAAAACCAGGAGTTAATGAAATAATGTCTTGGTAGCTAATAGCATACAGAGAATGCCAGTGTGTATGTTGTTAAACTTACTACAGCATGTCAAATTAGTCCAACATTAATAAATGTTGGCATCCACTCAAGAGCATACTTACATGAGCTAGGAAGAAAGAAAAGGGTAGGACCCCAGGTCCTTAGAGTGGTTTCTTCTAGGCTGTCATGCTCTTGTTGGTTTATGTGAGCTTGTTGGACTTTTGTTTCAGCTACATTTCAGTTACTATAGAGACCTGGAAATTTTCTAGGGTCTCATTTCTTCTTCAGACTGTTTGTTGTTATAGTTTATCAAAGTCCCCCCAAAAGAGTAATCAGACTGCCCAAAGGGTCAGCAGTTCTCAGTTTGGACTTGATGATGTTGCCAACTCTGAAAATCAGCATCCAGTCCAACTGAAAACTGGTATGCCTGTGTTCATGGGACCTATTATTTGCTCTAACAATATTTCATGAATGGAGAGAAGTCAGAAATTTGAGTGTAGAATAAAGACAGTAACAAGACTAACAAAAACATACACTAAAAATTTGTTTATAGAATTTAGAAGTTTTCCAACCTAATAAAAGAAAGTTTAAGAAAAAGTTTAAATGATTGAAAAATAGACCACAACCCTTAGTGACTCTGAACACAGCTTTGCCTGCACGTGTGCACCATAAGTCTATTAAAATACTCTTCATTCACAGTTTTACCTGCATGTGTGTGCTATAAGACTATTAAAATAATCCTCATTCTCATAGCTCTTGCACACTGTCCTGGCTTCATCTTCTGATAATGATACTTTCCTCTGCATCAGTATGGTGAACCCTTCATTCTGAATAATTTCCAAAATGTCATCTAAATAAAAACGGTCATGACAAAGTTAAGTTTCAAACTTGCATATTTCTGGCTATAATCGCAATACATGGTGCAGCATATGTGTCTAATTATCTTTGTAAATACAAACATTCACAAAAGAGCTTCTAAGTTTTCACAATGAATAGCACTTTTTAATATATTGGTTATAATGTTGCTTCAAATTTTCCTACCACATAGTAATTACTCACAAATACACAAAGGAGCCTCAGGAAGGAATTTATTTTGTGTCACATGTACCAAATGTATGCAAATATGTGGTGACTTGAATAAAAAGTGCCCCATATGTTCATATATCTCAATTCTTGGTCCTAAGTTTGTGGAACTGTTTGCTAAGGATGAGGACGCATGTTCTCTTTGGAGGAGGCATATCACTGAATGTGTGTTTTGAGGTTTAAAAACACATCATTGTCACTTAGTTCTCTTTCCCTGCCTCCAATTTGAGGATCAGATGTGAGCTCTTAGCAATTGCTCCAGCACCATACTTGCCTGCCTGCTGCCATGCTTCCTGCCATGATGGTTATGGACTCACCTTCTGAAGCTTCAAGCAAGCACTCAATTAAATACTTTCTTTTATAAGCTGCCTTGGTCATAATGTCTCTCCACAGCAATAGAAAATTAACAAAAGCAATATGGTAACACAATATTTAACTAATTCTTGTATAAATATTTATAAATAGATGACTATTATTTTATGTGTTTATTTAGGGGAAAAATAAGTTGACTGAATAGTCAAAGTATTTCTCAATTACCCTGCTTCTCTCTGTTGAAGACCAGATAATAAAGCATTTTTCCATCCTTCCTCATGCACAATATAGAAATAAACCCATATGCGGTATATGATACATAAAAAGAATATGCTGAGTTGTTTATGAAAGAGGTACCTAGGAAAATTTTTCCTGGTCTACACTAGTTTTGTGCTTTGGATAGCTGAAGACATGATGCTTGGACCTGTAGACACCACTGAATAAACCAAGAATATAAAACTTAACCCCAAGTGCAGTCAGTATTATGCCTGCTTGATAATTTCTTATGATTAGATTCAAAGAGTATCAAGCCAATAACTGTGTATACATAGACAACCAGTCACCATTCCAGGTAAGCATAGTTTCATTAGCTGCAACAATATGATGGGTTGCCACTATCAACCGTCAATCATATAAATCTAAAATAATGAAAAATTGAGACCAGAATCAAACCAAGGACCAGTAGAGTGAGATGTTTCAATTTTCTTTTCCCCTTTATCATTATCCTAGAAACTTCAAGTAGCACTAAAGTCCCTGATCCATAACAGCAATCTGTTATTATCTTAGCTTCTATTAAGAAAGCAAATACATTTCATAAACTTTTCAAAAAGATGAGCTTTCTGACATTGCCCGGAGTATATCCACTTTCTTTATAAATAGTGAAAGGACGTCTCAGTTGTCCAATAATGGGAGTCTGGTGCTCCAGTGCAGTCCAAACCAAGGCGCCTGACATGGACAGAGAAATCATATTAAATGTTGTTGAGAGAGAGAGAGAGATTGAATCTGGGGCAAGTCTGCCTAGGAGTTGTGATAGAGCGCGTGTGTTGGGAGGAATCAGTGGGAAAGTTGGAAAGCTTTCAGACACAGCAAACAATTGGTTTAAGGGGTGTCATTGCAGAGGACCAAAGAGGCAAGGACCAACTAAAGTGGTCTTGTGAGTGAATCATTGAATTTGCTTATTAACCTTTAGAGTATATCCCTGTAGTAACAGAACACTTTACTCTTGGGGAGAGAAGGCAATGTTGAAAGAGAATAAGGGCCATCTGCAGATGGACAGTCCTTGAAGAACAGAGATATATACATGACATAAGAAAGGGCTAGGCATCTGAAGGGTCATATACAGCAAATGGTTATCCCTTTCAGCCAAGGATGACACTGTTTTCATTTATAAAATAATAAGGCATGAATAAATTAAAAGTCCTTCAGCTTTTTGCCACTAGCATATTCTAATCTGCAGATTCTGAGTTCTTTCTCTTACTGAAGAGGAAATAATGTCCTCTCTGAGGCTAGTCCTCATACCTCTGCTACAGAAATCATTTCTTCCTGGCTCTATTTATCGTCAGTCCTTCAGCTAATTATTCACATGGAAAAATTCAAATACAAAGGACTCAAAAATGCAACTCTAAGGTGGATGCTATGATGAGGAGCAAGTGATCCTGATGAAGCATACCACAACTCTAACCTCACAACATTAACCTTCCCAGAACCTAGAAGAGTACTGCCTATATACCAAGTTTGATACCTACAGATTCAACCAAATGCAACTTGTCAGACAGGTAGGTTTGTGTGGCTACTGAGTGTATATTGAATACATATATACTTTTATTGCTTTTCCCCTAAACAAACCATAAGGCATTTATATTAATTACATATTGCAAGTCATATAGAGATCTTCTGATGTACACAGTAGATTGGAGGTACATCACAAGCAAAGGGTGCATCACTTGTATATGAGTTTGAGTATCCTGTGATTGGGTATTCAGAACAACTCTGCAGCCAACTCTTTGAGACACTAAAGCATGAGTGACCTCAATAAATAACATTTAACCACTACCCAGGAAAAATAAATAAAGTAGAATTCTGAAGGATAAATTGTGTGGTATGAAGATCATATCATATCATTAAAAAGATGGTCTACAATGAATTCATGTTTAAAAACATATATATTCAATACATATAGAAACAATTAATGACAAAAGAGGGCATGGGCTTCAGACAGTAAGGACGAGTATATGAGAAAATTTGAAGTGAGGAAAAGGAAGCGGAATGATATACTTATATAATAACCTCAAAACTATAATTTAATAAAAATTAAGGCAGTATTAAATGTAGAGTTAGTAAATAAAATTTAAGCTAAAAACTAAACTGATTAGTATGACCTTGAAACATAAGCAAGGTCTCAATGGCAGTCTAGACCTCTGGTCTCCATATTAGTCTTCAGTTGTAACTCAGGCCATGGGCATTAACACAGACTCCTCTGGCTGAGTTAAGGCAGGAGAGCTGGCTCAGAGACCCTTGATGGCCCTGGAAAAAGTGGGATTAGGGTATTGATGTGAAATTCCCAAATAATTAATAAAATATTATGTGAATATAAAATATATAAGAGAAAAGCAAAGCTGAAATATATATTCTAAAAATAATAGGACAAGCATCATTAGAATAAAAAGAAAAGTAATTATTAAACCAATGAGAAACATTAAATTCTCAATAATTGGAAATTATCAGCAAACTCTGATATAAAAATTATTGAGTGGTAAATAGCAATGACTGTTCTACCAGAGTTCCTGGGTTCAATCCTGAGCACAGCTGCCTGTAACTCAAGTTCAATGAGATCAAACACCACATCTGCCATCCATGGACACTACACAAAAGTGATGCGCAGACATGCATTCAAAACAAACGCCATATACATAAAATAAAAATAAAGAAAAATTTTTTCCAGTGGCATGGGAAGGGTAAAGCACTTGCCCAGCAATTGTAAGAACCCTGATCCAAATTCTAGCACCACATTCAATCAATTGATTAACATATAAAGAAATAAATTGCACAGAATAATGCTTAATTTAATTTTTTAAATAAGAGGCTAATACATTTCAATTAAATTATGAGTGGTCATAAAGATAATTTATAGCATGCATAAGGCCCTAGGTTAATTCTCCAATAAAACAAATAGTAATAACAATAGTAATGTTAATAAGTGGCATATTTTGATAGGTGCTCTAAATACTTTTGAAAGGTGAAAAATGAATTAACAATAAAATTTAAAGAGTAATGTGATAATTTATATGATGGTCTTTATAAATGGCCAGTTATACACAGTAATCTTTGTAGTAAGAGGTTTCTGGCTCTGACTTTCGGGCCTAACCTCAAGGTTTAGGACCCACAGACCCACAGTCCAGTAGTCCCACAGTCCCACAGAGACACACAGATGCTTTCAATAGTTTTAGGCTGATCGGCCTAAGACCCAGGCATATAGCTTATGAGCTCTCTACCCTTCATCTAACCCATGACTCCTATCCTGTTCAGCCATGCGGCTCGGTACCTTTTCTTAGAGCATCATAGTTGTCCTCTGCTTCTTCCAACTTCTCTCTGGCGGTCTGCTCTGTGCTTCTTGTTCTCAGAGTTTTTTAGTCTGGTAGCCCCACCCACACTTCCTCCCTGCCTTTGACCAATCAGTGCTTTTTATTAAACCAGTCGGTGGGACAATTATTTACAATGGAACACAACATAATCTCCCACATATCCCCTTTTCTCTTCTTAAAACAAAAAGAATTCCAAATCTAATATTCTTTTCCCCCCTTATCTATAACAACTTATAAACAACACTGTAAATAAACACAAACATCCATAACCCATGTTTTGGGAATGAGGGCGTCGGTCTCTAGGCTACTTCCTGCTGAATGGGGGCGTTGGCAATTCCATAGGAATCCAAAGAAAAATGTAGGATTATGGACAAGTCTTTAGTGGAGTAATCTGTAAGGCTGGATCATCTCAGCCAGTCTCCTTGAAATTGTTCTGGATACAGAGCTCTGGAAACTTCAATAGAAGTGTTCTAAAATGCTGAGTCATCTGGTCCATCCATTTCCATTGGAGATTTTTCAGGGGGTCTTCCTCTATCAAACTTTATGTTCTTTATCCAGGAATAAATCCACAGCTTCTCATTTTCTGTGGAAATAAAAAGAAAACCTCTTCTCCAAAGTAGAATATCTTTGCATTTCAATTTTAAAGTAAACTCATTAACAAAATATATAGGTTGAATTAATTCAACATCATTTATAATCAGCTGTCCTTTAGCAGCTTTTACTAAGTCATTTTCAGTCAAGAAGCTTAAAGATAAGACAATAACATACAGTATCCAGACATTCTTTGTATCTTCCATCTTTACGTGGCTTATTTATTTATTTATTTACTTACTTACTTACTTACTTATTTATTTATTTAACTCTATTTTGTTTTTAGGGGCTTTCTCTCCCTTTTCATTTCTTTCTCTAAGCCCATGTATATATGTTTTCAACACACTCTAAACCACTTAGACTTTTTTTAAAAAAAACTGTCTTTACTGTATACTTATTTTTTAACTTTTTCTGTCTCTGACCACACCTTTGCTTGGCTAGGGCTATTTGACTCCGCCCAGATTCTTTTATTTCCTTCAGTTTCTTAACACACCTTTAATCTGCCAGAATTCAAGGTTGGTAGGATGGATGGATGGCTCCACCCAGCTCCTAGTCTAATTTCATAGAATTTATCTTTTTAACCCAGCTACTCTGGGGAATTTTAGGGCCCATATAATTACCAAGTAAAGCTTTGCCATCTGCTGCTCATTAACTCCATTTAAGTATTAGGCTGCAGGGCCTCTTAAAAAACTCACAAGTGTTTTGCCTCTAAGGCTGAATCAAGAAGATTCTTTTCAAAAAACAAAGCCTCAGTTTGCCTCAGGCAAACAGAGCTGATCCAAGAAAATATCAACACTAAGAAGCCACCTTTGATTCTGTTCCCTTTTAGTCTTTATGAACAGAAACATTAAATACATCATTGACAACTTTTTCTTATATTGAGGGTTCTGTGAAGTTTTCCAAGCTCTGTATCCAGAACAATTTCAAGGAGACTGACTGAGATGACCCAGCCTTACAGATTACTCCACTAAAGACTTGTCTATAAATTTTTCTTTGGATTCCCATGGGATTGCCAACACTCCCACTCAGCAGGAAGTAGCCTAGAGAACAACGTCCACATTCCCAAAACATAAATTATGGATGTTTGTGTTTATTTACAGTGTTGTTTATAAGTTGTTAGAGATAAGGGGGGAAAAGAATATTAGATTTGGAATTCTTTTTGTTTTAAGAAGAGAAAAGGGGATATGTGGGAGATTATGTTGTATTCCATTGTAAATAATTGTCCCACCGACTGGTTTAATAAAAAGCACTGATTGGCCAAAGGCAGGCAGGAAGTGTGGGCGGGGCTACCAGACTAAAAAATTCTGAGACCAGGAAGCACAGAGCAGAACCCCAGAGAGAAGCCGGAAGAAGCAGAGGACAACTATGCTGAACAAGATAAGAGACATGGGTTAGTTTAAGAGTAAAGAGTAAGTTATATGCCTGGGCCTTAGGCCGATTAGCCTAAAACTATAGTAAGCCTCTGCGTGTTTCTGTGGGACTATGGGACTGCTGGACTACGGGTCAGTGGGGCCTAAACCTAGAGGTAAGGCTCGAAAGTCTGGGTCAGAAACCTCATACTACGAATCTTTCATTTCTATGAATAGATTAGAAAGATACTTATTATACAATTAATTCTCAAATTAATTGCTTCAAAATTTAAAATTTGAAATAATATAAGAGTATGTAAGAGCTTGAAGGGTTGGAGAGAAGGCTCAGTTTTTAAAGTGCTTGCCTTGTAAGCATGAGAACCTGAGTTTGATCCCCAGAAACCATAAAACAATCTTCAGGTACAATTGTGACTATAATACTGGGAAAGCAGGGACAGGTGCATTCCAGGGCCCACTGGCCAGACTGCCCAGCATACTCCAAAAATCCAAGACTGGTGAGGGACCCTATCTCACAAATAAAAGTAGATGGTGCCCATGAAAGAATAGCTGACAGTTGATATTGCTCTCTGTATAACACACACACACACACACACACACACACACACACACACACACACACCAAAGAACAGGGGGTACATAGACTTTTATAATGCAATATAAATATTTTGTTTTAAAAAATAAAGATATAAACCATTATGTCATAATGTTAAGCTAAAAAGAAATATATCTGTGTGTCTTTCACTGTGTGTGTCTGTGCACGTGTGTGTGTGTGTGTGTGTGTGTTTGTGTGTAAATCCCAAAAGAAAGTTCACCAAAGAGCTATGGAAATTTTAAGACAACTATGATTCCTTCGATTTGTTTTTTTCCAAATGTTATTAAATGGTTAATATTGTTTGTATAAAGTCATTTTTAAATTATATTTTTCAAACATAGTCTTTGAAGACTTTTTAATTCAGAAATGTATTTTAATTGTGTTAATTTGTTGAAGAAGATTGGGAGAGTGCAAAAGCAGAACCGTCTCCAGGGTAATACATGTTAAGGCACTTGCTTAAAGCACACACAAACATTCCTTGTACTGTCTCTTAGAGATGATTGAAAATTGTACATAGTAATATTGTTACATACATCAGTGTATTTCCATGTGAAGTTTCAGTGTGTATATACATTGTATAATCAGGTCAAGCATGTCCATTTTCTTCACTACTTACTAATACTTTCTTCTAGTATTCTAAGGTACACAATACAGCCTGTTCTCTGTTATTCCAGCATTATGCACTTGTACTTCTTGTTCCTAACTACAACTGAGCCTCCCTCCCCACTATTTCCTCTAGCCTCCAGTAGTCACTACTTTCCTCTTAGCTTCTGAAAGATTAGTCATTCTAAATTCCACATACAAATGAAAACCTTTAGCACTTGCCTTTCCATGCTTGGCATCTTTTACTTAACATAATTGTAGGGGGATTATGTTGTTCCATTGTAAATAATTGTCCCCGCCTATGAGTTTAATAAAATGTGCTGATTGGCCAAAGGCAGATAGGAAGTGTGGGTGAGGCTACCAGACTAAGAAGGCTCTAGGAACAGAGCAGAATGCCAGAGAGAAGCCAGAAGAAGCAGAGGACAACTATTCTGCTCTGAGAAAAGGTACCTAGCCTCATGGCTGAACAGCATAATAGTCATGGGTTCGTTTAAGGGTAAATAATTAGCAAGTTATATGCCTGGGCCTTAGGCCGATTGGCCTAAAACTATTGTAATTATCTGTGTGTCTCTGTGGATCTGCGGATGAGCAGGTCTAAACCTTGAGGCAAGGCCTGAAAGTCCAGGCCAAAAACATCTTACTACACATAATGATCTCCACCTTCATCCATGCTCTTGAAATAACATATTTTAGTTTTTTAATAGATAAGTACTATTCTGTGGCTATGGTGTGTGTGTGTGTGTGTGTGTGTGTGTGTGTGTTGCATTTTTATCCTTCAATCATTTTATAGACAGCTGTTTCCCCTTCTTGGTTTGTGGACAGTGCTATTATAACACAAGAGTATGCTTGTCTCTTTGACATACTGATTTCATTTTTCCTACATTTATAATCAGGCATGGAATTGTGAATCATAAGGTATCTCTTTAAGTTTTCTTAATTAAAAAAATGCAATTTTTACTTTTAATTATATTTCTGTGTGTATACCTAAGCATTGGTTTGTGCATGTGAGTACAGGTGACAGACCCCTGCAGAATTGGAGTTACAGATAGTTGTGAACTGCCTGATGTTTATTCTTTAAAGTGAATCTGGGTCTTAAGCACACTCTTAATCACTGAACCATCTCTCCAGCCCTTATTTCCAAATTTTATAAGCACCTTGGAACCCTTTTTCAGGATGCCTACATTAGATCACATTTCCAATAAGAGTTCCTTGGTCTTACCCACTTCCTCAACAGCAGTTTTATTTTTTTCTAATCAAGAAAAAAAAAACTCTACTCTTAATTATTTCAAAAGTGAGTTTTCAGGAAGTCTAGGTGAGATATTAAATATACCTCTACTAGTTTTACTTCAAACATTCATTGTTGCTGGGTCCTAAAAGTTCCCTTGGGGAAGGGGCCAGAAGGTGCAGAGTCAATGACATAGACCCAGGGAGTCAGTTGGAAAGAACTAACTCATTTATTCAATAGTGAGGAGAACCTTATATACCCTCCTCCCAGAATCCAGCTGTATTACCATCTAGTAGTATAACCTGGCTATCCCTCATTGGCTGGGCATGATCAGAAGATATGACAGCATCTATTGCTAGGCCCTCAGGTAGATTCCAGGTTGGTTTGTAAGGAAGTACATTATGTGCATGCTTTGGCAACTGGTTTTAGGCAATTTTCTTGGTCCTGTGGACCTGTCCTAGTACAACCAATAGAGCAACCCTCTGAGGATAATAGAATTTAATTGCAGATGGTTTTGTGTGGAAACCAAGAGAGCAACAGTTGAGCATCAAAAATCAAGACAAAACCAAAACCAAAAAGCACCAGAGATAGTACTAATTGCCTATCAGGATCAAAGTGAGATCTACAGAGGCTTTGGCGATAGACAACCCTTTCCTCATACGTTCTCTCAAATAAAAAACCAAAATCACACTATGTTCCAGTGGAGTGTTCAATACACATTCACATAATACAGGTGGGAAGAAATGAAAAGCCTTTGAAAACTACATACTTGCTTTTAGCATTATTCCATTTCAAGTCATAAAACATAAACTGTTGGTCATTTTAATATTGTTTAAATGTAATATGTAGATTACATTTGTAGAAATTTACATATGTAGAAATATATAAATTATACATACATACAGTTAAATTAAAATGAGGCACTTAAAATTATGAAAATTCTTAAGAAAGTGGGAAAGGTTAAATAGATCATTCCAAATTTATAAAAATATTTAACTTAAATACCATAAACATATTAAAAGAGAGGTGCTCTGACTTACTCTGGCTCTAAGACTACATTCTGTGCTAATTACTTGTGAAGAGAGCAAATGATAATGGAAATGGTCGGCAAGCTTTGCTGTGGAACGTAGAGAAGGAGCTGTGTTGTCTCTGAGGAAATACAGAGAATAACCAGAAACAACAAAAAATGCTTTTATCATTTATGTTACTGCACTTGCCCCCGTCACCCCTATTTTGGTGGACTCTTCCTAAGATCCTCGGCTCTGTGTCTTTTAATTGCTCAAAGTAGGACATGGTCATTGTTGTCAGGGAATGAGAGCATCATGGCCACCATTAAGACTGGACTTCCCTTGTGGTACAGGGAAAGCCTCTTAAAGATCAGAGGCCTGTGAGCTCCACAGGATAAATGAGGTCCCCCTCCTATTAGGTTCTATTATAAGTAGTTAACAAATTCAGGGAAGGGAGACTCTTTCTTGGTATAGTACACACAAGTTGCCTATTCTCCTGTAACTTACACCAATAAAGAACACTGATGCAACAAGTTAGACTTTGGTGTAATCATTTATTCTGTCTATAATTTGTCTCTTTTGCAGGGACAAAGTGAAACAGAATGCTTAGGAGAAGTTATGCAATAACACCAGTGGGTATCTGAAACTTTGGGTATAGCTGAGGGCAGAGACTTGTGCATCATTCTTTACATGAATATTCATAAGAGATTAGCAAGCATTAATTATAAAGAAGAACAATTGTATTGCAGGGGGGAGGGTGTTCTGTACATCTCACTCTGTAGCCCATGGCAGCCTTGAACTCATGGTAATAGTCCTGCCTAATGTTCCAAATTGCTGAGATTTCTTGAAACATACACCACCATGATATAATAGAACAAAATGTTTAATAACTTATTAACAGTGGTATAGATGTTCTTTATAAGTGATTTATCTCTGAATATATTTGTGCATAACGCTCACTAAAACATTTCAACTGGTACCTGAGGTGGGCACTGAAAGACTAGATGTCAGAAAATACTGGAAAACCGAATGCATCAAAGTATGCCCAAGGAAAAAAAATCAATCATTTTGAAAAATAACCAGAAAATTCTCCCAAATAAGTTTTTACAGGAAACCAATTTATCATAGACTTGTCCAATCTAGGGAAACGGTAATCAAGTAACTGTAGCATGTTCTGGGCTACCTGTCCCACATAGGAAACGGTTGTGTCTGAGAAAGGCTTTGACTTGTTCTGTCCAGGGACACTCAGTCCCAGTACAACCTTAGTTTTCATTAGAAGGTGATCAGGTGCTTCATCTCCCAGAAGAACATCGTGAGAACTCCAGTGCATGCCAGGGATTCCAGTTTAGAACCACAGACCTTCTGAAGAGTTCTTGGGAAAACCTTATTAACTAACTGTAAACTAAAGAAAGCTGTAGCGCCTGTCTCATGAGCAGACATTGACCAAAACCCTGATCCTGACCAGATCAACCAAAAACCCAACTAAAAGTCACATTGTCTCAGTTCCTACTACTGATGATATGTTTTGCCTGGCTCTTAATGACAGTAAAGAAAACTAATTTTTAAAAAGAGGAAGGAAGTGTAAAGAGAAAGAACCAGGTACTGAAGCAAACTGATATGCCGAGGACTGGTGCTGGTAGGTTTGCCACAAACAAAAATGAATAATTGAGACCAAGATACATGAATAAGAATTCCTCAAACTGAAATTTGAAACAAATGAAGAAGCAGAGGATAATGTACAAGAACACTTGGAAAATTGTAAAGTGAAGTAAACCCATAATGGCTGCACCAGAAATGAAGAACCAGAAAAAAACTAAAACAAAAATTGAGAAAATTATAATAGCTAAAAATTTTATTTAATTAATGATTACAAGCTGGAGAACACAGAATGTGATAAATTCCAAAATAGTTACACCTATACATTCAGTCTTGCAACTGTAGAAAAATAAACATAACAAGAAGATCTTAGGGAAGAATGCAAAATGTCTTACCTACAAAACAGGATAAGAACTACACTGTTGTTCCCTCAGATACTGTGCAGGTAAGAAAGTAGAGGCCATATAAAGTCCTGGAAATAATCTACCAACCTAGATCCTTGGGTTTGGTGAAATTATGCATCAAAAGTAAAGTACAAATAAAAACATTCTCATGTTGTGGGATATTTGTTTGCACTCCGAAGATATGTCATTGTGATTGGCTTAATAAAAAGATGAACAGCCAATAGCAAGGCAGGGGAGGTTAGGTAGGACTCTGGGTAAAAAGGAACTCAGAGGGAGATACCAGCAAGACACTGACAAAGTCAAGTTACATTATGGAGAAAAGGTGAAAAGCCATGCGGAAAAATGTAGATTAATAGAAGCAGGTTAATTAAAAATATAAGAGCTATCTGAGAACAAGTCTAAGCTAAAGGCCAAGCTTTTGTGACTAATAATGATTTAGTGTTATTTTGGGGGAGCTGGAGGCCAACAAGAAAGTCTAACCACATTCTCAAACATAGAAACTAAAACAGACAAGCACGTAGGCAGGACTCGGAAGGAATGTTTAAGGAATTCTTTCCGGGGAAGAAAAGCATTGTATTGGGAATCTAAGTTCATCTATATCGTAAACTGAGAGACATGAGAGAGTAAAAGTGTAATAACAGCTTCCACTTTTTAGATTCTTGACTCAATGTTGGTATTCAGAACAGCGCACATTGATCAAGACGTGAGTAAAATGAACTGCTGCTGGTTACAAGCCACAGAATGGAAAAGTGGGGAATTAGCTAATATTTGAAGTACCCATCAAAATATAGTATTACGTCAAAACAGGAGAGGTGATTCGTCAGGTGAGAGCTCTCCCTGCTCTTGCAGAGGACCAGGATTCAGTTCCCATCACCCACATGTTGAGTTATGATTGTAACTGTGTAACTCTAGCAACCAGAAAGTCTGATGTCCTCTCTGACCTTCATGGGCACCAGGCATGCAGACTGTGCACAAAGATATGCAAACAAAAGACTCATAGACATTAATTACAAGTAAATTTAATTTAAAATGAGCATAGCATTATTTTAAGGCAGACGAGCTTAGCTATTGATAACGATTGAAAACTTTGAGGTAGCCACTAAAAGGTGTTTAACAAAGCTTATTTGAAATGTGCACTGGTCAGCTTGGGTTGCTATGAAAAATATCAGAGAGCTGGTGGATTTAACAACAGAAATGTATTTTCTCTTAGTTCTATGAGTTCTTATAGAAGTGTGGGATCAAGATGCCAGCAAGTTTGATTTCCACTGAGGTCTCCCTTCCCAGTTTAGGGATGTGTACACGTTTCCTGTAGACTTACATGGTCTCTGGGTGTGTGAGGGTGGAGAGGAGTGTCTTGTGCTGCCCCATCATAACATGACAGTATTTACCATAGAGTCCTGACATCAATGCCTCTGTAGACTCACCCTTATGACCTCATTTCACTTCAACAGCTTTCTTAAAGGCTCTGCTACCACATGCACTCAGATTTTTGAGGTGAGAAGAATACATTAATTTCTTACAATTTGCTAAGAGAAGGAGGAAATCTTTTAATACTCATTTAAAATAAAAGAAGACAGAAAAGGACATAAAAGGAAAAGGAACTAAAAAATTTGCAAAGACTAAAAACCAGTTACAACATGATACATAGTCATCAGCTTTATCTACAGTCACCTTATGCTAATGTAATATGGAATAGTAATATGGCATTTAAATTAGACTATACTAAAATGTTTTTCTATAAAATACATTACTATAAAAGCCTTCAAACAAAACTTCAGAGAAAATATTTATAAGTCTAAAATATGAAAAAAAACTTAGATTCAAAATATACAAAGAAATCATAAATTTTAATACTAAGCAAACAAAAAAAGAGACTCAAGAAAAAGATCTCATATAATGATTAAATTAGAGAAATTTTTATTATTTGAAAATATTATGCATTTCATTGTAGTCAGGCACATTTGATATCTGCTCCAGTAGCTAATATCAAAAGATCTAAAGACATATACCATAGAAAAGAAGGCATCACTAGTAAGCATGTCAAAAGATGCTTAGCCACATCCACATTATGAGGACCTCTGAAATAATGACAGCTGTAAGGTAACATTGTGTATCCACTAGTGCAAAGGCTGACGAAGAAGCAGGCTAAGAACCCTTAGTCTTTGACAGTGAAATAGAAAATAATACAGCCACAATGAATGCACTCCGGCAGTTTCTTACACAGTTAAACTACAACTCTACATAATCCAGGAATCATGGTCCCAGCATTTTACCTAGTTAAATTGAAAGCTTATGACAACATGGGCACTTCAACATGAATGTCTACGGCAGTTCATTCATAAAAGTGAGAGAAACTGAAACTGGACAAAATGTCTTTAGTAAATCACCTGATGGACTCCACTGCATTCTTGCAACTGACTATTACTCCCCAATAAAAAGCAATGAGCTATGAAACTTCAGAGACAAGTGGAATCCTAGTGGACATTGATAAGTGGAGGAAGTCAGTCTGAAAGGATGCTGTGTGATTTCAACGGCGTCATCCTAGGACAAACTGAAATGACAGCAAAGAGCTCGGACAGGGTCGGGTGCACACAAGAGAGAGCAGCACAGGGCCCTTCAGGCCTAGACTCCATGCTGACCTACTCTGCAACAGGATAAGTGGCATCGTGCATTTCTTGCACACCTAGAGTGTTCGAAACTGTGAGTGAAACTTCAGACACACCATGAACTTTAGTTTAGGTATGGTAATAGTGCTATGGCATTAATTAATTATCATTTATTATAATAATACAATATGGTTACAACAAGGAAAGTGGGGCAGAAGCACAACTCTGTACATGTGAGCTAAGCAGCATGTGACTTGTTTGACAATGCTTCAAAGCATAAAGTCTATTATTTTTTTTTAAAAAAGCAACATGTTCATGATAAAAATAAATCCAAAAGGACAAAATACAAAAAAAAATGTAAATTCCAGGCCCAGGTGATTTCTCTATCAAGTCTCAGAACACATTTAGGAACATAAAATGAATAACATGCTGCCTCTTCCAGGAAACCTGGGAGCAAAGACTTTCTTTGCCCTCATTTTCTAAGTTCCAGATTATTTTGTCACCCAAACCAGATTATATAAAAGAAACCACAAATATCTTCCATGTATAGAGACACAAACATGCTTAAGAATACACAACAAACAAGTAGGGTATGCAAGCCTAATTCATTCTTCAAAAGTTAAAGTAATCTACAATTACTTTATCAAATACATAAAATTATCAAATACATAAAAATACATAGTTTCAGCAAACAAATAATAAATCGTTTACAAGATGACAACATTCATTTACAATAACACATACTATCGACTCAGTCCCAAGCAGTGCAAAATAATAAAAATAAAAACACAACTACAAAGAAAATTTGCCTGAAGCCACTCAGTATGTGGAAATTTCCTTAATCAATAGCTAATAGTTCACTAAATATTACAGAAAGTGAACCTTTTGGTTTAAGATGTGGCATCTCACATCAATGCTCTTGTGTAGCATCAGCTCCTAGTCAGCATCATACAAACACTTCAGTTTTTATAAGGAGAAAAGCAAAAGAAACAGAAGGGAGAAGGTGCATGTCTCCCGAAGCAGATGACATAATGGCATTCTCAATGATGCTCGATTCTTGTTCAGGGGATTGATAATCCATGTCTAGAGAAATTCACATTGTTACAATTTAGTTTGATAGGGATGCCCCTGACACCTGGAAGACAAGAGGGATGGTAAGCATTTGACAGCATAGCATGTGATGAGCTATGCAGTCCTTCAAAAGAAAATTGTCCTTCAAAAGAAAATTATCTGGCCCAAATATAAATAGAGCTAGGGTTACAATACAGTATTCTATGATGATATCTGTAGCAAAAACTCCTATACAAATGCCAATGGTGTTTCAAGACACCAGGCATTAAAAAAATGAATGAATGAGTGAGTAAGTGAATAGATGAATGAATGGTATTATCTAGGATCTCTAATATCACGTTGGAGCATTTGCTCTGCTTTGTAATGATGGAATGGAGTTTAAAGTGCCCATCACTTGGGTTAGAGGGTGATACAGAGCTTAGCTACGAGTATGAGAGCCTGAGCACCATCCCCAGCACTAAAAACCAAAGAAATAAATCAAAGCTAACGGAGTACCAGGCACTGTCTGCAGGCCTTCTCATCTTAGTCTTCTAGTTTTTGCAAACAAAATAGACCCGATACAATACTTTTCTCAGGTCACACCACTGTGCTGAGGCAGTGCAGACAGGAGGTCATTATTCTGGCTCCTTATGTCTTTTAAGGCCCTGACAATAGTGAGACATACTCTACCAAGTCACAGATTAGAAAATGCTTTGTAAGTTCTTCAGCTAAAGGTATTTTATCCATTATTATTGAGAAAGTGATCACTCAACATCCAAATCCTACCCACAAAGTTCTTATTTTGTACTTCACTCCCTACCTTTACTTTCCTCATAGACTTCTGGCAGCAGCAATGCCAGGGTTCTTTGGATATTCATGCTCTTCATGGTTTTGAAGTTAGGGAATAAGATGTCAATAAACTGAGAAACCTTAGACACATCATCCTCAACATCGCAAAACTCAGACATGTGTTGTCGTTCCAAATAGTCTTGCAAACTGTTGAAATCCAAAATATAACCTAAGATTATTGCAAGGAAATGTACAGACTTGTAGAAAACCTTGTATGTTAACGAATTAGACCTTAATACCCGAATACAAAACTTCTTTCTGTCCATATATTATCACCCTGAAACAGTCCCACTGTTTCCAAAGTCTTCAGCATCCACTCAATTCCCTGTTGTCTTGTTCTTTTCTGCTTAAAACTTTAAATGACGTCATAGCCTTGCTCAGGGGTTAGAGCATTGGGTACTGTGCAGAAGGATTTAGGTTCTAGGCCCAGCAATATAGTAGCAAAACGAATTCTAGGGTTACCTGCTACCTGAGAACTACGAAGTGACCAGAAATCACAAGAAAAACTCACAGTTTAGAAAGCAAGGAGGAAACATCATGTGATTCCCTGGCAGGAAGTGCTATGACATTGGGCTGTGGAGCAGCAGAAGGCGTAGACCATAAAGCCATCTACTCATAAAACTTATTCAGGCATGGACTGCAAAACTGTTGGATCAAACTATGGCTCTCAGTCCCTAGCAGAATAAAGGTCATGCACAACAGCAAATAGAACCAACATTCTGAAAATTACTTTCGCATTTTGAAATTACCAAAATATGCATTTATTTTTGTCACCATCAATTTTATACCATTAACTGTCTCAAGTAAAACAGAGAGTCTAGGAGATGGAGTGACATGTGCAGTGTTGGAGGATACACAGGGTTGGCAGAAACAATGCATGGTTCCAACATAGCCTCTAAGTCTGAGACCGTGAGGCTAGATGGTGTGCCGGGCTTAGGAAGGTCAGCAGGACAAGCTATTTGCTTTCTAATTTTCTTAGCATAAATGTTCACTGAAACCCCTCACCTTCTGAACATAAATATTCTAGGAAAGGAAAACTTGTATCTACATAAAAACGTTGGGTTCAGAACCTTTGGGCATTATGCTCCATCACCATGATGCATTTACGTAATAAAGTTCTGGCTTTAGCTACCTGTCACGTTTCTTCTTTGTCATCACAGGGGCAAACTTAACATGAGTTTCTTCTGGACGGTCAGGAGATTCTTCTTCTGATTCGGACTGAGCTTGAGTGTCTTCCTGAATGACCTCTTCTTCTTCTTCTTCTTCTCCTTCTTCTCCTTCTTCTCCTTGAGATATGATGAGCACACAGCTTAGGCCGCTGCTCACGTAAGATACAAACTCCTCAAAGTCAGGCTGCAAAAGAAGATAAGAAACTATTTTCCTCAGGCTCTCAATGCAGGATCATTAAAACGATGGCCACTGTGGAAAAACTGAAAATTTCCCTTTCATGGTCATCAGCAATGCTGTGTTACACTTATATAAAGACCTTCTGCTTGCAAAAACATTTTTGCACACTTTACAGCAAGCCAAAAATTATTTTAAAGATAGTGTACACAACTACTTTCCAACACTGGGGTGTTGTTAATTCATCTTCTGAAGGACTAGTTAAAACATTTGAACGTGAGGTCCTTTACTGGAACATGGCCCAGGGCCCAAAACTTAGAAAAAAATCTATTCTGTCCCAGAAACTATCGCTGCTAATAGCCCCTTAGCCAAGGGTGGGACTTGGTGCCCACCTCCCCTCTATATGCTAGGATTTTGTTTGAACAGGACTTATCCATGGTGTCACAATGTTTATGGCTTTTTTTGTTTTTGTTTTTATCTTTTTAATGTGGACACAAAGTTGGGTAGGTAGGAAGAAGAGGCAAACCTAGAAGGAACTGGGAGAAAGGGGAGAAATGAATAAATACATTGTACAAAATCTTCAAAGAATTTAAACAGACATACAAATGCACACGTACAAATGCACAGAGAGAGAGAGAGAGAGAGAGAGAGAGAGAGAGAGAGAGAGAGAGAGAGAGAGAGAGAGAGGAGGAGGAGGAGGAGGAGGGAGGTGGGATCTTCGGGCGCTCAATCCCAGAGTTTCTAATCAGTAACTGTCACAGTTGATCCATAATGTCCCCCAGTGTCCAAGTGCTAAATAAAGGTTTGGTCACCAACATGTGATTGCTACTGAAATCAGGATCACTTAGGTGGAAGGCTGCTCTGTTACTGGATATTTTCTTTAAGCAGTTATCAGGGTGCTGGCATCTCCTCTCAATCCCTCTTCGTCTCATAGCTTCCTAAAGGAGGAACAGCTTTAATTCACCATGATCTTCTGAATATGAGGTTCTGCATCACCACAGACACCAAAGTTATGAGTCCAGGCCTTAAGACATGAAACTCCCTTCCCTTTTAGTGGACTTTATCAGGTATACTTAACACAATGATAGAAACAGAAGTGACATAATAGCTTCTGAGTAACATTCCTAAGGTTTTTTTTTTTTTTTTTTTTTTTTTAATACACAAGTATTGTTAACACAGCTGGCTAGATTCTTTATATTTTGTATGTGGAAACTAGAACCAACTGGAGTGGTATATGAGTTATGAAAGTGCTGACCAGTGGAGCTTCTGTATGAGTAACACACTCAGCACTCTTTAACAATATTCCTGGATATGGCTGTTAAACACCTAAAAAGTGGATAGTGTAAATAAGACTCCAATTTCTAAATGTTTGAGTGAATTAAATTCAAATAGTCACATGTATTTACTGCCCATCACATTGGGAGTGTTTTTAGAAGATATGTCTCCCTTTTAAAGTCACACTCCCTCCCCTTGAAACTTCTTTTGAAACACTGTCTTAACCACATCCTTCAGGGAACAGACAACTTGCTGGAGTACAGCCTTAGAGAAAGAACACAGACTAAGAGCGGGTTACAGCATTCCTGTGTGCCAGATGGAAAGGAATACTTTCAGACAAATCTGAAAATTGATGGGAGAGGATTGGCTATTCACTTACAGAGAACATGGCAGAAGGAAGTATTCAATGAAACAAACCATTTGATTTTGCCTGGGAGCTATTGTTTCCACTGGAGATGTTCCAAGAGCCGCCATCTTTGCCATCACCAAGATGCAGGCATCATCAAGACACCAAAAGTTTAGTCAGTTGTTTAGATTTATTAATTTTCTACTCTGTAATGAAGTGTGTGTGTGTGTGTGTGTGTGTGTGTGTGTGTGTGTGTGTGTGTGTGTGTGTGTGTACTTTTATAAATATGGAAGTGAGTATCCACTGTACTTTTAAAAGCTTCTTACCTGATCTACCAAATGACTATAGAATTCCCTCACGACCCTTTCAGGAAGAAACATGTTGTCTTGTATTTCTATGACAAATCCTTCTTTGGTAATCTTCAATTCAAGTAATATCAGAAGCAAACATGTAAAAAAAAAACCCACATAATAAAGTTAAGCTTATTTAATTCAGAATTTAATAGCTACCTAGTTTTAATCTTTTCAAGTAAAGACCCCAAGAAATCTGCAGGGTTTAAAATGGCTCAGAACCTCATAAAAAGTTTCTTTTAATATTTCCTAGACTTCCATGTTTTTAAAACTTCAATAAAAGATTTCAAAATATTTTTATTACAGTGGATTGCTTCAAAATTTGAAATGCTAATATAAAAGGATGGGCAAAATAAAAACACAATCCCAAGTAAATACGCACGCACACAACTTTCTGAATTACTCATAATACTGAAATTTAAAAATATGTCTAAACTATGTTCAAAATTATTTTAGCTTCTTTTGTTTCCAACGTTTCCATTTTTGAAGGCTAACTCAATTGAAACACTAAGTTCCATGATACGTTGTCTCCAGGAAATACACCTCACTAGCAAAAGCACCACAGACTGAAGTCAAATGATTAAAAACAATCTATCAAGCAGCAGAAACTGAAAACAATCTGACATAACAATCCTATTACCTGATAAGGTATGTATAAAGCAAAAATTAGTAAGAATAAATTTCTTAAAGATATTCCATATTTAAGAAGGGGATGATTCAGCAAGAATATATGCCGATAAACAAGGAAACATGCACCAAATGTTCAGCTACAAATTTTATGGAACAAATACTAATGGGGTTCAAAAGTCAGTTTGATCTTGATATAGGTAATTTCAGCACCCCACTCTCAATTTCAGATTCATCACTCAAATTGAAGATCAGCAATGAAACCTCAGAGCATATAGATATGAAACAGACTGATGCAAAGTATTCCATTTGACAAATACAGAACATGCTATTCTCAGTAGCCTATAAAGCTGTATCTAAATAGACGACATTCTAGGCCACAAATACTTATCAAATATAAAGAAGTAACACTCTATATTTTATCAGATCATAGTCCCAGCAAATTAGAAACCCAGATCAACTTCCCCAGGAAACAGAAACACAAAGAGTTTCAAAAATACATTAAGAAAATCATACATTGTGACCAAGTTGATTTCACTGCAGGATGCAAGGTTTATTCTACAAACACAAATCAATTAGTGTGATTCAGCATATAAATTAAAAAAGGACAGAAACAACATGATCACTTCAATCAGAGTAGAGAAGAAGGCTTTGAGTAGTTGAATATCCCTTTATAAGAAAATCCTTGAAGAAATAGAAGGAACATGTCCAACATAATAAGGGCTAAATATGAAGAATCTACAGTCAACACCGTGCTAGCCACAGAAACAATGTGAGCATCCCTTCTAAACTTTGGAATAACACAAGAGTATCCACTATCTCTACTCTTATTCAATGTAATGCAGACATCTACAAATAGAAATCTTAGATAAAGCAAGAAGGAATGAGGAAAAAAAACAAAAGAAGTTCAATAGGAAGAAAGGCCAGACCCTCTACTCCTCCTGAAGGGAAAAAAAAAAAAACCTTATTAAAACAAAAAGAAAATACGGGGAATAAAACTTAATCAAATAGGTGAAACAATGTCAATACAAGGAACACCTTAAGACACTAAATAAATAAACTAGAAAGAAGACACTAGTCACTTTGACTTTTATTTTTTTATAGGAAATGTTTACCCATCTGAGTCGGAATCAATTTCACATACTTGTAAGGAAATATGAAAACTGTATCTCATAAAAATTTTCATATAAGGCATACTACAAATTACAAAAATATAAATATATACCTTGAGTCTAAAAGAAAGTACTGAATGGTTTCTTAAACTGTCATGTATTGAAAAGAACCATCATTTGTTTTATACAATACAAGAAAAAAGCAAGAGAACTCGAGTTTATAACAATATTGTATACTAATAGCTAAACAAAAAAGATGTATAGCAAACTCCTATACTGTCTAAAATCTTGAAAGTTTCTGTATGGTGGTAGTAAAGCAGTTAATTCAAGGAAGACAGAAGGAGATGCAGTCTTTGTAAGACAGAATAAGCACACTCCTTTAGAGGCAGCTAGGAACAGCAATTCAGTGTGTTCTATTTTATCATTAGGCATATTTTACAATTAATTTAAAAACATTTTGGTATTTCTTACTTTTTCCTTAATTTCCATGTTTTTTCTTCTGAGTACAGCATCAGGTTTGATAATAGCCATATTGTAAGCTAACCCTAAGGGGGAAAAAACCCAAAATTAATTTTCTTGACTCAGAACCAGGATGTAAAAAACTCTGGCAATTAGAAGTATGAATTGATAATGTCTGGGTTATTAAGAAGACATGATCTGAGTATAAGGCATGTATAGTTTTGATATAATTTTCATACATTTGAATCACACCCATGCTCCCCACCAGTCAGTATTAACAGTGGGTGAAGCTTCAGCCATTCACTGTGCAAATACAAATCACAAACCAACAGAACTACTCCATAAGGAAAGCACTCTTACCACAAACCTCCTGTACAGGTTGTCTTGGTTACTTTCCTAGTTACTATGGTAAAATACTGGACAGAAGCGACTTTTAGCAGAAAGTGTTTATTCTGGCTTGTGGATCAAGAAAACTGCCTACCCCCAAGGTGAGGAAACCAAGATGGTGGGATATTGAAGCAACTGGCCATATCGCAGCCCCAAAGGAAAAGCATAGAGTTTTAAATGAAGTTTGATGCTCCATTATTGGCCCCCTTTTATGTTCTTCATAGTCCAACCCATGTAATGGTAATGTTTCTACCTACAAGTGGGCGGGTCTTCCCACCTCAGATAACCTTATCAAAGTGATCTCACTATGACATGCACAGACACTTCTTCCCTGGGTGATTCTAGATTCTGTCAAACTGACAGTTACCACCACCTATCACATCAGATCACTGAATGTAAGTAGCTCTTTGCCTTCACAACCCCACAGGAATGAACATACACACTTGTGAGTGTGTTTGCTCTCATGAGTATATGTACAAACATGCACACAGTCAAACATGCACACAAACACATAGGACCATGGTTCTCAACCTTCCTAATGCTGCAACCCTTTTAACACAGTCTCTCCTGTTGTGGTGATCCCCAATCATAAATTATTTTCATTGATACTTCATAACTGTAATTTTGCTACTGTTATGGCTTGTAGATATCTGTGTTTTCTGATGGTCTTAGGAAACTCCCATGAAAGGAGTTTTTCAACCCCTTTAGGGTTACACCCACAGGTTGAGAAACACTGAAATAGAGAATCCAGATGCGGCATAAAATTTTCAACTGAGATTAAGTGAAAAATACTGAATTCAAAGGTTTTGAAGGTGAAAGATGAACTGGAAAGTGACTCCTCAGACCAGTAGCATAAGATGGAAACACATGTTCCTGGGTCAGCAATGAAGGTTTTTAACCAGAAATCAAAGGCATATGGTAAAGGTAACAAGAGATGTGGAGCGCCATGGAGCGGAATAGCCCTGTACTGACTCTCACTAATGCAGCAGCTCTTCATTGCTACCGGAGTGTAGGGAAGGAACACATGCACAGAATCAGGGACTGGACTCCCATCCTTTGTTCCTTACCAACACTTTCATACTGTCCTTCTGCCATATCTTCTTCAGATTGATCTGCTAGCGGAATTTCCATATACTGCCAAAAAGAAATGGAAGTAAACAGTTACTGTAGTGTGATAGTCGAAGAACACCAGAAATGCTTACAATAAAGCAAGCCAGGGCATAGAAGGTAAGACACAAAGCAGGGGCAACACACTTCCTGGGGAAGCTGGATCATGTCAGCACCTAGCTAGATATAGAGGACTATAGTTCACATAAAGTGTCCCTGAAGACCCATGTGTCAGAGGCTGAAGCCCTGGGCTGTGATGTCAGTGAAGATGGTGAAAAGTAGTTGGGACATCATAGTTCATTTGAGGCCTGCCCTTGAGGGAGACTGTGAGACACTGATGTCTTCCCATCTCCTATGGCTTCTTGTCTCCCATGAGTGAGCACTCATTCCACTGCAGGCTGCCTGCCATGATGTACTGTCTTGCCACAGCCCTAAAGCAATAGGGACGCAAAGACAATGGAATAACATCTGGAAACCAGGAGCCTAGCCACACCTCTCCTCTTTATAAGTCAACTTCCTTGGGTATTTTATCACAGTGACATAATGTGGCCTGACACATGTGTCTGGGGAAAATGCTTCAGGAAAGCATAAAATATGATGGTGTTCACAAGTTATGATATCCATTCTTCAATGGTATTACCTGAGGACGAACCATTTCGCCTGCTACAACTTTCCTTTCCTCCTCTACCAAGTTAATAACCTTTCTATTGATAAGTGGTGCATTTGCACCCCGAATCTTTGCAACAATTTTTCCATTCTACAAGAGAAAAAAGAAGGATAAAGAAACTTTCATTTTCACATGGAGTCAATAATTAACACTTACTCTGAAATAAGTTCCCTCTCCTTGACCCCCTCCCCCACCAACGGTCCTTCAGATACTGTTAGCAGCCATTTGAAAGTAGTACCGATGGGACAGTTCATTTTGATTTGGTAACATCAACAATTAGAGTTCCCCACTTGTCTGTCTTCTATATAAATCATGACTGCAGCCCCACCTTCCTGCAGCATCCTTATGCTACTGCCCAGGCCTACATCCCCATTACCTGCAGCAGCACATCACCTCCCACAGGAGCACTCACAGAATACCTGCCTCGTTTATCCTTGCTTTAAATGTGAGGGATTCTAGACAGGGCTTTTAATTTGTTCTAATGATGTTTTAGTTTCCTTTCTGCTGCTGTGCACACTGACCAAAGGCAATCTGAAGAGGAAAATGTTTATCTGTGCTATACTTCTCTATCACAATCCGTCATTGAGGGAAATCCAGGCAGGAACTTGAAGAAGAACCCATAGCAGAACCCTGCTTACTAATTTGCTCTCAAGCTTCCTTATACAGCCAAGGACTGCATACTTAAAGATAATGTAGGAGGCTGGGCCCTTCTGTATCAATTAATAATCAAACCAAGCACCCACAAACATGCCCTCAGCCCAATCTGATTTAGGAAATTCTTCAGTTCAAGACTCTCCTGTTAGATAATCGTTGTTTCGGGCTGACAAGGAAAGCTAAGGAAGGTGTCACACCCTTTTTGTCTGTCTTTTATCTTATACACACTGAGCATCTAAGGACATAGATGGTATGGAACAAGAGGCCTTGTATCTAACCCTATCAGACCACAAACAAAAAAACCCAAACACCCACAAAAGCTCAGACGCATGTGGGCTAGCAACCCATAGGTACCATTAAGGGAGGATTAGAGAGCCCAGAAGATTTTACAAGTATTGACTGATCAGGGAGATCAGCTGAGGTATTATTCAATATCAGGAAATGTTTCTTACTTTAATATATAAAAGATGATAAGAGAACATGAAGAGGGAATTAAAGATAAAATATACTATGCCAGATGCAAAGCATAGGGGCTGTAGGGGACATGGTGAGAGGCCCTCTGGGGAGGGGGCTGAACACAGCAAGCATGGTCTCATGAGAAATCCAGACAATACGGATGGTTGGGCACCTTTGAAGGAGAAGACTTCCCTCCCTCAGACAAAAACCAATGGAATGCTGGAATATAGACTGTGCCTGTGAGCAATGATTTTTTTATTATTACTATTATTTTAAGGACAGGGTTTCCCTGTGTAACAGCCCTGTCTGTCCTGGAACTTACTTTGCAGACCAGGCTGACCTTGAGCTCATAGAGAACTGACTTCTGTAGAGATGGCTCAGAGGTTAAGATCCCTGTCTGCTCTTCCAGAGGTCCTGAGTTCAATTCCCAGCAACCATGTTGTGGCTCACATTCTTTTTTTTTATGTATTTATTTTATTTGTGTGTGTGATGTGTGTACATTGGGTCAACGTGAAGCTAGAGTTACAGGTGATTGTGAGACACTGTTGTGGCTGATATCCACTTAGCTGCTAAGCCATCCTTTAGCCCCACAACTAAAATTCCAGTTTTGAAGGTTATTTTTCTTGCTTTGTGGAAGGGATTGGAAGGAGCAAAAGATGACTATCTGTAATTCAGTTGTAGGTCTAAGGATTCTCCATCCCATAGAGCCTGACAATTCTCACGAGTGGATCTGTTCCTGCCAAAATTTGCTAGAATGAAGCTTTCATAATCTGAGAAATCTGACTAATGAAAGAGGTCTAGTTGGGAGTGTTTAACTAATGAATGATCAGCTGGAGGGCATTTTTGTAGCTAGGGAATATTCACTTTTACATAAGTGGTTGTCGATGTGGTGTGTTCAGAATTAAGTGCCTGAAGCATGTCAATGAAATATGCTGGGGAAGAAGAGACCCTCGATGGAAAGAAGACTAAGAATTCCCAGGCCAGGGCAGAGTGACATGGCAATGTAGAGGGAGAAACCCCGAGGGGACAGGAGAACTTAGCTATGAAAATCAGACTCTAAGCCACATGCCACACTGTGACGTTATGAGCAGAACTGATCTGAAGTGACAGACCAAGGTGGGAGAAAACGAAAATTAGTCAAATGCAGTGAATTCTAATAAAGGAACATGAAGCAACTGAAGGTCGAGAGGTGGGAAGTAAGAAAGGCATCCATTTTGCTCATGGACTAACAAAATTCAGGGAAAACAATCACCCCTCTTAGGCTTCAGGCAGAGTATTCTAAAGCAGCCAGCCCTTCCTTTGTGACGTTTCTCATCTAATCCCTTAAACTACTTCTAGGCTGGGAGGCATCAAAACTGTCACTCTAAGCAAAAACCTCATTGCTTCAGTGAAAATGCTACACATTAAATGACATGCATTCAATATAATGCAAGAATGCAATATATTTTTATTCAACTAAGTTAATAATTAATTTTCTTGAAAGAGTTGCAAGAGTGTTATTTAACAGATTCAGAGTTTATATACAAGAAGTGCTATTAATGATTGTTTCCACTACTGAAAACTCACGACTCTCAGCGAAAGATTGGCTGAGTGGTTTTTATCTCTGCTAACGCTTCTCTGGATGACCAGGGTTGAGGACTTAACTGTAGACTGGTTTTAGGAAACAATACTTATATTATTTTCTGACTATTGCAGTTGTGTATCCAATGCAAATTATAGGTAAAGTATAGACAAATGTAAAGAGAAAATGGGATCACCCTCCCCCACCTCTGTAGAAAAACGATGAGAGAAACTTGGGAATAAACTTTCTACATTATCTCTAAGCATTGGTAAACACGGAGATGAGAGCAAAATGCATTAGAGACAGGGATTAGACACATGCTCTCACACAAATCTGTGGATAGTTAGAACCAATTTTATCCTGCAGCTCATCTGAGAACAGTTCCTCACTCCAGTACATGCAGACTTATTTGTCTTGTTTCTAATCTGCTCCGTATGTGAAAGTCTTAACAATCTCCCCAAAGGCAAATTATTAAATTATTATCAGACAAATAGAGATAAGGCCGGCACTGTGCAATTACTACCATGAGCAGACAGCCCCGTGATAATGTTCATCGCTACCTGCTCCTTCACAGGAATCTGATAATGAGATAGTGAACGTTATACTTACAAGACTGAAGAGGAACACGGGCTCACACTTTTCTCTAAATGGCTGCAGAGTCACAATGCTGTCAGCTTCCGCCTGAAGGATATTGTAAATATTTTATATAATAATGAGAAAGCAATATCCACCCTATTAGGTATACTATGTTCAAATGATATAGAGATATGCACAATTTTTCTGGAACTGCAACGCTTTCTGGGTTTGTAATAATTGTATTAAGAATCAGGTTGCATGCATTAGCAACTCAAACCCGGTGTTTTTGGTGCCTGCAGCGAAACTCACCTCTATGTTTCTACCTTCCCAGCAGCCTGCTCCTCCATCACTCCTCAATCCAGCCCAAGTGTGATCCAAAGCACGTCTCTTACTTCCTCCTGACAGGTCACTTCAGGATCCATACTGCACTTAACTGTCCCTCACCCAGGGCAGACTGTCTCTTTCAATATGTACTGCAGGCAAG